>OX465424.1:2497021-3113776 GCA_950005045.1 Agrotis exclamationis
CCTTATACCCAACGAAAGCTACAAGTACGAAGTTGACGACACGGTTAACTCAGTAGCTGAGCAATCGACTGCCGCGCAGCGTGACGCGGGTTCGATTCCCGCACGGAACAAAATTAAATATTTGTATATTCTGCAAGTTTTTGTTCCGGGTCTGGCTGTTTGTGCATGCGAGATTCTATGTTTGTAAACGCACCCACGAATTCACGATACAGAAAGAAATTCCTAATGAGGAGCAAAGATTAAGAAAAAATGTCTCTAATACTTATTCTATTTTTAAGTTACTAATTAATTTATAGTTGATAATATATTATTATTATATTATTATTATACGTCCATAAACAAAGTATATTGTATTCAATCGCGTCTAATTACTAACGTTATTAGTTGTAAGTAAAGGAAACTGCTAATTATTTTAACAGGATACCTACACTTGTCTTAATTGGGCGAGTACGTTCGTCTGGCAAATTATTAGTAGGAAGGTCTAGCCGAGTCACGTATGTCTGTACAATTCTACATCAAACTACTAGTACAGACGCCAGCACATCAAGCTACCACAATCTGCCAAAGGAGATGTTTTTTTTTCCTACTTTCCTTGAGGTACACGGTTGGGCCATTATTGGCCCAACCGTGTACCTCAAGGACAAAAGTACGAAATTATAGGAAAAAAATCGTAGATTTTGAATAAAAATATGTTGAATTTATTCGCGCATTTGTACCACCAGAAATCGTCGATCAAAGATGTTAAAACTTGCAACCCAAGAATTTCAATCTGGCAATGTCATGATTTACGTCTCCGATGATGCGTTTCGTTACTTCATTTTATAAACGTGTGAAAATTCAAAAATGTACTTTATAGAATTTATTTATGTATTACAGATAAGTTTTTATTTCTAGTACACATTTTTTAAGAATAATCATGGGAACAAGTATTAAAAAAATACATTTATTTCACATTTCGTATTATTTTTTGCGTTTGGTTATCTACCGGCCAAAAGGCCAGGGCTCCCGACCTAGACCGATAGTTTTTTTTTCTTTTGTTGTTGTTATCCATTTGTCTTACTAAGCTGTCAAATATTGAAACACCGATGTCATATTTTGATGTGATTTTGACAGATGAAACAGATTGACAGCCGTAAATGCTGTCATAAACGTTTCTTTGAACGCAGTTACGTTGCGAGGTAGTGTTTTTTCATATACTTTTATTTCTTTTTCTATCTAGTATTGAAGGATTTTAAATACTGCTAAAAATACTAATTATTGGAAGGAATTTTAATAGTAATTTGTACCTCGGTACATGTTTGGGCCGAAAAAAAAACACCTCCTTTCTTCAATAGATTTTCAACCTTATCACAATAGTGGAAGGTTAATGTTCGATTGGTAAAATCTGACAGTTTCGGGTAGGTTGACCTGCTGGCGTCTGTACATCGTTGTTAAAACGGTGGGAAGATCAGATAGATAGATATCTCATACTTATTCTAGCTTCTACCCGCGGTTTCACCCTCGTTATGTTAGGCTTCTGGCCCTATGGAGACCCCGTCAGTTTCCGTGGGGAATGCGTGGAAGACGACGCGCCGTCGTTTCGGCCGTTGTCCGTCGTTAGACGGCGACCTACCAATTACTTGCCGTCCGCAAGTTGAGTTTGATTGAACACGCTAATCTCAGAACCTACTGGTTCGAATTGAAAAAATCTTTTTGTGTCGGATTGTCTTTTTAACGAGGAAGGTTATACAACATCAAGCTGCGACTAAAAGTAGCCGAGCAGCAGGTGTGAAAGCACGGGAAACGGCTGGCAGCAGTTTTTTCATACTGATGAGATTTTATGTCAGTCGTCATCTCAAAAAACTGTTTCACTTCATAATTCTTTTTTCAAAAACTACTTACCTAACCTTTTGTCAGTTGAATATTAACGGTAATTCAATATGCATGTCCCACAAACAACTCTATATAGATCTCTCAAGTGTATAGACTTGTGAGTAGTGATGTGAATATCCCGAAACGGAATAAATAATGTCAATCATTCCGTAATACAATTATATTGAAATGAAAAGTTTTACTGAATTTAAATGTTTGCATATTGTGTATCTGTTTTCATCGTTGACAGCAGGTACGTAAATGAACACCTGCATATTTATGTTTACATTTAAAACGATGAAATAAATTAATAAAACTTGTATTGAAAGAAAGAAAGAAAGAAAGAAACAACATTAATTTGGTACAGTCATCAGGGCACACATAATAACATACAAAAGAAAGAGAAATAAACAATAAAAAAGGCAAAACTTAAATCTATTTGTACAATATTGTTTGCCCCACGGCTGCCCCAAATAGGCCCAGTTCAGCAAAAATGTAAAATGAAAAAAAGTTTTAAAAGAAAATATATATTTTGGCAGCTCATGATGATGCTGATGGATAAATTTTACCACGAAAGTACGGCGCAACATATAATTTCCCACGATCGTCACATTTTTTTCATATTCTATTTCGGTCTCCACTTCTCCCATCCAGCCATCAACATTTATATTTATCACTCTTCTATCATACGATTTCGATTTACCACCATGGTCTGGTAATCTCGTAGCACGATTGGCACGGTGGCTGAACGACCTACTACTGCGCAACGTGTCGCGGGTGCAATACCTGTACAGAACAAATATTTGCATGATCTGCAAGTAGTTGTTCCTGGTGTTCGTGCATGTGAGTTCCTATGTTTGCATACGCATCCACGATACAGGGGAAATACCTAGTATGGGGCCACGTTATTTAAAAAAAAAGTTTTATACCAACTTGAAGAACCATATACCTACCACCATGTCAGGTAATCACATAGATCTCGCTATAGTAGTACTTACAGGTGCATCGGACCATGAAGGTTGTATAGCTAACAATGCGATGCGTGCTGCTCGTGGCGGGATGAGAGTCAATTATCTATTAGGTAATAGGCGAATGATCATGGTTCTGTACCGATTCCATCATGGCTTTTACAACTTATTCGGCAGAAATTCCGGAATAAATGTCTAGAGCTGGGTCGTTTTCGTTCTTATATCTTGATCTAGATATCAACATAAGGCCTAGGCCGCACTACGGTAAAACCGCTGTGGTTTTTAATCGCGTGAATTTGTGCCCCTAGAAAACTAATACAAGCGGCCGCACCTGCGGTTTTTTCCCGCGACTGATTTTAAAACCGTGATTTGCTACAAAATGCTCGCGGGTAAAAGCCGCGGCAAAACTGTAATCTATAGAACTTAGTTGACGCGCACGCACTGGCGTTAACCGTGGGCGGTTTTTTGGACAGTATTCGATAGACCGTTCGATAGAGTCGTTTCGCGATTTTTAATCGTGGTGTGTGCGTCTCAAGCGGTTTCGCGGTTGTAGCGATTAATCGCTTGCTGACAAAAATCGTAGTGCGGCCTCAGCCTAAAGCGGAAATAATCATTTTTTTTGGATGTTTGGATGTATTTATATTACAAGATGCCGTTTATACCGATATTACGCTCCCGTGTTTTAATACTTAACTTTCACGCATACAGCAGTGTACAACTGGCAACCAAAAAGCCAATGTGAATCTTTTTTTTATTTATTTATGTACACAAAAACACATATATACAAGAAATAACAATCAGAAAAAAGAGCACAAAGGCACTGCTTATTTCAAAAAGAAATTTCTTCCAGCAGACCAACGACAGAAGAGATCTTGTAATTTCTTGTAAAAAAATGAAAGATTGAAAACACTTCCAGGACTTTTGTACTTGTATCTAAAAGCCTGCCAATGTCACTAAACTATTTAAATTATACCTTACTCACTTATGGAAAGTCTGTACACTGTACAGGATATTCAAAGAATAAAACAGAAGAAAATAAATGCATTGCTGTTTACCAAGCTCAAGCTTGTTAATGAGCAAGTGGATATTAATTCTAGTAGATATATTTTCTCTCTTTACTTTATATTCACTTTTAAGTGCGTTAGAAACCATAAAACGAGCAAGAACGGAAAATAAAACTGTTTTCCACACATTTTTTCTTTAACACGGAAACAAATAAACACTAAATAAAAATGAATTATTAAAATACTGTTTTATAACTAACAATTATAGTCAATTATTTCAGTGTAATGTGTGTGTAATTACATATATTTGTAAACGTTTACGGAACCCCTTTTTATGGTAAAATAAATGGAAAAAAAGAAATTACAGTTGACATGTCGGATATGTAAGACCATCAAACTATCATTACTGTAAATACTATTGTTTACGAACTATACTAACATTTATACAAACAACCAACGTTAGTATTAGCTACTGTAATTTCAGACATTTCCATAAATAAACTATTTGTGAATGTTTAACAGCTTTAATTACAACTAGTTTAGCAATAGAGCTCTTTGTGATACAATTTGTATATGAAAATACTAAGACTAAATTATGCATTAATTTCTATTTCTGTCACAAAACAATATTGCAGTCTCTCTTGTTTTAATAAGCATTATGACACCACCTATAAAATACCAAACTATATAATCCGTTAGTAAGGACATCTTAGACAGTACAAACACATCTTCGTTAATTGTGACTTACGTAACAAAAAAATCAGAAAAAAAAGCAATATTAACTGACAAACTATTTAGATTTTTCACTCTCTTGCATATTGTTAAAACCTTATTGCAGAGCTTAGGTCACTCCATAGGCGAAATTAATGGCAAAGTATTTCTGCAGTTGCAACAGGCATATATGGCACCAGTACCCTGAGCACGAGTTTTCAGTATTTGAGACGTAAAGTAAACTGGAACTTTGACAACTTCAAATTGACAATTTTCAAGGAAAAAATTAGTTCCTTCTTCGCACACCAGAGGCGCTGTTCCATTTTTTCATACAAGAAACGCTGTAAATACTGGAAAGACGCTGTAAAGTAAAAGCGTGAAAACTCGTGCTAAGGGTACAGTTCCGTCACAAATTCAGAAAAACGTAGGATTCGCCAAAGGCATTTTGATAGTAACAATTTTAGTTTAGCAGTACCTCTATAGCAGAACAGACAGGTTTTCGGGTGGTTATCTTGACCATGGCGAAAGCAAAGCATGATCACGATCACGTTCAACTCCTCGGACACAGGCCTTTGTAAGAGAGAGTGGGAGTATAAACCGACACGCAGTTGGTTGATGTCAAATGGTTTCGAATTTTTGTCTAAGTTTCCTCACAATAATATTCTTCACTGTTTGGAGAAAGTGCAAAACATAACCAGCTTATAACGCCTCTATTGCTAGTAAAAAATCCTCCTTTCTAAAAATGAAATGTTATTTCTACAGTCAGCATCTATATCTCGTGACCATGCATAAAAACTACAAACATAAAAGTACAACATGAACATAACCCTGTAAAGCCCAGAAAGCATCTTGAGGTCCAGATATCTATCCATCCAGCTCAATACTTAATCCTTTTAGTAACACACGGAGTTCAAACGGTTTACTGTGCACGACACAGAAACCGCATTTAACACAGTAATTCAATAATTTCCTGTGTACATGTGGATGTGGATGACAACCTAGATAAACGTTTTGGACCTGACTGGTAAGCTCAAGCAGCCTGAGGCACCTGTTTTGCTAATGAAAGCTTGATGTGGCTTTGTACTGATCAATGCAAATGTCTGTGTGTATCCTTTGATCACTTTTTTTTTTTTTTTTTGCGTGGTAAAATCATCAAATGAGTCCTCCCACCCCGGGCAGGGCGGGAGGGACTGTCAGACTTGTACTGACTAAAATCCACGGTGTCCTTCAATAGCCCTTTATGTTCCGGGGTCACGGTAATGGTATAAGTCCCGCGACCCCGGCAGGCTTTGGCCCTCTAGAGAGGGGGCCCCGTCATCATGCTGACGCTCTTTGAGGCGCGCGTGGAACACAACGCGCCGTCGACCCGGGCATGGTCCGTGGTCGGGCTGCGAGTTGCCCTTTACTCGCCGCCCGCATGCCCGCGCCTACGGTGGCCGGAGATCGTCTTGCGACGTCCGTCGCCGTGGGCGTCCACCACCGCGGGTTGGGCGGAGGGAGGACATTGTCCTCTCTCTCACGCGGCCCGCCTCCTCCTTCGCGAGCATTACTGCTTCGCAGAAGGAGGCGACCGCTTCCCACTCCGTCTCGCCCCGCAGCATGGCCGCAACCAATGCCGGGCGCGAGAGGTCTCCGCCTATCGCCGCCGTGAGGACACGTCGGTGCTCTGCCCAAGCTGGGCAGTCTTGCACCGTATGCTCTACTGTGTCCTCCGGGCGATCTTCGCAGTGGTGACACCCAGGCGTTTCCTCCTTTCTCCTTAGACACAGGTACCTCCCGAAACTTCCGTGTCCGGTGAGGACCTGCGTCATGCGGTAGGTCAGGACGCCGTGACTCCTATCCAGCCACTCCTCAAAGAGGGGTCTTACCGCCGCGATTGCGGCGTGCCCGGCCGTCGGTTGCGACAGTCGTCCCCTCCATACTGCCCTGAGATCGCGCCGGACCTCCTCTCGCCGCGCCTCGACTTCTCGAGGCAGCGGGGAAGCACCCCGGCTCTGCGCCTCCACGCGCCACTCATAGACGCGCTGGAGGGCAGTCGCCTCCAGATCCCAGGGCAGTAATCCGGCAAGCAGGTTGGCCGATTCGCCGGCGATCGTGCGGTATCCCCGGATCATCCGGATAGCCATGACCCTCTGGCATGCGACCAACTTTAGTGGTCGCGTCCGGATGCTCAGGGCCCACACGGGGGCCCCGTAGAGGGCCATGGACCGCACGACACCGGCGTACAGCCTACGGCAGGAGGCGTTCGGCCCGCTGAGATTAGGCAGCAGTCGCCTGAGGGCGGCTGCTGCCCGGTTCAGCTTTGGGGCCAAACTCAGGAAATGCTCCCTGAAGTTCCACCGGCTGTCGAGGACGAGTCCCAGGTACTCCTTTGATCACTTTGATCAATTTATAGTTATTGCATATCTTCAATAATTAATCTTTACATAATTCAATACCTAAACCTTGTAAATCTACCATTAATTGAATATTATTCGGAAACTCTTGATTGAAAGTTGCGTTATTACTTTTTGTAAATTCTGTGTAGTTAGCGTAAAAATTTCATCCGAATCCGTATGAGTCCTCCCGCACTGGGTGGGGCGGAAGGGACTGTCAGACTCTTACTGACTAAAGTCCACCCGTGTTCCTTCGGATGCCCTTTACGTTCCGGGGCCACGGTATCCTGTGTTAAGAAAAACCCGCGACTCCAGCAGGCATTTGGCCCCATAAGGGGCCCCGTCAGTTTGCTGACAACTCCCCGAAGGCACGCGCGAAACACGACACGACGCGCCACCGACCCGGGCTTGGTCCTTGGTCGGACGGCGAGCTACCCATTACTCACCGTCCGTAAGCCCGCTCCGCTGCTGTGCCCTCTGCTAATCAGAGGGACACGCGTTGGAGCGTCCACCCGACAGGCTATTCGCATAC
This sequence comes from Agrotis exclamationis, assembly GCA_950005045.1. NCBI lineage: Eukaryota > Metazoa > Arthropoda > Insecta > Lepidoptera > Noctuidae > Agrotis > Agrotis exclamationis. The sequence continues at coordinate 2,504,463 of OX465424.1, forward strand.
GGGCAAAGAGACCCCTTAGGCACACAGTGCCTAAGGAAGAGTTTTTGTCCGCATCCCAGGGTGCACCGGCCCGAAAAACTGGTCTTCCCCACGGACGTATCCGAGAGGGAACTCCAGTCCACGGGCGCACGTGGAGGTTTCCTGTCTTAGCACTCCAACAAATGTGAACTTTCATAATAAGTGTGAACTTTCATAATAAGTGTGAACTTTGATCATAATTGATTTTATATGGTTCCTTACTGTGCCAGTCTGGAATGAACAGATAAGGGAATTAGAGGTCAGCATGCCTGTCTATTTGATAAGAGTTTACATAAAAACCGGTTTCGATAAAAACATAGGCTACTTATAATCCTGAAACACAGCTACACTATACACATACACACCTCATTCCCCAAAAACATAACAAAAAAATAACACCTTTTCACGCACTTTCCCTCTGCATACATAGTTAACCTTACGGCCTTTAGTCCTTAAATAGGCTGGCAAAGATCCCCGACTCACCCGTAGGGAAATCCCCGAGTAACGCACTCGTACAATTTGCATGTAATGTTCGAGGGATGATATAATTGCGTGCACGTTCTGAATTCAATGTGTATGGGGAATTTTCATAGGATTTTATGAAGGGGAGTGCTTCAATGTGATTGTTTCTTGGGAATGCTGATATTAATTTTTGGAATCTTGCTTTTGAATTTATTTAAGGGTGAGGTCGGTGTGGATCTCAGTAGGCGAGCGAATGGCATGCAGAACTTAGGAATGCGTTAGCAAACGTTCATTTATTATACAACTGCGGTATGAATTTTGTGGCGTTATTGTCGCCTTGTGTATGTTTTTCGTTTTTTTTTCTTAAATTAACAACTATGAAAATGACATAAATATAAAATTGTTTTTAAAATCTTCTTCTTATATATAAAAATCAATTGCTGTTCGTTAGTCTCGCTATAACTCGAGAACGGCTGGACCGATTTGGCTAATTTTAATTTTAAATTATTCTCGGAAGTCCAGGGAAGGTTTAAAAGGTGAGGCGGTATGAAGTTTGCCCGGTCAGCTAATATAAAATAAAAATATAAATTGTCTACACACAGGCAAGTTTTGTAAATAAAATGTATCAGAAAAAAAAGAAATACAGTAACATCAGAAAACAAACCTTTCAACGATAAAAGAGGGCTAATATGATTTCCCAACCTTCCAAAAAATACTTAATAGAATAAAGAGATACCTATTTTACGTTCCCAACAGAATTTAATCTTCCGAGAAATCTCATACAAAGAAAGATCTAACAAATACAATTACCAAATAGCTTTATAAATAAATCTCATATTATTACGGCCTATAACAAACAATATAAGAAACAGAGCCTAGACAAACAGCCTATTACCTAGCCTAGAAAACTAGCGGTTTAAAAAGGCAACATAAGCTGAATCATCATATGAATTGCGATAAATTTTGTTCTGTGCTTGCTTGGTCTACGGCTTCGCTAGTGTTAGTTTATGATTTGACAATCAATTAAAATCGTACATAATCAAAAATCAAAGCATTTATTTCAAATAAGCCAGTTACAGGCACTTTTGAATTGTCAATGACAAATGAAATATTATTAAACACAAAATGCAAAATTATGGTGCTACAGTCCCAGTCACATGACATAAAACTGTGAAAGTACCGTAGATGCCCATTCCAAGAAGTAGATCTCTATGGAGAAGAACGGGCAAGAAACTCCATGGACACTCTTTTTAGATCGCCAAAATTATTACAAAACCTTTGTTACATCATTCATTTTGAGATGGTACATTATGTGAGAACGATGCAGCAAGTTAAACGTGTCCATAGTAGAAACTTAAAACAAAGACAATTCAGAAACAAAATAATCAATAGATAATTAAAATAAACCGTGGCAACTAAGAGATGACCAGTCCCAACTGACAGCGCCCGTTCACGAACATGACACATGCATCAGCACCATTCACCTCAACCATTTTGAAGGGAGCCAAATGATCCGACACACGCGCCACCATCAGCGAGACATTTGAGTGAGCATGACATACCACGTGGCACGTGATGATCATTTATCATTTCATTTCGCCTATTATTTATTATATATATAAGTATATACACCGTGTTCTTCACGTTATCCATAAACTTTAGCAAATACTTCTATGGCTTTTACAAATCAAATCCAACAAAGGAAGTAGTACTTAAAAAGGCTTCGTTACAAAGATATTTGTAATTTCATTTAATGAAATTTAATTGAGCTATGCAGTGAGAAAGTATCTTAATTTGAAATCTATCAAATACTATTTGCATTTCATTTGTTTCAGCCCGCCAAATGTTATGAATGAAAATACGACGTTGCCAATTCGGATAAAGAGGCATGCATATCGGGTTATTTACGTCTAGGTATTAAGTTTGTATGAAAATTAACAACACACGGTGTATATATATACACCGTGTTCCGGACGATATACATAAACTTCGACCAGATGTTCAAACCACGGAAGTAAGCATTTTTCATTATGGACACATTAATAAATTCTTATTTTTTATTTTTTGTTAATTTTCATACAAACTAAATACCTAGACGTAAATAACCCGATATGCATGCCTCTTTATCCGAATTGGCAACGTCATTCATAACATTTGGTGGGCTGAAACAAATGAAATGCAAATAGTATTTGATAGATTTCAAATTAAGATACTTTCTCACTGCATAGCTCAATTAAATTTCATTAAATGAAATTACAAATATCTTTGTAACGAAGCCTTTTTAAGTACTACTTCCTTTGCTGGATTTGATTTGTAAAAGCCATAGAAGTATTTGCTAAAGTTTATGGATAACGTGAAGAACACGGTGTATATATATGTATATATTTGAATTTAGTCTATTATGTATTTATTTTATTAATTTATAGTTGAGTATTTTTTTTTCTCTATGTATTGGATTGTTGTATGTATTTTAAATATTTATTTGTTCCTACACACCACTTTATCTTCTACCTCAAATTCTCCTCTCTCAGGTCTGCTGGAAGAAATTTCTTTTAGAAATAAGCAGTGCCTTTGTACTATTTTTTCCTCTTGAAATATTTTCCTGTTTTTATCTGTGTGTGTACATAAATAAATAAATAAATACTCTCAACCGCCAGGGTTATTCAAGTCAATAAGAGACGTAGGTACTCAGTGAATGATAGCTCTGAGGTACATACGTATACATATAGAGCACTACCATAAGAACGTTATTGTTGTTTTTTCTCAGGAACAGGGGTCTTAGCAATGATATTCTAGTAATATCATTGAGTCTTATCACAAGATTTCTGTATTTACCTACAGTGTACTTGAACTATTTACGGCGTTTATTGTATGGAAAATGAAAACGAAAAACGGTTTTTCTCCATCAAATTAACGTCGAAGATTCCGTTTACTTAAAGTCACAAAAACGTAAAAAGTCATGCTATGGCCTTAATATTTTTTTCGGCAAAGTTACCCTATGTCTGCTGTACACCAGGCAACGTAACCTGTTTTGGGCGTGAAAAGGTAACAAACATACATTCGTAAACAAACTAAAAAATGTAGAAAATCGAAAGTAGAATACCTAATCTATTACAGAATATTTCATTTAATTAATTTTGTCGAAATTTGTAAATTGATTCTGCTACAGTGGCCTTTTTAGACCCCCAGAAATACCAATTTCATCAGTGAAAAACACAAACGTATATTTCAGTGAAAGTAAAAACATTTAGTTATCAAAACCTCATATGGGTCGGGTAAGGGCCGTTTCGAACGAAATTGAATAAATTTATCCTTTCTTGATATGAAATCGCAAAGCAGGTGTTTCTTTGATCCGCCAAAGATTGGATTGTTATGAGTTTCAGGCGATTTTATTTGTTTTCATACGGGTGAAGGAAACTTGTTAGTTATGCCGTTTTGGTTCGATTTTATTGGATTTTCACGTACCTGTGCGTAATGGGTTTATGAGTGGGCTTTAGAATTACTATTTGAAAGGTTTAGTAGCTATTTTTAACTGACTTCACGAAAAAGAGATGGTTCTCAACTCGACTGTTTTTCACAATTAATGTAGTGTAATTAACTTTTCTTTCGGAAGTCGGTAGCAAAAATTAATTTAAATAAAAAAATAAAGCCACTGACTTCCAAAAGCGACTTAGGTACTTTTCAAAGTCGCTATGCGCACTTCGACATCCTGGGGTTTTAAAAAGGCCACAATAATATCAATTCACCATATTAGCAATTAATATTATGGTGCTGCTTAAGTGACCTTTTTAGACCCTCTGGTTGTACGTCGTATAACACATCTGAACCTACTGAATTTACTCTCCATTCAACCGAAATCAGTGTTGTGTATTATGCAGGTATTGTGTACTCTGTGTACTGTCATGGGTGTCAATATTACACACAGTATAATATTGGCACACATTGTATAAAGGCATTGTTGAGCAATGTCCATAATAGAGCGCTATTGGGAATCAATAAAAATCTAAATATTGTGAGCCTTTTGTGGTTGATCTAGAAGTAGTTGTTTCGGGTCTGAGTATTTGTGTATGTGAGTTTAAATAATTTGTAAATATACCTACGATACAGGATTAATTCCTGAAAATTCATAAGGACGCAATACATTAAAAAAAAATGTGAGTTTTTGGAACAGACCAACATCGCCAAAGCACACAATTATCATGCATAGCACTATATTATACAAATTTCTGCACAATATTACCATCAGCGCCATCATACCATTACCATGCTATACTTCCATACCACCTGTTCCCTATACATTCGACATGCGGTTACCCAAAATTCGAGCGTTCAAAATTAATATGCAAATAAGCCGTGTATTCACCGGGCGACAAATGTACGAGTGTACGGCATGCCTCGCCTGATGTTGTTGTGTTATAGACAAGGGAATGTTGTCTGAAGCGTACTTATGTATGTTGTTTTGTCTGAGTATTTGAGGATATTCTGCCTACTTTGAAGTCTTGTAGAAGTAGGTAGAGTAACAAAAGGATTGAGTACACGCACCACAATCATCAGCTTATAATGTTTACTAGGACACAGGCCTCCTCTCTGTGAGAGAGGGTCTGGGCCATAATCCACCACGCTGGCCATTTTAGAAAGGGAAATAATAAATCGACCCACAAAATTAATAATGCAGCCACGGAGCAAGTTGGCAACAAATTTAGTTTTGGGGGCACCCCGAGGTTCGCTTTGGTTAGGTTCTTTCAAACCCAGCAGACAGAAATAGGAGCCCCGGTAGCGGGGCTCCGTTGACTACGCCTTGGCTTGGTCTATTTTTGTACACTTTCTAATCAATCAATTAATTTGATTCGTAGCTGACTTAGTAATTTTGTGGCTAATGTAGTTTTTTAGTGAACGATAATACTATTTCGAAGCCGCTTTAAATAGCACCCTTTTAGAATTTTATATTAAAGGGAGACAAAATAACCTTTTTTGACCCCCCAAAGTAGGTCAACGTTGTTCCATGCAAAATGTGACCGCAGGGCCTATAAGCCACCACACACAGCCCACGCACCGAAGAATTGTTTACCACAAATATAATTTTATTTCATGAAAAAAACCCCTGAAAGCGGCTTTTAATTAATTTTTTACTTGCGGCCAGTTATTAAAAAGCGTTTTATTATTTTTTGAAATTTTAATTTAGGTCTTTTTTCTCAATTAAAACAAAATGGCTTCCCGTTGGCCTTTTATGTTGAATTTTATTTTAACAACGTTTTTATTTTGTTTCAGGTAATCGTCGTTTGTTGTGTAAACTGAAAAGGATCCGGCATTGTTGACACGTTACTTAATGGAGTAAAATCTGTAAGCATAATTTTAATACTTAATAATCGGTTATATCTAAGGATAACAAATTAATAGGAGCTTTGGCTAAGTAATAACAGCTGCGATTTCCAAAGTTTAGTAACGCTTGCCGCGGTTGTACTGTGGATGGGTGAACATGTATAGCGAGTTGTCTTTACGGTTGGTCCCAGCAGTCATTTGTAAACCTTTGACAGTCGTTACTGTTAGTCAGAAGCTCAGTCTCAACAATTCATACCAGTAGGTACTGGGTTGTGGTCGTCATTTATTATTTATTATTATTATTATAGTTGGGAAATGGCTAGTCATGGTCCACAGAAAACTGGGCGATTCAGGGTGATTTTTATACTCCAGATTCAGTGCTGATTTTGGAAATCACGACGTCTGATACACCTCCATGCCTTTAGTGAAAAAAGCCAGGAAACATTTCCAATATACCTGTAATATAACCCACAAGCTGAAGTTTACAAACAGTACCAACACTGTAGGTAAACATTAGTTATAATTTTACCTTTACCTAACTTTAATACTACAAATATTCGGGCTTTGTAATTTTCCACCATCAGACTATAATGACAGTGTAGGCAGTAATACAAACTTGCCGTCAGCAGGCTATAGTCAGGCACAATTACGGCAACAAACTGAAACCAGCCGCTGAAACGCTGAAATACATTGTAATTATAGGTGCCAATTTTGGACAGCACTCGCTTAATTTGATGTGACTTTGGTATACCGTATGTTTGTACCATTAATTATCTTATTAGAATATAAACATTAACGACACGGTTAGCGCAGTGGTTGAACGATCCACTGCTGAGCTGTGGGTCGTGGGTTCGATCCCCGCACGGAACATATATTTGTATGATCTGCAAGTAGTTGTTCCGGGCCTGGGTGTTTGTGTATGTGAGTTTATATGTTTGTAAACGCAATACAGGAGAAGTTGCTAGAGAGGGGAAACGTATTTAATAAAATAAAAAAAAAACATTTCAATAATCGTGCAATCAACAGTCACAAGAATTGGTAAAGCCATGCTGAGAAGATGGATTGATAAACGATGTCTCATAAGACATCCATCTATGATCTATCCATCAATCTAAACATTCGCATTTGTATTATTAGTAAGGATTATGATTCTGCAAAAGTTATATTTATAGGCTCCCAAGCGAGTTGCGAACAAACGTAAGCCTGTGTCAAATGAAAAAGCTTCTATAACAGTCGTTTCAAAGTGACTCAGAAAGTGATAAGGCAAAACGAATCAATCCACATTGTGCCTTATGGATATGAAGGCTGTGACTGGCAATCTACCTGAGTACCTAGCAGGTACCGTTCTGGTAGATCACAACTCTCTTGTCCCAGGCTACTCTTTAAATAAACATGCCAACGGCTCATTGGCTACTGAACAATATACCGAGGTAGGCGATCTAATTCCGAACAACATTAAGTATGTAAGGCATACGCGGCGATTACGCATAATTTATGCAGTATTTACGTTGCCCGGGCAGAAGATTGTTTCTTTGTAGCGTAAATCAAAGTAATGGGCACAGTAAAGTGTTGAGATTTTTTTATGAGAATCCTACTTCTAGGCGTAAAGTTAAGGTTCTTTCAGACTTTGTTTTTTTTTTTACTCAATTGCTTCACGTGCCCCCACTTACTAGTTTATAGGTCGTGGGTTATAATCAGGCTCATAACTATGTGTATTTTTTACATCACTAACTGCTCTCAAAACGGTAAAGAAAACTCTAAAACAGCATATCCTAGAATCGAAAAAAAGGGCCCACGTGGCGGATTATAGCCTTCTCCCTCCCACAGAGAGAAGGCCTGTCCCAGCAGTGGGAACATTATAGGCTGAACATGTGCAGACTCGTAGGGGCTTCGTTTCACAAGCTTCGTCATAATTAGCAGCCAACTTCCACTCAATGCTAATAAGAGGCTGTTTAGTGCCGTATATCCGCAGCCCCACGAGTCTCAACCAGGTGTCATAATGTGATTTTTTGACCTCTCTTTGCTTATTATACTAAACCTTTCCTTTAGCAGCCGTATCCAGGTTTAACCTAAAACCCTACTGTAGATGTGAGTATTGATTGATACTTTAAACCGTCACATCCCCAATCTCTGAGGGGTTAAGAAGGGCAGTGATTGGGGGCGAATCTTTCACAGAACCAATCACGGTCCAAAAGTGAGAACTTTGAATGAAACACCCCGATTACCCTTCCCGACCTGGCCTGGGGTTTTAGAAAGGCCACTGCAATATTCAATTCCATTGAACAAGCAATAGAAAAGATAGTAGATTTATAATATCTACTTTATCGCAATTCATGTTATGTTTCTGCTACTTATAGAAATCTTTCTAGATATTTTTTTATTCATTCAACAATAGTTACACAAGTTGTAAACTACATAACTTCTGCCAAACTGCAGGACAGTTTGGAGGATCTCATGTAATGTGGAACATTACAAATGAATGATTGGAACGAAATGGACCTCTTTTTGTAGAAGTAAAATGTGTAAATAACTTTTATAACTAGTATAGTTTTACGTGTGCGAACTCGAAGCGATAGAAGTAGTAATTTATTGTAGCATGTAGCGGTCTGGGGTGCTAAGACAGGTAACCTCCACGTGCGTCCGTGGACTGGAGTTCCCTCACGGATACGTCCGGGGGGAAGACCAGTTTTTCGGGCCGGTGCGCCCTGGGATGCGGGCAAAAACTCTTCCTTAGGCACTGTGTGCCTAAGGGGGTTTCTTTGCCCGTATGCGAATAGCCTGTCGGGTGGAAGCTCCAATGCGTGTCCCTCTGATTAGCAGAGGGCACAGCAGCGGAGCGGGCTTGCGGACGGTGAGTAATGGGTAAGCTCGCCGTCCGACCAAGGACCAAGCCCGGGTCGGTGGCGTGTCGTGTTTCACGCGTCACCGACGGGGCCCCTTATGGGGCCAAATGCCTGCCGGGGTCGCGGATTTTTTCTTAATCCAGGATACCGTGGCCCCGGAACGTAAAGGGCATCCGAAGGAACACGGGTGGATTTTAGTCAGTAAGAGTCTGACAGTCCCTTCTGCCCCACCCAGGGCGGGAGGCCTCATTTGATGATTTTGCCACCCTAAAAAAAAAAAAAAAAGCATGTAGCGGTCTACAATGTCTGCCTACACCTATGGGTAAAATGGCGTGAGTGTATGTAAGTAGGTACTAGTTTATGTCCGCGGCGTTGCCTGCGTGGAGTTTAATATATTCCTACACGAACGTCATAATAGAACAAAAAGTATTTTAGAATGAATCCAGTTTATAAAATATCGATGTACCAAATTTTCATCTAAATAGTTATTTTATGAAAGAATAACAAAAATCCATCCATCCTCAGTTCCTCACAATCTTTCACATTTATAATACTTAGCAGTAAAATGTACGTAATTAAGTATAATTAAATCATCATTACGTCGACATGAAAATAGTGAATGAAGGTCAATGTCAATGACACTTTAAAAATCTCCATTCGATGTTCAGATTTTTATAAACTGTACATAATATTATGTTAAGTACCTACCTATGTGCGATATGTAGGATCTCTTCGCCTTATCCTCAGCTATTATCTTCTTATGTGGCGCCACACAATCATTTAGTTAGAAGGAACAAAAACACGTTAACAATAGATAATAAACGTGCTATTAATAATAGATAATTAATGAAGCAAAAGGTGTCAGTGTGTCATCTTATCTACAGTATGCACTTTGTTCGCAAGTGATTGGTAAAGAACCATTTATCAATTTTTATGATATCGCTAATAGAAAACATATTGAAGACGGAACCAATACTTTTTTTCATATTTTTTTATCATAGTGTTCTGTCCCACTGCTGGACAAAGGCCTCCCCTATATCCTTCCAATAGTTTTCAAGCTATGCCTTTTCCGGGCAATCTCTTATATACTCCAACTGGTCACGCCAATAATATTTCGAAAATTTTAACCGATGGCGATGTGAAGACGTCCGGAACGTACTAAGTAATATGAAATTATTCGAAAAGTTGACTAGGCACCTGAAGAAAAGAACAAAGCCGACACACATTTCAAATATTTGATGATGTAGATTCTTAAACAGTAAGACATTGTGTACATGCATGACGTGATCCCGATTTCTTTGATGGAATCAATTTGTCGAATGTAGGGAATGACGAAGTGGTCTATTCTTAGACGGTATGACAAAAAATGACACTGCGTACATGTATTGTGTCATCGTTGCAAAAATTTAAGCGTCTTTAATCAGAATAGTCGTAATAAAGGAGACTTTCCCACAATCGAAAACATCTAACTAATAAACATAATTTCGTATCGAGACTTATCCACAGACAGACCTCGGCAAGAGTTGCTTAACTTTAGCATCCAAAGTCATACCTAAACTAGGGTTGCTTAACCATGTTCACCCATCCAGTGAGCAGTGAAAGACCTCGACAAAAGTTGCTATCATCTGACGAGTCAATTGACCACCACACGTGCCCATGCAATGATTTGATACAAACAATAGATTAGATTGCAGATCAAAACCTCACTTCTTTATTCAATCTTAGGTGGCTCAGAAAGGTCTAGACTACATAATAGATAGATCCTAGTACTCGCTTGACATACTAGGTCACGAGACTATTAGTCTTTCACAACTAGCTAACTCACTTTACGGGACTGCCGAACGGCCATGCAGTTTGTTTTTGCTTTGGAATAGGAACTTCTACCTCGAAACTATAAACTGTTATCTATGTTAATCCTCCAACGTTCTTTTTTACCCGAAGAAAGGGGACAGACAAATTTCTGTAGCAACTTTAAATTTTTAAGTAGTTATATTTTCTGCATCAAAAGATGCAGAAAATAGAAAATTTAAGATAAAAATATTAAATTTTCTTCCAATCGTAACATACTTTTTGACTGTGACTGTGACATTATTCTTTTTTTTCTCGGAATTAGTTTAAGTAGTAGTAGTTACGAGTATTCCATAAACATTGGTAGTACAAGCAACTTTTTGAGTAAATATCAAAGAGTTGCTTGCAGTACCTACCAATGTTTATGGAATACTCGCACTCACTGTATTAGGGTGTTTAATTAAAGTGACAGTCTATCTATATGTATAAAGTGATAGGTAGTAATAAATTATCATTTCTTTTTGTTGAAGACGTTTATTATCTGAATGTAAAGAAATTTCTAACATTCTAAATAAATTCATAAGATTCGGATACATCACAGTTTAATTTCGCATTTCTGTAATTTATGTCGTGTAATGTCTTGATAAATGATTGTCAAGCGTCTTCACGATGCCGTCACCTCTGTCCATGGTTCTGCGAAGCTTTTTGTAGAGGTCAAGTGAAATATTGTCGGACTGAAAAGTTTTTTTTTAACGTAGAATTTAAAGAAAGTTGGTGTAGAATTTGCCTATTTAGTTCGTCATCTGTTTTTAAAACCTAGTGACTAAAAAGTTTTCTTATGTTCTAAAGATGCAATGTAAATAAAAATCAGCACATGTCAAAATATGGATCTCTTGCTTATACTTGAAACAATGGAACAAATGCTTTTACTTTGGCAGCACGTGGTTAACAAATCACATTGTAGCATATTGAATTCGAAAACCATGTCTATAGAACAACACAGGTGCGACGAAAACTTTCGTAACTCATTGCCAATACAGTACATTTCTCACTTTATGAATCTGTAGCGCCATCTAGTTTCAGTTGTACGAACCATCAGCAGGAACGTTTTAAGAGCCATCTAGCATCGAGTAGCAGAAATGTTTAACGCCATCTATTGAGCATTTCTTGAAATAAAGAAACAGCGCCATCTATTATGCATTTCTAGAGAAATGGTAACGAAACACTGCCATCTGTGTTTTGATATGCACTACTTGACATTCAGAAGTTTAGCTATTGCTCACTAGATGGCGCCATTAGTGTTACCTTAAAAGTTTCGGAAGAAATATTTTTAACTTGAAAGAAAAGTTAATTTGAAACAATTAAAATATAAAAATTGTCCAAAAAATATGCTCCGCCATGACAGTGTTGTAACACTGCCGTGACCAGGATTCGAACCTGGGTTACTACGGCCACAACGTAGGGTCCTAACCACTAGACGATCACGGCTATCGGAGCGATGGAAGCGAGGCTGAAATTGTGGTGTACACTATACTGCTATGACGTAATCACTAAAATGAATAGTTTACAACCTATTTTTTTTTTTTCAGGAAAGTTTACTTATTCGACCTAAAAGTCAAATGATATAAATCTATTAAGAATTTTCTTATTCAATTCATGTGGTTTGTCCGAGCCCAGCGTCCAATGTAAAATGTAGTAGGTGTTCCAACATTGATTGATAGCTAGTACCTACTATTAAATAAAACATAATAATATACACTTTTGAGCATTCTACTTAATCCCAAGTTCAATATTGCAGTTACGTTTAGGATGCACGTCACACGTAGGTATCAGTATACTTTTTTTTTGTGGTAAAATCATCAAATGAGTCCTCCCACCCAGGTGACCCAGGGCAGGGCGGGAGGGACTGTCGGACTCGTACTGACTAAAATCCACGGTGTCCTTCAATAGCCCTTTACGTTTCAGGGTCACGGCAATTTGATAAGTCTTTCGATAAAACAGTCTTCGTACATGCATCACTTGACCCCACATTATACTTTTACATAAAGGAGAGCAAACCATTGATATCCTATCTACATCGAAGCATGCAACCGACATACCGGCTATTCGACATCTTCACACAATATTCAATTCTCCTCGCCCTTTTTATAACAAGATAAATCACAATTTGACCGTTCCACGCCGCTGCAACTTTGACATATTTTTTGCGCGGTGTTCAATGAAAGGGAACAATTGGTGCGCGTACGCAGCGACCCCTGGCGGACGCAAATTGGGTGCGCTAACTAGCCGGATTACGAGATACTCGTTCTGTTGTTCTGGTGTAGGATACGGTATGTGCATGGAGATTTTGGGCGTGAATTCTGGTCTACCGTCTATGGCACCTTGGACTATGTTTTGTTTAAACTGGGATGGTGCTATTCGCTGTCACATCAGTCGTGGAATCTAAAAGCTTAATAACAGGGTAGTAGTTCCAAAAGTTTTCTTTCAACTTGAGAAAGTTAAGGAGGCTTCCGGCGACTGGGACCGCAATAAAGTGATACCGCGGTCCCAGTTGCCGGATGCATTTAATTTTAATATTTGTATTCCGTCAACTGGGACCGATTCATAAATTGAACCAGAACGGTACAGTCAGACGAAAAATGTCTGTGGAAATTGTCTTGTTAGTAATACAAACCATGTAAAAAGTAATAGGCTAGCATAGGTTCAAAGTGGTCTGTATTAATATAATTCTCGGCAGGAATAGGTTACCTGAAATTGTCTTGTATCAATTCAGAAATATTCAAATAAATACCACTTTGAACTTATGCTAGCCTAGTACTTTTGCTGGTTAGTCAATGAAAAAGACAATTTCAGGAAACTTTCTACTTAGAATTATTTAAATACAGACCCATCTTGAACTCATGCTAGCCTAGTACTTTTTATTAGCTTCTAATTGTCTCACTGGTGACAAAACGGAATATTTTTCCCGTTTGTCGCCAGTGGGGAGTTTTTAGGAGAAAAAAATCCCTATTGTCCAAGAAGAAAGTACTAGGCTAGCATGAGTTCAGTATACGTCTGTATTTAAATAATTCTAAGTAGGAGATTACCTGAATTTGCCTTTTTCATTGACTAACCAGCAAAAGTACTAGGCTAGCATAATTTCAAAGTGGTATTTAAAATTTCAGGTAACCTATTCCTGCCTAGAATTATTTTAATACAGACCACTTTGAACCTATGCTAGCCTATTACTTTTCCTGGTTTGTATTGAACAAAACATTTTCCATAGACATTTTTCGTCAGACCGTACCGTTCTGGTTCAATTCATTGATCGGTCCCAGTCGACGGAATACAAATATTAAAATTAAATGCATCCGGCAACTGGGACCGCGGTGACAGTTTATTGCGGTCCCAGTCGCCGGAAGCCTCAAGTTAAGCCTCATTCAATTACGAGGACGTTAATTTAATTTCCTTATCATTATTTTTATCTTTTTTTGATATTATTATAAAACAATCATAAAAATATTAAGCTTATCTCTATGGAAACAGTTGATAACATTGATTCGCAATGCTTATAAGATTATCCGGATTACGCACCTACTCACTGTGACTCTTGTTGGATTTATCAGCGATCTTATAAGACAATACGATTACTCTTAATTTTATTACTTTTGTGTCTCATAAGATTTCCTTCCAGGACATTAACCAACGAAAGAAAATTTACTAATTTTTAAAATTCAAAAAAATAATACCCTACCTTTTTCCAAAAATGTATTTGGTCAGTTACCATCTGCCAAATGTTCGCAACCCTTCTCTCCAAAGTGTTGTTCAGTCCGTCTTGTTCAGCTCACAATACTCTAATAAAATATATCATTATAAATGCGGATCATTATCATTATTCGTTATGCGAACAAGTTTAGCGGCTTGTTCAACATTCATACACTTCAAGTTGTAATACTAATAAGAAATATTACTGGAATCCAGATCGGCTTTGAAGGAATTATTAATTTGTTCAGCTGTGTCATGTTTTAATCAGTCATGGGTATAAGACTAAACTTTAATTATGCAACTTTTAATTCATGGACATTTTCCTGTTTGATTAAATTATTGGAATTATTAGAGTTAAATTGTACTTTTATCCACAATCAATAATTTCGTAATTATTTATTGAGTATTATAGTTTATTTTTGGTAATCATTTCAAGTTAGCATTGTTATTCCTATATTTGTTAATTTAGTTTTCATAGTAAGTCATTATGACTTTAATAAGGAAAAAAAATGGGAAAAAGTCAACATAAAATTTTCAACGTCGCACAATGACTAGGTGAGTCGACATTACGAAATCCTAATTCCCTTGACTAGTTTGACGCCATACTTAAGTTTTTACCATTGCTCTGGTTTCTCCATTGACAACGTTTTTATTCTGAATCCAAACTTTTTAGTTTCGCTTAGCAAGAAAATTGACAAAACATGCTAACCTTCGTGGACACACCATAGAGAATGACCATGACCTCTTTGGATCAAAATCCTGTTTTTTAACAAAAGAAGAATAGACTACTGTACTTGGAGATAGACAACTTGTTCCAAATTTAAATTAATACATAGATGCTTATGACATGTTGGGCCATCCTTAAGTTGTTAGTTTCGCTTAGGGCAGCAGTGCAGCACCCTTTGGGTCGAATCCATAGACCCGTGGTCGTCAAACAGTGGCCCGCGGGCCAAATGCGGCCCGCGGGCTTTATTTGTGTGGCCCACAACAAAGTAAATTATTTTATTGACGCGTAAATGAATTGTAAGTATGAATTCCGTTAAAAAATAAAATGTCTCTTTCTTTGTTAGTTTCGTAAAAAGGGTCGTTAGACATCTGTGATCATTGTTAGAAATCACAGATGTGTCATTTTACCAAGTTGTTATGCAAAAAGGTTTACACATCTTCCGTTATTTTTTCATTGTAACAGCTATTTGGTCCCATCTTTCTCCTTTTGTTTTGTTTTGACTACTATTGGTTCTCCAAAAATAGGTGGTTCGCAGATGTGGTCATCGGTGCAAGCGATTTTGGTTTAAGAACGCCGCCCGCACCAGCGGCGCCCACTTCGAAACGAACCGCGAGCTATAACATTTAATTTTGTTTCAACGCACAAGACTGAACGTTTCTTGCTTTATCGATTGCGCGTGCAGTATTATAGGATAATGGCGGGACTATCTACTCTTAAATGTGCTACTAAAAGGAAGATAGCTGACGTAAAAAGAAGTTTTCAAGAAAAATGTGAGGAAGAATTTTGGAGAGTCTTCACATACTCTGCGGCCCGGTGCTGGCACTCACATTCAGGGACGGTTACCGTTACCAAACAAATACCGGTAAAATTACCAAAACATTAACGTTATGTTACGTTAAATATTAACGTTAAACATAACGTTAATTTATAGGATTTACCGCTATTTAATTATCGTTACTAATAACGTTAATTCACTGTGCGACGTTGCCAAACCGCGCCGCGCGTCTTTTCGTTCGGCTCTACAAATCAGAGCGGCAACAGCTAGTAACGCGCGCCGCTTACGCGCATTTCATAGTCAGATGTCACACAAACATTGCGTACGCCAAATTAGTAGGTATATCTCTATTAGATTAATTCTGTTGTTCTGTTATTATAATTAGTTGTTTGTTTAAAAAATACTATTATGGGCCGAAAGAAGTGCAACAGAGCTTATCAGTATTTCAAAATGTTTAAAGAAAACAATAAATCTACTTGCACATCTATATCTATACCTACATATAATAAAATCGTAGAGCTGTCATTCCTGTACATTGGATTTTTTTCTTTTTGTTTTTTTTTTTCGAGATAAAGGATCGATTCTGATGACAAATCAACTTTTCTGTTCCGGATTTTTTTAGGGTTTTTTCTTTTGCGTTAATTCCTAAACTACTGAAAACTTTCCGATCAAATTTTCCTCAAATATTCCTAATAATATGCTTCTGTCAATAGGCTATGTATTATTACACTATTGTCACTGGGAGATGAGCAATTTTGAATTATGTTGTTTTTAAATGTATGTTTTGAGTTGGCGGATTAACCACTGGATAATATTTATTAAATTTTTCCTCAAATATTCCTTAAACTGCTCTTCAATTAATAGGGTCTAGACACGCGAGAGCGTGGCCAGCCGAGTTCAGGCGCGCTTGCAGTGTGTAATATCACACGAACCATTTGGAGCCACTTTTTAGCCCCTCATAACTCAAAAATTATTTAACCTAGGCATATATTTTGAGATTGGCGAGATAAATACGTGTACCAAATTTTATAAATATATCTCAAACGGTTATTTAGATATTAACGTCAAAAAATCGTCATTTTTATGACTGACCTTATAGATCAAAACTATAACCCAGTTCTAGATGACCTAGAAAGTTCAAATTTGGCATGCAGATAGGTAAAGTTTTTTTTTTAAGTTTGTCTGACGGTTAACTCGTCGTTTAAGAACCGATTTTGATGATTCTCTTTTCGTTGGAAAAAATATATTTCAAAGGTAAAATCCTATGATAAGGAAATTAGGGTTTGATGACGAAAGACCAGATAAATCGAGTGGAGCTTTCTAAAATTGTAGGGGCGACTAGTGCGTTTGTAAGTTTTTCATTATTTTAAAGCAATACAATTAAATAAAGATTTGGAGTAGATCTGATGATGGAGCCGAGAGACAGTCGAGGGAACTCCTCAACGATTCACAGAAGCTACCTTGTGTTTGGACTTAATTCATTTATATTGATAAGAACTTTACACCTAGGTGGGTTGTAATTGTCATTAAGGGTCTGATGATAAAGACGAAGAACAATTCAGGGAACTCGTCAACGGTTTATAGTAGCTATCTTGTATTTGGACTTAATTCATTTATATTGATGAAAACTTTCGACTCTTTTTTTTTCGTGGTAAAATCATCAAATGAGACCTCCCACCCAGGGCAGGGCGGGAGGGACTGTCAGACTCGTACTGACTGAAATCCACGGTGTCCTTCAATAGCCCTTTGTGTTCCGGGGTCACGGTAATGAGATAAGTCCCGTGACCCCGGCAGGCTTTGGCCCTCTAGAGGGGGCCCCGTCATCATGCTGATACTCTTTGGGGCGCGCGTGGAACACGACGCGCCATCGACCCGGGCATGGCCCATGGTCGGACAGCGAGTCGTCCATTACTCGCCACCCGCATGCCCGCGCCTACGGTGCCCGGAGATCGTCTGCCGACGTCCGACGCCGTGGGCGTCTTCCAGTGCGGCTGGGGTGGAGGGAGGACGCTATCCTCTCCCTCACGCGGCCCGCCTCCTCCTTCACGAGCATTACTGCTTCGCAGAAGGAGGCGACCGCTTCCCACTCCGTCTCGCCCCGCAGCATGGCCTCGACCAATGCCGGGCGCGAGAGGTCTCCGCCTATCGCCGCCGAGAGGACACGGCGGTGCTATGCCCAAGCGGCGCAGTCCTGCACCGTATGCTCCACAGTGTTCTCCGGGCGATCTTCGCAGTGGTGACACCCAGGCGTTGCTTCCCTCCCTATCAGACACAGGAACCTCCCGAAACTTCCGTGTCCAGTGAGGACCTGCGTCACGCGGTAGGTCAGGACGCCGTGACGCCTTTCCAGCCACTCCTCAAAGAGGGGTTTTACCGCCGCGATTGCGGCGTGCCCGGACCTCGGATGCGACAGTCGTTCCCTCCATACCGCCCTGAGCTCGCGTCGGACCTCTTCCCGCTGCGCCTCGACTTGTCGGGGCAGCGGGAATTCTCCCCGGCGCTGCGCCTCCACGCGCCACTCATAAATGCGCTGGAGAGCAGTCGTCTCCAGATCCCAGGGCAGCAATCTGGCAAGGAGGTTGGCTGATTCGCCGGCGGTATCCCCGGATCATCCGGATAGCCATGAACCTCTGGCAAGCGACCAACTTTAGTGGTCGCGTCCGGATGCTCAGGGCCCACACGGGGGCCCCGTAGAGGGCCATGGACCGCACGACACCGGCGCACAGCCTTCGGCAGGAGGCATTTGGCCGCCGAGATTGGGCAGGAGTCGCCTGAGGGCGGCTGCTGCCCGGTTCAGCCTTGGGGCCAAACTAAGGAAATGCTCCCTGAAGTTCCACCGGCTGTCGAGGACGAGTCCCAGGTACATCGTTCTCCCAACGCCAATGCGAACCCCCTCCACCGTTATGTGGGACTCAGACCATGGCGCGTTAACGCGGCCATGAAAACACATGGCCTCCGTTTTGTGCAGCGCCACTTCGAGTCCCGGCTGCCGGGTCCTTTCAACGACTGTCGCAACCACTTGCGTCGCCTTGTCGGCCGCCGCCTGATGCGACTCTCCCTCCGCCAGGACGAGCGTGTCATCAGCGTAACATATTACGCTGACGTCGTCGGGGAGGTCGCCGCGCAGCTCCCAGTCATATCCGATGTTCCACAGGGCCGGCCCCAAGACCGACCCCTGTGGAACACCGCACGACATCTCTAGCCGGTTCCACTCTCCCCGGTGACCGGGGTAGATGACGGCTCTGTCCGTCAGGTAGTCCGTCGAGGACGACGGAGGTAGGTCGGCACCCGGTGATCATCATCATCATCATCAGCCGGAAGACGTCCACTGCTGAACATAAGCCTCCCCCTTAGACCGCCACGCCGAACGACAGTTCGCCATTTGCATCCATCGGTTGCCCGTGACCCTCACGATGTCGTCGGTCCACCTAGTGGTCGCCACTCGAGAACTTTTCTTCCCCATCGGTTGTCAGTTCGACGAGCGATGTGGCCTGCCCATTGCCACTTCAACTTGCAAATTTTACGAGCTATGTCGGTGACTCTGGTTTTTCGCCGAATATCCATGTTCCGGATTTTATCCCGCAAATAAACTCCGAGCATAGCTCTTTCCATCGCTCGTTGAGTGACTCTTAGTCTCTCTAAAAGGCCAGCAGTCAGAGACCACGTTTCAGAGCCATATGTCATCACTGGCAACGCACACTGGTTAAACACCCTTGTCTTGAAACACTGTGGGATTCTCGATGAGAAGATATCACGTAGCTTCCCAAACGCTGCCCATCCGAGTTTGATTCTCCGGGCGACCTCTTTCTCGAAGTTGGACCTACCTTTTTTTTTATTCGAGGTGGAAATCCTCATAGGACTTCCTCCGCCTGGGGAAAAGCTGAGGGGCATGTCAGACTTGACTGACTAAAACCACCCCGGTGTTCCCTCGCACAAGCTGCGGGTGCGAATGTTACTTCCGCTGCCTCGGATTAGTGCCGGCCCGCCTCTTGCAGGCCCCTTCCGGTTGGGGTGAGGTGTTCTCCCCCGTTACCACTTAGATAGGCGCGCGCGGAACACTGCGCGCTGCCTTCTTCTCGGGTCCACTTGAGTGGGGGATGGCAGACGTCCCCAAATCTGCCACCCCTAGACCCACTTATGGAGGCCGAAAGAGAGCGTTGTCCGCTCTCCTTCGACGCCCGGTGCGTCTGCTGCGGTATGGGAGAGCACTGGAGATCTCCCTCTCCCTTTCCGCCGCTTCCTTCTGGAAGGATGTCATCTCGCAGGAAATCACTGCGTCCCAGGACTCTGCCTCTCCGACCATTGACTTAACAATGGCCGGCAGTGACAGGTCGCTCCCCACTTTTGCAGTGAGAGCACGGCGCGGCTCGTCCCACGTGACACACTCGGCCAGCATATGACGCGCCGTATCCTCCAGACATTGGACGCAGTGATGACACCGAGCGTCCGGCTCCCTGCTTATTCGACACAGGTATTTCCCGAAGCAGCCGTGCCCCGAGAGCACCCGTGTCGCTCGAAACGTCAGGGAGCCGTGCCTCCTTCCGAGCCAATCGTCGAGTACTGGCTGGATCGCCTCGATCGTACTGAGACCAGTGGAAGGGCATAAAAGCCTCTCCCGCCATGCCGCCACCAGGTCCTCACGAAGCGCCGACCGGCGCAGCGTAATTTGCTGCTGCACCAGTCTCTCACCTCGCGCCTTTGCCTCCTCACGCCACTTGTAGAAGGTCGCGAGGACTTTCGACTCTAGGTCCCAGGGCGGGGATCCAGCCAGCAGGCAAGCCGCCTCGTAGATCGTGCGATATCCTCGGATGACTCTGACGGCCATCGCCCTCTGCGGTTTTCGCAGAACTGCAATATGTCGGGCCGTCAAGTCAGCCGCCCACACAGGGGCCCCATATAGGGCCATAGATCGCACGATCTCCACGTATAACCGCCTACAGGCGATGCTCGGGCCCCCCAGGTTGAGTAGCAGCGTTGGGAGCGCACCCGCTGCACCCATCAACTTGGGCACCAGCCGCCGAAAGTGGGGGCCAAGATGCCAACGGCTGTCGAGCACCAATCCTAGATATTTCATGGTGGACTCGACAGCAATCTGAACCCCTCCGAAAGTTGGACCTACCTAACTCAACAATCTGTCCAAGGTAAGTGTAATGGTCTACAACTTCGAGAGTATCATTCCCAACAACAACCGGTACGGGTGTCACATGGACATTCGACATGACTTTCGTCTTGTCCATGGTCATTTTAAGGCCGACCCGTTGGGAAACGATACTGAGGTCGCTGAGCATAGCATTGAGGTGCTCCAACGATTCTGCCATGATGACTATATCATCGGCAAAACGAAGGTGAGTGATGTATTCGCCATTGATGTTGATGCCGAATCCGTTCCATTCCAAGAGCTTGAAAACGTCCTCCAACGCGTTCGTGAACAGTTTCGGAGAAATAACGTCTCCCTGTCTCACGCCTTTCTGCAGTTGGATTGGTTTCGTGCTCTCTTCCTGAAGTCGGATGGACATGGTGGCGTTTCTATACAAATACTTCAACACTTCGATATACCTATAGTCGATATGACATCGTTGGAGGGACTGCAATACTGCCCAGGTTTCGATTGAATCGAAGGCTTTTTCATAGTCCACAAACGCTAAACATAATGGCCGATTATACTCCTCTGTCTTCTGTATAATCTGGCGGAGCGTGTGTATGTGGTCTATAGTATTAAAACCTTTTCGGAAACCGGCTTGTTCGGGAGGCTGGAAGTCATCAAACCTGCGTTCGAGACGGTTCGTAATGACTCTTGAGAACAGCTTGTATACATGGCTCAGAAGTGAGATTGGCCTGTAGTTCTTCAACAAGGTGTTGTCACCCTTTTTGAAGATTCACTCCTGTGCCATGCTTCTGGCGTAGTACCTTCGAGTATGACGGAATTAAATAACTTCTGGAGGACCACAAGTACCGGTTTTCCACCCGCTCTCAGAAGTTCAGTTGTGATTCCGTCTTCACTCGGCGCCTTGTTATTCTTTAGCTGTTTAAGAGCCATTCTAATCTCGTACAGGCTGATGTCCGGGTTATCCTCAGTGTAGTGTCGAGTCAGTTTAGCTCAACGACCATTTATATCTAGACGCCTCATGCACGATCTGACTAACGAAAATTATTCTGCCAAGTCGCTGAGGTACGACGTAAGCGAGGGGGACGGGGTACTGCGTTCTGATTGGCTAATACTGCGTTCTGATTGGCTAACTCAAGGTCAGTGCGACGAGGGGACTCACATGAGTGGTCGAGTCACGACGGTTATAAGACTTTTTTACCTAATGTGTTGACAGACATCGGTCGCCTGTGATTAGGAGTCTAGATATAAATGGTCGTTGGTTTAGCTCTTGCGTCTCGAACTTTACCGACACTGGGTTGTCGTGTTGATGTGTGTAACTGTCCGTAAAACCTGTCAAGCTCTCTCAGGATCTCCGGTTTCGTCGAAATGATGCTGCCGTCGTTAATCTTCAGCTTTGTCATTTGGCTTTGCCCAATAGACGAATTCTTTGCGAAGACTTTTGAGCCCTGGTTCCGCTCGATTACCTCTTTGATCCGTGCCGCACTATAGGCACGCAGGTCACGTCGCATTGATTTAGAGATTCGTCAATTGAGTTTGCCATATTCCGACATATCAGCTGAAGATTGCAGCCTCATCTCGGCCCGGTCTTGCATCAACTTGATGGTTCCGTTCTAGAACTTTTGAGGCTTATTGCGGCGCGGGGTCTTAAAGAACTTGGACCACACATCTTGGACAGTTTCCACCTACCCATTGTTAATCTCGTCCACAGTTTCGCATTCGGTTAGGGACTGGAAGCGATTGTGCAGTTCAAGTTGAAAGTCTTCGGGGTTCTGGATGTGGGCAGGACCAGGTCGGAGCGTGGACTTCACCGGACGAGACCTTTCAAGCTTCACATTGATATTCAATGTGCCTCTGACGATTCGGTGATCGCTGCCGGTTTTTACCTTGGCGATCACAGAGACATCACTGAATATTCGCTTCTTGGTCGTCATGATGAAGTCAATCTCATTTTTGGTAGTACCATCGGGGCTCATCCACGTCCACCTCCTGGATGGCCACTCTTGGAAGTAGGAGTTCATTAAATGAAGTTCTTCCTTTTCCATGAAGTCGACCAGTCGCTGGACCCTATGGTTTCGCTGCCCATACCCAAATGGCCCCACTCTCAACTCATCGCCATTCCGTGCGCCCACCTTCGCGTTGAAGTCCCCTATAACAACGGTGAAGTATGTTTCGGAGGTATGTATGGCCTCGGATATCTCCTCATACAATGCCTCTACTTCATCATTAGAATGTGTCGAGGTCGGCGCATATACCTGTATGACCTTCAACGAATACCGGTTGGTTATTCTGAGTATAATGTATGCTACCCTACTCGACACACTGTCGACTTTCACAACGTTGTTGATGAGGGACCTGCGGACGAGAAATCCAACACCACCCTGGGATTTTCGGTCTCCTTCCCGGTAGAAGAGCATGTTGCCGGAATCTAGAACTATCGTATCCTGACCCTCTCTTTGGATTTCAGATAATCCCAAGATATCCTAGCGCATTTTGCTCAATTCTTCCTCCAGCTCGATAATCTTCTCATCGGTCCTCAGTCTGCGGATGTTGTGTGTTGCCAGGGCCAAAGTCCGTTGGGGGTGGTAGCGGGGCATCTGCCGGGGATTCTTAGCACCCCCTGCTCCGCCGTTACCCGATCCGCTACCCAGACCAGGAATAGCGGAGCTGCTGGGGACTGGGGGCCGTGTGCTATTGTTGTCAATCATAATGGGGGGAGGGGGGGGTTGCCATAATCCCCACGCTTGGCAGGCGGCTTGGGGATCGCAATAAGATCACCGAAAGTTTGCAAAGGACGCTGCTGCCCGTCCTTCGGTAGCTGGACGTAGTTTAAAAGGACGCACCCGCGACCAAATCTTTTGTATTATTTTATATTTATTTGTGTTTTGAATTAGTGCTCAAACCAGTGCATAGATTCTGTTTTAAGTGACAACAAGATTTCGAACATCGAGTCAAATAATAAGCTATTTTTAAGGTATCATGCGGTTTGCTAAAGACTACTGTACTCGTAAAATGTGTAGATTAGGATTACTAACATAGTGATTAAGAAATATTGTTACTAACACTTTGAGTCATAAGTTACTTGTTAATAAATGTAAAATAAAATAAATAATAAAGAGGGAAAAGCAATGCTATTGTACGTTCAATTGCGTTAACAAATTGCAGCGATACTGTAAATCGACCAAAAATGATAGTCTTATGTTAAACACGGATCTTTGAAATTAATGTTGCTCAAACAAGGACGTTTCCTATGCAAACTATGTATGTAAGTACCTATAACATTATTGATCTAAACTAATATTATAAATGCAAGTGAGTAATTATGTTTGTTTTTTACCTTTTCACGCAAACTACCTACTCAATCGATCGTCCCAAAATTTTGCATATACATATACGTTGTTAGGAGTATAGACACGTATATAGGGTATCTTTCATCCCGAAAAACAGAAAAGAGCTGTTGCCGAGAAAAAAAAAACAATTACAATTTCCAGATGGCGCCACTTACACGATCCGTATTGTTTCTCAAATTCTAAATTAACGCAAGCGAAGCCGCGGGCAAACACTAGTTGTGCAATAAAACATTAAACGTAAGTTCCTACCTACCCAGCTTTCTAC
The DNA here is from genome assembly GCA_950005045.1 of Agrotis exclamationis. Taxonomy (NCBI): domain Eukaryota; kingdom Metazoa; phylum Arthropoda; class Insecta; order Lepidoptera; family Noctuidae; genus Agrotis; species Agrotis exclamationis. The sequence goes on from OX465424.1 coordinate 2,528,858, forward strand.
TTAAACTATGTCATTCTAACTAAATTAAAATATCTATTTCGACTATATAAGTCCCATTGAGTAAGTATTTTTAGAGGTTCGGAAGTGCGCTGCGGCCTGTGAGTGACAGTCACGCAAGACGGTGCATCCGCTGCGCTCGCGGCGCCCGCGCGCCCCGCTGAAACGTAGGTATCAGCGGGGCGCGCGGGCGCCGCGAGCGCTCCACCTAAGTGTGTTCTGCGCAGTTTATGTTAGATAATGATGACCCACCTTGTTGTACAGAACTATACCTACTCAAAAACACTCAATGGGACTTTTATAATTTTCTAAAATCATTATTACAGTCGGCCACATGTCCCTAAATACCTACTCTTTCACTACGAAAAGATTTTAAAGACAAATTGCATAGGTCAAATTGTATGCAGCTACGTGTAATCGACTGTGATAATGATAGGTAGGTACGGCACAGCACAGCTCAGCACGTCAAGGTCATCATGTTACCACAATCTGTCAAATTTCTTTGATAGATTAACAACTTTATTAGGTACACGAAGTTGTCAATTTTGGTGAAGAAAGACGATGGGGGTGGCGGCGTCCGACGTTGCGAACTTACATCACACGCGACTTGATGCGTGCGACAAAAATTTTGTAAATAAATTACATCGCAATTTAGCGCAACCGACATCGTTAGAAAGAGATAGGCATATAAATTACCGGTATATGTATTGTTACTTTTACCGATACTAATTTTAGTTATTAGGTAACGTTAACGGACTTACGGGTATCGTTATTAATTTCGGTACATTTTTATCGTTACCATAACGATAATTCGTAACGTTACACAAAAAATAACGGTAATCCGGTCCCTGCTCACATTGTCATGGGTGGCCCTTGGCGAAAAAAGTTTGACGACCACTGCCATAGACAGTTGGCGTAAAAATCTCTTATGCGTCAGTTAACATATTCGGAATGCCCCAAAGCTATGTTAGACAATTGGTTTGAACCTTTTTGTTGTTGTAATCCTTTCTAATGCTGTTAATATAATAGAGATATTGTAATACGGAACTGCATCTGTGTGTCTATTTGCGTTAAGGTTTAAGAGAATAATATCCGTACTGAAGAGGAAGTTTAAACAAGGACATGGAATCGTTTATAAGTATGATCCTTTTACAGATGATCCGACGGAAACATTAAACAGTTTACAATCTCTCGGTTACAAATAATATTTATCGTGTAATTATATTTATCGTAGATTGTACATAAGTACAATCTACGATATTAGAAATATTATTTAAAACATAAATGTTTTTTTTTTTTTCAAAAAATGTGAAACAGTCCGTTATAAAAAATATAATTTAACAATGTGACAAATACTCCTACGAATAAAACAGCCGAGAACATTTTCAGAGCCAAAACCACAATTACATTAAAAAAAAAGCCATTAAACAATAAGTATAATAAATATTGTCTCACTCCACACAAGTTTAGTAAGACCCAAAAGTAATAGTCCTACAGTAGAATACTTCAGCATTATTGTGAAAGGCTCAAACTCCATAAATTCAGACGAGTTTACATTCCTAGAATGTTTCTTCTCAGTTTCATTCTGCTTCAAAATGCCTTGGTTTAATTTCAAAGTTTACTGTATGAATTTCAGAGTCTGTAACTAGCTTGTATTATTTTCTTTATTTACTTCGGCTGAGAGTTAGTCATGACTATATGTATTGTAATATGTTGAAAGTTGAAACCTAGTAATTCAAAGCAACTGAACAATTAAGTATTCATTAAAATTATAGCCACAAACGATGTAACTTCTAACAAATGTAAATCTTAAATTCGCACTGTTCATTACTGCGATGTGGAAACATGATATTTCCGTTTATTTATAGGTTCCAACTTATAATGCAATGCAAACATAAAATATGATATCCAACAAACTTCCTCGAAGCGAGGGAAACTATAACGTTACAATATTTACGATTTCGGCTATTTTTCTTCACTTGATAGCACCATTGAATACCGCAAACCCCCTACTTTATCTAGCGATTTATTAGATCAGATAACACCAATAGCTACTGCACTCTACGAAGAACTTAACAAAGAAAATGATTCCTTAAGCCAAAGTAGTAAAGAGCATGGTGCAATATCACAAGCTATGAATAAGTTGGTCAATGAAGAAGTATATCGCAGTCTTGAATATCGGGGCGTTTGTTCAAATAATATTTTTGGAAACAAGGGAAGACAAGTATTTGACGAGATGACAGATTTCTGAATAGATTTTGATATACTAAGGGAACAGGGAGCAGCGTTTGGATTTGTTTACTGCGAAATTCCAAAATAGAATGGACTAGTTGCATGTAGTTCGGGGAATAATGCATTTGACGGGATGACTTTAATCATATTTTTTGTAGAATCAAACATTTGTTTTCTTGGTTATGTGAGAAAAGATATGTGAAATTGCAATTTGCGCATCGGATACTCCTGAGAATCTTACAATGAGGAAATAATATCAACTAACTCAGGTAAATATTGCAATGACTGAATTTGTGCAATGAATCCTTAAAAGGAAGTCTCGACTTCAGTTCATAAACATTGCCTTGATTAGTCACCTTTCATAATTTACCTATGGCTTCTTCTGCTTATGGAATTTGATCCTGTGTAACAGCATGCAAATATTATGAATACAGAATGCAGTAGCCAAACAACTTTTGATTCCTTTCTCTCTTTTATGCTTCACTTAGATTGTATCAGCATCAGCAGTGTGAATGCTCTCACTATTGCTCCTTTCAATATTGAATGCGAGTAAGAACATACCAATTTGAATCGCACGTTCAATATAAAATTGTTATTACATTTAACGCCAGACAGTCCACCTGTGCCTTTGTTTGAAGCTACGAACCCCATTAGGGAAGTAACCGATACGCGAGTGGATCGACAATCGGGTCGTGTGAACGCGCCTCTCTCCTCGCCTGCATTCATTCGAACCTCATCAAACTGCATTTTTACTCTGACATGACTTGTCATGTTGCAAATTCTGACATTGTCATGACAGTCTATGACGAGAAAGGGCAAGACAAGAAAGGGTGCAACCCTTAGGTCAACAATGACATTTCATAACGTTTAAAACATTTTGTTAGTTGAGAAAGTTTCATTGTTGTACATTTTTATCTTGTTTGGATCAAACGGGTTGGATTGTAATCTTAATAGCATTATCGATAATCATATTGCTAAATATTAGATTACGGAATAAGCAGGGCATTTTAAGGTCACTGGATAGAAATTGATTGTGAAACCTGTCAAGGAAATCAAAAGAACTTGCGATCTATTGAACCCTTTGCGTAACTAGTAATTGTGGGTGACTTGGATTGAAACAATTTATACATATTATGTAACGTTGCAATATAACGTAACTGCTAAAGATAAATGTTATGATAAAGTTAACATAGATAAAAGTATTAACTATCTGATTGACATTACGTCTTTATCTAGGCTATTTTATACACTTCAGTGCAGTTTACTAAAACAAAGCACCTCTGAATATTAACATATTGAATCGAAAACAAAAACACTTTGTTTGTATTATTATCGTCTTCGTGATACGCATTACGGATCAATAAATATACAAATCCGACGGATACGAGTCTGACCTCTACAAAACCTTTGAAACCATACAATTTAAAAATAAAACAAATAGGCATCCATCACTGACTATACACTTTTCTCACAATCCAAATGTTCCCAAGTGGCCAATTGTTGTATGTTAACATTATTTTTAACACTAGGAACCGGTCCTGCAACACGGAAGTCGAGTCACACGCCGATTATTCGTATTTTCAAGGAAATTTCGGCACCAACATCTGTCCGGTTTTCGTATTTGTCGGCAGTTCTATTGTCAATTGTTTGCAGTCCGTTGCATCTTGCATTTTGTGAAGACGTCATGTCTGACGTGTTATGATTGAAGCTCCAAAGGTTTTTGGGTCAATGATGAGTTTTTTTTTCTTTCTGGTGTTTTCTGAAGTGTGGATTTATTATTCGTTTACTTCTTTTCTTGTTTGTAACGGATTCGTTGTAGGACTCTGTGACTTTTTATCTGCGACATCGTGGTATCGTCTTTGCTCATATTTTATTGATCTACCTTGTGGTTCTTTCAAATTGAATTTTTATTACTATGCGTATCTAAACTGTCTTTTCGATTTGAGATTACCCCTAATAGAAAAAGTCGAGCGCTACACACGTTTTTGCACCATCCGATTCTATCAATTTACCAAACGACCCATAACCAAATCTTAGTAGCGAGAAATTATACTGTTACCATAGACCAACCATACGTTTCCTATGATTTATTGTGTACGAATAATTCTAATGGGTTTTACGGCTCATAAATTTGTTTAACGCCTTTGATAACGCCGTCTAATGTCATTGATATTGAGAAATTCTATTGTACATCGTCGTACGCGCATGCCGTGACGTCATTGTTATAGTGAATATTTTGATTTATTACTCCTATTGTTTTCATAGGAGAAAAGGATTAAAATTCAAATTGAGTCGAGATTTCTTTTCATTTTATTTTTGGCGTCTTCTTGTTTTCTTTTATTGTGATAATTACGTGAAATTATTTATTGTGTTGGAGATACCGTAAGTAAATAAAATGTTAATGTGTTAGCAGCGTTGTAATTGTTATAAGTGGCATTTCGATGTTGAATTACGTCATTGTAATGTCTAGTTAGCTTTGCTCTTTAATTTCTTGATATTGCTTTAGAAATTGCCAGACAACTGGATTGTGTTCTCAAAAAACCTACCTTTTTAGAAATATTTTAGCAAAAATATGCGATGTACCTTGAAGAAGAGGGAATCTAATGTCAACCCGAATTAGATAACTTATTTATTTTCATATTTTATTACATTGTTCTGCAGATATTCTCATAACATTCAACAAATTTTTAATTTTATAAAAAGCACTTTAAACATGGCATCTTATTATTCCGTAATACGTATCAAACCATTACATATTCTAGATCCAGTTCCACTCAGATAAATTCTTAGAATTTATCCCTGGGGTAGGTCTTCAAAAATTAATAATCTTTTCAAAGACCCGACCCTTACACGATCCGCCCTTCACTCTTGGGTGTCACCCCTAGCTATTTCTGTCCAATCGTAACGTCTTAAAATTGCAACTTTATTCTGCTCCCTTCTTGGATTGCATAAAAAATATATCAGGGGTGTCCCGTCCCATCTTGCAATTTTAGGGCCTGTCCATTTTTTCCCAAACGTAATCGAAATTTTGTTTTTTTACTATTTTGTGCGAATTTTGTGGGATCTTATTTTAGTCGTGGTTTCGTTTTTTTTTTTTCGTATTTTCTCTACAATAGAGATGTCACTCTTCGGGTTGATAAATCCGATTGTTATGGCTTTCGGTGCTACTTTTTGATAAAATTATGTTTTTGCGTGGTTTCATAATTCGATTACGTCGACACGGATATTTTTGTGTATTGTGTTCGAATCGAATCGACACTTAATATTTTACCCCGATCCGTTACATAATCTTCAAAAATAACTTCATATAAATAAATTACTTGACTATATTGTTTTCTATTCCCCTTGTTAATCAATCCTCATTTTGTGGGCTTCTTAATTACTTTTATGAGTGTTATTCTCAGTATTAGAGGGGAAAAAAATGGTTACTCAATTTTTTTAAATATCCACACAACATTACCATGCCACCAATATTAACCTTCAAGTGACGTAACACAATAGAATCCGTCAGTTTCAATTAGTTATACTTTGTTACTTCATGTTTATGTCTCATCTTTAGCAAAAAAATTACAATCAATATTGAACTTTACCCTTTAACATTCTTAGTTGATTTTCGGTTTGGTGTCATCTCAAACCACGGCGTGTCTTCTGTTACCATTGCGAATCTTATGCAAATATTCATACACATTTTGAAGGGTAACATGAGTCCATGTTTTTGCGTGTTTCTCGAGGCCGACATCTTGTTTTTTTTATCCGGATTAGTTTTCTAAATACATTTTAATTGGGGCCTCATTGTGTCGCCCCTTTTGACATGTCAAGTTCAAGTTTGACGTTTGTAATGTCATGTCGTTATGAGTGATGGGAAATATTGTCATTTGCGGTTGGTATTAGAGTTAATCTCCGTTTACGGTTATTGGTTAAATAACATTGTATTGTCGGGCCTTGGCTTGTTACGGTCTGTTGAGATATTTTTTTGTAGCTCAACCGTGGATTAACTCTGTTTGTTGTTTCTTATATATGTTTGTGTACTTAGTGAGTAAGAAAAGATTAATCTGTTCAATTAATTGATGTCAGAAAAACGAACGTAACTGTCATTCACTCCACGATATCCTAATAGTCTTTGCTTTGAAAAATTAGGTTATACTTACTAAAAGTTTAAATATAAAACTAAGAATGAACGTTTATTTCAAACTCTCAGTATTTCATACTAATATCTGATCAAATCTATTATAATTGCTGTCATTTGTAAATCTTTGACAGTCTTTACGAGTTATTAGAAGCCCAACAGTCTGGTGACCACTCTTACCATGGCGTATTGTGAAATTGTGATACCCAATAGCGATTGAGATTTATAACTGTGCTATGTTACGGGCCTATAAGGAAACTTATAACATCTTTTTCACTATTCCTTTTTATCTGTAATTATAATCAATCAACCTGGCTTATTGGGTCTTGGCTCTCGACACGATTTAGCTTATTTAAGTCTTTTCTACTCTATCCACCTGGTTGGGTAATTTTCACACTTATTTTAACACAATTTTTATTCGATAAAGCGCAAAATCGCGTCAACTGCTCTGATTTCGAACTCGCTTAACCCCGAAAGCCAAAAATAACACAATTAAAAATGGCAATAATGTGTCGTAGAATAATAAATCATTTTTGAACTTCCATTAAGTTCGACTTTCCAATATTTATATGGTATCGGTATCATTAATCTAAATCCCGGGACACAACAGCGTCGCTGACACAAATGTAGCGAAATTGTTCAATGATACGATTCGGCGTATCATTAATATTGTGGCGGTTCATTTTAAAACGGTAAAATGTGTATGGTATGGATTCTAGTTTTAACACATTAAAGGTATTTTATTTTTGTGTAAACTCATCATGATTTTTGGGCACTGTTGTTTGGGCACGTACTCTATCCAATATTTTTCTAGTTTCTGAAATTATTTGGGGCCAGTTTTTGCCGGCTAAATACAGGCCGAGTTTAAAATGCCGCTGGCTATAAACGCGGCACGTAATTGCAAGAGTTTTCTTATATTTTTCAATGACTTCTTACCAATACATATTTTCCCTTCAATTTCTATTCTATTTTACAAACGTACGTAGGAGGCTCAACTATTATACTAATTTTCCATATTTTAACTCGATCTTTTTCAATCAAACCCCCAAAGCTACTCAACCCTCTAAACGGTATCAGTTAACGGCTATTTTCTCAGAAGCACGCCAACTAAGCCTCACAAAAGCAAAGTAACTAAATTAACTTCCTTCATTTCTCATATCTGTCAATAATCTTAGATCATCAGTCACGTTTAAGCGTTAAACACACCCCCGCAATAATACGACGCCGACGTCTCACACTACGCGCTAGCGCTACGCCAATCGATTGTGTCCACCCCCTTACATTAACGTCAACCTATTGTTATAGTTTGGTATTAAGAGGGGTAGTTTTCTGAATGGTATTTGATTTTGGATTATTAGGTTAATATTTATGTGTCTATTGGTAGTGCGTTATGATTGATGTTTCTAATCGAAACTTCTTTTAACCGATTGCATTAGTCTGTTTTTGGCTTAATATTTTGTAGTTTGCAAGTGTTTTATATTGAGACGAATAGTCACTTTAATATTCAAGGACACTTTTTCTAGCGTAGGAAAATCACCTTTTTTGTAACAAAGTACCCAATCAGCAAAACTTATGCTCTTAAATACTCTCAAGGTCAAACGTTTACCTATCAACTTAGTACACTTCAACTGTTTAATACCACGCGAAACGAAACGCGTTTTTTGAAGTTTGACGTTTGACACATGACAGATGACAGTTGTTGTCTGTGCCGACTTGATAACCTTGTTGAATTGTCGCACCGGCTCTTGAATAACAAATTAAAATATCGGGAATTAACTGCAATCCTTTCGCATCCTTGACGGTTTTGAAGATATTAATTGTAACCCGAACTGATTGATATTGTTTTCGGGCGATAACTAGTATAAATCCAGTATTTTGCGAACTTGGCGAGCATGCCGGTTGTAAGGTTAGAAAAATCTTCGCATGTGAACTTAATGTGTTGAACTATTGAAAATCCCCATTTGTATTGTTAACCGGGATGAACTATAGTGTAAATTGGACATTTACATTCTGTGCAAACCTATTTTGTGTAAAGACAATTTGAATGTGTCTTGGTGGAGCTTGGTGAATTTGCTGCCCACGCGTTGCAGCAGAGAGCTGAACGCCGTTTGATGGTCAAACGTTTGGTTTGTACACTACTCACGCATCACTGAACAATTCTACACACCCCATATACACACACACAAAACCGAACTTGGCCCCTTGTAAGCTTCCACTGCGCAGAACATTCGGTAAGTGTTTGTGCAATATTTTACATTGTTTGTTATCATTGTTTTTAGCTCTGCGAACTGCAGACAAGTGTGAGATCGACTTGGTACGGTCCCATACATTTTGGTAGCAGAGCGTGGTTTAAAGACCACATTAAAATCTAATTTGTTGCCAATTGTCAGCGGCCAATACTTGAACATAATTAAATCAAATTGATTACCTAATGTTACGGCCCTTGTTGTTGCTACCTATTTGGGCTTGATTGAATACATATTAATATATTGTGCCCCTTTTGCTGTTTGTTCTGGCAATAAGAATTATTTGTCACTATTTGGATGGTGGACCTTTTAAGGTTAATTTGTTAATTTCATGATAATTTGTTGTTGTATAGACAAAATACATTACAGCACATGTCATTGCATTGCATTATTTACATTTGAGAGGTACAAGGTATTATTTGAACCTGTAATAATTCAAAATAAGTTTAGGCTTGTTTGGTTCCATAGATATAGGGTATGGACTGTGACTTTTAATTAATTCTTTGTCTTTTGGGTCGTCCTAGACATAGAGTATGGACTGTGACTTTGATAATTAATTGGTTGTTAATTGTATAGGTAGGTACATTTGTTTGTTTGTTGGTCTACATTGTAGTTTGGGTCCGGGAAATCTATTCCTGTGGATTATTTAATTGAATTTTAATTTGTTTTGTTTGATATTTGTTGTAATGGCTTCATTGAAAGCTGTGAAGGAAACCATTGGTGGATTGAACTCACAGCTAAGATGGTTTGCCTCTGCAGCGGCAGCCGCTGAGCGCCTAGACCTGGAAGAGGCCACGCTTGCCCGGTATGAGAAGTTGGATGCGAGACTAAGTGCGGTTGACACCTTGTTTGCTCGCTTCAATGAATTGATTTTGGACGTGGATTTGGAAGTATTTGATCAAGCAGCCCGTGATAGGGTGGCTGCGGATTATGACCAGATGTTGGACTTGGGTGACGTAATAAGTATGCGTGCCCGGGAAATTTTGAAAAGTCGGGACCCTGCCCAGGTCAAAACAGAGACCTCTGTTGTTGCAGCCCCTGGACTTTTGGGTAGACTGCCTACCCTGGAGCTCCCACATTTTGACGGTCACCTGGATCATTGGTTAAGCTTCAGAAACTTGTTTGAAAGTTTGGTTGATTCGCGGTCTGATCTCAGACCGGCCCAGAAGTTGGCTTATTTGTTGTCAGCCTTAGGAGGTGAGGCCAGAGCCTTGGTTCAACACTTGCCGGTGACCGACTCAGCCTATTCTACCGCTCTTGAACTTCTCTCCCGGCGGTATCAGAATAAACGTTGTTTGGCTGACGTCCACATTGGCCAGATTTTGGGGTTGCCGGCCATCACTAGGATGTCAGCGTTGCGTGCTGACCTTTTAAATCCATTGCTGGCAGCGACCAACGCCTTGAAACGGTTGGAGTTGCCGGTCGACCACTGGTCCTATTTTTTGGTGCACATAGTGCTGCTGCGGCTTCCAGCTGATTTGAGGTCCCGTTTTGAGCAGAAGTACGGTGGGGATAGTGCCACCCATCTCCCCCCTTTTGAAGACCTCGTCAAATTTTTGGAGGACGAGTGTCGTTTCCTCGACAACGCTCGTGGTGCCACGGGGTCAAGCCAACCGCCCTCTCGGCCGAGGGCCCAGGGCCGGACTAGGACTGTAGAAAGTCGCCCCGCCCCCCGTTTTGCTGGCACCCGGGGCCGTATTGATTGCGACTATTGTAAGGACACGGGGCATGGCATGGCAAGTTGCCCGGCTTTTTTGAAGTTGCACGTGAGTGCCCGCCGCCGAATTGTCAACGCACGCCGCCTGTGCTTCTCGTGTTTGGGAGCCCACTTCCATCGAGACTGCCCCAAGCCTCTCCCGTGTAGAATTTGTGGAGGGGCCCATTTGGAGATTTTGTGTGCCAACGCGAACCGCTCTAGCAGACCAGCTTCTGGAGAGGGTTCGCGCACGGGGGGGTACAATAGAGATGAGCACCGGGCTCCTCACTCGCCGGTTCCGAACCGAGGAGGGGCCCGCAATTTTGAACGCCGCACTCCACCCCCCGCGCCAGTTGATCGGGAGCCGCGTGACCGCCGATTGTCCTCCCCTCGTGGAGGCGATTATGCAGCTGCTGGTGGGCGACATTGGCCGGACCAGCACCGCCTTCCCTCCCCTCCGTTGGCGGAACGTCCCCGTTTGGAGTCGCGCCCCCCGCCATTCAGGCATCCGGTGGGATATGCCCTTCCAGCGATGGCGCGCGGCTCGGGACACCGCGCGGAGGAACCATTTGACTACTATCCGCATCGGGATAGACCCCAGCCTGGGTGTGGCGATCGGTCGCCGCCCAGGCATTGCTAGGAAATTGGCGCCTGCCCCGCTACAGCATCCCGCCAGATCGAGACGGTTTTGTTGCCAACGGCATCGGTCAAGGTCTGGGGGCCCCTGGGTGACTCTGTTGTGGTCCGTGCTATTTTGGACACGGGAGCCCAGGGTTGCCTTTTGTCATCATGGTTAGCGGGGCAGGTGGGCCTGAATGTGTCTGACTTTTCAGGCAGGATTCGGGGAGTGGGCGAAACGGCTGTCACCACTGTTGAGGGAAAAACTTGGTTTGAGCTCACTCCTGTGAGCTGTCTCTACCCTAAAATTGGTGCTCCGGCCCTTGTTATGCCTGAGATTTTAGGAAGTCATCCTGCACGTCAGTTGTCTTTGAATGCTCTCCGGTTGACGTCAAGCATGAAATTGGCTGACCCCCGGTTTGATTCCCCCTGTATAGCGCATTTGTTATTGGGTTCCGATGTACTAGGGAGAATATTGTTGGGTAACATGAAGGTCTTGCAGCCGAACGGTTTGGTGGCTGTCTCGACCATCTTTGGCTTTGCGGTGATGGGCCCCTTGTTGAAGGCTGCCCCTCCACCTGAATCTGATTTTGTGTTGGCATCCGGCTCCGCTCTCTCTGACGCTGTTCAGAGGTTTTGGGAGGTTGAGGAGCCCCCGCAAGTGGCCCGCTTGAACCCGGAACATGAGGAGTGCGAGTTGTTCTACCAGAACAACACAGGTCGACTCCGTTCCGGTCGGCTCGTGACACGGTTGCCTTTTGTTGTAGTGCGACCACCTCTCGGCGAGTCCAGACCTATGGCCGAGAAGAGATTGTTGGCGATGGAGCGCCGTATGGCCAGGGACCCGGTGCTGCGGCAGAAATATTTAGATTTCATGCGTGAGTACGCAGACTTGGGACACATGTCGGTGTCAAATTTGGATTGGCGCTCAGTTGAGCATTACTTTCTGCCGCATCACGCGGTCCTCAAGGCATCCACCGGTAAGCTGCGCACAGTGTTTGATGGGTCTGCGCGGACTTCCTCTGGTGTCTCTTTGAATGATTGCTTGCACTCCGGCCCCAAATTGTTGAGGGACCTTTGTGACGTCATCACGTCTTTTCGTCGTCATCAAGTGGTCTTTGTGGCTGACATCAAAATGATGTTCCGGCAAACGGTTATTCACCGGGATGACAGACGTTATCAGTTGATCCTGTGGCGAGAGAACCCGCGGGACCCTATGATTGTTTACGAGCTCAACACGAATACGTACGGCCTTCGATCGAGCCCTTTTGTTGCTATTCGTTCGCTTTGGGAGCTCGCGGACCGAGAACGCTTGAAGTTCCCTCGGGCGTCCGCCATCTTGAAAACAGACTTGTATGTTGATGACGTCTGCACTGGGGCTTCCACGGTTGAGGAAGCTATCCTGTTGCGTGACGAGTTGGTTCAAATTCTGGCTTCCGCTGGCTATGAGTTGCGTAAATGGGTGTCCAACTCGCCAGCGCTATTGGAAGACGTGCAAGAGGATCATAAGCAAGATCCTCATTTGTTTGAAAATGCTGACAACCCTGCTATGTTGGCCGTTCTCGGCGTTCAGTACCGACCAGTCCAAGACACTTTTACTTATGATGTCGATTTGCAGTCACCTCACACTTGGACTAAACGACTGGTATTGTCTACGGTCGCGAGAACTTTTGATCCGAATGGTTGGATATGTCCGGTATTGTTTTGGGCGAAATGTTTTCTCCAGCGCCTTTGGACCGCAAAACTTGGTTGGGACGAGCCACTTCGGGAAACCCTGTTGGAAGATTGGCTTCAATTTGTTTCCTCACTCCCTGCGGTCAATGATGTCGTGTTGCCCCGCGCTATCCTCCCACCTGGGAGCTATACGGCTACCCTTCATGGGTTTTGTGATGCGTCTTCGCACGGTTATGCAGCTGTTGTTTATCTGCGCACCGTCAGCGCGTCAGGTCAGGTGAAGTTGTCACTGGTCATGGCCAAGAGCAAGGTGGCCCCCCTTCGGACGGCATTGACCATTCCTAAGCTAGAGTTGTCAGGGGCGGCACTTCTTGTGCGTCTATTGAACCACGTTGCTCGCACTTTGGGTGGATCTGTAGACATTCGGGATTCTTACGCCTGGACGGACAGTCAAATTGTTTTGTGTTGGTTGAAGACGTCCGTCCACTCCTTGGAGGTCTTTGTTGCGAACCGAGTGTCACAGATACAGAATTCTGAAACGCCTTTGATTTGGAGGCACGTGCCTGGAGACTTGAACCCCGGCGACGTAGCCTCACGTGGGTGCATGGCCCCCCGCTTGATTGATCACACCCTTTGGTGGGGACCGGACTGGCTGACTCGCCCCGAGGATGATTGGCCTCGAACGCCAGTTTTGATGTCGGATCCTTTGCCCGGGCTTAAGGTGCTCGCTGTTGGGACGAAGGACCCTCCGTTTGATCCGGATCTTTTGTTGAATCGATACAGCTCCCTCGACAAATTGTTGAACGTTACCTCGTGGATCAGGCGTTTTGGTCACAATGCTAGGAATCCAGGGGACAAGCGCCTGTCACCGGTTCTCTCTCCTCAAGAGCGACAGGAGTCACTCCTCCTGTGGGTTCGTTCTGTGCAGGCCGTACACTTTGAGAAGGAGATCGAGACCTTGAAGTCCGGTAGAGTTAAGTTGTCGGGAGCCGTTAGTAAGTTGAACCCCTTTTTGGATGAAACAGGTCTTTTGCGTGTTGGAGGACGGTTGAGGCACTCTAGCCTTCCTTATGGGGTCCGTCACCCCCTTTTGTTGCCCAAGGAGGGCCATTTGATTAAATTGTTGGTGACTGATCGTCACATTAAGAACTCGCATGCCGGTTGCAATGCGCTGTTGGCCATTCTGCAGCGAGAGTTTTGGATTTTGTCGGCTCGTCGTACCATTCGTAGTATTGTCTTCCGTTGCATACCGTGCTATCGGACTAAAGCCCCAACGATGCAGCCCCAGATGGGAGACTTGCCTGCTGATCGTGTCAATGAGGCGAGGCCCTTTGCAGGCGTCGGAACGGACTTTGCTGGTCCCTTTTCGACAAAGGCGTCTACCTTTCGCAATCGTAAAATTGTCAAGGCTTATTTGTGCGTGTTTGTCTGTCTGTCAACTAAGGCAGTGCACTTAGAGCTGGTATCCTCCCTCTCGACTGAGGCCTTTGTGGCGACTTTGGATAGATTTACGTCTCGCCGTGGGTTACCTTCTTTGATCAGGTCTGATTGCGGTACTAACTACAAGGGTACAAGTAACTATTTGAAAGAAGTGTATGACTTCCTTAATGAGGGCCAGGTTGACATTGGTAACAAATTGGCCCGTCGAGGGATCACTTGGTTGTTTGACCCGCCAGCCTGCCCCCATTGGGGTGGTATATTTGAGGCCGCGGTGAAAGCGGCAAAGGGACTCTGGCGGAGATTGTTGGGAGACACTGTTCTCACATTTGAAGAACTAGCTACGGTATTTTGCCGCATTGAAGCTGTACTAAATTCGCGTCCATTGTGCCCGCTCTCTTCGGACCCGAACGATTTGGAGGCTCTTACCCCGGGCCATTTCTTGATTGGACAGCCACTTGCCGCTCTGCCCGAGTACCCGTTTGTCGATGTGAGCCAAAATAGGCTATCGCGGTTTCAGTTGGTGCAACAGCTCTCTCAGAGCTTTTGGAAACGTTGGAGCTTAGAATACTTGCACATTCTCCAGCAGCGCGTCAAGTGGACTGATAAAACGCATCCGCCCAAAGCTGGAGACCTCGTCCTGATTAAGGATGCCAACCTTAAGCCTTTGTATTGGCGCAGGGGGCGCATTCTCAATTTGGTGGCTGGCACCGACGGGGTCCCTCGTTTTGCTGAGGTTTTGGTGGACGGATCGGTTATGAAGAGAGCGGTCGCAACTTTGTCAAGACTGCCAATTGATTAGCGGACGGGAATTCCCGTCCGAGGGGGGTAAATGTTTAATACCACGCGAAACGAAACGCGTTTTTTGAAGTTTGACGTTTGACACATGACAGATGACAGTTGTTGTCTGTGCCGACTTGATAACCTTGTTGAATTGTCGCACCGGCTCTTGAATAACAAATTAAAATATCGGGAATTAACTGCAATCCTTTCGCATCCTTGACGGTTTTGAAGATATTAATTGTAACCCGAACTGATTGATATTGTTTTCGGGCGATAACTAGTATAAATCCAGTATTTTGCGAACTTGGCGAGCATGCCGGTTGTAAGGTTAGAAAAATCTTCGCATGTGAACTTAATGTGTTGAACTATTGAAAATCCCCATTTGTATTGTTAACCGGGATGAACTATAGTGTAAATTGGACATTTACATTCTGTGCAAACCTATTTTGTGTAAAGACAATTTGAATGTGTCTTGGTGGAGCTTGGTGAATTTGCTGCCCACGCGTTGCAGCAGAGAGCTGAACGCCGTTTGATGGTCAAACGTTTGGTTTGTACACTACTCACGCATCACTGAACAATTCTACACACCCCATATACACACACACAAAACCGAACTTGGCCCCTTGTAAGCTTCCACTGCGCAGAACATTCGGTAAGTGTTTGTGCAATATTTTACATTGTTTGTTATCATTGTTTTTAGCTCTGCGAACTGCAGACAAGTGTGAGATCGACTTGGTACGGTCCCATACATCAACAATAAAGGTACAAGTTGGTAGCCTGACTGCACGCAGCAGCAGCAGACGAAATGTCGCTAACTACGGAGGGAATTTCATAGAAATACGTAGAAAACAGTAGTGTCACTGCGACACGTCGTTAACTGCAGCTTCATGTCGTCAGCTACCAACTTGTACCTTTATATTGCAACAACAATTACATGTAAAAATAAACATAAAGTATAAATAAACAAGCCTCAACAATTTACACAGATATATCTATACAATTAAAGTTTCCTCATTACATAGTACATAGACCGTAGTAGATGTGTCGACTAAGCGATGCTAGGTTACCTAGCAGCTATGTCAAGGACAAATCCTTAGAAGCACGACTGCGCGTGCATTGTATTCTACATTTATACCTATTAATAGGACTGTAGAGCTCTGCACCTCTTTTTTACGGCTGAATTCATTGATTAATGAGAGGCAAATGGGTTGTATAATGCGTATCTAGGTTTTTTTAACGCGAAGGGAGAGGTAGATGACACAATAAGGTTTATTGGCTGTCGCTGACCTGATGATACAAAGTGAATTTTAACGATAATTCGTTTATACCTAGGTAGATATTCGCTTGATGTGCTCGCGTAGGATGGAATCGTAGAAACGTGGTTTGTCGATGGAATAAAAGACAAAATTACAGAATGTCGAAAGATTTTTACCGTTTTAAGTATGGCTAATGAGCGTTGTAGAATAGAAATATTTTTTTTTACAGTGCTCCACGGATTATGGCATAATCGTGCAAAAACAGTCGGATTATATTAACAGAAATAACTTCGTCTATTCTTCGTAGAATACAGATAGAATTTATTTGTCTTGCTACGCGCACAAGATTTTTAGTTCAAACCCGGGCAAGTACCAAATGTCTTTTCTCCTATGGCCGCGTAGTAGTGAGTCGCTTACAAACATAAAATACATAGACATGCGTAAGTATAGCTTCTTCCTCATAGGTACTCCTAATAGGTTGGGGAAAAAGTTTCTTCGCATTTTTTAAGAAAATTCAAAACATTTTTTAATAAAGTTTATTTACATTTAACTAAAGTATGTAGGTACCATTTTGTTCGATAACTTTTTGCCATCTTGTAGGTAGGGACATGATCCCATTGCTATAGAAATTTTGGGACTTCTGGTCAAAATACCGCGACAAGTGGTTTTGGCAGTCCTCTCGTGATGTTAACCTGACACTGCCTAAAGAATTCTGAAGAGACCGAAACAGGTGGAAATCTGAAGGTGCAAGGTCAGGACTATACGGCGGATGCATTAACACCTCCCAGCCAAACTCTCTTAATTTTTGATGGGTGGCTAAAGATGTATGAGGTCTAGCGTTATCATGATGAAAAACCACACCCCTTCTGTTGATTAATTCCGGCCGCTTTCTTTCAACTTCTTGCTTTAATCTCATCAGTTGTTCGTAGTAAGGTAAAAGTACGTATTCCCGTTAGTGTACCAGTACCCGTTAACAAGTCAGTTTTTATATTATTGCATTTTTCTACCAATTATAAGGTTAAGTTTGCAAATGGCAATACTTTCTTTGTAATATTTTGTACAATTGTAATGGCAACATTGTCCAATAAGTTTAATGGCGTTAAAACCATGCGATGGCAAAAGTTTGCAGTGTGAAAATATTATGTAAGTTCAAAGTTCTGTCAGTGAACTACGAATCCACCACGTCGCATTGATGAGCTAGCCATACTGCGACGGATAACGTTAAGGTAAGAGTGATAATTTTCTAAAATATATGAGTATATTATGTTGCGATAAAACCTATAAATTGAGGTGAATCTAATTGAGAAATAAATTATTTTGCCGTTAACATCTATTGGTACTAACAAACCCTTCTTGACCTAGTACCCGTTAAAATCGTATTTTTTTTACCGGATATTGGTACATGATGAACCCGGTAACACACGTTGTACCGAAACCCGTTATTGTGTACTTATTACCTTGAAATAGGTCTCATTTTCCTTTAAAACTGTGGAATACATTGCCGGATATTGGGACTTGCATTTAAAGTTGCATTTAAACCCGACATCGTCCTTATTGCCTTGTGTTAAGTTCTCTTTTCCTTCAAATCAACAGAATGCAGTTTCTATGTTCCTTGTTTGTGTTGTAATCACCTGGATTCGATTGCCTCCTTAGCAGAAGGCCATATTAAAGGCCATGGAAGCAGTCAAGCTGGCACATCACCGGACGCATGGCACAGGAGCGTGGTGGTATTATTTTTCAAAAAAGAAGATAACACGCTTCTTAAAAACTACCGCCCCATTTCACTCCTGAGCCATGTCTACAAGTTGTTTTCGAGAGTTATCTCGAATCGTCTCGCCCAAAATTTCGATGACTTCTGGCCGCCGGAGCAGGCCGGGTTCCTAAAAGGCTACAGCACCATGGACCACATATATACCCTCAAGCAAATAATCCAAAAGACCGAGGAATATAATAAGCCTCTGTGCCTAGCGTATGTGGACTACGAGAAAGCCTTTGATACTGTCGAGACCTGGGCTGTGCTGGAGTCCATGCAGAGATGCCTGATCGACTACTGCTACGTTGAGGTGATGAGATATCTGTATAAGGCCGCAACTATGAGCGTCCAAGTACAAGAACACAGCACAAAACCAATCCAACTACGTCGAGGTGTAAGACAGGGAGACGTCATCTCTCCGAAACTGTTTACAAACGCGTTGGAGGACGTTTTCAATACGCTTGATTGGAAAGGACGTGGTATAAATATCAACGGTCAGTACATCTCAGACCTTCGATTTGCGGATTGTCATCATGGCAGAATCTTTGCAGGAGCTGGAAGTAATGCTGGACAGCCTAAGCGATTCTTCAAGACGTGTGGGTCTCAGAATAAATTTAGACAAAACCAAAATCATGTTCAATGGTCATGTCAATCCGAGACCTGTAATCGTAAATGGTGCTGCCCTCAAGGTTGTGCAAGAAAACATACATCTAGGCCAAACGTACGCCGGCCCAGTTGTATAACTGGGCCGGCACAACTTCGAGAAGGAAGCAACCAGAAAGATACGCTTGGGCTGGGCAGCATTCGGGAAGCTGCGTCATATCTTCAATCATCGATCCCACAATCCCTCAAAACCAGGGTTTACAACCAACCTGTGTCCTACCCGTAATGACTTACAGAGCCGAAACGTGGACATTTACCATAGGCCTGGTCCACAAATTCAAGGTTATTCAGCGTGCAATGGAGAGAGCAATGCTCGGAGTCTCTCTGGCGGATAGAATTCGGAACGAAGTCATTCGCCAGAGAACCAAAATAATCGACATTGCGCGTAGAATAAGCACGTTGAAGTGGAAGTGGACCGGTCACGTCTGTAGACGGACTGATGCTAGATGGAGTAGACAAGTTCTGGAGTGGAGACCGCGAATGGGCAAACGTAGTGTAGGACGCCTTGCGAAAAGATGGGTCGTCATTGAGGAATGTGGCTGGCAGCGGATGGATGCAGACTGCCCAGGACCGGGAGGGTTGGAGCTCTTTGGGGGAGGCTTACGTTCAGCAGTGGATGGCAATGGGCTGATAATAATAAGCAGTCATAAAAGGAGCCTCAATTTCAGCTGCTGCCAGGCAGTTCGGTATCTCACGGTCGACGTTGGATGACAAATTACGCGTATTCATAATGATACTTAGTTTAAACTAAGTAACATTATGAATACTTAGTTTAAACTTCGTGATGTTAACTATTATCACCTATAATAATTTTCATAAATACATTTGAAAATTTTTCATTTATACAAATGTCTTTTCTTTGGATAAGCCCTTCTTTATTTATTTTACACAGATATGCAAAAATAGTATTTCTGTGAACTTTAACGTAAACCAATAGAGTTCAAATTCGCATTGAATATTACCGGATTCAGGGACAATTTAACGTTTACTAGTACAAATCTACCGGGTACTGGTACAATTAGCACTTTATTTTATATTTTTCTTTTATTGTTAAAGAAAATTTGTACTAATTAAAAAAAAGAATATTACAATAAAACTTGTTTAAATTATCTCTCTAGTCATGTAATTATTTTTTTTGTAAGTCTTCCAGTTTTACCATAGCGTACCTGCAAAGTCAGTGAAGTTCAAAACTTCACGGTTACTGGGCCGTTTACCTTAGAGTTCAGAATCGATGGTCCTGCCTGGTGGTAACAGCTCATAATGAATAATGCCCTTCCAATCCCACCACACACACAGCATCACCTTGTTGCGAGTTAACCCGGGTTTCGCCACAGTCTGTGAAGCCTGACCGGCCTTTGACCACGACCTTTTTCGCACGTTCTTGTCATACGCGATCCACTTTTCATCACCAGTTATCAGCTTCTTCAAAAATGGTTCGGTTTCATTACGTCGTAATAAAGAATCACAAATGAGTACACGGTTCATTAGGTTTCTTTCAGTGAGCTCGTGAGGTACCCAAATGTCGAGCTTTTTTGTGTACCCAGTTTTTTTCAAATGCGCCAAAACTGTTTTGTGGTCAATTTCCAGTTCTTCAGCTACGTCGTAACTACTGGTATGGCACCTTGCTCCACTTTTTCAAAAATGGCATCCATTTTATCTGTAATAGGGCGACCAGAGCGACGTGCATCTTTGACATCAAAATTTCCGGATTGAAAACGCTTAAACCAAATTTGTGCTACTCTCACAGACACTACACTAGGTCCATAAACATCGCAAATTTTTTTCGCGGCTTGCGTTGCATTTTTACCTTTTTTGTAGTAAAATTTTAAAATGTATCGAATTTCTTCATTAGATTCACTCATCTTGATGGTACGAAAAACAAATGAAAATCACACATTTTCCTAATTTGAATTTGGAATTATGTTCTTTAAAATTCAAACTTTCAATGATACCAAAACCAGCCAGATACAAATAGTATAGCCAAAGAGATTTTATTACAAGTTCATACATACTATAATGCGAAAAGACTTTTTCCCCAACCTAATATTTTCAAATTGCCTATAAGCCACCATTACTTCCTATTCATAGTTCTGCTGACCGTACAAATAAAACTGCGTGCACACCACCCAGTAATGGTATTGCCATGGGGTACACTACGATAATACGAAAAACTTTATTCCGAAATTCATAAATACGAATTTCAAAATACCGATTTTCATAATTCCGAATGGTTCAAAATTCCTAATATAACAACTCCGATTGATCATTATTCCTATTTTCATAATTCCGAAATTTCAATATTCCTAATATTTATAATTACTATTTTCAAAATACCGAGTTTCAATAGACCGAATATCAAAAATTCCGAATTAATAATTTTCCGAAACATCAAAAACACGAATTCCGATGGTTAAAATTCCGATTATTAAAATTCCGAATAATTAGAATTCCGAAAATTTAATCGCTTATCAGAGAAAAGTATGCTTTTAAAACGCCTTGTTAAAATGCCTCTTAACTTTTCAATAAAAGAATTTCTTTTGAATAAGAATATTTTCTTTTCAATGATAATAATTTCTTTTATATTTTTTTTTGAGTAATTAAAATAATTTATTTTTGAGTTACGTATTTTCATTCATAATATTACAAAAAATCCCTGTGAGAAGAACGAAAGCTGTCAGAGTCGGGGTGCCCCAAGACACAATTTGCTCGCTATCGCATCCTGAATTCCTGAGTTATATTACCACTAAGGTGGTTCAACGGAGCCCGGCTCCTATTTCCGTTAGCTTAACCTAACTCGAACCTAACCTGTCCGAGTCGGGGTGTCCCCAATCCCGAGCTCGCTTCGCTCGCTCTTACATCCTTGATCAATTTGTTGATTACCACCAAGGTAGATCGACGGAGCCCCGCTTTGCGGGGCTCCTATTTCTGTGAGCAAGGTTTAAAGTCACCTAACACGAAGGGGATGGCGGGGTTTTTCAGACCCCGCCATCCCCTTCGAACCTAACCTGTCCGAGGCACCCCGCCTCCAGTCCCGAGCTCGCTTCGCTCGCTCTTGCATCCTTGGTCAATTTGTTGACTACCACCTACCAAGGTAGATCGACGGAGCCCCGCTTCGCGGGGCTCCTATTTCTGTGAGCAAGGTTCAAAGTAACCTAACACGAAGGGGATGGCGGGGTCTTTCAGACCCCGCCATCCCCTTCGAACCTAACCTGTCCGAGTCGGGGTGCCCCCAGTCCCGAGCTCGCTTCGCTCGCTCTTGCATCCTTGGTCAATTTGTTGACTACCACCTACCAAGGTAGATCGACGGAGCCCCGCTTCGCGGGGCTCCTATTTTTGTGAGCAAGGTTTCTAAGGTCTAAAAGACCCCGCCATCCCCTTCGAACCTAACCTGTCCGAGTCGGGGTGCCCCCAGTCCCGAGCTCGCTTCGCTCGCTCTTGCATCCTTGGTCAATTTGTTGATTACCACCTACCAAGGTAGATCGACGGAGCCCCGCTTCGCGGGGCTCCTATTTCTGTGAGCAAGGTTCAAAGTAACCTAACACGAAGGGGATGGCGGGGTCTTTCAGACCCCGCCATCCCCTTCTAACCTAACCTGTCCGAGTCGGGGTGCCCCCAGTCCCGAGCTCGCTTCGCTCGCTCTTGCATCCTTGGTCAATTTGTTGACTACCACCTACAAAGGTAGATCGACGGAGCCCCGCTTCGCGGGGCTCCTATTTCTGTGAGCAAGGTTTAAAGTAACCTAACACGAAGGGGATGGCGGGGTCTTTCAGACCCCGCCATCCCCTTCGAACCTAACCTGTCCGAGTCGGGGTGCCCCAAGTCCCGAGCTCGCTTCGCTCGCTCATGGATCTTAAGTTCTCCTTATAACAATAAAAATCCTGAAGGCAAACAGTCAAAGTCCAGAGGATACGCCTCACCACTTCGCGCCTACACAGGCTTAAATAACTCTCTAAGAGTACGGTAGACAAAACTACGTGGAGCCGGTTTTGCAGCAATTCGTTTCTGGCACTGACTTTGTAGAATGAGAAACGAAATTCCGATTTTCAATATTCCGAAAAAATCAGTTTATTCGGAATATTGAAAATCGGAATTTCGTTTTTCGGAATGAGAACTCATCGAGCATTACATTTTTCGAATATGTGAAAATCGGAAAACTAAGAAATCGGATATACGACTTTCGGGTAAATAAATTTCGTGATTCTTAATAATGTGATTTTTTTTTTTTAGGGTGGCAAAATCATCAAATGAGTCCTCCCGCCCTGGGTGGGGCGGAAGGGACTGTCAGACTCTTACTGACTAAAATCCACCCGTGTTCCTTCGGATGCCCTTTACGTTCCGGGGCCACGGTATCCTGGATTAAGAAAAAATCCGCGACCCCGGCAGGCATTTGGCCCCATAAGGGGCCCCGTCGGTGACGCGTGAAACACGACACGCCACCGACCCGGGCTTGGTCCCTGGTCGGACGGCGAGCTTACCCATTACTCACCGTCCGCAAGCCCGCTCCGCTGCTGTGCCCTCTGCTAATCAGAGGGACACGCATTGGAGCTTCCACCCGACAGGCTATTTGCATACGGGCAAAGAAACCCCCTTAGGCACACAGTGCCTAAGGAAGAGTTTTTGCCCGCATCCCAGGGCGCACCGGCCCGAAAAACTGGTCTTCCCCCCGGACGTATCCGAGAGGGAACTCCAGTCCACGGACGCACGTGGAGGTTACCTGTCTTAGCACCCCAATGCATCTGCCTGGTAAAAGATTCCCACGAACTCTTCATTACAAAATCTGACACTTATTCCTATAAAAGAATCCTGCGCTAATAATTAAACCCAGAATTACATGTAGCTACTTTGCATGTATAAACTAACTTCTAATTTCAGCAATGAAGAAACTAGAACCAGAACTACATTATCGTAACATTTCCATAAAGTAGGCTAATCCAGTAATCCAGTCTTCATTTCTGACGTCATAAATCTTCAAATAAACTCCACTAAATAAACATATTCGCCAATATTTACACGACAATTTGCGCATTCGTATTCCGGACAAGATTTTTTGCATAATTTTATTCATTACGCTACGCAATTTGTTGATCGCTAATCGCTACGCATTTGTGTGCCAAGCCTTACAATTTGCATAGTTCCGTAAATAAGGATTACATCAGTGAATTACAAATGGTAGAATAACATGTTAATCAGAAGAATTAAAATAAAGTTCGTATCGACGATGGATACTAATCTCACTCTATTTTGGTGAGCTAGATTGTTTCTTGAAATAGGTAAATTGTTTTGAAAAGTATCCAACATCAATAAGAGAATCAGAATTTTTAATATGTATTCCTCATTTTTATGAATCCGCTAAAACCTGTTGTTTTAAAAGGAACTAGGTATATGCTTAATGAAACAAAATAATATGAAACAGGAACTTTAATTGTCCGTGAAACAAACAAAAATCACAATAGTTAAGCAATCGTCTTATTAACCACATGTAGTTCATGGGACAGAGAATAGGGTAGTTTCCAGGGTCAAAATAATTACATTCTATTTAGTCTGTATTTTAGATTATAAAAAAATATTGGACACGTATTTTTTCTTTTTTCGATTAAACAAAAAATAACAAAGATATAGCCCATTAAAGTTACGTGTGACGTCACCCCGCGCGACAAAATGCCACGCGGCGTGACGTCACACGTAACTTTAACAGGCTATATCTTTGTCATTTTTAGTCTAATTTACAAATAAAAAAATATGGGTCCCTTATTTTTGAATAATCTTAAAGACGGACTAATTACATTTTTTAGGGCAACTAGCCAATTGTTTAATAAAACTAATAATTTGGCAAATATTCGATTATTATTTTACAGCCTACTATAAATCAAAGCACAACTTAGAACGCAAAAACTGCATGCTAAAAAAACATTTCATTTTCACAGTATGGAACTTCTAACTACACTTTCACCCCTACCGTGATCATAATGAAACCACGTCGACTTCACACGGGCCTCTCATTTTACATTTTGCTTACGTAATAGTTAGGGAGGGCATGCCACGTGCTGTAGAGGGTCTTAGAGGGAAATAGTTTGGGTTCCGTAACGTATGTGAATAGAAATTAAACTATTACTGTAAAGGTCAGAGGAATAGAAAGATGAGATTTTGGAGAGACCTTGAGGAGTAGCTGTTCCTTTCAAACTTACACGAATTATTTAGATTGTTTCCTTAATTTTATCAGGCTATGAAGAAAACACAAGAATTAGTAAGAAAGGCAATGCTTTGCCAAAACTGAACTGCCTTATTGCTGAAAAATATTCATAGATAAATCACGGTTTCATTATCTGCAAATAATTTAACGCAAAATCGACTCTATTCCTTCTAGGCCAGAGACTCAACAGTAATCCTACTAATCCTATCCAATTATCCTTCCTACTAACATTATAAACGTTAAAGTTTGTGTGGATGGATGGATGTTTGTTACTCTTCCTCGCAAAAACTACTGAACGGATTTGGAATAAATTAGGTACACATATAGTTTATAACCTGGAATAACAGATAGGATAGTTTTTATCTCGATTTTATGTTCCTGTGGGATAATATTCGAGTTGTAGCTGGTGGAGCCGCTGGCGACAGTTATTAGTTTTCTATAAACGGAACCCAAAGCCATTTCAATTATATGTTTTACCCACACACGTCATGTCCCACAATTCTGTCCCCAACATTTTTATAACATTAACTGCACTCTCGGTTCTTTGAGGCAAGAGTGTCCCCTCTGTGGGGTGCAATGAATGTCTCCATAACTGAGGAGTGAGGACCTTGTCATATTCTGATATTAATTTGATGGATTACTTTGTACACGTTTCTTTTTCAAATAAGTTTCATCGTATTATAATGTGATGGAGGAGAAAGCTAGCATGACACGTTTGGTTGCATTTTCATGTTGTCTAAAAGTGCTTCGTTGGTTCTGTTAAGGTCTTGAATAAAAGCTCTTAACCCGATAGCTTATTCAAGGATTCCCAGACTGGTAAAACGGCGTTTTCCAGTCCCAAAATCAGAAACTATGGCAGTAAACTTGTCTTCAATTAAAACAGTCGGGACAGTATAGCCATGATGTTGACAACTCGTCTCTAATGCACATTTCTACGAATGTGTATTTTTCAATACATAGATATATTGTACTTTCTAAGTTTATCTTGGAAATCACTGGCAATCGAAGAAGAAAAAACATCATGAGACTTCATTAACTCTGAGATCAGAGGAAGGTCACAAACTCACACGAAAAAGAACGAAGATGAAACAATTCTTGCGAAATGAGGACAAAGTAAAGGCCTTTTTCTTCGGGGAATACAGACGTGGTGTTATGACATGTCCAACGATATGAATGAAGTCATAACCAAACCCTTCCCAACCTCGGAAAAGGTATCGCTAATCCACCTGTCACAATTGTCATACCTTTGTCACATGTCGCCAAGGACCCACAAATCTGACCACTGACCTTATTTGAGCAATCAATGCAAAGCCTACTAATTGAGTTAAATGGCAGTTGGTCGCAGCTATATCCGTACATATTGATCACCGGTAGACTTTCACTACGTAATTAGCGTCAATAATTGCTGCGCAATCATTGAGATGCTCTCCAATCCTTGGAGTTAATTAATTACAGGTACTAAAGAGAAGCTAATGATAAAGTATCAGGAAAGCGAACTACTAAAACCAGCTTCGCAAAAAGTGAACTGATGGATTTGCAAACGGAAAAAGGACGGAAAGGAATCCAAAACATTAATTAACGTAACCAGTATTTCAGTCCACGTTAACCACAGTCCTGGCACATACATAATACATGGCTCGCGGCCCGTCATTTCCCGCAATATCCGATGTCACGCTGCCGCGACGTATAATTGTGCAAACAGACAACTTTCCATTATTTCTACTGATCATTGAGGAAGTGAAAATGTCTAGACTTTCACAATGATCAGGGGTTATGCTCATACGGTTATTTTTCATAATCAATCAACACGCTTACCTAATTCTATCTCTACAAGAATATTCAATGCGATATCTTTTTTCCCGAGTATGGCACGACTCGTAGACTGTTGAAGACTCTTACATCGCCATGCTTAGGACGATAGAAAATAGAAATCATTCGACATTTTGTCTATTCTTCCGTCGATAAACCTGTTTCTACGGTGTCATACTACGTGTTAATAAACTGCGTATTGTCTACTACGGCTTTGTAAGCATCCGCTCCTTGTTAAAGTCTTTGACAAGGAGCCTCCGACTTCCGACTATTTCAATACAAAACACGGTACTGAAGCAAAGGAACTGGTGAAATACATAATTAGGATACCGATGTTTACTATTGACATGGTAGAGTAACTGATAAATGTAACAATAACTTATAGTTATGAAATAAATTTCAACAGTCGTCAATATACTGTTGAAAGAAATATATTTTCAACTTGAACTAGAAAATCGCCTCAGTTCTTTCTGTAACATTCACTTATATGAACTAATATCTAAGTTCCAGGTTACAGGCACTGCGATGGCGTAAAGTTTGTTATACTGCCAGTAGTATACTTTACGAACTTCACCTAGTAATTTTCGTCATATTGCACAATTTCATCGCTCCAGCAAAGAAATAAATAAGTATTCATTCCAATAATAACAGATCGTTTCAAATCATACTGCTTATTTATTAGCCTAATAACGGACTAATGTCGTCCCATCCATCATTTTTTGTTCCAAAACAGTAAGTTACAAATTACCTTCTTAAAGCCTATTATTTAGATGGCTCTTTCCGGTATCAATCAGGCACGGTCGGCAATTTAAAATAATATTTGAATCAATTATGTACAAATTGGGGGTTGGAGTGAGGGTGTGTAGCCCATAACTGTTTTGTCACATCTGGCGCTATTTGGGTGATGTCCAAGTTATGAACGAAGCCCGAAACGAAGTTATAAAAAATGTCTTACTAAAGTCACTAAAGTGTACAGGTGTACTTTTTATTTAGTTTATTCTTTGACTGAGAACATTGTATCTGGTCTACTAGATTCTGAATCAGATTTTGGACTTCTGACGTTATAAGTATAATAGCAAAACCTTCATGCTCGCGATTGGATTCGATTCTTCATTGTAAAGATACGTCAAGAAATGAAAGTTCTCGAAATTGAGTTCATGTCTACTAGAATCATCCCGGATATATCCTGTATGGAACTCCTCTGCTGGATATGCTCCATCTCCTTTTCAGCACCTTCCATCTTCCTTAACAACCATCTGCCCCTCCAGATTTCAAACATAAAAACGAAAGAGCTGTGCAGGTCTATGCTGCCTTTGCATGGACGGATATAATTTGAGTTTATCGATTCGACACACAAATAATGAGATCTCTTGCCATTCTTCCTCGCTGATTCCCTCTTAAGTCACAATTTTTCTCCAATAATTATCGTTCTCTCTTTCGCTTATCACCTACCCCATACCCAAATATCTCTAGTCATAATCCACCCTGGTTCCTAGAGCGTCAGACCGAGAAAACTGTCACGCTCAACTGGAGAGAACAGTTCGTGTTCCGACCACCTACAGCTAGCTTCTGCATAGTTCGGCTCATGTAGATCAGGGTTTATATCCAAAGCCATAAATTGTAAGTTATATTTAAGTTATTCTTAACTGTTTTAACATGCTGTTCGTAGTAATTGGATGTCTTGTGGCGGTAATAGATTCTTGTAATTATTGTTTATGGTGGAATTTTAAAGGGGTCGTCGGTTGGTGATATTTATGTTCTATCTTCAGTGTTTTTTGCTGCGTGAAATCTTCGAGTAAGCTGACTGACAAATGGTTAGGCGGGCTTAAAAAGGAGATAAGGACATCTAGTTCTATATCAGTCAGTCTGATTGGTATTTTTGGCCATCGTATACTTTCATTAAGCTTTCGCAAAGCGCATACTAAAAAAAGAAATGAAGATTTTCGGCAAAATCGTATTGTAATAAATCAATTTTTTTTTAGCGTCGTAAAATCATCAAATGAGTCCTCCCACCCCGGGCAGGGCGGGAGGGACTGTCAGACTTGTACTGACTAAAATCCACGGTGTCCTTCAATAGCCCTTTATGTTCCGGGGTCACGGTAATGAGATAAGTCCCGCGACCCCGGCAGGCTTTGGCCCTCTAGAGAGGGGCCCCGTCATCATGCTGACACTCTTTGAGGCGCGCGTGGAACACAACGCGCCGTCGACCCGGGCATGCAGGTCCATGGTCGGGTGGCGAGTTGGTAATAAATCAATAGGCAAAATAATACGAGTAAGTCGATCATAAACTTTCAATTCAGTTTTCATAAAAGAAAATTGTTTGATCTACCCATTAGTGTAGTTTATTCAATCGACAATCGCAAAAGAACATTCAAAAAAAAAATATCTACAGCAAAATTCAAATAAATTTAAAAATTCCATTCAAAAGAACGCACTTAAAGTCCCAGCTTCAAGTGTCAATTAAGTTGCCAACTTATTAGCTTCCAAGTACTCTTACATGCGAAGTCGTTATAGTTAGCAAACTTAAGTTAGCTCGAGTTACCGCACCTCTCAAACTTGAACGTTTGAAATATTTAGTTAGTGAATAAGTGGGAAAATTAGCGCTAAATTTTCATGGAGAGTTTGTAATATAATTATGGTGGGAAGTGGGGCTTGCTTCAGTTG
Source organism: Agrotis exclamationis (assembly GCA_950005045.1). Taxonomy (NCBI): domain Eukaryota; kingdom Metazoa; phylum Arthropoda; class Insecta; order Lepidoptera; family Noctuidae; genus Agrotis; species Agrotis exclamationis. Next base: position 2,558,002 of record OX465424.1, read on the forward strand.
TAGAGGGAAGTAATGGAGTATAAGTAGTTTGTGTGAGGATTTAATTTCATTTAAATAAAGTAAATAAATATTCATCTATTTTACCTTAATTAAATATTTATAAAATAAAAAATAAATATAGAGATTTCATGACATCATTCTGAGCTCTTAGGCGCGATTTATACAGAAGAGACTGCAACGACGAGTGGCTGTAAAGAAACCCAAAAAGAGCATAATAGTTATGTCGCATACCGTCGTTTTTGTCGTAAAGAGAATTGCGCCCTCGCTTTCAGCCAAGTCATCACCGCCACCAGCACGCGCAGCATCACCAATTCTGTCTCTATTCTGCCAAATATAGACAAACTTATTTTAATGCAATTCAATTTTTTTATCAAGTATTTTACTACCCGTACACGAACTTGACATCAAGCAGCGCCTGTCTTCCATTGTGCAACGTCGAATCCTGACATTCTTTGGACACGTATCCCGGCGTGGCGACGAGTCCATCGAGCGCCTAGTGGTGCAGGGCAAAGTTGAAGGCACCCGAGCACGAGGTAGATCGCCTATAAGATGGACGGACCAGATAAAAGCAGCTGTAAACAGTTCTCTGCACGTCTGCACCAGAAAGGCGGCCATTAGACAGGAATGGCGGCGTATTGTTATGCGAGCCACTAACAGCTGAAATGACGACCACGACCACTCTGCCAAGAGTGCAACGACAAAGAAGAAAAACAGACGACTGAAGAATAGAATATAATAAAATATTCTTCCATCAAAAGCCCCTTGGCTAAGGCATCATGAGTTGAGTGGTGAAGCGGACCACACTTTCAATCAGTTTCTATGACATTCACTGATACCGTACACATATACTTAAACCGCCTGATCGCGCGGATAAGCGGCGCTCACCGCTTTTCCGCATGTCTCATCCGCATAACCGCGCGGTCCTGCGAGGCGTGTGAGACCTGCCTAAACCCCGCTTTTCAACACTAACTTTTCCTCAATCACTTCGCACTACAGTACGATAAACAGTTGTTTCATTCAATGTTGTTTTCACTATGTATTTCAACGAGTTCTCACTAACATGTGTGGCTCATTCTAAATATTTTCATGTTTTCGCGAAGCTATCAAAATATTTTTCCATGAAATTGATTGACTAATTTTTATTCAGAGATCCTCAACTTTTTATCAGAAACTGAAGTTCACGCGACCTTTCTCTTTCCAAGGCGTTGATGAATGGCTTAAGTAATACCTTTTTTGGGGTGGGCTATCATCAACTGTGTCTTTCCGCTTGTCGTAGAATTGAAAGGATTGTCAGACTCATGCTGAATAAAATATGGTGTAATTCAAACCTTTACCTGGCACATTTTATGAGTGAACTGTGAGTATGTTTGAGATTACGCCCTGGACCTCAAACACTAAAGAAACAGGGTGGATTATTAGTTAGTAAGTCTGACAGTCCCTTCTGTTTCACCAGGCGGGAGGACTCATTTGATTTTTGATTTTACTACACAAAAGAAATGGTATCAAGCAAGGCCAGTAGTTTATTTTCGCAGTTCATGTGATAAATATATTTCGGGTTAAGTGACGTCATAAGACGATCAGTGTCATGTTTCTTTTGCCCAAGGTGTTTAGAATGTAAACACGACGTAATGATCTGTAGAATACTTTAAAAAAAGAAATTGTTACGCTCTATAACCGTTGAAACTTCGTTGACTACTAAAAGCATTTTTATTACTTTTAAAATGCCGCCGGTAAATGATCTTCATGTAGTCGATCAGGCCCTATAGCCAAACAGCAGACGACAATCGTTATCGCTCAGCTGTCACTAATACGTTTTCAACTTTATACACTAGCTCATAAAGTTGAAAATCTATTAAATACTGCTGAGCGATAACGAACGAAACAAACGAAAACGATCTGTAAACTCCAATAGATTTTCGACTTTATGCGCTAGTGTATAAAGTTGAAACTGTTTAAGTGACTGCTGAGCGATAACGATTGTCGTCGGCTGTCGTCTGCTGTTTGGCTATAGGGCCAGGACTGGTGCCTTGAAACAGCGACACAAGGCCGCGGCTCTCCTCAGAGGAGATGACTGAATGACTTCGTTGAGAAGAAACAAGCGCACAACCCTGAGCCTTCGCCTTCTGTGTGTGTGACCCTTAGCCTTCGAAGGTTCACGGTTGAATTAATTTCATACTACTTTGAATTCATACTATTCTGATAGAACATGAACGACTGAATGGAGTGTTCAAGAAATGATGTAGCTTCAAGGAATGCATCCAATTACAAATCTCCCTGTATGTATAGATAGTAATTATACAAATATTTCGTAATAATCAATTAATACATAATAGGTACTTCATACTTCATTTATAATGCACTTGATACCTAAGTGAAACTAACAAAAAACAAACAAAAGTAATTGCTACTAAATAAGCAATTACAGAGAACATAATCAATTTGTTTAGGTGACCACAAATGTTATAAATTGCTGTAAAAGGTAATATAACAATTTAGTATTTTTCTATCGTTCAGTGTTACAACTTGTCGTCATGAAGTTGTTGCCAGTCGCTCTGTTGTTCACGTTCGTGATGATGGCTCACGTTTCTGCTTTCGACCCCTTATCAATCTTCTCAAAAAAACTTGAACGTAATTAAAGTTATTCAAATTTGATCGCCTTGACGCGTGAGATAACTAAAATAACCAGATCCAGTGTAATTGGACTCCAGTGCTGGAATTGCAAACATGCAAAAATTTTTCAGTCCAGTACAGCGTCCAGTAGCCGGGGCTGGATCGGAATAGAGAATATTTCTGTTTATCAATCGAGCCCTTTGCCAGTGGCACTGAAACCCTAGAGAAATAGCACTCGATAAATGTTAACGCTTAGTAGTGTCTAAAGCATTTTCAACTTTATACCCTAGCTCATGAAGTTGAAAATCTATTAAAGATTACAGAGCGTTTTTGTTTGTACCGTTCGCTTTCGCTCAGCAGTCTTTAGTGGATTTTCAACTTTAGGTATACGCTTGGGTAATAAATTGAATATTTATTAAAGACTCCTGAGCCTGAATTGACTGGATCCGTGTAAACACGAGACACTGATACAGTCTTAAAACAAACAACTGTCAGTAAGTAATAAAATAAATAACTGTTTTTTTGTTTTAGCTGGGAGGTGCTTTTCTGACCTTGACTGTCCTAAATTGACATACTGCAAAGGTCTACCAAAAATACCAAAACCCATATATCCCCCTCCTAAGGGGGACTGTACGCCCAAAAGTAACTAAAGGCAGCGAAGATTATGGTCTGACGTGGAATGACAAATCATTTTGACATTTCGTAAACCTTCCAGAAACAATATTTTATGTGTTTGTTTATAAATACCATAACTTGTTTAATTTTTCATTTGTTAATGGGAATTTATTACTATTCAATAATTTTTTTTTGTTATTCATTTTAGAAATGAGAATTACTATTCTTTAATTATAAACTGACTTCTAAAACAACACAAAACTATATTTCGAGTGTGTATGTACTTTGTGGTTTATTTAATTGAATAATTACTGAACAATTGTAGACAAATTATTTTACTCTCCTAATTTTGAGTAGTATGCTATGATTTCTTCCTCTAGAAATTTATTTCAATTGTTCTTTAATCATCTCATTAAAAAATGCACAAATAAATAACCCACATACTTCTCAATAAATGTTTGAATTGACCACATTTTTATGAGTTTGTTGACTTTTACATTTACGTCATTGGCCTCCTAAAATTGTTGTTCACGCTCTTTAACCCTTATAGGTTGGGCAGATGTCCAAGTGCTATCAATGGATGTACCGGTGATAGGCAGAATCTGTCGAGATCTGAAGTCTGTGTCCAGGAACTATGATACTTTGGTATTTAGATAGCGTATAATACTTGTAAGAGTATTATAGTCCTTATAATTTCTGTGAGCCTGTTGAATATTTCGGTTCTATTTTTTGGCACGTTTCCAAAACCGTAATATGAGTCTGAACTCATCAACTGCAAGCTAAAAACAAATTCTACGATCAAGTAAAGGAAACAAACTAAAAATTTAACTCCAAAATAAAAAAGAAAGTCACTAGTGTCGTAAGAAACACAAAACAATTCAACCGTAAAAGATTGATATCGGTAACCGTATTCATTGTATCTTTTGAACCAAAAGACAACCAAAAAAATCCTTCCCCTTTCGAATAAATATCAATACGCCACATACCGCCGAGGCCCGAGTGCTTTACGATCCAAAACTAGATACAATTTACGATCGAATATCCCCCATATTAGTTACAAGTGGATGACTTTCGATCGAAACGATTATTCGATTATTTATTATGCGATTATCGTTCGCGCGTAATGTGGGATACCGATTCGATTTACATGGTATCGAGCAATTGTTTTTTTTTTGATGAGGAAGAAAGTTGGTGATATCTAGTTTTCTTTCTTATTCCAAGTTTCAATTTACAAAACAATCAGCTCTACCAACCACGAAAGCATTCTTTTAAAATATCTCAAGTTATGGCATTTTCTCAGAGACTACTAGTGTACTTACCTACTTCATCAACTTTACTGGAGACACCCATCAACAGAGATTCCAGAAGAGCGAGAACGCTGGTAATTGGTGATTTTACGGCACAATATTACGACTTAATTCCCACCTTAGAACGTTTAACCTAAAGCTGAAACTAGAACGCCTGTACTCTCAATACTATCATACACAGACAGATTGTCTCAACATTATCTAGTTGTATTACTTCCGTAATATAATATTCGTCTACTTGATCCATCGTATATTCCTGTTCTCAGCTGATTTGATCTTTCACACGGCATTCTTCATCGCCATTCAATCGTTTCATGATAAGTCTCGAATGTTCTAAGCATTAAATTGTTATGGCTATCCAATTTAGCACGGCACTAAATTGATTAGCGATATCACTGCCAGTTTATAGCCGAAGATTATTCAGCTGTGAAGATATCAGACTGTTATTTATTTTGAGATAATACCTAAGATCAGCGTCTCAATATTCTTTTTTCTAAAGGTCCTTGCTTTTTTTTATAGATTTTAGCGACAAAGAAGCGTACGGTCCATCTGATGGAAATCGATCACCGTCCATAGCTTAGCCTGCACCCCAGATAGGTTACATTTGACTTTATGAACACATTTGTAACTTTTTGCAGGTGCTGAAAACTCCAAGCGGCGCAAAAACATTGGCTTAGCTAGTAGCTATGTGTTTGAGCCGTTTGGGGTTGAAACTCTAGGGCCATGGGGTCCGAGTGCTCACAAATTTTTTAATGATATCGCCAGGCGATTAGTCGACTCTTCAGGTGACCAGAGGGCTGGCCTATTTCTAGGCCAACGAATCAGCATTGCCATACAACGTGGCAATGCTGCCAGCGATCTGGACACTGTTCCCGTTGACAGCGATGTGGACGAATTCTTTGACGCCCTTTGAATGTTTTTCTTTTCTTTTTTTTTGTACATATTACTCTTTAGTTATTATTGCCATTTTACTTGTAGATTAAAATTAGATATAATGCTTGTACTAAATTACTAGAATTAATTTATAACTCATGTCAGCACTCACAAACTTTAATACCTCACTACTAAATACAAACCGCCTCATTCCTTTCAAGTCAATCTTCAAAGAAACTAAAACTTTCTTAAATCTGAGTTTAATAATAAATGTAGTTGTCATTAAGCTGAGTATAAACCTGTGTCGCCGTCGACTACCCTCGTCACGTCGAAATGAATAATTTGTTCTCAAATCTGCTATGTAGGTCGCCTGGCTGGATTTGGCCAACATGTTTTTGGCTCGGGGGCTTTAAGATCTATTTTCGACATACATTTTGTTTTACCTTTATGGTAGGTATATCAGATTGGAAATAATTTCTTGATCACCTTTATGCTAGACTAGCTCTTGCCCGTGGCTTCGCTCACCTTCCCCTATTCTTCTTTTTTTCAATTTTTTTGCAATCAAAAGAAGCCGACTGCTGTGTGTTTTAATTCAAATAGGTACACGGTTTAAACATCCCTTCAAGATTTTATGTAATTGTAGTTTACGAAATAAAACTAATGTAGAGATTCGTACACTAATGTGACTAATGTTAATACTCGTATTCGTTTTAAATTCGGTTTTTTTGTCTTACGAATAGCAAACAGCATTAAATTAAGCACAGCAATTCCTAACGAGGTTCCTCAGTGTAATGTTGTCACATCGTTACACTTCCCCAAAGCAGTTGGCTATGTCCACATCGCTCGGTTAATGACGGACATTATGGTGATGATCGTAATCGCTCGACCCTGAGCCGTGGGAATATACGACAAATGGCGAACTTCGTGGACAATACCTTGTTAATGTCCGCTAAGTTCTTGTATGATGGCAGAAAGTCTTAGCTTGCAAGCCAGGGTTTGAGTCTAATGTAAGTTGCATAAACAGAAAAATACTAAAGAAGATTTTATATTGAAGCTAGTAAAGAAAGGACTACATAAATAATTTCTTGAAATTGGGTGAATCTGATAAGTGAATTGATCGATGTAACCAAAAAAGTAGACTACGAAATAAATTGGATTACCATTTTATTTATGTTGTCCGATTGACCCACACTAGAATGCGCTATGTCGTAGGTGCATTTCCAAACCTAGATCCCAATACGCAAACAGCTTAACCCAAAACAACTATCTGCATCTATCTGGAACGTTGATCCAGATCATATTAGTCATCGTTTAAACGTAACTAAAGCTCCAAATAATGACGTATTTGAACAAATTCGTGGCCTAATTCCTTCTATACTTCTCATTCATAATAATCTATTTCAAGGTCCGGCTCTTCACCTCAAACTGTAATCCTATTATAATACTAGGAAGCCTTATTCAGGGTAATGTATACATATAAACTACACGACTACACTGTGATTTTCTTCTCTGTCCATCATTTGCTATGCTATTATCAACCAGTTTTACTTGTCTCCTAGTTCGCCAATGTTTATAGGGCTATTTGCACAACTTTGGATACGGCCATGACCAAGAGTACTCGTGGGCGGAGGCAATGAGACTAAAGGTGCAGTTTATACTGCAGGTGTGTAGTGACAGGAAATTGTTTTGATGGCCAGTGTGGTCGATCTTACAGTCAACAGTTTTAAAACAGAAAATCAACATTTGTAATATTATTTGAATTGCCATTCATTATAACGTGGATGCGTTTATTAGCTATTCAAGCAAATTCAAGTACTATTAGAATTCAGAAACAGCAATAAAATCGAGACATTAGTTTTATCTACAATCGGTTCAATACAACAATAACTGCAAGCTGATTTTTTTAAATTCTTACAATAGCATTTAAGTTGCTAATATTAATAGCTACCCGACTACATACCATATTCCTTAATCTTAAAGTCCATTTCTCATTAATTGGAACTAGGTACACTCTGAATTGCCGACGGTTTCCCTAATTTCTATCTAAAGGGACTTTTTATATGTCTTTAAAATTTATCTCTTCGTCCCTTTACATCGTAAAATCTTTCATTGCCTTCTGTGACCACAGTCGTAAAATCCTTTGTAAAAAATACATGACCAAGTTTATAAAATTCTTATGTCTATTTGAGATTCGTAGATGTTTCTATTATTCGGTTTACGACGTCGTAATACTCTGTATGGTGGTTTGATGGTGCACTAATGGGATTTAAATGGTAGTAACATTTCCTATTATTGTTTCAGGTACTTTCTTCGTGTAATTATGCCGAGCTGGTGAAATCTTACCATCAATGTACATCAAAAACGATGATCTTCCAATATATTAGAAAGTTTATTGGAAAATACAGGTTTGTTATAAAACAGAGGAAGGCAAGAAATCCTAGAAAACCAACTAGATACGTGCAATAAGTCGTTAGTTAAACTTTGCAGTATCTTTAACGTTATTTATTACACTTTGCCCGAAATCTTTAAAGGTTCTTACAAAACTCCTAGACAATTATTGAAAGTAGATCCTAACAACAAAAACACTTTTGACCTTTCGAAAGAACGAACAAAGTTACCCACAAAAATCACAAAAATAATTCAAAATTCAATTCTTGTGGTGTGTAGGTGTATCATTACTAACGCCCAGGGCTTATCTATTCGATATTCCTTTTATGCCGACATTTTACCTTCATAATCCATGATATTTGTACCCCCACGCAAGTGGTGAACATCTTTGCTAAAACAATTTGCAAATAAATTAGCTCAAGGAGAGGCAGTTAGGCCAACATCTTTGGACGTTTGCAGAATGCAGACGTTGTACTATTGTGTCCAATAGCAAGCTCATAATGCGTCTCCGTCAATAACCTTGTATGGGCGGACATTAAGACAGAAGCATAGCCTTTACAGTCACAATATTTTGTAAAATATTTACCTTCATGATATAGACGTGTAATACTCGGCATTTTGTGTAAATGCCGAGTATTAAAACAACTGTTAGGATGGGTTTCTATAAGTTAACTACTTAACACACGCTATTGATTGCCTCCTTATATCAATAAATATTTTTGGTGATACAAATACTTCGTTGTACTAACCTTTAAAGGCTGCATAAAGCTTAAGATCATACTACACCTCCACTCTTTGTACTAGTTCTAAATAGTCTATATCTCTAACTTGCCCTACCTACACGGAATGCCACAAGGTTCTATTCTGGTTCCTGCACTGTTTAAATTAGACATTAATATAACATCCTACTCGGTGAGACGTGGTGAATGCAATGTAATTTGGGTGGTGTTTATTACTGTGGGTGGACGGGTGTGAGGTCTTATGTCTTAATATGTCTTATGGTGGACAATGTCATAAAGAGGGTATTATTTTTTATTAGAAAATAACAGCAGTAGTAATGGTTTTATAGTCAACTTCTAGATTATCTTCAATACTAATTTATTTTGAAAAGGTGGTTCAAGTTTTAAAAAATACATTATTTTTGCAGCTAAACATAGCTTTTAAACTTATAAATACCAATTTTCGTTCTACTAATCCCAAATAAATATCACAAATGCCTTCAAGGATAAAACAATATTCCTTGTTTTTCTTCCATCTTCGAAGCAATTTCCATTTGAAATCATGATATTATCAATTATCAAGTTTCTCTAGCCGTTCATTTTATAGTCAAGGCGGAGTCTACCCTGTGGCATTGTTATGGCGCGGTCGAGCGATCGACAAAACGTTTTACTATGACTTTAAAGATCGACTAGTTTTTGTTAAAATTGGCATTTTATTTTCTCAAGCAAGAACTGGTACAACAACAGCTAAAAGTGAATGCATGTCTTGAATACATGAAATGTTTTACATGACATAACTAACCATACATGTACAGTTGATGAATATTGAATTCTATAAAACATGCACACGGAAGATTTCTACATGATCTAATTTGCGACGGCGGAACAAAAGTATCGTTTGTAACGCAAAAATTAGTAGCTAGAAAGTCGATAGTCTGCCAGTAGTAGTAGAATCTCTGTTTTCAAACAAATTAATTGTTTTCCAGCCTTAGTTTGCTTTGAAAGCAGTTTACCTTTAATTTCGAAGTCAGTTTTAGTTCGGCAGTTCGCCTAATGAGGGTTGGCATTTAGTTGTTTTCGTTTGAAATGTTAACTAGATCTTCGGCACTGAGCTGGAGTTTTCTATTTTGTTCGTTTAGGTTTTTGTTTATTCTCGTGTTAATTGGAATGAAATATCCCTGTTGCCAGCTGTTGTAATTGGTTTTCTTTCTGTTTTTAATGGCTCCCATTTCTCTCGCAGTAGAATCTAAATTATTTTTAAAGTTTAATAAAAAATGCGTAGCACAGCGCTACCTCAACATCCTTGCTTTATAATCTTTCACTAACAAACAAAGAAACGCGTCTAACAAAACAGAAAGCGAGTCCCTCAACAACCTTAATCAAATCTTTATTCCTCTCTCGCCTGCCAAGTCTTATCAGCCAGACAAATTATTAAAGGAAGCTCCTATCTCTTGGAGGATTCAACCGGTTCTATTCCCAGTCCTACTATGTCGTGGGCGAGAGCAGCATTCCCAAAACGACCTGAATTAATTGAGCCTACAATTAAACAGACAGGTTTGACGTATGTCCTGAGGCTCCTGTCTTGTTGGTATGGGGATACTGCTTTTATTTTTAGCTTTGAGCTAAATGCTCTCTTTGATGCCACGCTTGAAAAGAAAATAATGAATGCATTACGATAAATTTGTTATTCATATTGAAGAAAAAATGAATACAATTAGAATATTAAACTCTGATTCCGTCAAAAACTTAACATATGTAATATAGAATGCAGCACTGTTCTCCCACCTGCAAAAATTAAAAAAGAATATGCATAATATGATACAAGCATGTTGAACTTCACATATTACTGTCATGGTTTTTCCTATTAACACCTGATTTCATAACTTATTTAGAAGACATGGTAGACTACGAGCAAATGAAATATCTGTCTCGTTCCAGTAACATGAGCTGAACTCCAAGCACCACTGTTAATGACGTTGCAATTCAAAGCCATGACGATAGGTCAAAGATCACGGAGCTGCAATGAGTAACAATCTCTTGCACTGATCTTTGCCCTTCTAAACAGTACGGTAAAGCATTTTCTTCAGATGTCGTACTATTTGTTCCGTCAAAGTATTACATTTCTATGTTTTGCTATAAATAGATGATCGTAACAAGTTAGACATGATGATTTTCTTCAAATAAATCCCAATTAGCTTTTTGTTGTGGCTTAGTTTGACCCCCGTCAGAAACTATCCCACTGAATTTCACGCCTGGGACAAAAATAGGTATCTGCCTCAGATCATTATCTACAGGTGTGCTAATTCTAGTATCATCCATAACCAACATAATATATTAACCACAAATTAGTATAGATTAGCAGGAGTCTTTCTCAAGTGGATGCCTTAACATAGAAGTTTTCATACAGCGGAAATTAGATGATCAAGTTAAAGGCCTTTCCATAGAAAAATGCAGAAAGCAGATCGGATGTTGCTTCTTGTTATAGACAAGACAGGTTCGCCACTTCTTAAAATAGACACGCCTATCGCTGAAGACCTATCTGATTAGTTATCGTTCGTAACTAACTACAAAGTTAACGAGTACATTTTAATACCCGTACGTGTAATAGCATACGATAAAACCCTGTGAATAACTTGCATAGAAGAAGACATACTGTTCTTACTATATTGTATTTGAGACAGAAATAACTTTACTACTTCTATTTCGGTCAGGTTAATGATAATTGTCGTGTGATGTTAGTTTTTGTAGCAATGTTCGCAAACATGTTATATTACAAATTAAATTAATTTTAGTACCACTTACTAGTTTTATAGTACCTTCAGTATTTTTTTTACCATGTTCTTAATTACGTATGTCCTGTAATAGTGTGTTTATTTCATGCACTATGCTAAGGTCTATGTTACTTTGACACTTAAAATGATAAACATACATACTAAACTTACTTACTTACTGGGAAACAAAAAATATACTTTTTGTTTCCCAAATATATTCTTACAAAATCTCCACAGTATTTTGCCTCTAAACATCACACCAAAAATAAATCTCAGTTAAAGTACAAAACTGAAGCACGAAACCATCCAATTTAGCAAGACATCTCAAAAGACATAGTTCTTTCGATCTTGGTTCCATTTTAAGAAAACAAAAGAGAGCGATAAGAATTTGCACGATTCTCCGTTGAATTTCGTAAATAAAGCGGTGCAACGCTTTATCTAACTTTGTATACAGAATACTTTTGAATTCTAATTGCTGAATTATTCGCTTGAAGAGAATTTTCCATCATTATTCTTGTTTGTTTGATAAAAAATCTTGAATGCCAAAGTTAATTTGTTTATTTTTACCTGTTGTGTACTCTTTCATATTTATTTGATGTGACAGAGAAAGATTTGCTCTTTGAGCATTTTGTTATCTTGGGTAAAACTGGTATAAACCTGTTATTTTATCAGGTTGTGGCTACAAAATAATGCAGGTGTTTTGCTCTTCGTAACACGTTTCAACAATGTTATGTTTATCTGAACATATCATGTCGTTTACGGTGTAAGTACCAACATTGTAAAGTTGAAGTGGCTGTAATCTCCAAAGATTTCATTTCTTCATGATTATTAGGTTATTTTTAACTACTAATATGTTTTATTTTTTGAGGGCTTTATTTGCCGAAGATTTTGACGAGCACGAAGTCCTCTAGCCTCTGTCTTTAGGGACCAGTTCTTTCGAGATAATTATGATTCAAATTCATTCATTAGGTATGTGATACCCATCTTAGCAAAGTCTAAAACATTTAACGTTGTTTCCGTTATGCATATACCTACTAAGAACGAAATCATAATTAAAATCAAAATCAAAATAAAACTCGGATAAATTACATTAGCGACTTTTGATTCAAATAAGTCTATGAACAAAATACTTTAAAAAAACCAATAACAAATCTGCAAAATTCTGAATAGAAACTAAGTGTACTAATTAATCCGAGGGTTAATTATTAGAATTTTACGTATTAAATATTCAGTCTTTGAAACATTTAAAGTTAAAATAGTATTTACTGTAAATGTAGAAAATTACTTCAGTATCAGATCAATACCCTGAAGGAATTCATGAATACCATGAATTGTTCGTAGCTAAGCGAACTCTCTCTTATTCAAATATTCTCGAACATCTTTATTATTACAAAAATTTAGAATACAGTATTAAAGTTTGGCAAGTACACTTTTTGTTCACAAAAACCTTCTAGCTACGGCAAACAATTTGAAGCATCAACTGGAGCAATTCACGGAATATGATCTTAAGCATGATCTCAGGTTGAAACGGGTACCGTATACCGTATTTACCTTGGAAACGCTGAGCTACCAAAATGTTAATGTCACCATTACCATTTAAATTTTAGTGGATTAATCTTGAAAGCCGACACTTTGGCGTTGTTGGAATATTTGCGAATTTTCGACTAAATATTTTATAAGTCGCTACACAATTTTCGTCCTCAACCTAAATTATTTGTGTCAAATGTTGGTTACAATTATAACAAGCTAACTGGTTGTTGTGAGGACTAACGCCTGATACTTAATAAAATTCTACCTCATACCAATCTCAATGATTTTCTTTGACGGCCGCTTCTAATTGGACATTTTCAGACTCTGCTTTGCGAGTTCGGTCATTGATAAGTATCAGATAGCAACGGAAGCTTCATCATCAGCCTTCAATGTTCCCACTGTTGGGACACAGGCCTCCTCTCTGTGAGAGGGAATGGGCCATAATCCACCACGCGGGCCCAGTGCGGGTTGGTAGATGTCACATGTCTTCGAATTTGATGGTTCTAGGACATGCCGGTTTCCTCACGATGTTTTCCTTCACCGTTTTGAGAGCAGTGGTGATGAAATAAATTACACAAAGTAATGCGCCAGGCTGGGTTCGAACCCACGACCTACCACTCGTAAGTCGGGGCCGATACCACTGGACCACCACTGCTCGGAACGGAAGCTTATTTAAAAGTAACTAGTGATAGACGCGTTAATACGGGAAATATGCCCAGAAAAAAGTGAAAGATTATGTGGAGGCCTTTGCCCAGCTGTGGGACAATAATGGCTTAAAAATCCGGTTGTTATATGATAATGAACTTATGAATTAAACTGACTGTTGCCATGGCCCATACACAGCTCAAAATCTAAAGAAATCTATCGTGTTCGCGATCTGTAAATGCTATATAAAGAAATAGTTTCTCTTCCCAATAACCAACACAACATAAATCTCTTCGGAACTAAAACAACAAAAAGGCTAGTAAATTAATTAGCACGGAACTACAATGGAGGGAGTGGGTTCGATCTAGGCGCGGCACAAATGTTAAATGAACGGAATGCCCGCTTTAACCTAATGATGATGAATGTAGGCCAATTTGTACCACTTGTGTGCATATTTTAATTTAGCGGACTGACGGAAATTTTGGTTTCGTTTTTTATGATATGAAACAGGCATCTAGCAGAAGGAGAAAACGCAAGTCATAAAACTGAAGTATATTATAAATAAACAAAAGCATGTCATGCAGCTACTGCAATTGACCGCATTTTTCTATACGATAAACTTTTTGACAGAATAATTTTATTCATGGTTAAATCTCAGAAACTTAATAAGCAGAGCGTATGCACACAGAAAATCAATGTTTCCTAACCCAATGTATCATAAGACTCAAATAAAACTACACAAACAAGAGTATGTAATCCATGAACCTTGAAATAACCTATCATTTCAATTGTTTTACAGAAATGCAATGTGAACAGCTGCAAACAAATATCAGACATTTTTCATTCCAGATCAAAATATTTGCGGGTATGACTCAAAGAGTACTCAGTGTTCAGTAGCCAAATAAGGCGAGTCTTACAGCGTCTTGTGTGGGTGTTTAAAAACTGCCAAATTGCAGTGAATGAGAGGAATTATGAGTGCATATACCTGTTTCAAGGCATATCTTGCTCATTGAAAAATTTGCACACCTACATGGGATTAAGCGTATCTCCCTAAATTCTACAGTATGACGTCAAAACTTTTTGGCGATATATTGCACTTAATAGCTCGGCGTGAATTAACTTTATCCTCATTAAGTGGAGCTATCTCATCGGAGTAACAGGTCAGGTTTAGATGTGGAAGTCTTGGGCTTATAAAATATCAAATACCGTCGTGTCAGGGATACGAAGAAGAAGAAACGTGAATTTGATATACAGCCCTTTACTAGTTCTTTCTCTCAGCTGCCAAGACAAAGTTTCTCTCTTTCGTCCACAAATAAATCTCCCTAGAGTTTATTTCTGCCGGGAGTCTGAAACTACATTTATCATTCAATTAACTCAGCTAAGCCTTTCTTGCGGCATCGCAGACAAATGGTTAAGCCTGCAAAGCCTTTGCTAAGTCAACATATTGTCACTGCGCATATTCTTTCAATTGCTTTTATCTTGTATGTTTTAACTAATTCGTACCAGATTTTGAGGCATCTAAAATATCCATTATTACTTCTTAGATTTAACACTCCTCTACAGTTTTCAGAATAGCATTTGTATATTCTTCTTCGTCTTTGATAATGATTCCCATAAATATCAAAATTTTTGACACGTTTATTTGATCAAAAAAAAATACATACAGCTGTATTTCATATTACACCTGCCAAACTGCAGAGCAGTTTGTCGGCAGTAGGACATATACGGCCATAGGCTATATAGGGAAGAAAGAGGGTGAGCAAAGCAGCGGGCAATAGCTAATATTTCTGAAGAACCAGCAAAAAAGTCAATGGTCGCGTTTGATTGATTTGTAGACCAATCTCCACTTATGGTCTCTTAAGGTTCTGCTCAAGCTAAGAATAAAATCGTGAGTAACCATCCACTCCTCTTATGGCACTACAAGTGACACAGGAAGTGCATGCACCAATACGGACAAGACTCGGTACTCTCTGACCACCCCGAAAGGAAACTAGAATGAGGATAATATAATGTATGCAGGTGTGTGATTCACGGTGATATATTTAAAGAATGAGTACGGTTTGTTTACTACCGACGATGTTCGGAAATGGATGTTAATATATTTATGTATAATACTTGCGGAAAAATTCGATTTCTGTTTTTTCATACGACCTTCGTGCTTCCATAAAGTTACTTTTTGAGTCACCATTATGTTGACTGCTACTATCAAGACTTACCTGAGGTCTTATCATGAGTTTTCACTTATTGACTTATTGTGACGTAAAGTAAACTGGAACTTTGACATTTAATTTCAAGTAAAAAATTAGTTCCTTATTCGTACACCAGAGGCGCTGTTCCATTTTACCATACAAGAAACGCTGTAAATACTAGAAAGAAGCTGTAAAGTAAAATAGTGAAAACTCGTGATAAGGGCTCAGTATAGCACTAAGTACTAAGGATAAAAAATCATCTCTAATTTTTGAGAAAAAGTCTACATGTTTAAAAAAAATCTATAATGTTTTGAACAACATCCATGTATAATAGAAATACTATATGTCTTAAATACGTCGATATTGTAGAAAATGAATCAGCCATTTTCATCAGTCATTAAAGTAAGTACTAGTGTGTGTAGAGCCAACATATCTAGGGTATTTTGCATAACACACAATGATGACCTATATGAAAATTTCATCAGCACCATTGAGTCAGCTGAAGAATTCATTCATCCAGAACACGACCTTGTTTGCGGTTATCAACTTACGGTAAATTTGACGACCTTATTGTATAAAGACTAGGTAAATTCTGATAAGATAGATAACATTCGCAAACCCGCGAGGCAAGCCCCCTCCAACGATACCTAGCCACTCCGAGCCAGTACGCCGCGCGCATTGTCCACGAGCGGACGTATCGCGCTCCCCTTTAAATTAATACGACCACCGAATAGTCAAACAGGATACTCCGCATTCGGAATAGTGATGAGAAGAAACAATAGTGACATTCATACCAAAAAGGAACCGTTCAAATAGTGCTGTCAATATCTTACTAATTGATGTGAATTCGCTGACCTTGAAAATCGACTAGAAAAATGGATTAGTCACAGTTTTTTTGTGTTTATTAATCGAACGACATTGATCGAGATAGTGAGTTAATTGGAGTAGAGATGGGATTCGTGTAATCGATTAAATTTTAAGTTTAAAGTGCGAGTAGTGGGAATTGTTAAAAATGACAATGTTGGCGGTGAAGAATTTTTTCATGCCGGAGAAGAGAGTGGACTCTCCGAGGTTCTCAAGGATGCCTGAGGCATTGATGAGGTCCATACGACGACGATCTTTAAGGGTAAAGAGAACCAAGTCGTTGGTGCTAGTGAACGAAAAGAGGAAATCCGGTGAGTGGTAGCGTATGATTATTTTTTTTTATTTCGTTTTATTTTACTTGTTGATATGGATACAGATGTTTAGCATTGCCATATGTAGCCTTAGCATTGAGAGTTCTCTGTTACGTTTTATCACCATGTTATTAATTATACTTTAGTACTTTAACTGGTTTCAAATTGTCGACGTTTAATCATTCTACTATCAGTTAAAAATGACAAAGAGAGAACAACTTTTTACCATTTTTACTAAAATGCAACAAAACCGTCACGGTGTACTATAAATTGCTCGTTAAGATAATAACAGCTCCAAAATTACCCAAACGAATTTCGTTTGCTGAACTAATGACACCCTTTGTCCAGTAATTAAAAAAATTCAAAGACATAATTAAGTAATCATCATGTATAATGTCTTTGATAACTAAAACCCCTACATTGCTTTTTGTGACAATATCAGGTTGAGTTATTACAGATTGATTTGAGATAGAAAAGCCATTTACCTTACCAAGAATATTGGCCGATGATTAGAAAACAATTCAGATTGAATTATTCATTGCACGAACACATTTTGCAATACTGTGTAATTTTTAATTCTATGTTTGCTGTTTAGTTTATTCTTCCGTTGAATTACTGATGTTGTTAAAGACATTATAAGATCTTACCTATTTGATGTTTGAACGACAATATTTGCATCTTGAGACGTTGAAAATATTTGCAGTATCTTGTACTATAATCCTACTGTAATATTACGAGTATCTCTATGTGCTTAGCTAACAAGAATATTACTTAAAGCAATTACAAAACAATTATGACGTCTATGAAAAATCCATTATACTCCAAGACAAATTAGTTTATACCCACAGCAATTCCAACTATATTAAATTGTCCTACGTTCTTATTAGCAATTTTATTTTCCTCCCAAGCTTTCATATTACGTCGGGCACGCCGCAATCGCGGCGGTAAGACCCCTCTTTGAGGAGTGGCTGGATAGGAGTAACGGCGTCCTGACCTACCGCATGACGCAGGTCCTCACCGGACACGGAAGTTTCGGGAGGTACCTGTGTCTAAGGAGAAAGGAGGAAACGCCTGGGTGTCACCACTGCGAAGATCGCCCGGAGGACACAGTAGAGCATACGGTGCAAGACTGCCCAGCTTGGGCAGAGCACCGACGTGTCCTCACGGCGGCGATAGGCGGAGACCTCTCGCGCCCGGCATTGGTTGCGGCCATGCTGCGGGGCGAGACGGAGTGGGAAGCGGTCGCCTCCTTCTGCGAAGCAGTAATGCTCGCGAAGGAGGAGGCGGGCCGCGCGAGAGAGAGGGCAATGTCCTCCCTCCGCCCCACCCGCGGTGGTTGGCGCCCACGGCGTCGGACGTCGCAAGACGATCTCCGGCCACCGTAGGCGCGGGCATGCGGGCGGCGAGTAAAGGGCAACTCGCAGCCCGACCATGGACCATGCCCGGGTCGACGGCGCGTTGTGTTCCACGCGCGCCTCAAAGAGCGTCAGCGTAATGACGGGGCCCCCTCTCTAGAGGGCCAAAGCCTGCCGGGGTCGCGGGACTTATACCATTACCGTGACCCCGGAACGTAAAGGGCTATTGAAGGACACCGTGGATTTTAGTCAGTACAAGTCTGACAGTCCCTCCCGCCCTGCCCGGGGTGGGAGGACTCATTTGATGATTTTACCACGATAAAAAAAAAAAAAAAAAAAGCTTTCATATTACGTGTGGCCATTTCAAGACTTTATCGTCATAGGTCAACGTCATGGTACGTGACATTATTAAGCATTGTTTCGTGTGCTTCTATGTCATATTTTAAATGGTCACTGGCCATAAAAATGATCATAGCAACCTCCTTGTTTTAGTAGATGAAGCCATTGTTATAGGCCGTGTCCTATTTTGCGGGGCTACTTTTAAATTAAGTGATGTCCTACAACAGGAAACAAAATGTTTGATGAAACCTAGATTATTGAAAATTCGAGCAAAAAGCATTTGAGCGTATAATCCTGTTACACGGTCGTTAGATTAGTAACAAATTCTTGGATACTGTTACAAAAATTCGCATTGTATCCAATGAAATAGAAGGTTGCCCCGCATACCAATTGGGTGCCCACTCTCATTTCTTTTGTTTTTTTCTCCGTAGCTACCCGAGTTCACCTTAACATTTTAATTGAACTGCCTGATACAGATCAACAGATTCTTATTGCAACTGTTTCGTAGTCTCGCACAGTCGTGTTTCTGCGTCTCAAGGATTTTGCAGTGTCTGCTATTTACATTGTTCTTTTGATCTTTAGTGCGCAATTGACAATCATTTTTTATATTCAACGACGATGAAAAAGCCATATGTTGTGCATTTATGGGCCTTTGTAGGTCACATCACATGTGGTCTTTGGTCTCGTTTGTGTTCTCAAGCCTGATTGTTTATCGATACTGTTATATTATATTATTCTTGACATGATTCCCATATTTCTACGGCAGCATCGTGTTTTCGCACGCCATTCATCTGTATCCCTGTCTCAAGAAAAATCTATATTTTATTTTACAGCATTACTTTGAATTTATTTACAAAAATGGTTGCGGACGATTTTAAAATAGCTGCTGGCCTAAAAATTGAGACGCTTGTTTTCGTCGGATGACGATTACAAAACATAAGACAGCTAAGTTTAATAAAAAATATATGAATAGTAACGTGTACATTATGCTATCCGAAATATGCGCAATGTGAATCATAACAAGGGCCGCAACTGAAGTAAATTGATAAGGTAATGCTCTTCGATTAATCGCCAACGTTGATTGCTCCGAGATCGATCACGCCAGCTATAGAAAATAAAATCGATTAAGGAACGATGTTTGTGAAAATCGACTAAATCTAACTAATCAATGCAAGGGCTTGGCCACAGATAACGTAAATATTTCTAATCTGTTGCACATTGATCAGTTGCGTCATTCAGGCTTGATTAAGTTTTAGATCGATGAGCTGAGCGATAAAATCTTTTTATGTTAAGTTAATTGGAGGGTGGACAACTGGACATGCAACGACCGCTTGTCCAATGCAAGCTGGTGCAAGCTGTTATAGTTTAATTCTGTTAATTGAATTACCTTCATTAATACAAAAAAATAATGTCTGGGACCAATTTGATGTTTAAAGATGGACTTGATGAATAAAGTTAATGGCTACTAAGCGTAGCAATAAAATCAAACATAGCTTTAAATTTGAATAATGCCTTTTTTGTTATTTCCACCTGACCACATCCTTATTGATAAATAAATATGTATGCATAATTAAATCAACATTTTGTAGTAGATGCGCTAAAGTGATTACTTGCTAAGCTCTTCAATTGACATTGAGTTGTATAGATAAATTCAATTATCTTTTCCATTCTTAAGCAAATCTAATACCTACTTAATTAGCTCCGACTACGATCTTCATTAGGTACAACATAAACTAGTAAAAACAAATTAAAGAACTCAATAATTAGTTTCCAAAAAAAGGTAAAATGCCTTAAAAATACCTTTATTCATGTCGTCATATCAATAATAAAATCGATGCACATTTTCGAATAAATGAGCTAATAAAAATAGTTTAACAATAAAAATCGACTAAAACCTTTATTTCCGCCAACGGACAACACTAATTATGAATAAAATGCACCTGGCTAGCGCGTGCCTACCTAAATGTCACACTTGACGTTACAAAACCAATTAAACTTGACCCCTTTTAAAAAACAACCACTTACCATTAATTGGTCCTTTTATATCGGTTTAGTAATAATTATATTTTTTTCTGTATTGACTTTCCTGCTTTAAACAATATTAAAACGAAAATTCTATGCAAATGTTGGTTTGGATAATGTGCGAGTAAGACATATTTGAAAAAGGAATACTTTTTTTTATGTAATTTATTGGCATTCATGGCAGTTTTATTTGTCACAGATAGATTGAATTTAGTTTAAAAAGTTTTTATTAAATTCCTGATGTTTTAACTTTGATGCAGATTTCTAGCAAGAAATGCAATTTTAATAGCAGAATTTCAGAATTTTGGCAGCATCTGACTATTTGTACAATAGAATGTACATTTTATAATCTTCAGCGACATGTTTTTCGTACGAAGATCTTTTCCCACAAATAAATACTTGCAGATGCGCCAAGTGAATCACGTGTTTGGACTTCTGTACTTAAATATGCAGCTGAAACATACATAACTACAAATTCATAGTCATACACAACAAAACAGCGATTTGCAGTAAAATGTCTAGACTTCGGATCAAACGATTTTATTTTTTAAAATTCTATTTCACATAAATTCATGTTTTGAATTTTTTAAAACACGATATTAACACATAACGTATATTTTTATTCTGCGACATAAAACTATTTTATGCGAACTCTTTCAATTTAACCTTAGAACATTCAACCTCGGTCGTGAAATAAAAAAAAAACGTGTAAAATTCAAGACGACACGACCTCGTGTGAAACTCGCCGGTCAAAACGTTCTTTTATTCTATTTTTAAAATTACATATTATTTTGACGCTCAGCTCATGCGTGGGAGTAAATAATATTATTACAAAATTTAACATTGTCTTAGTAATGTGATAGTAATTATCTTTTACTGTAGAAATATTAAAGTTGTTTAGAAGAATACTGAGTGTGTTTTTTACGTCGTAAAAAACATCACCTCATCTCAATTTGACATACTAAAGATCACAATGATCTTCTGCCAAATCTAATTTCCGAGCAAATCTGGCAAGGTAGTTTGTTATACGTACCTACTGGTTCTACATCTGTTGTAAAAGCAACGATTTTATTATCGTAAATGTGACATTTACAACAACAAGTTGTGTCTCTTCCTTGGCAGTCAATGATAGCCTACGGTGTCTACGGGAACAGTTCCAGTTGCTGAGTCAGGCTCCAAATTATAGTGCTACCGATGAGCTAGCTACATTGGAACAACAGCCGCCAATTTGAAATCGTCATTAATTTTAACACCAAATTCCACTCATGACTCCAACGATGAATGGGTCTGTTCTGTACTCAAAGTACAAATTGCCAATTTCAAATCAAACATCAATATCAATAGTATAATTAGGCTATCTAGCAGCACACTGAGCAAAAAGACAAGAGTCTCTCATTTTTTAAATTACCTATACGTCTAATGAGATCTTACTGACTAAAAACCTACCCTGTTCCTTCAATTGCCCCTTGTGTTCCAGGGTCACAGTTGCCTTTACAGACAGTTCCGCGACCCGAAGACAGTCTCTTAAAGCCCCAACGTACTTTAACTGAAGAGTAAAAATCGTGGAAAAAACTCCCCTAATACAATTCCAAGTTTAAAACTATTAGTCCATTCATCGATGAAGCGCATTGGACAGGTTAAATTCCAACTCCCAAAGCTATAGATGTTACCTAACAAGTTCAGTTGAGACTAGTTATAAGAGTGTTTGCCCACCCGCATCTCTGTTGGAAACAGTCCAAATACAAGCGAGTTTGATTAAAACCTATATTTGCTCTCATTGGTGAATTTGATAGATACAGCCCGATAAGTATGATTGAACAAATGTGGGTTGATTTGGTCGGTCGGACCTTGTGGAGACCGCAGCAGAAAACCGCTAGATGCAAGAAGAACAGGGCTAGTCGGAGGTGTCGTTCAAGGGAAGCCTATGTTCAACAGTGGTGCACGTTTTCCTGTTGAAATAATAAAGTAAAAGCTAAGCGACACAAAAAAACCTGCTTTAGATCTGAAACTACAGGTCAACAGATAAATAAATCAGACATTTTGCAGCTACTGTCTTGTCAGTCTATTTGCCAAGTGTGGTGAATGTGGCGATGTGGCGATAGTTTTAACATGGCAATACCGACGTTTACGATGGCAACACCAGCAACAAACTAATAAAACCGCCCACAATAAATATCCCTTATTAAACTAAAACCATAAACTAATAAACATGGCAGGTAAAAGCAATCCAATATAAATGCAAATTGCCCATTGGAGCCAGTGACCCAATATGGGGGGAATTGGGTCAGAAGTGTCGGAATAGGGCATTGGATCCAGTCCAATTCCTTGCTCAGTGGCGCACCCCTTTGAGCGCCAACCTTGAATTCAAATTGACCTCTTCCACCTCTAGGAATTGTCCCCCAATTTGGGAGAATGGTTATGGAGGCCGTTATAGTTCGGGGTAATGGTTGGATCATTGTTATTAGGCTTTTGGAGGCTCGATGTAGCTTGTTTTTTGCTACTGAAGCATTTGCATTAGGTGCTCATTAGGTTCTTACGTTTTAGGCACCATTAGGCAATAAGGGGGTTCCAAGACCCTTTCGAAACCGAAAATGCTAATCTGGCCTAACCAAACCACCTCTTGTGGAAACGTCCATAGCGTTTCTTCACCGTGACAACGCGAACGCAAGTCTCCGATACCTTACGATGTGGTCTTATAAAACGCACAATTAACCCGGCCAGTTATTGGACCCAAAACTTCATGAGACTTTTTTTTTTTTTTTTTATCGTGGTAAAATCATCAAATGAGTCCTCCCACCCCGGGCAGGGCGGGAGGGACTGTCAGACTTGTACTGACTAAAATCCACGGTGTCCTTCAGTAGCCCTTTATGTCCCGGGGTCACGGTAATGGTATAAGTCCCGCGACCCCGGCAGGCTTTGGCCCTCTACAGAGGGGGCCCCGTCATTATGCTGACGCTCTTTGAGGCGCGCGTGGAACACAACGCGCCGTCGACCCGGGCATGGTCCATGGTCGGGCAGCGAGTTGCCCTTTACTCGCCGCCCGCATGCCCGCGCCTACGGTGGCCGGAGATCGTCTTGCGACGTCCGACGCCGTGGGCGCCAACCACCGCGGGTGGGGCGGAGGGAGGACATTGCCCTCTCTCTCGCGCGGCCCGCCTCCTCCTTCGCGAGCATTACTGCTTCGCAGAAGGAGGCGACCGCTTCCCACTCCGTCTCGCCCCGCAGCATGGCCGCAACCAATGCCGGGCGCGAGAGGTCTCCGCCTATCGCCGCCGTGAGGACACGTCGGTGCTCTGCCCAAGCTGGGCAGTCTTGCACCGTATGCTCTACTGTGTCCTCCAACTTCATGAGACTTTCTGTCATTATAAAAGAAGAAAAAGACTGTTTAGGTAAAACACAAGCTGAATTGAAGTTAAAATTTAATAAATTGAACCAAGAAAATCTTATAGACTGCTCTCAAAAACACCAGATTGTAAATGTCAAAGATTCTGGCAACTGCTCAAATCAATTAGCTGAATATGATATGTTGACTTAAGAAATGTGCTCTACAGGCTTTTAGTTCTCTACTTTTTAATAGGGAACAGACTATTAAGACTGGACTTCTACACATGAAAGTGACCACAAACAACTCAAGAAGAAAAGGTTGATTGATGACTTGGGTCCAGTCAAATTGTACAAAGCCATGATAGGCGAAATTTAGAAGAAAAAAACTGCCATAAACTACACTAATACCATAGATTTTCCCACCTTATTTCTTTCGAAACTTCATTCTTCCAACTAAGACAAACGGTATGAGAAACCTGAATATAAGGAAGCATACAGATGATACAGACACTATCGAAATTGCAAAAGTTTCGCGCGCCCGCGCCCTACTCATAATAAATTCATTTAATGTCTGCTTACACGGGTGCTGTTGCATCAACACAAGTTATGAGCGAGAGGAGGCGAATGAATAGAGATCACAATTTATCATGATGGAGGTATGATACAAGAGGTAGCGTTTCTGATCCCTCGATTTCTACAAAATATAACTTCTTGTAAGCTCAAAAACATGATTTTTTTTATCTGGGACCCTGCACTGCACAAACATGCTGAATTTTCTTAATGTCATAAAAACAGCACGGTCAGACACCTGACGAAATGACTGTTTTCCAAGGATGATATAACTGTTTTTAGTAACTGTGTTTTCCACTTTTAGTGGCTATATTTGCGTTTTCCAGAATGGATGTATGTAGATTTTTATCAGGTGAACTTTAGTCGGCCGAATGTCTTATGAAGTAATCAAACAGAATTAAAAAAAAATAATTGACAATCACGCGTCGATCTCCATCAACATAACCTTTGTATGACCACAATACACGCAAATGAGCGCTGACCGCGTAATTGCATTCTATTAGAACTGCACCCGTTTGAAAAAAGAACCATGACAGTAAACATGGAATAAAAACTTTTTGAATTATTTTCGACCAGCTTCTTTCTGCACCTTCCAGGCTTAAAGCGAATCTGTGGATCCAATACTAGAACAGGTTGCCTACATTTTAATTGAGCAAAGTTTAAGTAAAATCATCATAATACAAAGCAGAATTTCTCCTGCTAAACGCTTGCCGTGGTCGCGAGACTGTCTAAACAGGTAACCGTTGAAGGAACACAGCGGAGAAAAGCATATTTTTCATGAATTTAAGTAAATAATCGCTTCATCCCATGACTTTGTTCTCATCCTGCCAAGACGAGTGCGCCCAACAATTTATTGGGGTCAGCACGGGGGCTTACGTTATTGAAAAGGTTCTGCAACATATTGCGGTGAAGTCCGGATGGGCACGACACTCCCGGGATCAATATCCGGATCCAAATATGGCTGATGTCGTGGATCTTAAGCAAAGAAGCTTGCGCCTTAGGAACGAAACTTTCTTTGTTTCTTTTATTTTTTAATTTATTTAAAAACGATACCTACGCTTCTTTTGAGATCCGTCGTAGTTGTTTTTATATCTGACTTGCATATTGCTTGATATCTTGTAGAAAAAGCTCTATCTAAATGTAAAGTCCATGTCGGAAATATTAACTTATCCCGAAATTCGTAAGGTAATCGTTAGTATCTAAATAGTTTAATTTAAGTCAGTTTGGATATTGGCCAATTTAAAAAAAGAATCACCATTGTTCACCTTTCGCTTTAGCAAAATAATTATTATTTCGCAGTTGACTGTAGTGTATTAAATAAATATAAATTATTCGAGGGTCCCTTTCCATTTTTCTCTGTCTATTAGTCACTGTTACTTTATAATATTGACACTAGGTATGACCACAGCACATCTCTAGTTTGTGTTCAGCGGGTAATGTAAGATATCGATAAAATATTACAGTAGGTACTAAGTATTTTCCATTCGATAAGCATTTAAGACTCGTAGGTATATCACATTCCATTTAGAAATTAAATTGTGTCCCGTAGTTTATAAAAAATACAGTCATCGTCAATAAGGTTGTGTCGTAAAAACTCTATTAATGCTAATTTCAAGTTTTGTCCCGTCTCATATAAGCAAACAAAGTTGCAAATACTACTTCAACAGTTTACAACGCGAGTAAAAAACATAAACTTGTCTATAAACAAGCCGGCGGCGTCACAACTTAATCGCACTGATGTAATCGATAAAATGCACAACATTCGTCATTATCGTACAATCTAGTGAATTAGTGATGTGACTCATGTTCGACATTGATTTTGCCCTTAGTTTACCGTGCCATTTAGGTGCAGCACATCAGTGATCGAAACGTGACCCTTTATTGCTATTGTGAAGTATTAGAACGTAGTAGTTTACTGAATTGTATCGTTTTTTTTTTGTGTTGTAAATAATAGCGAAGATTTTTTTTAGATATTTGGCAAAGACTTCTTCCTGTATGCAATCGAAAAGACAAGAAAAAGTAGAATTGTTATTAAATATATAAAAACATCTACGTAATAGTAATCGTATAAAAAAACACCGTGACACCGTTTGTTGACTTTTAAACCAAGTTATTAAAAATTCAAATGTAAACCAGCATGATGTTACTTAGATTTTATTTCTATCACAAATCAAGCATTCGACTGTTAAATTAAATCAAATTACGTTCAATGATTGTAGCACTCGTTTCCAATTCAAAATTACCACTAAAATCTTTGAAATTAGTTCACAAAATTATCCAATTAGTTTCAAATAACCTTTAGATTTAATGCCCGTATTGTCGATTTTAAAATAATTTAAATAGAATCGAACTAAAGAAAGAATAAATCATTTAAAATAACCGTTACAAATTGCCGAATCTGACAAGAAACTGTCATCTTAAAAATCGAACGGTAACGGTACATCAATGAAAACGTTTAAAAATAAAACTAGTCGAACTCTGAAAAAAGAAGCAATCCCGTCCAACCTAACGGAATAGTGCCGTTCCAATTTTGAAAACTTTAAAACCAAGAGAGTAGAAAATAGGTCGCAAATAGTGCTGCACAACGATCAAAGAAATATCGAAACGAAAAATTGGAACGTACATGGACTTCTTAAAGGTAAATGTAATGTAAAATGCTATGTGTAAGTCAATTTATTTATTTTTAAAGTGAACTCTGAAATCAAAAAAGAATCACGTCAAATAAAACGAACCAGTAAATTTCTCGGTAACGATTTCTATTAAGACACGTAGAGAAAATTAGTTTCCCTCACTTACTTAGTCCTTACGTAAATACTGCCGCTTAAATAAAACGTATGAACGATCAAACCAAAACAATAAGCATAACAATAAACCATAACATTAGAATTTAATGGAACACCGTAACGGGTATGCTATCCTCGACACATTTTGCAGCACTAGTGCGGTAAAGTGCAATCGGAAAAGCCATTTGCGAAGCACTGAGGTCGGCGTCGCCATGACAGGCGACCCAGTTGCACACCGTCCCTTTTTATAACTACAATAGAAACTCGTTAAGTTTCTGAAGCTAGGAAATTGGTCGCGAGTCATAACTTTCTGTTGTAAGGTCTTCAAGACGTGTTTAGTCTTTAGAGAGTTTTATTCTCTCAGTTCTTTTGAGTTTTATGTGTTGGGAAGTTGGAGTTGGTTCAAAAAGATAATATGGGAGCAGTGAGGCTTTAGAAGTTAAATTGAATGGATGATACGGTGTTGTGAACTTTTTGCGAAGCAAATTCTTCGTCGTTCCTGTGTTCTTTAAATTGTATTGGCCATAATTCCATCATCAGCATTTTCGCAATGCCGTCTTTGTCTGACTGCAGCTTGTAGGGCACAGAAGATAACAAAAAGAATAACAAAAGGGTAAGGTAAATTGATGAATTCGTGTTCTTTCATCGATCTGGAGAGCATAAGACGAGGAACAAAGAACTTACTGATGAAGTACCAAAGCTAAGAGCCTAAGCTCTTCATCAGTCTTGGCTTCTCTATAAGAACGAGTTACAAATATACCCTTCAACAATCTCCTACGAAAATAGACACTCATCTGAACATTAAGACCACGCCCTATCACAGCATATGATAACACTAACAGAACTGCAACAGCATTGCAAATTGACGCATTTTAGTGCGTTGACGTTACGCAAGCCGTCCCCGGCGATATGAAAGCAAATAAACGCACAGCGGATACTGAAAGTGCAGGAAATCAGGGGTGACACTTACGATCAATTCTAGAATATTCTAACGTTGGTAGATGATCGTGATAAAGGAACTGCAAGATTACTTTGTATTACATGTTGTAAGTCACAGGATGCAATCAGTCTGGTTGAGATAAATCCGTTTAATTTATTTGCGTTCATTAAAGGCTTGCCAATTTTGAAAACAGATAGACCATTCTGCTGGTGAACAAAGTTTAAACTTCGTAATGTAAGTTAACAGCAATAAAAAAATGTTGATGTCAGAGCTTCAAGAGTTAAAAAGCCAGGCACTGTGTAGAACTTCTTGCCATTGAACTTTTTGCTCAACGGTAATAATATATATGATGTAAAATTAAAAAAATCCAATTGCAATAATAGACCCCCTGTCTAAAACAAATAACCATTTATCTTCACAAATTTTAATATAACCTTATTAGCCTCCCTGCTTTTAATATAATCCCAGTATTAGCCTCTAATACAAAAAGATTGCGTGCCAACCCTAACTCAGATGCAACCGACAAATGAAGCGGGATATCGACCAGTATTAACATATAGAGGCACCTATACAGATTACACTCCCTATGTACTTTGCCTTTGAATGTGGAGTTACATATAACGATATGCAAGTACATTAGGTATGTACCGTATTGATTTATGTAATCGAGGCAGGTATGATTTCATTTATGTTATAATAACTAGTGGTGTATCGTGTTGTTGTCATAGGTTTGTCGATGTTGATAGAACTATCGATAAATTCTGATAAGTTCCTAGGAAGACTGTATGAGTATCGTTTAGGATAATGGAGCCTACTTTTTAATTGCAACATGTAGGTATTTACTCAGCATGTTACTTTATTAGTAAGTAGATATGGTAATGGTCGACCTAAAAATCGAGTAACGTTCTAAGCTGAATTACTTAGAAACAAATGCAACAATAATTAAAAACTAACAACAGAGGCAACGAGTGCAAAACAAGCAACAAATCAATACAAATCAGTTCGATTCCCATACATTGTGTATTGCAATGGAAAAAGATGAATGGAAATCTATTCAGTCGGCACTGTTCTCTAGATCCGCGTACTAGTTACGTTTGACACTCTTACTGGGGTAAGCAAAACTTGTAGTGTCTTCATAAATATAAATGCCATACCTACGACTGTTGTGGCACCAATTACTTTTTTTGATCTTTAAAGTGTCATGTGCACGCAACAAACAAAGTGTGATCATACTCAAAGTGATTTGAGAAATATCATCTGTTGATGTTTCGGCTCATATTTATTTTAATAATCTTGCGTTAGCTGCGTTCAAGCAAACGCATAAAATCTAAAATAGAAATATCAATCTTTATTTTATTTATAAACATTAAATATTGGCACATTTGGCACATGCCTCTCAACAAGTCGTAAAACTGAAACGATATTTGAAACTCATAATATCTTCCAACATAATATTTTTTTTACTTCTCAAAATATAACTGACTGCGGTAATTTAAGAGTTTTGAAAAAAATATTTACATTCGTATTACGCAAACTTGGGTTTTAAATAATTTTTCCATGACGGTCCGCTACATTTGATACGGTTTGCACATTTTCTTGCCAGACAGAAAATAAACAAATAAATTGTTCTCCAAACAATACTTAACAAAACATCCACTTTTTAAACACAGACATTCCATCATATTCTTTCAAAACTTTTACCTTTTAGCTGCCCCTAAAATCAATTAAAAGGTGATAAATAAGTCAAACTAATAACACACATTTTAAACATTTCCATATTTCGATTTTTATCTCGTCCAATTAAGTGAATTCCATATACGAATTTCGGTCGTTTCGGTGCGCAGGCGCACGTGGCGGGCAGGAAACGGAAGCCATTGTTTAGCCGCGCCGCACGAGCTGAATCGTAAATCGCGATTCGATTGCGCTATCGATATTTTATTTTAGGTGGCGCAACCCTATTTTTGTGTTGATATTTTTTCATGGCGTGGTTATTTTTTGTTTAGATGTATGTTGCCATGGGGTTTAGAAACCGCATGAGTATGTTTTTTTTTTCAAGTCCTTGGTTAAAAATTAAGAAGCAATGTGAAAAACTAAATTCTTCTTATTGATAAGTTTGTTTAATTTTTGCGATTTTTTTTTTTTTTTTTTTCATTTATTCAAATTAGGCTGATTTATCAGCACTTTTTGAAGGTCAATTTTTTACATAAGACAGTCCCCCAAAGCGCCCCCCCTTCGACACTTCCTAGTGTTTTGGCTGGGAAGAAGAAGTGGCGGAACAAACTCCCCAGCAACACGTCTGTCTGTACGGTTAGAAGAACCAAGATTTTATACAATTTAATAGAACATTCACATCATACATCAATTCGAAATTACATCCCAACCGTGACTAGAAGGCACAAAAAGATAAACTAGGACCATCGCAGTAATTAACAATAATAAAGAAAAGAAAATAAATTACATATAACAAAACCAAAGGTCAGCAAGTCAGACAACTTGCTGCCGGTTCCTCAGTCAAAAACACTACTAAAATAAGATTAAAATTCGTGGTCGCTAGTTTATCATAGTGCAAAAAAAAAAAAAAAAAAAGTTGTAGTGGCTGTATCATCAGATGATGGATGAATGACGTCAAATCATGATTTGATATCATCTATGACGCAAATACAGTACTTTAAAATATTTTTAAGTCATAAACCATATTAATTATATCAAAATATTAATATTAGAACTATGGAGGAGTTGACAACCCAAATTTAAACATCAGTGGTTTGAAAATAACATATTTTCTTTTTTAAATTATTCGCCTCAGTATAAATATTTAATTTCGGCTTTTAGTTTAAAGGTTCATCGATATTATCGATATTTTTAATTTTAGCCCAGTCAACGAATGCTCAAAATAGGGTATAGAGGGAAAGTCTTGGAACACAATTTTTGACTTTGTAACTTTGTTTAGCCTAGTTAGGAGGTGAACATATCAAAAGTCCCCGCCCCTAGCCCTTGAGCTTTTTTGATGGTCCCATTTTTTGGTTTTTCGCTTATATCTCTGAATCTATGCGTCCTAGCGACATAGTACCTCGGAACAAAATAAAAGCTGATTAAATTTGCTACAAGTTATACTCTATAAGTATTTCGATATCTTTTACAGTTTTCGAGATATATACTCCTGAAAGTCTGTCATTTTGAAAAAATCATTCTAACTTTACATTTTTAGAACGGAAATCTTCAAAGATGCAACTAGTTAATAATTGCCGGCAAAAAGCTTTTAGAGCATTACATTTTCTTCAATAAAACTATATTATTTTCCTTCGAATGTTAATGTAAATGCTGTATATTTTATTTTTTATAAAAGGTAGGTACCTGGTCTTTGAAAAAAGGTCTTTGTAAATCAATGTACGAGTATGTATCAATGTAATGCTGGCACATTACATTAGCTTAGACTAAAGCACATTTTAAAGAAAATGGATAAAATATTATAGTATTATTAAAGGAAGTTAAGTGTTCCACAACCCTTTTGCCAGCATTTACTTATGGTTGTATCGTTAAAGAGTTATCCGGTAAAAAACCGCAAAAATGTAAAGTTAGTTTCCTGACAGTCTGTCATTTTTTCAAAATGACAGACTTTCAGGAGTATATATCTCGAAAACTGTAAAAGATATCGAAATACTTATTTAGTATAACTTGTAGCAAATTTAATCAGCTTTTATTTTGTTCTGAGGTACTATGTCGCTAGGACGCATAGGTTCCGAGATATAAGAGAAAAACCAAAAAATGGGACCTTCAACCCTCCCCCCCTCCCAAAGCTCAAGGGCTAGGGGCGGGGACTTTTGATATGTTCACCTCCTAACTAGGCTAAACAAAGTTATGAAGTCAAAAATTGTGTTCCAAGACTTTCCCTCTATAATCATTCGTTGACTGGACTATTTGGCAAAGTAGAAACTTTTTACAAAAATCTTTTTATTTTCACTGCGTCTCCGCCTGCATAGTCTACATGGTTCAAGTACTTAGCAATATTCAGAATTAACTTATCGCTCTTGACATCAGTGAAAATGCAAATAAGCCCGTTCAGGTGGAAGTTATAATATTTATCAAGCACCGAGAGTTTCCTGTGACAGTTGTCCGGTAGAACTTATGAAAAGGGCATGTCACTTCGAGGAATTAAAAGAAATATCGAAACTTGTATAATAATTGGAAAAGTTCTCAAGAAAGTATAGTTTTTCTCTTCAGTAAATTAGCATAGGTATAAACACAGCATTCACAGAAAGCGGAAAGAATACAATCACACAATCCCATTCACTTTCACGTCGTTCATTCCCATGCATTCACATCATTCACATGGACGTGTCATCTGTCATAATTCTAAATCAATTAACGTCATAAAAGAATTACTTGCATCATAAACACAAACATTTCATTCACTTGTAAACACAGGGTAAGCAGAAAGGGCCCGTTTTAAATAGTAGGCGTTACCATGGTAACCGCCGGTTAAATTGTTTAATAATGATCGCGAAATTCACGTATCAGGAAACATGTAATTATGCTTTCAAATTTTTGGTTGCAGTGAGGAGTGGTTTTAGGGATGTGATCAAAGTAATCAATAAAATTATCGATATAAATAGTTGATTTCATTTTACTAGATTTTACTTTCGAAGTCTCAAACTTAGAAATCTTTATAAAGTATAATTAATAGTAGTAGACTTTCTACAAAAACACCTAAATAAATGTCCAGCTTCAGATCCAACATTATAATATCTACATATAATTGATAACTTTGCAAACAGGACAAAAAATATTTATGTACATTGAAATCGAATACACTACATATTTACAAATGTTAGTAGCCCAAGAGAACGCAACACAAATATGTACAGCTTGGCAAAAATGTCCTGAAACGGTACTAAAAATTTTCATCGTTGGCAACTTCACCCACTGTCACGTCTAGTCAGTACATGTAATGTCATTTCATGTTATCGCTGGCTGTTTTTTGTGTATTTTTTATTATTGTGTTGAATTTGGTGACTCAAAGGGCTCAAAATGAATAGAAAAACCATTCGCAGCTCCGCTAGAGCGATAATTTATAAGGTGTATACCAGATGTTTGGCGGAATTTGAAGCCGGACAAATTTTATCGAATATAAACGATGTTTATGAAAGAACTGCTGAAATGACAGGTAAAATGTTATTTTATTTAAGTAATTAGGTATAATATGTTTGTCCAAACTTACAATAGATAGTTTAAACCATTAATATAACTGTTAATTACATTGAAAAACATTGATGAATTAGAGGTTATGTTTATTTGCAAAAGATGGACGCTCCTATAATTTTGATACTTTTTGTGTTACTTCCAGAATGAAAATAACTAAGTTTTTTTTTTCTAGGTAAATCCGTAAGTACCATACGGCGAATTGCTAAGGAAGGGCAAACAAACAAAGGTATTTTCTCCACTCCAGGGAAACATAAAGCAGGGCGACCCAAAAAACAGTTGTATGATTTTGACTTGTGCGCGATCAGACAAAAAGTTTAATTCTGTTACACTGTCAAAAAGATTGTTAATCGATTTTTTAACCATTTAATTTAATATGATATATACCTAAAAAGATACAATTGATTTTCTATTGTCGCTTCAGCAACAATTTACCTTTTGTCTTTAGACACATTTACTTTGTTATTAATAAAAACCACTTAAAAGAATCATTGACTTTTATTTTCCTCATAATGAAAATCAATATACTCACGTACTTACTTGCGCATTATCATACAAAAGCGAGTGTGTAACGAGTAGAGAAATTTGTTTATTTGGTTTAATTTAAGTTTAAGTAATGTGAAACCCGTCAAAGACATTATCATCTGCCTAGCCTTTTCCCAACAAATTTTGGGGTCGGTCCAGTCTAACCGGATGCAGCGTAAACATTAGTATGTTACATGGAGCGACTGACTCTCTGAACTCCACAATCAAGCAATTGAGTAATTCAATACCACTTGGAAAGTCACGTTTTAAAATTTTTGAGTTTCTGACGCACAGTAAAAATCTACAAATAACATACAGGACAATCTTCAATCATGGCTTAACCTTGAAGATTGTCATGAGCGGTTGTTTTATTATTTAGGGGCTAAATAAGCTCCTCTTAAACACGTCAAAACACATTTAATAAAAAAATATTTGAAAAAAAAAATCAAAGTATCAAGATCGTTATTGCCGTACTATATAGGGTTACTATATGTACGATAGAGGCGCCACCATTATTTTCACGACTTTTTTGCCAAGCTGTACTCAACCTAACCTTATCTGCGTATCTTGTAACACTACTCCACTTCCGTATTTTATCTATCGATAAAAGATAATTCGGTTCAATACCCTACGATATTCATCAGTGACTGAATACGTCGTGACGTCATAAAGAATCATAAATTAATTTTATATCTTATCATACACAATGTACTAGCGATATGGAAATAATAATAGCTACGCTTTATTATTTTCTTCCTCACGTAATTTATACAATGTTATCGGCCAACTACTCCTATTGATACTAAAAATGTTGTAAAAAATATTAGTCATCATAACAAGAATCATGCAGAAATCTGAAACATCTCAATTTATTTTCCACCTTGAATTTTTCTGATCATGAAATATTTTCAACTCCCAAAAGTATCGACAACATTTATCAGACACGTCCCACCACTACTCAAGATTAGGGTTTGCCTTCACACAAAGCTTCCTTAATCTATTCGCGAAGGGCTCGATGCCACATTATTTGTGGGCAGATGTTCTTCAGGTAAACTGGAGCAGATGCTGAAAGAACAAAGCGCCAAGAAACGAACGACATTGAAGGTTTAATTTAATTATTTTGAGCACACTTGCGTCTGTTGCAAAGTTTAGAGCATGCTACTTGGTTATTTTAGAGAGGTTTTGTATCGATAAAATAGAGCGTGTCGTTGTAAAAGAAGTTTGAAGTCACGTATCGCTGTTTAAATTGATTTTCGTGCGTAAATACTGTTTGTAGCCATTTTGCTTTCTGATCTTCTGAGTTTCTATCGTAGATCCAGGGAAATATTTGCTGATTGCGTTTTCTTTAGGTAGTCCGTTTAGATTTAATTACAAATATCAAATACGTGTTATAATTAATTATTATTTCTGTCTTTTTTACCCTTTACATAAATTAAGTCTTTTTAAAGTCTGACTGGAATAAGTTTCCTACAAAAATTGCCTTAAATAGTTATACTATTAGCCAACGACTTTCGCGCGACATCAGCTCATTTCACGCTTCGCTGAGCATTACGCAAAACATAATACTCTTTTTACCCAACCCCTTTTTTCTGTCATTGAATAGGTACATCTTTTACAAAACGAGTGCCATTCCGATGTACCGTAAGTCTTTTTTGTGTTAATTCGAAACTATAAACCACGATATTAAAGGCAACAGTTGAAAGGAGGGAAATTAAACTACTTTTCCGTGTGACTTAGTTTTTACCCGACTACGGCGGAGCAAAAAGGAGGGTTATGATTTTGACCGGTATGTATGTATGTTTGTATGTATGTATGTTCATCTGTTCCCTCATAACTTCTGAACTACTTATCACTACTTGACAAATGAGGTGTCGTTAGAAGCGTCTCAGTTGTCCGCTGGGGTTATAGGGTAGGTGACGTGTCACCAAATCCAATATGGCGCCCTCTAGGGGATGAAAAGTGGTAACCGAAAATAAAAATATTTTCGCACAGTATCGACATGGGTATCAAATTAAAGGGCTTGATGAGCACATTTGAAATATATATACATTATATAGCTTTTACTAGCTACTTTTCCTGTTTCTAACAGGGTCAATTAATAGCCGTGGTCGTATGCCACCTAAGATTGTCTCACACAATCTTTATTGGCTAGGTGGCATACGACCACGGCTATTAATTAAAAATTTCTGTAACACGGATTGTTCTTATTTTTTACTTTTTAGTGCGCGATTTTTTCGTAGTCGGGTTTTAGTTATTTTAACTTATTTTTTGGGTATTAGAGAAAAAGTTCGGACTGTCCATTTCCTAGTTATTTGTAGCAACCCCTAAAACAGTACAGTTTATATAATTTTTTAATATCAATTGATCCGATTTAGACCATCCATCATCATCATCATCAGCCTATAAATGTTCCCACTGCTGGGACACAGGCCTCCTCTCTGTGAGAGGGAGTTGGCAATTTAGACTATCCGATGTGACTAAATAATAAATATCTGTAATTATGTTACTGTTTGGTTTTCCTTAATAAATAAATAAATAAGTAAAGAAAATTGCACATAGGCGGACTTCATGTCACGGGAATTTTCAACTAGTCTACCTTAGGGTGATAAAGCTGTTGCTTTATCACCCTAAGGTCAATCATCAATGTCTATGTTTAACTACATACTATGTTTTGTTAAACATAGTATGTAGTTAAACATAGACATTGATAGAGGCTATGATTCCAAGAAGACCCTTTCTGAACTAAACCATTACATTTGCCATGACCGTGACCTACGAGACCTGATACCTGAAAAACTCGAACATTAGCATATAGTTTATATTCAGACGTCGGCGTCGACGTCATATTATTGCCTGACTACACACAATAGTGCGATCTATAAATCTAGTCTAGTCTAATCTACAGGAGCGGCGTCGTTAGTCATCGTTCATATTAATAACTGTTCGCGTGATTGTAACGTGTTTATTTCAAAGTAAATCATTTTAAATTGTGATGTTCTGTTTGCTCTTACTGATTACGTGTTATGTATTGTTTGAGAGAAGTCTTAATTTGTTATCTTACCTTGTACGGTAAAACATCGATAAGAATGTAGTATCGATAGTATCGGTTCCCATCACTAAATACTTTTCAAATGTTTTTTTTTATTTAATAAAACAAAACATTTAATCATTTTCTAATTATTCTATTAATATTATTTTTTTTCTGGCACTTGTACTTAATAAATGTCGTTAATTTCGTCCATATGAGAATAATGTTAGGACATTGTTTGTGGAAGAAGACACGGAGCCACAGAGTTACATGTGTGAGGAGCTCGTGGCTAATTAATTACAGCCGCACAGGCCGATCTTCCGGGTTAAGTCGCGCTTGCCGAGATTGGTCTGTGGATGGGTGACCATCTGTCATAGCGAGTTTCCTCCGTGCCTCGGAAAGCACGTAAAGCCGTTGATCCCGGCTGTCATTTGTAGATCTTTGATAGTCGTTACTGTTAGACAGAAGCTCTAAAGTCTGACAACCAGTCTTATCATGGGTTATCGTATTACCAAGTCAGTGAGTTGTGGAGGTCCGATAGGCAGTCGCTCCATGTAATACTGATATTCAGCTGCATCTGGTTCGACTGGAAGCCGGCCCCAATATAGTTGGGAAAAACGCTAGATGGCTAGATGCAGATGATAATGACATGTGTAAGTACCTACATAAAATATACAGAAAAAGATAATACAGATAAAAAAGTGCAAAGTTACTGAGATGAAAGAGAGATTGACAAGAAAAGTAGAAACGGTGCTTATACTAATAAATACACCCGCAATAACTTTGTGGGTTGCAGACATTTGACTTAACGACAAAGCAGCGAGAAGCAACCACTTGCAAAATTATCGGATGCGCTTGCGTCGATTAATCAGCATTGAGACGACATGTGGCGCCGTATGATTCAGGGGTTGCAAGTGGTCCAAGTCATACACTTTTTGGTCACGTTAGTCATCACAAGTTTTTAGAAATACATCATTCAGTTTGCACAATTGCATTTGCAAGTGACATTTTACGTAGTACACATCCCTCGCACACATCCCTCGCTTGTTTTGTATGCGCAAAAATCTAGCTCCGCCGAGCCACTTCCACCAGAGCTGTGCTGACCGAGGCGAGTTAAATGGAGCGATTCTTTTGGTTCTTTACAAACACATCTCTTGCTACGCATCCTCGCACATTTTCTCTGGTGGAAACGCAGCCTAAAAGACTTGAAAATTACTACTCCAGGCTACGGCGTAGCTGCAAAAACCGTAGAGCTCTATAACTTCACCTCTACGACATTTAACCCCTTCGTACACTAGGCGACGCAAGTCTCCGATACTTAACGTGACTATCGCTTCACAAATTAATGGAGGTTCACACGGCACGCGTCAATGGATACCAAAGTCGTAAGGTATCCGAGATTTGGGTCGCCTAGTTTACGAAGGGACTTAAACCTATACAATATAGGTACATAAATTGTTCAAATGTTACTCTACACATCATCATTATCATCAGCCTATAAATGTTCCCACTGCTGGGACACAGGCCTCCTCTCTGGGAGAGGGAGTGGGCCATAATCCACCACGCGGGCCCAGTGCGGGTTGGTTGATGTCACATGTCTTCGAATTTTTGGTTCTAAGACATGCCGGTTTCCTCACGATGTTTTCCTTCACCGTTTTGAACAAATTACACCAAGTAATGTGCTTGGCTGGGTTCCAACCCACGACCTACAACTCGTAAGTCGGGACCGATACCACTGGGCCACCACTGCTCCACTTACTGTGCACAAATCCCATAAAATTCTATACATATAGGTACAAGAACACATACATATACTTCATTTCATAATCATACGACTGCAGGACATTGCGCTAACGGTGACAGTTACTTAAAGCTCCATCTCAGAGCGATTTAACGCAAAATTGCGCTCATTAGTCCATATACTTGCTATTTTTAGACCTAAGCTGATTACTTGTCTTAATTGCAATTTGTTATGTCTTGTCATGTGGGAAATAAGGTTTTAATTCGTGTGATTTGATTGTATGTGGAAGTTTGTTAACGACTTGTTAAATAGGGTTGTCGGTTCCGTTGCTAAGCTGATTTATTCTAATAAATTCTAATTGATGAATTAATTTAATCTCCGGGACAAAGAATCCATAGCGTGTTTTTTTTTTGCTTATTTTTTCTTTCCTTATATTACAACATTTTAATCTTGAATATTTTTTTTGTATAAATTCATTCATTTAAAGGTGTTTCCATACCTTTACATTTTTCTGCTATTTTAGTTTTATTTTTAAACAAAAAAAAAGAAATTAGCATGAAAACGACATAGAACATGGCG
This sequence comes from Agrotis exclamationis, assembly GCA_950005045.1. Classification (NCBI taxonomy): domain Eukaryota; kingdom Metazoa; phylum Arthropoda; class Insecta; order Lepidoptera; family Noctuidae; genus Agrotis; species Agrotis exclamationis. The sequence goes on from OX465424.1 coordinate 2,597,229, forward strand.
TGTCAAGGATAACTGGGTAACAACCTCGAAACGTTTTTAACAAGGCTTTCAAACAAAATTGTTGTACTCCGGTACTCATGGCTATTGTGGAAAAAAACATGTTATACAATTTTACGTACTTTATTATACTGTTTAATAGCCATAGCATGATTGCAATGGATTTATAAAAAAAAACACTTCCTCGTACTTCTGAAGTTGTTATGGCTTTGTTACAGCATGTAGTAACACGAAAACTGAACATTATTAGCTTTAAGCTTACGAAGTTCTGCTGTAAGCTTACCATGTTATCCAGACCACCGATCTTACGACTACAACCCAAGAGTTTCCATGAAAAACACTGGTATTCAACTGGATCTGATCAGACTGGAAGTTAACCTCAACATAGTTGGGAAAAAGCTACTCAAATGATGATCTCCACCAAATATGCATATGTCAGCCAACTGCTGAACGTAAGCCTCCTCCAAAGAGCGCCAACCCTCCCGATCCTGGGCAGTCCGCAGACTTCCACTGCCAGCAAAAAGGCTTCTTCAAATCATCGATCCATCTTACACCAAACTCGTAAACATTGCTCAGGTTGTTGATAACGGTACAGACGACAATTTGTCTTATTATTTCTGTCTGTAAGTAGGTTTTTCTAGCAAAACTCGAAGCAATTTTCTCAATTACTATAGAGAGCTTGAAGCAAGACTTTATGTTCGTACGACGTGGTCTGAAGTGTCAACAGAACGCACTAGTTTTTAAAAGCGTCATAACCTAACAAAGGTTGTTGAAGTAATTCTGTGAAATGTAGTCATAACATCTTCTTAGGCATCGTTCCAGGCCTAGCTAGGTCTTGAATATTATGCTCATTCAGTTCCTTTGTTGTTTGGACTCTGAAAATATTATTTAGAACGGCTATATTTCATTTTTTACCTTTGGCCTTTGTCCATGTCGGTTACTCATCGAGTTTTTTGGGGAGGCAAAATCATCAAATGAGCCCTACCGGGAGTGAATAAATTCCATCTTTTTTGTTCGGTTGACCTTCGTTCCAGGGCCACGGTATTCTAGTAAGACAGTCCCGCGACTACTAGCCCAGTCAACGAATGCTCAAAATAGGGTATAGAGTAAAGTATAGAGTAAGTAAGAGTAAATGTATAGTAACCGTAAACAGTGATTCATAAAATAAACACAAATTAATTTTCTGTGCTCATAATAGCTAATTAATGCTACTAAAACAAAGCCCATCCCTGCTCTTTATCCATCTAGCCCAGTCAACGAATGCTCAAAATAGGGTATAGAGGGAAAGTCTTGGAACACAATTTTTGACTTTGTAACTTTGTTTAGCCTAGTTAGGAGGTGAACATATCAAAAGTCCCTGCCCCTAGCCCTTGAGCTTTGGGAGAGGCTTTTTGCCGGCAATTATTAACTAGTTGCATCTTTGAAGATTTCCGTTCTAAAAATGTAAAGTTAGAATGATTTTTTCAAAATGACAGACTTTCAGGAGTATATATCTCGAAAACTGAAGAAGATATCGAAATGCTTATTAAGTATAACTTGTAGCAAATTTAATCAGCTTTTATTTTGTTCCGTGTGACTATGTCGCTAGGACGCATAGATTCCGAGATATAAGCGAAAAACCAAAAAATGGGACCTTCAAACCCCCCCCCCCTCCCAAAGCTCAAGGGCTAGAGGCGGGGACTTTTGATATGTTTACCTCCTAACTAGTCTAAACAAAGTTATGAAGTCAAAAATTGTGTTCCAAGACTTTCCCTCTATAATCATTCGTTGACTGGACTATACTGATTATAAGCTTTATTTAAATAAATATCGTGTGTTTGGTGCGGAAATCATCGAAAAGTATCTACAAATTGCTGCTATACTGGATTTCCTCGTACATTTAGCGCCGTAAGGTTGTGTAAAAAGAGCTTATAGTTAGTCTAGAGAACCTACTTCTCTATTAAAGAATTAACAAAAAAATGGAAAGCTGCACACCGAGGTTTTCAAGTTGACAACCATAGAATCACATGTTAGTCAACACTAATTTTATTATAGCAACTTAATTTAAGATGCAACCGCGCGGCGCCGACGCACCCGACATAGTGACGTCACAGTAATTACAGGGTTAGCAGAGGCGTAAGTGATGTTTGCAGAAGGAACTATTAAATGGAGGAGATAGCTGATGTAATGCTTGTTGAATAATTAAAATAAGAAACAAATTAATTAACACGGCGTAGTGGTTGTGATGTGAATTAATTCTTTTTTTTTTTAATAATGTGTTTTCTTACCTTGTGTTGATACTAAAGTTAGACTGATTGAGAAAAATGTCCTGTTCTATTAATAACTACGTTATCAATTAGAATAAATTGACAAACGTTAAAATATTGACATAAACCATATCGTATCCGAATCAGTGTCCAATGAGACCGAAATAAACAGAATTCATAACACAATTGTATGATAAACTGATGTTAAAATCATTAATTTATCTACTCTGTACATAGACTGACGAAGTACTAGACGAGTCACTGAATATCGATGACAAGGATAGAACTATTAGATCTTGTAGTAAGAGTAAATGAGATGGAATATGTTTTCTCCGTCTCCTTCACGTAAGAAAAGTTTTTGTCGTTGATCAACTGACGGACGTTGACAATATTTGGTATTTGTCATGCCCAATGTTCGCAAATAGAGCCTTCGTTAGAAAAATTACAGGTAGGTATTTATTTGTTTGTGATAAAAGAAATTGCCATTTAATGGGCAAAATTAATTCTGTGGCTCTTTTTGTAATATACGATTGTTTCCGACGTTTGCCAAAGCGAATTTATTGGTGGCTTTTCGATAGTAATTTATCGGAAAATCTATCGATATCTTAGCTGAGAGCTAATCTATATTGTACTATATCTACATCACCGTGTCATTGAAACATAAATGCTCTAGCAGAAACAAGGCCAGTACAGTCACGCACCATTGTTTCTTAAGGTTGTAAAACAATAGTTTTTTACTGTACTTGCATGTACTTTCTGAGATTAAGGTTAAGTTGGGGAAATATGAAGAAAATGTCAATAGTTTTGGCGGCCATGACAGTTTTTTTTTAATTTTCGAATGCCCGGAAATGCGGTGATTGCTTCGCTCCATTGCGTGTTGTGTTCATTTAAGATATGATTTTAGAGCTTGTTAACAAAAATTGTGATGAAAACTACAAGTATGTACAGACGATAACTCTTTTACTGATCACCAATATTTTGTTTATTTTGAACTTTGCCATAAACTAATAATTAAGTAAACTGTATCTAATTTTTTTAACTAAAATAAATATGCAAAATGTAGTACAATAAGTTAAAACAACTTTACCTATTTAAAAACAAAATCGCAGAATTGCTGGTATCTTCTTCTTAGCATGTCGATTGAAATCTTTATTGAATCTGCCCAGAAATAGGTATAGGATTTTAGCACCTTCAGAAGCATCCATCAGCAGTGCTATTCTGTAACGTCACGAACTCACTTCACCCGAGTCTGGCCCAAGTGAGCGCGCAATCGAATTCATTTGTTTTAAATTAAATCATCGCATATTTTGAACGACACATTAAAAAATATGTCTATCATAATAATATGTTCGAAATTCCAATGGTGTGTCGTTAATAATCCGCGATGAATTATTATGAAACAAAAAAAAAAAAATTTGTGCTCACATGGGTGAAATGAGCTCGTATATTAGAATGGAAATACAGTTCCTATAATGTGTACATATTATGTAAATATATAGTAAGCGCAAACAATGATTGATAAAATAAACACAAATTAATTTTCTGTGCTCATAATAGCTAATTAATGCTACTAAAACAAAGCCCATCCCTGCTCTTTAGGAATTACAAACACTCGGAATGATGAAATAATATTATCATTGAACATTCCTGGGCGAAGGATCTCTTTGATCTTTGTTGTAAACTCCCACGTACAAACTGTTTAGATATCTTCTGTACAGTAGGCGCCAGAAGTTATATTCACAATTTAAATATTAGTATAGCAACAGATATTTTGTATTGTAGGTCACAGTGAACAAAATATGCCGTTTTCTATTTTGTCTGTTCGTTCATACAACCGGATTTGACGCAAACACTGATATTTTACTGCACGCGTAGCATGGCGATTCTATCTCTATTCTACGAAGAAAAGACAAAGCTCTTTCTATCCCACTTGAAATCCCGTCTTCTGCCCGAGCATGGCGCTGCCTGTAGACTCGCCTTTCTATGAAGACAAGACATAAGATTTCTTTCCATAGCAACGGCGAATGCCTGAACTGTGAATGAACTAAAACGTTTAGTTGACCAAAAAAACGTGTGAAATTCTCAAGTTTTCAATACAATTAAAATTATTTATTGCAATCAGACAGAATTATACGTAATTCTGGGAACATGTGCATTCATTTGCAATAAAAAAACTTTTTGCACATAAATCAAAGCGACAACAAAACGCAAAAAGTATCCATTCCATAGACACACAGTATGGACACGAGTCTTTCCTAGCCAAATGTCAAATAAAATTAACATACTTTCTAGAAAGAGAGAAAAACAAATGTAGAACATTATCTTTGTGTTATAGGAGAGAGTTAGCTATTTATTATATGATAAATTATGATTATGGCAATTTTAGGCAGTAATGTTTGATCCATGCTGCATGTCTATGACTGATGACACGTGGATTCTTGTTAAAATAAAGTATTTTTGTTTAACTAATAAAACATTGGAAAGATTAGCTGTGTGCATTATTTCACTGAAAGTTTTTCATTTTGTAATTTATCATGAAACTCGTATTAAAAAAAGTTTGATACACTTTCATAACAAATTTATTTCAGCCTTTTTTATTCTTTAAGGCATAAACACTGCGGCAATTGCAATGGGGGGATCCTTACTTATTTTAAAAACAAATTTAAGTCAATAAACACCAAGAATATTATAAAAAGAATCTTGTCTAGGTCTCATATGATGTAGACAAGTTTCTCTTGTAGAGAAGAAATGTGTCTTCCCCCAAGTGTCAAAAGTAGAGAAAATATTGTCGGCATGCTTGACGTTGTAGACTTGTTTCTATCGTAGACAAGAAACATTTCTTTTCTACGTGACAAACATCGCCATGCTTAGGACGATAGAGATCTTTCTTCCAACTATCAGTTTGTCGATTCTCCCGTCGATATAACTCGTTTCTACGGTGGTCATGCTACGCGTGCTGCAGACACACGCGATTAATCGCGCGGAGCGACATGTCGCGGTCCATTCGCAGTACATTTAGAGTGGAAATTAGCTTGGCTCGTTGTCGCAGCGCGATTAATCGCGTGTGTCTGCAGGAGGCTTAAGTTACTGGGCTATTATTTATTCTTTGTAAAGACGCAAGTAGTATATTATTGGGCATTCTACCCCACCTGCCGTTCCTACGGCTCACTCCGTTCGCCTTCGTCACTGGTGGGGTAGAATTCCCAATAATATTTCTGATATCGATGGTTGTGGAATAGAATAGAATGTACAAAAATACTGGTTCGGCGCCTATTCCACCTTTCAGTTCTAAAATTCAATGCCCAATAGTTCCTATTCCAAATTCGCGTTTTAAAACTAGTCTTACCTGTCGTTCCTTCGTTCACCTCTGTCAATTTCAGCTGAAAATTGGAGGGTACGTTTTGACGTTTCGTTTTAAGAAACACGAATTTGCGGTCCTGAGAAGAACCTTTTGTGATCACAACTCTGTTTCACTACACTACTTTACTGTCATTCTTTCATAGTTTCACTACACATTTCACCACTACTGAATTTATTCCTAATTTAAATCTACATGAAACGTGGTAAGCTAAACTTCAGGACAGATTGTCTCATGTCTCTCCACAAAGTTTGAGATAGCGCATTACCGCAAAGGTTAAACACACACTCAGTTTTTGCAGCCAGAGTGGCACCAAGGACATCTGAATTTTAGGCTACCGTATACATTAAACTAAAACTTGGGACAGATTGTCACTATGTCTCTCCACAAAGTTAGAGATAGCGCTTTACCGCAGAGGTTAACGCACACTCAGATTATGTGTCGAAAACATCCGAAATTTTAATTTAATTTCGTTTCATATAGATGAAAATTTACACGTTTATTAAACAAGTAAATGCGTCGGCTGTCTGAACCGATGACCTAAACTTCAGGACAGATTGTCTCATGTCTCTCCACAAAGTTTGAGATAGTGCATTACCGCAAAGGTTCAACACACACTCAGTTTTTGCAGCCAGAGTGGCACCAAGGACATCTGAATTTTAGGCTACCGTATACATTAAACTAAAATTTGGGACAGATTGTCACTATGTCTCTCCACAAAGTTAGAGATAGCGCTTTTACCCCAGAGGTTCAACGCACACTCAGATTATGTGTCGAGGACATCCGAAATTTTAATTTAATTAAATTCACCCAGACGACACTACTTACTTGATAATGAACACGTTACGTCTGGTACTGATTGCTATCCAACCGCACGTCGCGCTGAGTTAAGGTGCATTTACACTATTATTTACCGTTCGGTGTGTGTACGTCCGATCAGTTTCGCTATATTGTATTCTTCCGGACAAAATTCATTAGCAGTTTTATTTGCTTGGAAATGAATAAAAATACGTAAGTGAATAAAGAAAATCATATATTTATATAAAGTTCATAAAATTGCTGAATAATTGAAATCTATACTAATATTATAAAGCTGAAGAGTTTGTTGTTTGGTTGAACGCGCTAATCTCAGGAAATACTGGTTTAAGTTGAAAAATTTCTTTTTGTGTAGCATAGTCCATTTATCGAGGAAGGCTGTATAACATCGTGCCCCAACCAATAGGAGCCGAGCAGCGGGGTGAAACCACGGGGATCAGCTAGTATTCTTATATCACTTTAAAAGTCCTATATTTCAAAGTGGTGGAATTATGTGGAAAAGGTTTTTACTGTTTTGATGTGCTGAAACTCTATATTTTACCACAAAAGTAAATTTAAAACCCGATATAACTCGGTACTATTACAAAAGTACTAATTAGTAAAAAAAACATACACGATTTTCATTTTTTAATCCTGTATGATGCGGGTTCCGAGTTAGGACCGTTTTATGATAGTACCATTACTTAGGTGTAATAAAATCCTAATTTGAGTGACATTTACAGAAATTTGTAAGCGTCATTTTTGTTCGGTTTTGAAGTCAAAATGCTCCTTAGTGCGACGTTGGAATCGACCGTATCAGATGACTGTTACGAGTGAGTGTAAATGAGTCTTTACAGTCTGTGAAACTGCAAAATTGCAAGTAGCAATAATTTGCTGACCATATGTTGTTGTATGTAAGGTGTCCATGGGAACCATAATAATAATATGCATGATAAGCACTACGCTTGTTGCGCACATAGTTTAAATTTGTCTTATACAGGACTTCCTATGTTCATAAAATAGGTACTTCAGTTTCGGTACGGCACACTCATCTTGGAAATTACTTTATTGTAATAATTATAACCTTTATGACTTTGTAGTTACAATAAATAAATGTGTATAAAAATATTTTTAATGACTAACTTTTTTGTCTAGGGATTGTTTAAAAATACTATTTATATTGTAAAAATTGTAAGATATCAATATAACTTCTACTAAATACGATTTTATTAATATACTATACTTATATTTCTATTACAGATGATGGTTTAATATTTGCAGTTTGACTGCAACATACTCGTATTACGTAATAAACTAGTTTTGTTACGCGTATCCGTTCAAAACTTTTCTACACATAAATTATCTCGAATGTAACTTATTGATTGATGACGCTGGCGTCATCCCTATATGATCAAAGTACAGGTTAAATTCTACTCTGCAAACAGGATTGTGAATACCCCTGGTATAAATAGGCTTATGTATATTTCCAGGTTTCAGGTTCGAATCCCTATCGCAATCCCTTTTCCTATAAGTTAATAATTAAGTTAATAAATTCGTGCAGCAAGCGTTAGTACCTTAAATATTATAATTATATAATAAAGTATAATCACCAAATATTTGTTCCAGATTTTTCACATGCGTCTTAAAAAATCTATTATTTTACAACCGTGCATAATGATGTCTTGTTATCATTTTTTAAATAAACAAACATACAGAAATTACATAAATAGTAGTAATCATAGATACCTAAGCAAGGTACCGGACAAATGCTGGTTTTATATTTCATTTCTCACGATAAAATTGCATTTTGACGGAATCAATATTATGATTTAAATGGACGTAACTGACATAAGTTAGTAATACAATTGTAATACTAAGATTTAAGGTTTAATTTGTAATGAGGTTAAATTTGCTGAGATGGTATTTTTCTTTACTTAAATTCGATTAATTTATATGAAAATTCACATTCGCTCCAACGTCTTCTAGTGACAAGCTCCACTTAAGTTTATTGTTAATTACGAATACCGAATACTTCTATAAAATGTACGTAAGTATTTTTTTTTAAATAATTATGTTATTTCAGTGTCCTTGTGTTTCATAAGTCGAGCATTCAATTGTTCTAATCTTCTTTACAGACTTTTTTTATTTGAAATTAATTGTTGTCTACTCGATTACAGGTCTGACTCCGAATCTGAATACCCACGTCGCGCACCTGAGGCTGCAAAGGTGCAGTCCAAAAAGAAATCTCCTAAGCGTAAAGCTTCTGAGAGCACCTCCACCTCGCAATCGGAATCTAAATCAAGGTAATTTCTATTATTTCTTGTCTTTAGGTATTTATGTATTTTATTCCAATAGGAGTGTTATACGTTAGTAGTGGATTTATTTCTATACTTAAAACCACACCACAATCCAAGTCGAGCGTTCAATTGTTCTAATCTTCTTTACAGACTTTTTTATTTGAAATTAATTGTTGTCTACTCGATTACAGGTCTGACTCCGAATCTGAATACCCACGTCGTGCACCTGAGGCTGCAAAGGTGCAGTCCAAAAAGAAATCTCCTAAGCGTAAAGCTTCTGAGAGCACCTCCACCTCGCAATCGGAATCTAAATCAAGGTAATTTCTATTATTTCTTGTCTTTAGGTATTTATGTATTTTATTCCAATAGGAGTGTTATACGTTAGTAGTGGATTTATTTCTATACTTAAAACCACACCACAATCCAATGATTCATAATTCCATTGGTTCTTTTTTGATAGAACGTTTACAAGGTGCTGTTATTGTAATGATAAGGTACTTATATTATTTTATTTTTACAGTAAAAAACAACCACAACAACATCGCTCGGACCTCTTCGGCTTGGAGGATAGCGAGCAACGCGCACCAGCAACCGGCGGCGAGGAGCTCACGTCGTCTCTCGTGAGCAGAGTTGCTAACGGGAAGTTGCGGCGGACGGCGCCGTACATTGAGGGTGACTTTTACGTGGAGGTAAAAGTATACAATAAGTCCGATGCAGCGTCCACGACTCCACTTGAACGGTGGAAGAGAGCCTTAGTTGCACTTAAAGTGCAAATTAATAAAGACACTCCGCAGTGGGACGCGCTGCAGACATTTATGAGACGGGTCCATGTAGTTTTTCAAGACTCGGAGCCCGTGTTTTACAGTGACAACATAAATATAAAATAATATAATAATTATATATACTTTATATTTTTGTTAACAGTTTATTCTAAGGTTAGGTTAAAATTATAAGTCTTTGATCATTTGTATCTTTTGTTTGTGCTGTTAATCTAAAACTTACTCTATTTTACGTGGACATTAGGTCTAATAATATACAAAAATGCCTTTCTGTACTGTTTGCAATACATCCGTTGAGCGCAGTCAGTGGACAGGTCACCTACGCAGTACTAATCATAAAAACAAAAATATTTCGTATTTTTGCGAAGGTGTTGAAATAATACATTCTGCATTTCGTAATCGTATAGCTTCTTATAGAATTGTCGATCCGTCTGAGAATTATTCTCTAGATCCATTTCTTAACAATATTTGGAGCAAAATTAAAACGTTAATTGACATGTCTCTTAAAGAACATACTTCTCTAAAAGTTAATTTCGAATATTTTGCTTTGTTTTTAATGTTTAAAAATGATTCTCAAGAGATGAAATCATTTGCCACAAAAAACGTTACTATACATCAGAATTATGAATTTGATTCATTATTGTCTCAAGTAAAAAACACTTTAACAAAAAAGATAGAAGAATTTCAGGACCGAGACAGTGGATGGACATTCTTGAGCAGTTCTCATTTGGAAATAAATGTTAACAAATATCAGCCTTTGCGCGGTTCAGGCTTTATCGAATTGCCGTCTGCAATAAAATCGAAAAAAGCATGTGTTAATATCCACAATAATGACGAATATTGTTTTTTATGGTCTGTTGTTGCTGCTTTATATCCAGCTAAGAGTCATCCTGAAAGAGTATCTTCTTACCCTGATTTTCGTAATGTGTTAAATGTAGAGGATATATCATTTCCAGTGAATTTCTCAGATATTGCGCGATTCGAAGTGAATAACCCCGAAATTTGCATTTACATTTATGGTTTAAAAAATAATACCGTTATAGGACCGCTTTACAAACCAAAAACCTTGAACGGAAAGGTGATTCATTTACTTTATTTAGAAAGAGATGATTTATCACATTACTGTCTCATTAAAGACTTGCCGCGACTTGTTAAAAATCAAATAACAAAGCACCACAGTAAACTGTACTTTTGTGACATTTGTTTAATGTTTTTTAATTCATGCGATGATCTTAGTTCGCATAGTTGTGGAGGTGTCGCCACTGAACTACCTCCAATGGGTTCTTTTATACAGTTTAAAAATTATAATAGAAAGCAAATTGTACCATTTGTTATATACGCAGATTTTGAGACAATGCTAGAGCGGTATGAATCTTGTGACCCTGACCCTACTAAGGCGAGTACTATAACGCGACAGCGACATGTGCCTGTAGCTTTCGCTTATCATATTACGTGTACGCTAGACGAAAGCCACAATCGTTACGTTTCTTATCGCGGTTCGGATTGTGTATCAAATTTTGTGAAGTCTATCTATACAGATGCACAAAAAATTTACGATATTTTAAAAAATAATGCTCCTATGATTTATTCAAATGATAATGCTCACGACTTTGAAAACGCGATAACATGTCATATTTGTGAGCAGTTCTTGTTTGGCGATAGGGTTCGCGATCATTGTCACTTGACTGGTAAATATCGTGGCGCAGCTCATAGTTATTGTAACTTACAATACAAACTACCTACATTTTTGCCAGTATTTTTTCATAATTTGTCCGGATACGATTGCCACCTTTTCATAAAAGAATTAGGTGAAGCTCCTGGATCTATTAAAGTGATACCTAAAACAAAAGAAAACTATATTTCATTCACTAAATTTATTCCGATTTCTACCAGGGAAAGCATCCAGGTCCGGTTTGTAGATTCTTTCAAGTTTTTAGGAACTAGCTTAGAAAAGTTGGTTAATACCATGGAAAAACAAGAATTTAAACAATTAAAATCTTATTTTCCTAATAAAAAACAATTTAACCTACTGACTCGTAAAGGAGTGTATCCATATGACTATATGTCTCAATGGGAACGTTATGAAGATATATGTTTACCATCTAAAAAATATTTTTTTAACTCCATAACTAATGAGACAGTGACCGACGAAGACTATGAACACGCTCGGTCTGTTTGGTCAGTATTTAATATTCAAAACATGGGTATGTACACAGATTTGTATCTCAAAACAGATGTTCTATTGCTAACAGATGTATTTGAAAATTTTCGAAAAACTTGTAAACTACATTACAATCTCGATCCCGCGTTCTATCTTACAGCACCAAGTCTATCTTTTGATGCAATGCTTTTAAAAACAGGAGTTAAATTAGAATTGATTAGTGATATTGAAATTTTTAGAATGATACAAAAAGGTATTCGAGGAGGTGTTTGTATGTGTTCTAAAAGACATGCCAAAGCCAATCATAAATATTTAGATACTTACGATCCAACACGTCCAAATTCATTTATCATATATTTAGATTGTAACAACTTATATGGTTATAGCATGTGTCAATCCCTACCCTATTCCGATTTTAAATTTATGAATAGACAAGAAATTGATTTTTTACAATTGAACTTAGCAAACATCAGTGATACTGCGGAAAACGGTTACATTCTTGAGGTTGATTTAATATATCCGGAGAATTTGCACATGCAACACAATGACTTTCCCTTTTGTCCAGAAAAATGCTTGCCACCTGGTGGTAAGAATAAAAAGCTAATACCTAATTTGTACGATAAATATCACTATGTTATTCATTACGTACATTTAAAAAAATGTTTACAGCACGGTTTAGTATTAAGAAGAATCCATCGCGCTATTATATTTAAGCAAAGTTGTTTTTTAAAGCAGTATATTGATATTAACACCCAGTTACGTCAAAAAGCAGAGTCAACGTTTGAACAAGACTTTTTCAAATTATTAAACAATAGTATTTTCGGAAAGACTTTGGAAAATAATGAACATCGAATAGACGTAAAGTTAGTAAACAAGTGGTGTGACTCAAACAATAAAACAAAAAAGACTACTTGTGCTGAAAAATTGATAGCCAGCCCATATTTTCATAGCGCCTCTGTATTTTCTGATGATCTAGTGGCAATCCAAATGAAGCCTGTGCGTATTATACTTAATAAACCAATTTACATAGGGTTTGCAGTATTAGAATTGTCTAAGACTCACATGTACGACTTTCACTACTCTATCATAAAACCTTTTTATGGTAACCGAATTGAATTGTGCTATACTGACACAGATAGTCTAGTATATGATGTACAGAGTAATGATGTTTATAAAGACTTCAAGCTCCATTTTCTAAAATATTTAGATACCAGCAATTATGACTGTAGCAATGAGTATAACTTACCAATTATTAATAAGAAGGTTCCAGGACTATTTAAGGACGAAATGGGGGGCAACATTATCAAAGAATTCGTAGGACTGCGCTCAAAGCTTTATTGTATTAAAACGTTAAACAAAACAATTCAAAAGGCAAAAGGTACAAAAAAATGTATTACCAAAAAATTAAATATGTTAGACTATAAAAATGTTTTGTACAATTGCAATGTTATTCGCAAAAAAAATGTATTGTTTAGATCAATTAAACATGAAATATTCACTCAGGACGTAAATAAAATAGCACTTTCGAGCAATGATGATAAACGAATGCTATCGTTTGATAAAGTTTCTACTTTAGCCTGGGGTAACGCAACTATATTTATGTAATGCATTACCACAATTTAAATGTAATTACAGTAGTTACATTTTTAATATGTATTTTATTGATTGTAAATGATAAAACTTATGACGTCCTGAATGGATAGTTAGATAATCTTTCAACCTACCTACTGTGTTACCTACTATTATAAAATGATTGTTATTCTTTTAATGTGAATAATGTAATATTTTTGTGTAATGTAATTCAAATAGTATCGACAGAAGTTACTTTGAACCTGACTTTATTATGTATGCAATTCTAAAATGTGTGTATTCTTGGTGTCCCTTGTACTAGTTAGAGCTAAACAGTGTTTAAGAATACTACAGTGTTTAGGAATACTCTATACAACCTTAGGTACCTATATAGGTCTTATATAAGTTTACTTTTATTGATACTTATGTACACCTACTAAATATAATTATACTTAAATAAATAATATTTTATGTTCATAAATCTGTTTCATTTCTATTCCTGATTGATAACAATGCACCTAAGGTACATCAACAGATGTTTTGATCCAGGCTCATATTTGCTAATTTTTTCAGAGTATTATTTTTATATTTAATAAAATAATGACGAAAAAAAACATAAAAACAAAATCCAGACCGGAACAAATACTTAATGTTCCGTGCGGGAATCGAACCCGCGACACTGAATTTGGCACATTCATATACTAATACTTACCATTATGACGCGATGACGAGCTCATAACCAATGCGCCAAATGTGTCGTCGAAATTGTGACAAAATACTGGATCGCTTTGAAGATGCATGCGCGGTGTAGAATTTGACACCGAACAGGTGCTCGGGCACGAGTTCAAACATGTTGAAACTTGAAATTGGTTAGCAGTAATAAAGCAAGTACTAAGCAAAATTATATACGTATGTATAAAATCTATACAATTCCTGATGACTAAGCACGCGCCGGCACAGGCGCGCTGCATTGAGAAATACAACACTTATCAGGTGTTCGCGCTGTCTACAAGGATACAGGTTCAAACTTGTCGAATTCAATTGTACTGTACAGACTATGGTTACACCAGAATATTCATACATCATAAGCAATATTGATAGTCTGTCATTACATTACGCAGTCACTTGTTGGAGTGGACACATCGGTTCAAAGCAAATAATTCGTAAGTATATTCTGTTTTGTGTATCTTTATAAATTTCCTCTTTTGTTATAAAATTAAATAATATTAATGACTATTTTGTTTATTTCAGATCATCAAAAATGTGTGATTCTCCAGATATTATCGACTACTCACAATACGCTCAACGTTTTCCGACCCCGAGTTTAAGCTGGCATATCCCAGATTTCTCAGAACAACAAAATCCTCTCAACATGGATTCTAGGGCAAGACAAGACTGCAGACCTGTCAACAAGAAGCCTCGAACAAGGCGGGAGTGTCTAAAACAGAAGTCATCTCTACCTACAAGTCAATCATTCGTCATAAACAATGAGAAGAAAAAAGGTTTACGACTGATCCAGGTACAAGTGTTGGATATCAGCGAACAACAAGAACCTACAAGTGACAATCATGACGTGGTAATGTTAAGTGCTCAATATGTAGTGACTGAATCGGAGGACCATGTTATGGACGAGACGCATGCGTTAATTAATAAAATATCAAAAAATCTTTGTGGGGATAGATGTTATTATTAACTGGTATCATTATTTTGTAAGTGTCTACTTTATAAGTTGTTGTATTTAATTTGTAGTAATAAGCAATAATAAATTATGTAAGTTATATCATAATTATTAATGGGTACTTATATTATTGTTAGGAATGTATGACGTATAGGTATGTGTAAACGTTTTAAGTTTTTATATTGTATAAGTTTTGAATATATAAATATTCACTATAATTAATATAAGTTTAGTAAGTATAATATAATTATTCAATATAAGTTTTAAATTCTATATATTGTAATAAACTACATAAAAATAAATTGTTTCATTATTTAAATTGTTTTTTTGTATTATCATTAATTTATTTATACTCGAACTCTAAATTAGCTCTAGTGTAATGATAATAATTGTAGGTTATTTGCTTTCAGTATTTTTATTAGAATAATTCGTTTAAAATCATATTATATTTGCATTTTTATCATAAATTCATAAGAAATATCATTTTGCTGCAGCTAATTTAAAGTCTGTTATGTAGGTTACCCTGATTATAATAAATAAAACACTCTTATTAGATAGACATTTTTATTAAATGTTGAACACAATAATAATTAAAACAAATTAAATACAGACATATTATTATAAAAATACCACTTCCTTATACAGACAGCATTATTCAATGTACAATTCATTTTATGATTCACACAATTAAAATCAGTTTTATTTTTACAAAACTTTCTTTTTAATTCTAATAAATTAGGACATCCCTTCTCACCTATGTCGATCACTTCACAGTTTGTACATAACTCTTTAATCCACTTAATCTTTTCCAAACCCTTCGTGATAATTTTTTTATTTTCTAGGTATGGTAAAATAACGCGTTGAAACTCTTTGTAGTCTATGTAGCCCTCGCTCCAGTAAATTCCTCGATTTCTTTCTAACCACCTCACCCGTTTTTTTTCTTCTTGTGTTAGGTAATGGAATGAATATGGTGGTTTTACCAAGAACGTCTGTGTATGATCCTGACTCGCAATAGTCAATTCTTTGACAATAAAATTATTTGTAGATTCTTTAAATCCTTGGAGTTCCACTATAATAGTATCCGCCTTCATGATATCTTCTTAACAATGTTACTTAATGGTTTGTATTCAACAATGCAATCGTTCAGAATGAGACAGTATGCTGAAGTTTGAACTGGTATCTCTGAATCACTCTCAATTTCTACTCTCACATCTACAACCGGACCTGTCTTTAGATTATCCGCTTGTCTTGAGCAATCAATGACAAACAGCGGTGCTAAATCTCTAAACTGTTTTTCGCTTAATATGGGCTCCGGACGACGTCCGTAATACGACTGTTGA
This sequence comes from Agrotis exclamationis, assembly GCA_950005045.1. Classification (NCBI taxonomy): domain Eukaryota; kingdom Metazoa; phylum Arthropoda; class Insecta; order Lepidoptera; family Noctuidae; genus Agrotis; species Agrotis exclamationis. Next base: position 2,613,449 of record OX465424.1, read on the forward strand.
AATCTGGTGTATTGCTCGTATAATAAAGCGATTCTGTTATTAGCAAAACTCACATTTAGGTTTTCATACGGAAAATAAGTTGAATTGAGATATACTCTAACGTTTCGAACGTGACAGTGATCGAATTGCGACATGTCCGAACTTGCATTGCTTTTCCTATTTGTCTGTAGCCCGATAATAATGTATCTTGGTTTTTCTATTTGAGATGAAGTTTTAATAGACCAGGTATGTTTTGTAGTTGTAGGTAAAGCTGGATATTCGTACAGATCCCAATTTCTGTATATCATTTGAAGTGGACGATCTTTTTCTAATACTTTTAACAAACCAATTTTTTCTTTGTCTGATACTTTAACATGCGGTACGCGCCATATGATTTTGTTGATCTGAACATCATCTACTACTTCGCCAGTATTAAGTTTTACAGCGTTCAAATTAGTATTACTTCGTAACAATATCAGTTCATGTCTACTATTTATTACAACTTTTTTAAAATCTTCAGCAAACCCAAGGAGGTTACGAAGTGGTATAGAAGCTGAAAATCTTCCTCCATCAACATTTTTTATGCCATCAATATTCCACCCCCAAGCATTAGACGTTTTTGATTCACTTTCGTTCATTGAAATTAGTGATTTCATGGTTGTTGTTATACCAGCATTTTTTATTTTATCAATCTCCACTCCATTTAGCTCATACCTAATGTCTTGAAACAAGTAGAGTAGAGCATTGTTCGTGAAATTAACACTAGCGGCTTTGTCCTTCGAATCTTTTTTGCTTACGATTACAGTTCCTTCCAAATATAGGGTGCTAGCTGATGGTAATATGTATAAGTCCTGTTGATTGATGGGTATGCGGATTTCATCGTTCCTGTTGAAACTCGTTACATATGGTTTGTAGGAATGAAATTCGATTCCTTCTATAGTATTATCAAAGGTCGGAGCTGATAAAACGTCTAAGATATTCATTTTAGCAATCCGATCGCTCTAAGAAATGCTTTATTGTCTTTTGTTAATTTTATTTTCTTCTTATTTCCTATCTTCTTAGATAGAGGTCTTATTTGATAGGTAGCTTGAGCAGAACTGATATTCTTTACTTGTTGAGACACATTTTTATTGTAATCAATCATTTTTTTCTTCTAAGATGTAAATATACCTGCACTTCTTCACCACGTAAATTGATTAATCGTTTGTTTATATCCAATAGCCTGATATGTATGCAGCTTATGTTGTTTTGATTGATTGGAAAGTAAATTGCGTTCTTCGGGATTTCTATGATCCTGTAACCAGGTGGCACATTGAGTGCAAATTCGTGAATAATGTGGCTTGGTTCACCGTTTATGTATGAACCGCTTACAATATCACATTCAATCCTGACTACGGTCGTAGGTAGAATGTTGACTGGAGACTGTGACACATGCCATTTATTTGCTTTCAAGATTTGTTTATTAAATCCTAACAGTCTCCTGAAAGAGTCTTCTTTTATAAAGTTAACGTCTTTTGTACAGAAGATAGTAGTTTTCAAAGTATTATTATTGCACTGTAACTTAATCGATGCATCTTTTATTTTGGATTTTAAATAATCATTGATATCTTGCAACTCATAAGTACCCTCTGGTATTTCAATAACTTCGTTAGAACCATAATAGAATCTATTATTACTTTTATCAATGTTTGGAATAGCATTAAATGTTGAAAAGTGCAATAATGCACACTCATACTCTCCATCTAGTTGTAACGTATTGGGATAGTACGTAGATAACACTGACGAGTTTCCAGTTATAGACAAAGTGAGTGACATCTTGTAAATGATTGAAATTAAAGAAAAGCATATAATTTATAACATAATTTTATTCCAAAAAGTCGACAAGTATTCTAAACATAAATGACCACAATTTACCGAATTAAATGTTTGATATCTTGTATAGTTATAAAACACATTACAATTTTTGAAATATCGTATCAACTCCATAGGTGGTTTTAAATTTCCATAACTATCAAAATATTCACAATAATTGTAAACTTTGACATAAGCTACCCAATGCGTTCCATTGTTCTTAGAATCATCTAAGTTAACGATACCACATTCAATCTGTTTCGGCTTCTTAGGTAACCGATCCTTCATATATACCCCACGGAAATATGGTATGTCTCTTGAGTACTTTTGAATGTCCACATTAGTTAGAGGGCGATCGGGCAGCATATTTTTCAGTTTTTTGAAGATGTTATAAACAGGCCTTTACCACTTTTATACGGCTTTATGTATAATCCCTTGCCCACCATTAAAGCCTCCATAGCTTTATTGTGACGTTCCGATTCTTGTAAATGTTGTTTGCTGGCTTTGTAATCATTAACGGTTTTTGCAATACCCGCTGCACCACCAGCTAAAGTTCCTAAAGCCGATAAACCAGCGAAAATTGGGATCAAAGGCAGAACTCCTCCAGTCTTTGGTAGAGGTATTACTCGTGGTACCCGAATTCGATGACAGGCGTTTGGAAATATTTTTTTTGCTGCTAAGTATGCTGCTTTTATCAAAGTCTTATTATCGCTGCATTTGAGTTTCTTAATTTTTGATTTTATTTTTGAAACTAAGCTTTTAAATGTTTTGACCCCAGATCCAGACTTCAGTTTGGCTTTCATGACTTTGCTCACTAGCCAAGAGCTTAGTTTTTCACCTTTCCCCGCATCTTTTGATTTCAATCTTTGTTTAGCCATATTAAGTAGTTGTAAATCAGCTTTGTGACGATTTGTTAAATCTGGATGGTTTGCATATGCAATGTCGTGGTGCATACAAGCTTCGTCTAGCTTATTTACACCTCGGTCACCTCGTGCTAAGCGTTTCTGTAGTTTAGTACCTGGTCCGCAGTAATTGTAGCCAGGCAAATGAACTTCAAATGGTAAATTATTAATTATGTCGTTGACTAGTCCACCACCCTGCATTACTCAAAGTATAATGACAGAAATAAAAAAAGGAAATGATTATATTATAATATCTTAGCTCGTTATTGCAGCTTTTTCAATCCAACTGTTTTCTGCGCTATTAAGACCTAACCATTTGACATACAATTTATTACCTTTCTTTTTCAAAACCTTTTCTATCAAATAAACATCAGGATAATTCGATTTTTGAAGTTCTTGCTCGTAAAAACTTCCTAATATGTTTTGTTTTCGCTGATCTTCTAAGTGATATGTTACTGGTAAGGTTTTATTAACCTTTTTTATAACAAATAATTCAGTGGACCAATTAGGAGTGTAACCTTTCTCAAAATTATGTTTATATTTACTTATGCGAACACAATCACCAACTTTGAATTTAGGCTTCCATTGAACTGAATCATGTTTATTTGTTTTTGTTATTATTTTTTTAATTACTGATTCATTGGATTTATTCACATCAACTGGTTTAAATTGAATAGTGCGATGTTTTGTGTTATTATATTTATTCAATATATCTTCCAATGGTAGACCAAACCACTTGTAATTCCCGTTAAGGCTAAAATATTTATATAATTGATTTTTCAAGGTTCTAATAAGTCTCTCTACAATTGATGCCTTTTTAGTGGAGAACGATGAGTAATGGTTTATGTTGTGCTTCTTCATAAGCATTTGAAAAGTGCTGTTGTAAAATTCAGTTCCCTTATCGGTTTGTAAGTTAACAGGTTTTTTACGAGTATTAAGCAATATGTCTTCAAAAGCACGAGTAACATCAAATTTATTTTTTGATTTTATCGGTTTAGCCCACGCATACTTCGAGAAGCAGTCAATGACCACTAAAATGTAATTGTAACCTTTGTTAGACTTCTTCAGGTTTTGCATGTCCATTAAATCCGCTTGCCATAAATCGTGAATTCCTTTCAAAATAACAGAACGCCGGAGAAAATTTCGTCGTGCCGCTTTGTGTATTTCATTTACAATTTGCTCTTTTGCCATTACAGAGTTTTCTGAAGTATTTTGTCTACACCTGCTTTGGGGTCAAACTTATCTTGCAATTGAGTTAAAACCTCTGGTATCCTTGCTTTTAAAGTAGCTTGAACTGTATTCTGTGCGTCTCTTATGATTTGAGAACGCAATGATCCGATTAGCTTATTTACTTCTTTCAACGTATTCGCATTTATCTGATCTACATAACTCTTATTCACAGCGTCATCAGCTTCTATGGGTGATCTAATTCCTCTCAATCTAGTCGATTTTAAATCAAATTCTCCACTTTCTGATTTAATCAATGCATTTTCATTAAACTCGAACAGTTCTGATAAACGCATTCTTTTGTGAACATGATGACCAAATTTATCTATATTCATTATGACTGTATTTACAGAATGAAAGCTTCAAGTAAAATGAAAACAATATTTATTTTTCAAGATATTTATTTACTTATTAAATGACCTTCACGTAGTTCCTCTATGATGGATAATATTTCGTTATCTACTCCTGTATTTCCAGCTTCACGAGACGCTATAAGTAGCTTTAATCTTTCAACTAACTCGTTAGGATCATCCCAATATATGTAATCAGTATCTTTATTAACTTTTTTCAACATTAGCAAGCCTTTCCCTTTAGGTATATTAATTTTTTCTGTTAAATCGTTTTGCAATGTAAATAAAGGTTTTATTACATCCATATACTTTTTTCCCTTGTTACTCTTAATAGCTTTTTTCGGATCATAGTCACGTCTATGAGCATTTGTATGTAGTAACATCAACTTATAATTTTGTTTATCGTCTTCAGTAACCAAACTTAAATCGGGATCTTTTTTCAGCAGCAGTTGTTTTAAACCGGATGTATTTTTATATTTATTACCAGCCACGATTATAAATTGATCGTTAATTATTATGGGAGCAGAACCTAACATCAGTTTATCGCGTTCTACTCTGACCCCAAATGGAATGTCTGACAACGCTTCTGAAGATACTGACCAGGATGATGTATTTTGATTTTGATCAACTATTGATTCATACGAAGAGTCACTGTAAAATTCAGATTCATCTTCATCCCTTTCTGATCCTTCTTTCTGCAAAGTTTCATCTATAAAAGGGACTTCAGAATCTTCATTTTCAATAGCACGTGGACAAGGGGTTTGCTTGCTAGCTTTAGCAATTAAGTTCAGAGGTTCTGTTACAGGCTTAAAAACTGTATCCAGCGCTTGCTTAGTATCAATCTCAAAATTTCGCATTTTGCGTACTTTCTTCTTTACAGCTTCTGCAGCATTTACAATTTGTCTTTTCAATGATTTATCCATATTAGTAAAATTGACCCTATTCGGTGTAGCGTCGTGTGAAGAATAGTGAAGTCGTGTAGATGCAGTCTTTTATATTTGTATCCTTAATCAAAGACTACGAAAGTGTCAAACTTATTTCTATAACAACCTTTATTTTTGAAGCAATCTTTATTAATTACGACATAATTGAATGGTTCACTCCATATTTTTGAACACATTTCACGAAATTCACTCCAGCTCATGTCAGTATTGACGTGTTCTTCATAAACATGTCTCATATTAATTTCATCTTGTTTAAAAAGTACGATTAGGTTCGCGTTGTCTCTTATCAACTGTTTAGGAATTTTACTATATGATTGATTTAGATAAAAACAATCTATAAACTTATGTCTTCCCATTGCAAAATAATCACGCATGTTGCTTTGATTTTCACAAGCCACATCGTCAAATATAATTACAGAATTCGATTTTGCGTTGTGAACACTAAGTACTTGCTCATTTTCATGATACTTATGAAATGTAATGCCCGGTACACGCTGCAAAACTTTTTCTAAAAAAATGTATTTAGGTTGTTGCACGGTTTTCGAATATACATAAACATTTTGAAATCTTACACCATTCTCATGCAAAAGAAGGCCAATTAATAAATTGGTTTTTCCACAATTTGACGGCCCGCAAATAATGCATCGTATGGATTTAGGTAATAATTCTCCATGCCGAAAGCCAGATTCCTCCCGAGTCTGAACGCAGAGTTTGTTTACATGTAACGATTGTGGTTGTTTTACAAATTTCATGGTGACTCATTGAAACGGTTTATCAATAATGGGTCAATTAAACAATTACATAAACATTTATACGGCGTGATGAGATAATATTTACTCAAGGTAACACGGTATCAAGGTAGCAAGGTAAACTGAGGTAGCAAGGTAGTTGATTCTATGAAACGATTTACACAAAAAATATGTCTCCACTACAAAAAGTACTACAGCTCCATCTATGACACATCGGATGAACTAACAAATCCTACATCGCGCAAGCAAAGTTTTCCTCGTCTTAAGGCTATAAGAACCGTCTGGTACCGTTATAAAAAATGTGTTGTTTACCAAGAATCCTGCTATGATATTGAGCGGTAATTCGTGTTTCTTAAAACGAAACGTCAAAACGTACCCTCCAATTTTCAGCTGAAATTGACAGAGGTGAACGAAGGAACGACAGGTAAATTCTATTCCACAACCATCGATATCAGAAATATTATTGGGAATTCTACCCCACCAGTGACGAAGGCGAACGGAGTGAGCCGTAGGAACGGCAGGTGGGGTAGAATGCCCAATAATATACTACTGACGCATTACTCTTTTTTTTTTGGATTTTTAGACATTTATGAAATCTATTTTCTTTTTCTTCTAGATTTAGACAATCTAAAGATTTTATAATTATACAAATTACATGCATTCCTAAGAAGAGATACGATATCAATAAAAGTATGAGTCAATAAGGTATACGTTACAACTTCTGGGTAATGTAGTAACCCTAGATCCCACACTAGGAAGTGGGATGCTGTAGATATCTTGAGATCTTGTTTCTTCACACAAGTATTGGCCAGAGCGTCGCCTTCAAGTAGAAAGACGCATTTGACAATTTTAACTACCCAACAAAAAATTGTTTGTTGAAGTCGGAAATACATATTATACCTATAATAATTTTATAAAGCTGAAGAGTTTGTTTGGTTGCACGATCTAATATCAAAAACTACTGGTTCTAATTGAAAAAATAATGTTTTTCCCTTGATGGCCCATTTAACGAGGAAGGCTATAGACGCTACGTCCAACGGGAGCCGAGCAACGGGGAATAGCTAGTATAACAATATAAGCTATTTAACATTTTATTACTTGCTTTCCACAAAAACCCCAATTTTATTCAGAATTTCAACAATAATTGACCTCCTTTCCCAACTACACAATGATTACTTCCCACTGACAGAATTTTCATCCCGACTGTACCCGCCACCGGTTATACCCTTGTGTTTGAGTTCATTGTTTCCGCTCGACTTCTGTTCCGACCTTTGCCATCACGGCCAGGGCCTACCAGGTGGGTGGACATGAACCTTTATACTCGTATTTTATTAAGAGCAGAATAATTTATTTAAAATTACTGGAAAGCTTCTTTTGAGATACGTTTCTCGGAAAGCTGTTTTACAAAGTAAAGGTTATGATGATAAAGAATAATTAATTTTGTGATGGTAGGCGTTTTGTGTTATTACTGACACGTGTAATAATTATTCTAGCCGAGATTATTCTTCCTAAACTGAAATAGTACAACACCAATTTTAAAAAAATCTCTTTCACCAATGTAAAACTATACAATATCAGCAAGATACATAGGCTTTTTTGAAGCCGTCGTTGTACTAGTTTTAATTAACTATACAGCAGAACTACTATAAAACTTGCACTAAGCTTGCTCATAAAAATGCACAATGGGCTATCACAATTGCACAATGGGTACTGCAGACTTATCACCAAACAATTTTATACCACTACTCATCATTTAAATCCCGTAGGCGGTCCAAAGCGTGCTCAAAAGAAAGACCAAATAATGAGCACAGCGTGTGTCCACTCAAAGAAAAAATAACACAAGGAATTAGTAGTAAATTCTACTTGAATAGGCAGATGTCCTCTCCATTCATGTCACTGTTCCTTAGCAAATACAGGGCAACGCGGGATTTATATCTGTGGCTACACAATAGATGAATAGAATAGACGAATATCATTTTGCATTTGAACATCACTGGATCCATTCGATTTTAGATCTTAATTTGAGGATGTTAAAGTTGATGGTTTATTTTTTGGAGTGTTATAAATAAATTGTTCAAGATGTAGTTTTTGGACATCTCAACAGATTTTTTATGTAAATCCGTCGGAAATGGGTCTGATATATTTGACATGGCGGAACGTCTTCTTTCACTTGAATCTGGAAATAATTTTAAATTGGGTCTACTTCACTGTTGGGAGAATTGAAGAAAAATAAAGTTTCAGCTGCTAACCATCTATTGTAGTTTTTGAACACAGAAAAACATGCACCTAACAAGAACTGTAACATTTAATTAGTCACTATTCCTGACAAACAATTCCTCCATAATCTCTAATCTATCATAAATCTGTTATAAATTTTGGCGTTTGTGAGAATGGATGGTCGTATATGGATAGATGGATGAATGCGTGTTCGTCACTTTCGATTAAATCAAACTTGCGAATAGGTAACACATTGGACACTTTTGCCCCTGTAGTACGATTCTATTCGAATTTTACGCGGACAAAGCCACATGTATTACGTAGCACTATAGTACGTCCATCTTCACGTTAAATATACCTACCTTTACAGAATGAAGAACGTGTGTAATTCTTTGGCATTCCCGATGCCATCTACCACTATACATTTGATCCGATTCGCACATGCCGTTACCATGGCAACCGAGCAGATTCCTGTCTAAGCTGTGTGGAGTAATCTAATCCTACCACTGGAGGCTCTTAACATTTTGTGTGCTCTATAGAGTGTAGAAACGTAATACTGCGAATCCATTGGAGGCGGTATTGAGTTACTAAATGGTCTGGTCTGAGATTTTAAGGGGTCTGTCTCTGTTTGGTATAATGTTTAATGTTAATGTGTGTTTTTACCATTTGCTGTTAGTACTGGATGGGGGTCTTTTTTTTTTTTTTTTTTTTTTAATAGCCTATTCTGTGTCCCACTGCTGGGCAAAGGCCTCCCCTTTCTCCTTCCAAACCTCTCTATTTTGGGCAATTTCTGGCCATGTCTGCCCCGCGAACATAATCAGGTCGTCACACCACCTCCGCCGCGGTCGACCTCGACGGCGATGTCCTCCCTCAGGCGTCCAGTGAGTGACGATATTTGCGGGATGGGGGTCTTAGACTTTGTTATTCTGGTTTTCTTCAGTTTATTACTGGACGTTGCCAAAAGGTGGAGTATGTTTAACTTTTTGGTTTATGATAGGGTTAGGTAACAGGTGTCTCTGTGGCAATCCCATCCATCAAACCCTGTTATCATTCTTTTGAAAACAAATTAATGACACAACTTTTTTTACTTAAAGAAACAACTTGCACATTATAAACATCATTTCATTTCATAAATGTGTAGGTATTTCTTCAACTTCAAACTTATTTTCATCAATCATTGTCTCCAAGACTTCAAAATAAAACTATTTTCTTAACCTCTAATAGGTATCCCACAGCTGGCAAAAGTCTCCCTTATCCCCTTAAATAAAGAATTACTAACTTCGAAAGCTTCAAAACATTTCCCCCACTATCACATAAAAAAACAACTGGAAGCATCACAACCCTAGTGACGTCATCAACAAGACCAGTATATTCCATAACCAAAAAAACAAAAACTAAAAGCCGTATTCCCAGTTGCCAGTGACAAGTCCCAGTCATTTGGCGACGGAAGGAAGCCACACGGATGCCCGGCACTTCCCATCGCACGGTACAACGCGTCCCCCTTCTCCCCTAAAACGGATTGACAGTGAACTAACTGAAGGGGTAAACATTGTAAGGTATATTTAGGACTTTGGTGAATTAGCATAGAGTCCAAAATTGAAATGTAAGATGGGGTAGGAATTTGGAAATGTGATGTAAGACTATGACTTTCAGATACAGCCTGCGTGACAGACAGACGGCCAGCGAGTCTTAGAAATAGGGTCCTGCTTTACCCTTTTGGGTTGGGTACGGAACCTTAGAAAATGATGATGATGAGAATGTTGAATATGGTACCTATGCTTTCGTCATGCCATTCATAGACTAAATTAAGAAAGGATGTAGAACGGTAAACTAGGTGCTTTCTTTAACACTTTTTATTTTAATCAATTCTTTAACAGCTTTTTGCTTTCTCTTCGATTGGCAAGAGTTACCTCTTGCAATAAAGCTAATTAATTGTAGGTAAAAATACTAAATTAGTTTCTGTCCGATTCAGAATTCAGTTTGTTTACGTGAGATCAAAATGATAGTAAACGCACCCACACGCCAGACTGACGCAGTCAGCTGACTGGCTTATTTTATGTCGATGTTATCACAAGCAGACTCATTATTTTAAGCCTGCCTACTTCATTGTCATTATCAAAACTTACGTGTATTAGTCGAACTGTCCATTTCGTTACGTAGGCGTGTCGTCACGTCACCGTGGGCGGGGTCAAGGTCATCCACCAATCATAACGGTTTTCGTGTGTCACTCCAATTAACTACAGATTTGGGTAAGGTCAATTAGTTAATTTAAATATGTCTGGTACTAGGAACCCTATATTGTTATTAAAGCTAAGTATAAGATATAAAAATAACAACCGTTGGTAACACGCAATATTTTGGTTAGTTCACGGTCACTTTTGTCAAAACCATGAACCATGAAGGAAAACTGTCCTAGACCAAATAGGTATTCAGAAACATGTGATATCCACTAAGCCCCTTTGTACACAAGGCGACGCAAGTCTCTACCACTTTGGTATCCAGGCGACTATCGCAATACTAATCAAAAGAGGTGCGTACAGGCACACTTCAATGGATGCCAAAGTCGTAAGGTATCGGAAACTTGCGTCGCCTTGTGTACGGAGGGGCTAATCACAGCCCACTCCCCCATCCATACTGTACACTGTAAAGTACGTCCATCTTCACGTTAATATCCTGCTTAGATACTCGTTACCGCAGCAGGATCTCGGGTTGATGACAGCTCCTTGAGGTGCGAGTTGAACACGATGCGCCGCCGCCGTCGACCCAGTTTATCTTCGGAGTCAAAGTACAAGTCTTCAGTTTTGCTGTTGTTGCAAGCGTCGAGAAGATTGGAGGCATTCTTGATGAAGTGGCCAGCAAAAAGAACGAATAAGCCTTTCAGTTTGTCGGAGATAGCACAGCTAAGTCTGTAGAACGTGATAGTTCGATCCTTCTGCTTCTCAACATTGGTCCTTATCGCCCAGTGGCCTAGTCCTTGATCAGACGATATTACAAGCCCATGAGATAAACCCTCGCAGTGAAAGGAAAATCTTTTGTATACTTACATATTGTTAAATTAAAAATTTAGGATCAAATCTATATGGAACCGCAAACGGCAATACTTTCGCATCTCCTTGAAGTTAAAGATAAATCTATTAAAGGCAATAGAGTAGGTAGCGATCCAAGGTGAAATTGCATTCACAAAGAAATCCTTGCAGGTTCACAAGATGCCTAAGGTCGTATCTATAATCCTGTTGATCCAAGCTTACCGTCTGAGGTCGACCTTCCAATATTAAATTCTAGGAGTCCTTGATTACTTCAGCAAGGCTTTTGTATAGACATTGTTGTGGTCCTATTTCATATTAGAACTTGAATTTCAATACGAACGAGCTTGACTGATTTCTTCTTCAATTACTTTACGGAGAATGACTTTTTTTTTTTTTGCGTGGTAAAATCATCAAATGAGTCCTCCCACCCCGGGCAGGGCGAGAGGGACTAAAATCCACGGTGTCCTTCAATAGCCCTTTACGTTCCGGGGTCACGGTAATGAGATAAGTCCCGCGACCGGAGAATGGCTTTAGAAAACTGACGGGCTAAAAAAATTTTTGCTAATATTATAAATGTTTGGATGTTTGTTTGTTACTCTATAACTTCTAAACTGTTTAACAGATCTGGATGAAATTTGGTACAAAGATAGGTATAGTCTAGAATTACAAATAGGATAACTTTCATCCCGGTATTACAATAACTTTTGACATAAACGCGGGCGGAGTCACTGGCTACAGCTAGTCTTGATAATTTAAATACAAGGCAGCGTTATATTACAAAGATTGGTTGGTTTAGGCTACGCTAACATTGTCTTTTCAGAATATAAACCTATTCTTTACTTAAATTGCTTTTAAAAGTATGGCCAAGTTAAATATAAGCAGCTACTCTGTTTAATAAAAACGAAACGAGATTAAAATAATATTGTTTCAAAGGACCGCTTGTGAAAAAATCCTTTGCAAAGATTTGTAAAGAAAAGCTAAATAGCTGGCAGCAGAGAAGAAAGCTTTTTGGAAATGAATAAAAATGGAAACAATTAATTTTCTTCTTATGAAATGCTTTGTGCTATCATTTTTTCTAGCTGTGCCTTTGGCTCGGCCTGTTTTATTTTATTAGCTAAGTGCTTCAAAAGGAGGGTTATTTTTTATGTAGGTATTTCGACTGTAATTTTGTTCCTAGCTACAGCCTCAACGGCTTGTTAGTCAAAGTCAAAGTCAAATCATTTATTTCAATTAGGCCATCAAAGTGGCACTTTTAAACGTCGCATAATTAAAATTAAGGAGATGGGATTGATTCGTTTGTTATATTTCGATATTCTATTATACAACATTATTTTTTGTTTATGCGAAACCCGACACACCTGTCTAGTATTTTTGTGTCAAGAATCTATGTACAACATTTTAAAACACTATCTTAAAAATTCACAAAGGTATAAGCTTGTGTACCTGGTTGTCCGTTCAAAAACATACTCATTTCGCGGTACACCCGCGTAAACCGCGTCTCCTGTGTTAAGACACTCGTAAAAATAGTTTGGCAATAGGTACTCTAACCGTACGGTGATTGTATTGTAATTAACTGGTAATAAAATTTAATTAAAATGTTTTTGAAAAAAAATATAACATGGTGTAAAAATGATTGGAATCGAATCAGTTATTGATTCTGAACAAACTATATTCAGGTTTCGCATATACTAAAATTAATGTTGTATAAGGTCTTGATAGCGCGAGTGACAGTAGAAAAAATCAATAGGGCGAATTTGGATGCCGTATGGGGAGGTTTAATATTTTCTTCAATTTTCATGTTTGGGTATCTTTCTTTCTGCCCAATATCAGAAAATTGCCAACCTAATCCCCAGACAGAATCCAATATTTACACACTTATCATAGAAAAATAAGTATCATATTTTTATTAGATCACTATGACGTTTTCATGGAAACCATAACTGCCCTATAAAATTCATGTCGCAATTTTTGAAACCCCATTTTCAAAGCAGTCCCATAAATTCTGACAACTTACAAGATTAGCCCCATAACTTCAAGTGCCAAAAAACACGATTAAGCTCTCGTTTCACACCTTGACGACGCCGTAAAACCCTATGGACTGCCCCATGAATGTTAATTTAACCCTATATGTGCGGGTCTAAAAGACCCCACGACCCCAAATCTGATTTATAGGTGTCTGGTTAGCAATAAAAGTAATTTAGTACGGAACCATGCGTTAATGATGGCGATTCGTTTGGTTGTAAACATGTCGTAAAACGTCTTTTGAGGTACTTTTATTTTGTTTGATTTTCGTTTATGGGAGTATTGTGGGGATTGTGAATGGTAACTAGTTTTTAAGTGCGCTGTTTCTTTTGCCGATTGTAAATTGTTTTACGTGATTCTTTCATTTTGTGTTTGTGTCTTGTCCCATAAAATCTTGTTTATAAACATCATCGAATAAGAAATCATGTTAGAATGAACTCTATGGTTTAAAACAATGCAATAAGTGTATTTTTATTAATCACAACTGCTGGTAAAAAACAGTAATCTCCGTTAAATTATTTTGACTGATTTCACAAAACATGACCCTATATTAATGTCATTATGAACATTCATCATCATCATCATCAGCCTATAAATGTTCCCACTGCTGGGACACAGGCCTCCTCTCTGTGAGAGGGAGTGGACCATAATCCACCACGCGGGCCCAGTGCGGATTGGTAGATGTCACATGTCTTCGAATTTTTTGTTCTAGGACATGCCGGTTTCCTCACGATGTTTTCCTTCACCGTTTTGAGAGCAGTGGTGTTGAAATAAATTACACAAAGTAATGCGCCTGACGGGGTTCGAACCTACGACCTACTACTCGTAAGTCGAGGCCGATACCACTGGGCCACCACTGCTCGAATGATGAACATTTTTTTTTTCTAATAAGTAATACTTACTCAAGCTAATGATTGACTTGCTTACCATACCAAGTCATCATGACGAACCTCAAGTTAACCAGTGATGGCAAATCACGTAAACATTATAAAAGAATGTAACAATGTTATGGTCCAAGACATTCACATTGCGGATTCGACGCGGGAGGTACCTATACCTATGCAATATAGAAGCAGTAGCGATTTAAAAAATAGGCCGGGGTAGAAACGATGAACGTTCCTTAAGAAAAAACATTTACATTATGAACCTATTTAACATACATACACAGCTTCAATATTTTTGAGCTTCAATATATCTCTGGTTTTGCCTAGTTAAAGATAGGAATAGTTTTTCTTTATCTATTTAGAGAAAACAAAAGACAGAGATATAAATACATTTTCTATCTTAGTAAGGCAAAACCTGAAATAGATTGAATATTGGGAACGGACGTAAAGTAAAAGAATCGAGAAATCGATAGCTAATTTCGTTATGTTAAACCAATAAGTACTTTTTTTTACTTTACCAACAATATTATTGCTTATAGAATGGTACATAGTTAGAACTGTGTTGTGAATTCAAATTATGCACATAGGCGACTAGAAGCAAACCATGCGCGACTAATTTTCTTTTACAGAAAAAACAGTGACCTCGCTACCGCTCATACATTGAACCATCTTATTTCATGGCCACACTGTGACAAATGTTATCGGACATCCATGAGCTCCAGGCACGCGCAAAACGTTTTATGGTACAAGAAACTTATAGAAAATACTATTTTATTGGAGTTTTATTGTACCTTCATCTCAAATGGGTTTTTCTTTGGAACTCGCGGCAGTCACTTTAACTTTAGGATTATATAACATCAATAGAATTAATGTTACCTCTACTGGGACATAGGCAACGGGTCCAGTGCATTCCATTTGGACTTATAACCAAGATTGGTTCATAATTAAGTTAACCAAACATTAGTGACCCTTTGCGACACCCACGCGAAAGGAGAACTCTACATAAAGATGAGAAGTAAGTTTGCGGGAGTTTTCCAGGGTAGCGGAACTGTCTAAAAAGTGTACTGGCCCTGGAACGAAAAGAGCAATCAAAGGAACAGGATAGTTTTTAGTTAGTAAGAGTCTGACAGTCCTTTTCGCTCCACCTAGGACGGGAGAAGTGATAAAATTATTTGATTTACTACTTTCAAAAACAAAAGAGATCTCAAGAAACTGGTAATCATTACGAAATTATTTGCCAAATGCATGAAGTTATTCACGTCTTGATAATTCTACAAAAATAACCGATAGTAGTACACTCACGTTTTAAACAGTTTTCATGAATATGTTAATGTATCGTTTCAATAAAGTACGCGTTGCGAAACAGAACACATTCAGCGCAAGTTGACATAACATTATTATCGGAGATTTTCGCAATTTTGCACTTACTACTACTTATATATGCAAATTAGGTTTATTTGAAGATAGAGTAAATGTGCCTACATTTAGCAAGTTTAGTACGATTTCGTTGTAAGTTTATTATTTTGAATAGCCGAAGAAACTACTTGTTTGTAAAGATATACAAACTAGCTCATCTAGACTTCACCTGGCGTGTATGTCGATTGTCGATACGGGAACGTACTAAAAGCCTACCAGAACCAAAAGTATCCCATGAGTTAACTCAGGTTATGATATCAGTGTATTTTTTTTTTAGGGAACTACATTATTTTTTGGGTTGGAAAATCGTCAACATCCCGCCCTAGTAGATGTGGAAGGGACTTTGTCGGACTTGGCTGATTAATACCCAATCAGTTCTTTCATTTATCCTTTGATTTCTAAACGGACGTCGGACCTCGGTCCCGACACTTTTGCATAATATTATACTAGCTTTTGCCCGCGGTTTCGCTCGCGTAATTAGTCGAAAATCTAAGAAGATTTATAGTAGGTACAAACTTTCATCCCCTATTTTATCCCCTTGGATTTTGATAAATACCACCCGTATTTATCAAAATCCTTTCTTAGGGGATGCCTACGTCATAGTAGCTTCATGCATGCAAAGTCTCAGCCCGATCAGTTTAAAATTGACAGTTTCATACAAACTTTCATCCCCTATTTTATACCCTTGGGGTAGAATTGATCAAAATCCTTTCTTAGCGGATGCCTACGTCATAACATCTACCTGCATGCCAAATTTTAGCCCGATCCGTCCAGTGGTTTGGGCTGTGCGTTGATAGATCACTATGTCAGTCAGTCACCTTTGAGTTATATACCTACGAGTATATTTAGATTACGAAGAAGATTACGATATGATTTATATCAATAAGCATGGATATACCACAAATCGTAGTGCAGGTGCAGATGTTATCTAGCTACCTGTAGAACTGCTAGAAGTAAATCGTGACTTACTGTGAAAACAGACATACTTGTACTACCTAATAGTTGTTTTACATTGAAACCATAACATCCACAGTTGTTGTAATGCTATTCGTTTTCAAAACATTTTCGCGATAGGTACTATTGAGGATGTTTCCCTTGCTGCTGAAATAGCTCAGTTAAGAAATACAGATTTTTATTTTGCGGAAGAGCCAGATACTATTTTGTATTGATGATTGTTATTGACAGTCAGGCTTATTAACCAATCTGTTGAGGTTAGCATCTGGGAAAACCATTGGTAAAAAGAACGCGATATTTTCTTAGTTATGTATGACAGAGGTTGTTCTGCTTGTAATCTACTACTACACTTACATACTGCGGTCCTATCTTCTTCAGCTGCACGCAATTTTTTTTTAAATAACTTGGCCCCACACTAGAAATTTCCGCCTTTGTGGTGGGTGCGTTTACAAACATATATATACCTAAAACTTACGTACAAAAACAAGTTGGGAAATCATCAAATGAGTCCAGTACGAAAGGGATAGTCTGATCATTCAATAGCCCTGTGCGTCTGAGGGCCGCGCTCGCAGTAACCTTTTAAGACATTTCTGTAAACGTAAACGATGAAGATGTTATAATAACTGTATCATTGTCACTATCGTAATGATGAATCCCATTTGCTTACGAGTTTTTTTTTTTTTTAGTTTGGCAAAATCATCAAATGAGTCCTCCCGCCCCACCCAGGGCGGGAGGGACTGTCAGACTCTTACTGACTAAAATCCACCCGTGTTCCGTCGGATGCCCTTTACGTTCCGGGGCCACGGTATCCTGGATTAAGAAAAATCCGCGACCCCGGCAGGCATTTGGCCCCATAAGGGGCCCCGTCGGTGACGCGTGAAACACGACGCGCCACCGACCCGGACTTGGTCCTTGGTCGGACGGCGAGCATACCCATTACTCACCGTCCGCAAGCCCGCTCCGCCGCTGTGCCCTCTGCTGTTCAGAGGGACACGCGTTGGAGCGTCCACCCGACAGGCTATTTGCATACGGGCAAAGAAACCCCTTATTCACACAGTGCCTAAGGAGTGTTTTTGCCCGCATCCCAGGGTGCACCGGCCCGAAAAACTGGTCTTCCCCCCGGACGTATCCGAGAGGGAACTCCAGTCCACGGGCGCACGTGGAAGTTTCCTGTCTTAGCACCCCTTGCTTACGAGTTAAGAAATAATTGTCGATACTTGCTACCCACTTTAACATCAGCATCATTATCAGCCGCAAGACGTCCTACACTGCTGAACATAGGCCTCCCCCTTAGACCACCACACCGAACGACAATGCGCCACTTGCATCCATCGGTTGCCCTCGATTCTCTACCTACTTAACACTAACACTACATAATTTTCTACTAATCAAATTACGATAATTAATACAGGTTAATCAGCCAATGGATTAGCGAATATGAGATAACATTGCATTAATTACAATATATTATTGGTGTAAATAATTATACAATTTATATAAACCGGTCTGAAGTTACGTTTGTTCACGGTTGATCGGTGCAGTGACAGAACTGGTTCTGTTCCTCGAGTTTATCTAACGTTCTGTCTGACCGTATCCAGGAAGTATGGGATACCAGTGAAAGTTGTTACATGAATATAATTTAAAAACATTTATTTTGATAGAATTAAGTTATTCAACTGTGAATTGTTTCTAATAAGTAGCTTCCTACTTCCCAGTTATCGATTTTGTGGGTGATATAATGATGCTAATGTAATTCACGTTGTTTAGGTATATCAGATTGTGCACTAAATAAACTGTGCGCATGTTTTTGCCATTTTCAATCAACAAAAAACATTACCATTGAATTTGTTTAGTGTGAAGAATCTTGTTATCAGCGCCATCTATTAATTCATACAAACACTTGTTTCACTTACTGCCGCAGGCCGCTAGATGGCAGGGTATTTGAAAAATACGATTCATCTGGATTATTTTACAAAATAAATAATTAATGCTACAATAATAATAACCTATTGTTTCTGTCTTTACAGATTCATTCGTGAATAGCCAAGAATGGACCGCGTCACGAGGTGTAACAGAACTTCGGGTTGGAGTTTTGGGCTCACCAGACAGTGGAAAATCGGCTCTAGTCCATCGGTACTTAACTGGGGCGTATATGCAAGAAGAAAGTCCTGAAGGTGTGTATATAACTGCATAAAATAATGTAATTTTATAGTAATCATAAAGAAAATTATTATAAAAATTAATCCGAACTTGTAATACTGCCACCTAGCATCGAGTAGCGAAACTACGTTCATTTGAAGCGAACTACTGTGTAGGTTCGTTTCATTGAATATAGATGGCAGCACAAGTAGTCGTCACTGACAGTTCTTGAATTGCGCCACTAGATGGCGGTACGTGTAGGAATATTAACATTTGGAAAGTTCAACGAACTTCTGAGGGCGTTATGGCACTGATTACACTCTCTTCGAGGGTTTGATTAGAGTGTAGGACTTATAAGTGCTATTTATTTACCTTTGCCCACACACTGGAAACTCGATCATAATCAGAGACAACGATAATAGTAGAAATTTACTTATTCCTGGGTATTGTATTTCGTACAACGTACTCGCCAACTTAAGTTTTCGTGAGGAGGTGGACATTGAACAATGGGTCCTATTAGAGACGTGGGATGCTGAGTACCCCAGACTAAGTTGACGAAAACCTTTTTATCGCTTTACGTGGGTTGTTAATAGACAGTTGAAAGATGGGTTCGTAGTTTGTATTCTAGCAGATAGTCTTCCCATTATTTAAATAGGTAGTACCTAAGCATAATTAAACTCTATTGTTGAATTCTTCCAATTTTCCTCTAAACAGCTTTTAAGGATCTCTTAGAAGCCTCATCCTAGTCACTAGTTTGATGAAAGGATTTTACCATCTAAAGCCTCCTGCAGACAGACGCGATTAATCGCGCGGGGCGACATGCGACATGTCGCGGTCCATTCGCA
Source organism: Agrotis exclamationis (assembly GCA_950005045.1). Lineage (NCBI taxonomy): Eukaryota > Metazoa > Arthropoda > Insecta > Lepidoptera > Noctuidae > Agrotis > Agrotis exclamationis. The sequence goes on from OX465424.1 coordinate 2,632,954, forward strand.
GTATTTTTAGAGTGGAAATTGGCTTGGCTCGTTGTCGCAGCGCGATTAATCGCGTGTGTCTGCAGGAGGCTTAATGGTAGGTCGAACTTTTAAGTGACTAGTTAATGTAAGTACCTACATAATAATTAAGGTTTTCTCTGTTCCAGGTGGTCGCTTCAAAAAGGAAGTAATAATCGACGGCCACAGCTACCTTCTACTAATACGAGATGAAGGGGGATCGCCAGAAATGCAGGTTAGTTTAAATCAGTTGATTCTCGCATAGAATTCGTTACGGAACATTTTATATTATGGTTTTATTTACCAGTTTTTAATTAATGTATAGGAAAATAAACTATTGCTATCTTTGCGTGCTACTCAATAATTGAATTGGCCCAATGTTTGTCTCTTGTTATTTATTTTTTTACTTGTTGCTATAATAAAACTAAAAAAATGCTTGGTTCTATCTTAGTCGTTAATTGCTTAGAGGCAGAAAACACGGGACGGTATACTTACTGTATAATGAACTCATTACCCAACCACATTTGGTTAAAAATATAAAAGCCAAAAAAAATATTTTTTTATTAGCATATACTTCATCCCATTTCTGGTCAAAGGCCTCTCCTTTCTCCTACCAAACCTCTAGGTTTCAGGAAATTTCTGTAAATTCTAATGCTAATATTTATAGAATTTCATTCAATTCTGAGTAAGTAGAGTAAGTACATAACTGTACTTACCCATCCGATAACAATGAACAGGTGATAACATTAATCTAAACAAGCAGAACGTAATTACGCGTAACCAATTATGTGTCATTATGGTTTTACAGCGAGGCATCGACCTCTACTACCGATCAATACATACTTACCAATTGTAATGGTAATAGGTGTAACATTAGAGAATCAAAGGTACCCTTTTTAGGGTTCCGTAGCCAAATGGCAAAAACGGAACCCTTATAGATTCGTCATGTCTGTCTGTCTGTCTGTCCGTGTATGTCACAGCCACTTTTTGTTGAAAGTATAAAAGCTATCCTGTTGAAACTTGGTAGAAAGATGTATTATGTGAACCGCATTAGGATTTTCACACAAAAATCAAAACAAAACAAATTTTGGGGGTGCCCCCCAAACTTAGAATTGAAACTAAAAAAATTTTTTTTCACCAAACCCATACGTGTGGGGTATCTATGAATAGGTCTTTAAAAATGATATTGAGGTTACTAACATCATTTTTTTCTAAACTGAACAGTTTGCGCGAGAGACACTTCCAAAGTGGTAAAAAGTGTCCCCCCCCCCCATAACTTCTAAAATAAGAGAATGATAAAACTAAAAAAAATATATAATGTAGACCTCAACCAAAACTACCAACGAAAATTGGTTTGGATGAGATACAGTTAGCAGTTTTTGAGATATAGTACATTTTCAAAAACCGCAAATATAACTTTGCCATTCATACAAATACTATGAAAAACAAAGTTATTTTTATTGTTTGTGTACTAATCTCAATATAATTATATCTCTAATCTATGCTTGCTGCTACGGAACCCTTCATGGGCGAGTCCAACTCGCACTTGGCCGGTTTTTTTTAGTTATTCCTTTTTTAAAACTTCCTGGGCTGCGGTAACCTTTTTAAATCTTCAAAAATAAACTTAATAAAACACAAAAAAAAACTTTCGTTTCCTTTCTACTAGCAGTCAGTAGATACTAGGTATAGGTACCAACATAATATAAGCAACATTATTTGCTACGATCCTTACACATGTAAACAAGAGCATGAAGGTACAGAGTACCTTCGTCCTTAGTTCATGAAACAAATCCAATTTCAACATTTACTTCTCTTTACCGTCTCAACTTTGTGTTCAACATTTCATGTGTGACTGAAAAACAATGAACTTTCAGACGAGCTCCAACAGAAATCGATAGAGTTTCAATGAAATATTCAAGACAATGGGGTTCGCGTGTGAGGAACGATTGACGATGTGGCATCCGTCTGTTGTACAGAAGCCAGGCGTCGGGTGGCGGCAGTCAAGCTTTTGAATGTATTTTGAAACAGATAGTGACCTACTCTTGTTGGTGTGTCTCCGTTGGGAACTTGGGACACGACACGGGAAAATGCATTCGGGAAAATTGTCGAAGTAAGGCATGTCATGCTGCCCTATCCAATAACACCTTGGAATGGTGAAGTTTGCCAGTAATGTCCTCTAAAGTTCATCTGGACGTTAATAACGCAATGATTGTTAAAATTTGAAAACACTGTTACGAAGTGACCTTGCTATTGTGTTATTAACCCTCTGGTATCTAGAAAAGAGCTGTTGTTTTGCTATTTTGTAACCAGATTAAAAATTCAAATCCAATACTCAAGTATTGGATTACTATTAAATCTTTTTCGCAAACGAAATGTTTCATAGCCACTTCAGTGATCTCTCAACTTGTGAACGTTGAAGTTGCTAGAAAACTTGAAAGTGCATTCTTCATTCCCGTACCGTATACTAAAATGGGGCCGCGCCGCCTCCGCCTCCAGGATGCTCCTATCGATTTGCGCTATAAAACGAGGCTACTACCGTTTAATAGATGTTACATCTTATTTACTATACATTACGTTCCTATTTACTATACACAACAAAATCGTGAAGTTTTACGAGCCTGTCGTATCGAATTTACAGGACGCTTAGCGGGTTTACGATATTTACGAAAACATCGAGTTTTTTTACTACGAGTACCATAGACATAGCACCATAGAGGTGAAGTTCCTGTGTTGCACGTTTTTCCTGCTTTTTTGTAAGAATGTTTTGACAGTTGTAGTTATAAGGGAACGTGGTTTACCTTTGATGGAAATGGGTATAAAATTTCCAATAAGAGTAATGCTCTATAAAGTTTCCCAGCTTAACATACTTGCTCGCAAGACAAGAAGAATCCCATGGGTCTCGAACGCAAAGAGCTTCTAATGGAACAGGGTGGACTTTTTAGTCAGTAAGCGTCTTATAGTCCCTTCAACTCCACCCAGGGAGAGAGGACTCATTTCACTTGATTAAACCACAAAAAAGGGGGAAATACTGATGTCTTTTCTCTTGAATTATTATCCGACTAAGATGAGGATATCTATAAACTTCTAAAGTTTCCATCAGCGTATAGACGTGCCCAAAACCTTCTACTCGTTTCCATACAGCCAACCCTCTCTTAAAATTCGTTACCGTTTGTAAAAGGGGTACCCCATAAATAGAAAACTCCTAGGATCCTATTTGTAGTCGGTTTCCTAACGAGGTTAGTTACTGCGAAGTGCAACTAAATCTGGAGTCTGAAACTCGTGCTTGCAATTTTGTTATTAGATTTTTACCTGTTTGATGTTGGAGTTTGTATTTTCAGCTATAACTAGTGAGTTACCAAGCACCATGATTTTTAATTTGATTCCTCCAGATATGCTACTTTCTTGAACGACTGCTGTGGTTTCAGGACCGTCTTAAAACTGCACCAAAAACGGAAATGAGCAGGTTTTTTAATCAGTAAGAGCCTGACAGTCCCTAAGAAGTTAGTGCACAAGCTACATGAAGTCGATTTTATTAATCCATGAAATTTTTAGTATCTGTCCTGTATCTGGAATCCGAGTGATGACATTAAGCTCATCCTTATATGTATGAGATTTTTTATTTCCGTGAGCCATGTCATTCCTATTAAACATACTGCTTCACCAGTTATGTTTTCAAAAATTTCATCAAACCGTAAATATGGTAACTGGTATTAAATAAAGTAGGTACTTGAGCAGTGGTGACCCAGTGGTATCGGCTCCGACTTACGAGTTGTAGGTCGTGGGTTCGAACCCAGCCAAGCGCATTACTTTGAGTAATTTATTTCAACACCACTGCTCTCAAAACGGTGAAGGAAAACATCGTGAGGAAACCGGCATGTCCTAGAACCAAAAATTCGAAGACATGTGACATCTACCAACCCGCACTGGGCCCGCGTGGTGGATTATGGCCCACTCCCTCTCACAGAGAGGAGGCCTGTGTCTTAGCAGTGGGAACATTATATGCTGATGATGATGATGATTAAAGTACTTTACCCTAATCCATGATGCCAAGATGCACGCCGTTGCCAACTGGTCTTATTGGAAATCTATGGGGGAGGTCTATGTTCAGCAGTGGACGTCCTACCCTACGGCTGACATGATGATGACCCTAATTTAATCAATAACACTAGGTCGCGGGACTGTCTCATCAGGAAACGGTGACCAGGGAATGAAGAGGGCTATTGAAAGATCACCGTGGACTTAAGTCAGTACAAGTCCTCTCTCTCTCCCTCGGATTCTCTTTGTTTTCCACGATTAAAAGAAACCCTAATTCATATCTAGGTCCACAGAAATCTAGCTCATATAGAGTCTAACCATAACAGAACAAGAGCTCGCCTTGTTATCAAAACAAGGCAATCTATTCAAGCAGCCAGTTCGATTATCGTGTTAATTGAGTCGAGTGTCGTCGACAGTTCGATTCGCCATGGATTTGTGTTGTGATTAGTTTGTAGTATTGATTCTATGAATGTTGTGATGAAGGCTACTTGCAAGGGCAGTTTGTGTGTAGATTTGTTTATTCGATGGTTGGAATAAATATGAAAGTTTTTAAATTATTTTTGTCTATCAACTAAACTTTTGAATTACAATTATTTATTTACTATCAACGTATCGTATCCGATCAACAAAGAATAGAATAGAAGAACATTATTTGATATATGACACACACAACAATAATATAAAAAAACGAATTTTGCTGAGCTTGTCCACAGCATTAGTTTTGTTTGTTTGTCTGTCTCAAGACTAAGAATAATTTCGTCTATTCATACTTCATAGCTACCTTAAATAGCTAATTTATCAGATTACTCGGTAACTTAATTACCTACCCATCAAGTAGGTATTATCTATGACTATGACAATATGTATAGGTAAGTAGGTATTTTCTTATCCAAACATCTATGTATCTTTTCAAACGCTCCTGGCACACCCTCGTCAAAACCTCTAAACGAAATCTAAAGACCTTCAAACGCTAAGACCAAACCCTCGATCGCTTAGATTTACGATCACGCACTGACGCGTTATCTAACCCTTCCGTTGCTCTCTCTGACGTCATCGCATTAGGTCGGATTGACCCGCAAGCCCGCAACCCGATTGTCCCGATATAAAGTCGGCTACTTAAATATAGTCACACGCGTCCCTTTGTTGTGACCATTTTTGATGAAGTCTTGGGGTATACAACAACCTTTGTGGCTTGGAATTTTATGATGGATCGGTCAGGCGAAGGTGGACAATATTAAAAGCTGTGTTAGAGGAAATAAGATGTCAGTCATTCAGTAGACAGGTAACCCTTTTTTAATTTGGAATAAACCAAACATTTCCCTCGAAAAATAGGGAGGTATTTTTTTAACTGCATACTTACTGTTAAACTTCGGTGTTTGATTAAGTTCTTATTTATTCTTTTTACAGGTCAAAAATCGTGCGTCCAATAGCGTGACTTAATATTTTTAGATCTAAGTTATACACGAACAGCTTAATATGGAACCTAGCAGCTCGAATAAATTACAAATAGGAAAAGCCCCACACTACGCATGGTCCGCCTACTTTGCCACGCGCAATATATCGACACCTCGCCACAGCAATTTGATACAAATTGCTCCACTATGAACGTGGACGAAATAAAAATAAAAACTTTCAGGGCAAACTCCCTGAAACAGAATCCAATCATCGATTGGTTTTGGCTGAAACATGGACGTGTAAATTGAAGGTTTTTGTTTTTTTGTCTAACTTTTTTTGCTGTCTGTATTTTAGAGGCCATGTTGGGTATTATTTTTTTTAGTTTTTCGTACTCATAGAGTAAAACGGGACCACATAACTATGACACCGCAGTCTGTATGTCTGTCACCAAGCTGTATTTCATGAACCATTTTCAGTTTTCACTGATGATGTTTTTCTGTTGCCGCTGCGCTGTAACAACAAATACTAAAAAACAGAAATAAATGAATATTTATGGGGGCTCCCATATATTTTTTGATTTTTTTGCCGTTTTTATATATAATGGTAAGGAACCCTTTCTGCACGAGTCCGACTCGCACTTGACCGGTTTTTCAACTTTCAGGGTTATCATAAGGAGTAATACAGCCCTCGGGCCAATGGATAGTAAAGAAAAAGTTTCAGAAACAAGATATTCTCAGATTGATTTTGTATTTGTATTTTATGATACACGTGGCGTTGCCAACTTCTCATAAAGCAAGAGGAATCTAAGATGTACCCACATATAATACGAGAATTACTTTCTTCGGTAAAACCCGTACAATCGCGTGAGGAATCATCATCAATTGAGCGTCAGACCAAACCGTTTAGTCCGAAACATGGATTCCCACGTTGCTCACATATTAATCCAGTTTTAGGGGAGAAGCAGTGCCTACTTAAGAATAAGATAGAATTCTGATTCACGTTTATACTAACACTAAAAGGTACCTACTAAAAATGAATGCATAAATAATGTTAGAACACAACACTTAGAATTTCACCTGCCAGTTTATATTCGGAATTTTAATCGAAAACCAGAACGAATCGCTAATACTGTTACTATCCCATTTTTTCCCCTGTTTTTCCATTCGAAAAACCCATTTCCACTTATCTGTACTCCACATTCCCGTAGCACATTCTACACTACAAAAACATGCTTTGCCCAGTCCTTAATGCACTCGGGCACTAAGCTGAGCCGATTGTGCCCATTCCGAGTCTTTCTAATAGTTTGAAATTGGAAAAGCCTCGCATTGTTCCCTCTCTCCCATTTGCCCGCTTGCCCCATTTCAGCTCGGAACTCGGAAAGTCGGAAGCAACCGCTCAGGCAAGTTCCGCAAAGAGGTTTTAATTGCTCTACTTACTTGTGATGATATTATCTGTGTGTTTACGGCGAGAAGAAATAAGTTCTCAAAATAAATATATGGCGCAAAGGCCCTGAAGCCAAGCCAGAAATATAACAACAAAACAAAAAGGTCGAATTTTGAAATTGGAACTTTTTCTATGTCGCATGGGTTTAAATTGTACGTGTGCCTGATTTTTAGCGGGTCTCATGAGAGGAACATGGAACATGTCTTTTCATATCGGTTTTGTAATATTAATGTACCTACTTGAACCTAATGTTACACATTGGGCTTCTAAAACTGTACCTGCTTAAAATACTTTAGGCGACCAGTCTCTTAAGCCGATAATTTTTGACGGGCTTCGCCAAATTTATTAAAAGCCAAGCCGCAAGGCGGGTCGATAAATCCATTTAGCCCATTAGCAATGTTGCATGTTCTTTCATCATCCTATCACAAAAATATCGCTATAGATATGGATAACAGCTGATAGTGAAAGGGCAATTTCACAACCACTTATAAAGAACCAGATCAATAAAATTATAAATTTTGTAAGTTTGTATTCATTTTGGTGTACACTAAAGCATATTCTATTCTATTCTATTCAATAAGCCTAAATACCTGAAATCTTGTTTGATCCAACAAGTCGTTAGCCAAAACTACAAAGTAACCTAATTCGAATTTACTTTGCGTCCAAAGCTCCAAACAGTAGCTGCGGCCCAAGACCATTACAACCCACTTTGTCTTGGTCGACGGCAAAATTTGAAACTAAATTCAAATATACTATATTTGACTCATCTAATGCAATTTCCTTTACAGGCAGCGCCACTGTAAAATATGAAGTTATGTTGGTAACCCTCCACATCTTCAGTTTCCAACAAAGTAAACCACCCAGGCGTTTGAAATCAAAAGGCTTTGTCTGTGCTGCTACTAAATTGTGACGTCACATATCCTGAGAAGCGCAAATCGTGACGTCATGCGTATCCTGCCCGCTATTGTCCTTCGAGTAATTGCTGTGACCTACTTGCATTGAGAGCTGTTGCATCAGATTTCTTTATACAAAGTGTGGGTCGGAAAATAGCAGCTTCAAGTAGAAAAGAGCAAAGTTTTAACTAACATCGTATAACTAGCTAAGTACCACTTTGGTACTCTAGCACTTAAAGCTTAAATGGCGAAAGGTCACGCGTGTTTCCAGCCATTGCTGTTGTTCTAATTTTAAATCTTTGAGTCCCTTGTTAAACCAACGTTTAAAAAGTTGGAAAATGTGGCTAGTACCATTTTCATTAGGTATAATGTTTTTTAAGTCTACAAAGTCTGCTAGAAAAACTAGTCTATTTTTTTTAATTTTCTTTTTATTTTATATTATATGATTCTAGAACATAATAGGTACCTAAAATTGTGTCTACTAGGGAGTCTACTTGGGATATGTAAAGCAAGATCATTTGCAATCTGTCCCAATTTATTAAGAACCTATACCTTTTCTAAACCGTCATCTCAGTGCTCATTCTGCCTATCCAAGCATCATCATTCACACATCACTCCTTTATAAGCTCCCAAATTTATACCCACAACTTTCTTCACATAACCAAGATGCAGTGTTGCCATAACACAAACCCATTAATCTACCACATAAGCCTGAGGTAAGGAGTCCTTACATAAGAAGTTCTATTATGTCGTCACACAATACACCTCATGCGAGTAACATGGTCGTCCTAGTTGCACTCTCATTGCATCAGCTCTCAGACTGCCTTCCTAGAAAATTGGATCGTGAGCTTTTAAAAGGAAACCTGGGAAATGTTACGTATTATGTAGCTTCTTCGATGTAACCTTGATCCCTAAGTTGTAAGTATGAAGTTCCTTATGCATATTCGTAGCTTGTTTAGTTTATTTGGGAGGAGGATGTGGAGGAGGAGGAGGTGGATGGGGACGAAAAAAAACCTAACACCCCGCATCGTCTAACGTCGTTTCAGTTCGGCAGACTTCGGCACGGTGTTTGTGTGCGTGCGACTAGTCGTATGCTAGTTTAGACTAGTTTCTTGACGTTTCACTTGATTGACGTGGCTGACCATAGCCTAAGTAATAATTTAATAAATAAATAATTATAACTGCATAAGTTGATAAAAAATGCTATGCAATAGCTTTACCGCGGCAGTCCCCGAGTGCCACACTTTTTTTTGTTGATGATTAAATTGATAATATTTTACACTTGCAAAAAAACATACCTGCTCGTAGATTTTGATTTTTGCGGGCTAGCCCTTATACTTTCGCCTTTATAAGTGTTTATCAGGCCCGAAGGCCCCTAACATGCCGATTCCTATCGGCTTCACTTTCGAAATATAGCAAATACTAATATCAATGATTTTCATTTATCATTTAGACAAATTAATTATTTACTAAGTTACATTGCTTGTGAAAATAACAATCAAAGAAAAACACTCAAACTAAAACTAACAATCAAAGAAATAATAAACATTTACTTAAGAAAATAAAAATCAAAGAAATAAATAAACACCATTTTTTTTCCGTGCAATTTCAACTCGCGCAAAACAGGCAAGCCGTAAGGCAAAACAGGAATCCTTCCTCTTGTAGCGATCGTGAGCTCGACGCTAAGTAACACCGCTAAATTAAGGACGTTGGGAAGCCGAATGTCTCCGGCTTATTATAAGGACAGAGATATGAAATGCGTACGTCAGAACGAGATGGAATGATACTGGACTTCGTAATTCATTTAGATAGTATTATTTGGATGACAGATTCACATTAGTTTTGATTCGCGTTTATTTATAGTTTTGTATTTATTGTTTTCACCTGTCTATTTGCATTTGATTTGGTGTTATTGTTAAAATTGATAAGTTTTGCGTAGTTAGTGCAGTAACAACAAGGTTATTTCAGTTCAATGGTATTGTTTGATAAGCGGTCACAGTAAAACAGTGTCATGTTAGTTTCGAAGTTTTCAACTAGATGGCGTTGTGCAATTACGTCACGATCCTGAATCGCGGTGTTAAGATCTGTAGGCGATTAGTATAAGCTTTTGAGAAAATATTTTTTATTTTATTTGTAACTGTGCACTATGTATATTACTCTGAATGAAAAAGGTTACTCGATTCGTCCGTGTAATAATCATTATTTATTGTTTTTTCTATGTTCGCGGGATAACTTCGTCATTAATGAACCGATTTTGATGTTTTTTTTTTGATGAAAAGAAGATAGTTCAAAAGTAAGGTTCATGATAAGGAAATCAGGGTTTGATAACGGAAACCAGAGAAATCGAGTAAAACTTTCATATATCGTAGGGGCGAGTAGTATGTTTGTAAGTTTTTTCATTAAGTATTTCAAAGCACTGCAATTTAATAAAGGTCTGGAGAATAATATCTGATGATAGAGCCGAGTGACAGTTGAGGAAACTCCTCAACGATTCACTGCAGCTACCTTGTGTTTGAGCTTGATTAATGTAAGAAAAATATGTATTTGACAAGAATTTGAGTTGAATATTTAAACTAAAAAGGCTAAAATTAGGCCAAAGCTATAGTTACTGGAATTCACGTTTTGGTCCGGCTTCACTTTCAAGAATATTTACCCTTCGCCACTGGTGTTTATTAAGGCCAACTCAGTCCTAACTTCAATACAACCACACCTAGTAATAACTTATTCATCAAGCTCACTGTGCGAAGTTTTCTAACCTTTATGAATAAATCAAGGAGTTAATCTACGTTTCATAGACCCCTGGTTTATTAATTACTGTAAAGGAATCACGATTAGCATTATTACTGAAGGGTTTTAACTTTTAAAGTTCTTCAGTGCATACATATATACAGCCTTGTGCCAGCGCTGCCCTTCGTTGAAACTACTTTATGATCTAGCCTAAATTTGAAAATCTATGACAAACTTTAGTTTCGACGACGAGTTAGAAAATATAGTATAGCTGAGCTGATGATGAATATGCCTATGTTCAGCAGTGGACGTCTTCCGGCTGATGATGATGATGAATGATGAATATGATTGACATTGTATTGATTTTCAAGACGAACCTTCATAACTAGTTCGTATTCTCAAGTAGGTACGGTGAATACTGCCCATTCCTCAGCTTAAACGCTTCAGGCTAATCCCAGCTGTGGGGCTAAGCTTATGCATATCATAGGTTTAACAAACAAGAATAAAACAAAGAGATGAAAACGATACTTTTGTTTAGAAATCTATTTAAACAAGTAAGTAAGTAACGACAACAAACAGAAAATTTAATAAATTTTGTCATCCTAATTACATCAATGTTTATTCGGTAAAAAGAAAAATATGGTATCAGATGTCTTTTTGTTATATTTGTTCAGGACTTACATGAATCGTGGGATGTTTCGTCTGACGTAGAAACAGCCCGCGGCGAGGGCGATGTAGAAGGTAGAACCACAGGTCTGTAGAACTTCAAACGAATGTTTACAGAGAACAAAAATTAATTATAAACTTGAATAAACTTTGTAGGTAATACCCAGAAACTTATTCGAGAAAGTCGGTTGTACTTGTCGTAATAATATTACAATTAATTTAGGTAATTAGTTAATTGAATAAATCTTATCTTATATATAAAAATCAATTGCTGTTCGTTAGTCTCGCTAAAACTCGAGAACGGCTGGACCGATTTGGCTAATTTTGGTTTTGAATTATTTGTAAAAGTCCAGGTTGCCCGGTCAGCTAGTTAAAATAATAAATTTGCCTGTGGTTATTCTAATTTCGTGGAAAAAAAAGACTAGCAAAATTAATTTAAATTAAGACTAATACCTATGACACAGGTTTATTTTTTGGTATCGAAAAGTGTACCTTTTTTACCTGGTAAAATGGTTCCTATGTTGTTCCAAATAAAATAATTTATTATTATATTTATTAAAATCATCAAATGATCCCGATCCCACCCAGGGCAGGGCAGGAGTCGGGAGGGAATGTCAGACTTGTACTGACTAATCCAAATCAATCAAAATCCAAAAGTATAGAATACAAATAACACAAGCACTCAGCGGATTTCATTTTTTTATGTATTTAAATTGCTCTTGACCTTAGTTTATGTCAGGAGTGACTAAGACAAGGTCGACGATGGAGCGAGCTTACCCAGAAGAAGACTGTTCACTCTAACTTTGAAGAGATTAGGGTTGTATGCGTTCGGAAACACAGACGCAGGCAGAGAGCTCCACTCCTTCGCTTAAATTCCATTTAAATTAGAAAATCTTGACGATAAACAATCTCGACGAACGAGCCACTATAAAATCATTAATTATAATTTTATTACCAAGTAAAACAAGCACTTTACCTGCCGCGATAGTACACGTTCCACGACAAAATCGTCGACAGGAAATTCTCGATCAAATTATTCCCCTCACTAATTGACGGAAAGTACGATGGAAAAACTTTAGCCCTCTGCATTTTAACGTGGATTTAAAAGCGATTGGAAGCGCTGGATGCGGCATTTGGTATGTTAATTGAGATAGTTTTCGTACCTAGTTGGAAAAAAGTTTTGAGTGGATTGATGAAATTGTCTTTAGGAGAAATGGTTCAGTTAATGAAGTTGCAAGACCTTACGTACGTATCGTATCTAAGATCTAATGTTCGTTATTGTAAACTTACCTACTAACTTTCTTCTTCTACGGCTTTTAGCCAATCAATGCTGAGTGTAGGTAGGTACTTATGCTTTATGGGTAAATCTTTTAACCTTCCGAATTTTGGGGGTTTTGTGTCATGGCTATCCAGTTTCTTACGACCATTTCGTCTGTCCATCTAGTCAGTTATCTTCCCACTCACATTCCTTTGTCTCGTCTGTCTCTTTCCATTCAAAATCAAACTTTACCAGTACTACGAGTAAGCTTAAGGTTTTAAAGAATAAAGGAGGGCGTGGAACTTCTTAGTACTAGTGCGTGCTGCGAGTACGACTACATGCGTGCTTGTTTCACAGAAAGCAAGCAAAAATGTCACCTCCATTTAAAACTACAAAATCCATGTCAAACTACACGCTTACCCCGCACGAAAATAAACCTTAACAACATCATTTTAAAGGTCTTTAATGGTTCTACAACATTATTAGATCAAGATGGCTGTCGCTCGGCGAAGCGCGACAGTTTGGCGCCCCGTCGACAAATTGTTGCCATTTAATAAAAACTTCGAGATATTGAGTTTGTAAGTTAATCGATTAGGGGCTGATGGTATTTGTTGCATCGATTTTGTAGATTGTAAAATCCAATTTTATTTTACAAAGCATTTTGTTTGTAAAAATCTTACTTAATACCAAACGAGAGTGTCTATTTTGTAGTCTAGTTCGATAGTAGCTTCCGCAACTCTCTTGATTCTCATGAATTTTCATTCCCACCGTTTTGCTAAAGCTTGGCAATATTGCCTTCGAGAAGCTTTTACCGTGATGAGGTAAAAGTTTTCAAGAATCAATTCCAAATTGGAGCCATCTACTAAGTACCTACTACCTATTTCACCTTTTCTCTTTAATAAAGACTGTGTATTGAATTAATGAGGAACCTACAATTAAGTGCCCTTTTCTATTATTTCAAATTGTGAATCACAAAATCCTGCCGATGACAACACTGTCCCTAAACGGCTGTCCCTGTATGATAAATGACGTCCACAGACCTTATTGAATGAACATGAAGCGGATAAGGTATGCAATGAGATAGCGAAAGTTGCTGCATGAGGTCAAAGGGACGTAGGGGGGACCAAACAAAGGATAGGGGTATTGTGTTCCCTTTTTAGTTGAGACTCGTGCGAAAGCGAGGGAACAATATGGGCAACGTCACAAAACAAAATCATGCAGTCAGTGTGTTGATTGTTTTGTCGTGGTAGGCTCTTTTAGAACTTTTTTGCATTGCCTACCTACTTGCGAGGGAACCATGGTGTTATTTAGCTTGAATACAAGAACCTAACTCAGTAGCAGTACATAGGTGACAGCTTGTGCAGCCTACTTACGATTCAATTACCGTCCCGCCGTCGATATTATTAAGCTGTAATCAAAGGTAGGTATCTTTTTTTACACGGTAAAAATGCACCGCCTTTGTCTTCCCTGCCTGGCTTGTAAAGTCCAAAGAAATTGAAATTAGTAAAATTACGACAGTAAATAATGTATAGAAATTACATCAAAGGTGAACCACGCAAAGGAAGGATACAAACACCACAAATGACAAAATACACACTCCCTGTAGTTGGAACTGAAAGAAAGACCGAGTGATTCGAGTCCTATATTATCTGTCATCAACTGACATTTGTCCATAGGGTTGAATTACGTAGGGTGAAAGTACTTGTTGTCGGTAGGGTGGGATCGCGTGTGGCGCCATGGAGTCGCCACTTTTGTATACAAAGCTTTACAGCGGGGTTTGGTGGCTCTAATTATAAACCTGTCAATCGTCATACGGACTTGTGATAGACTGTTAGGTAAATTTAACAGGTGTTACTGCTGACGCTTTTCTCTCCTGCAGATTAGCTGTAGTTTGAAATTAAATTAGAACAGCGTTTGTTTCAAAGAATGTCTTACTTAGGTAAAAATTACAAAAAAAAAATCTGAACAGAAAAATACAGTGTTACTGTTATTACTCTTAATTAAGTCGTTAAAAAATTATCGTCTGTCTAAAATTGCTCCTCGTTAATAGCTAAGAATTATGTAGTTACTGCATAATGGTTACGCGAAAGTTAAAATAAATAACTCTAAATTCTGGCGTTTCGTAAAACAAATATGAAAGAACTTGAATAATAAATTAGACGTGCTTTATTTGCTGAGACATAATAAACGCGTTAAAACAGCATGATTATGTAAATTGTTAGTAGTCTAGCGTTAAGTTTATACATTTCGCACTAAAGTTATGTGTAGGAAGAAGGCATGATATTTTTGCTATAATTCAACGAGTTGCGACCATAAAATAAATACACCTTTTACCCTTTACCCCATAAAAGCTTTTAACACTTTTGTCGAGGCTTTCAAAGCCTGTTAGTTAATTCACTGACTGTAGCTTAAAATACATACAACCTTTTTAATGAATTATGGAGGTGCTTAGTGGTGGGATTTCAATTAGATGCAAGTTTTTACGGTTGAAATCCTTTCGATGATAACGATGCTCTGTGAATATTCTTGTAGGTACAAAACAAAAATTCAATCAGATGTATGGTCTATAAACCCTTCGACGTGCTTAGATCTTATTTTTGGGCTTTGATAAAAGACCAATCTAAACATCACCACGAAAATACATATAAATGATTAGTAGAAGAAAAAACCTGATGCAGAAACGTGCAAACAAGTAAAACCGCGCGCTATTCCGCCAGCACTTGGAACTTTTTAACTTTATTAAAGTTTATGCCTTCAGCGCCGCACAGCGTCCAAGTTTTCCGAAATGTTTCCTTTTATTTTCCTCTTTAATTTCCTTGTAAACATCGTTTGCCAGTTTTGCCAAACTGGACTTAATATTCTTTCATTGCACGACTGAAGTTCATTCAGACGGACTTGTTTTATTCTTATGAATTCTACAGTTTTTGAACAGAGTTTGTCGTTTACTATGACATCATAAAGTAGCTTCATGTGTTTACAATATTCTTCAATAATGAAGAAAACCGCCAGCCCCGCCGATGGAATGTATTCATAAATTCGGACCCAGCAGCGCGTGTTACCTGCACCTGTGTGAATCGTAAATAAGTTTTATGTATTTATTATTTACATACAAATACACTCCATAGGGACTTTGCCTGTGCAAAAATGGAAATACTTTGAGCAGGCACACTGTGTACAAATCACAAAATTGTGTGTGTAACTCATAAATATGAAGTTGTTTACCTGACGGAAGAAGATTTTTATAGAACTTTTGCCCTAGTATGATGTTAGACAAAATATTCGAGGAATACCCTTAATTGTATGCAAATCTGGTGGTTTAATGAGGATGTGAAGGTACACGTAACCGCATGTCGTTTTCAACATATGAACAAGACAGCTACTCGTACTTAGTAGGTGTAATCTGCGTCACTATGATGTAGTTACCCCCCTTGGCACCGATTCGAACGTTCGTTACTAGAGCAACCAATTGATGAAGCCCACTGTACCTTGCCGTAGACTCATGGTTTAACTATACAATTTTAGAAAATAACACTTCAATTTCATTTTTTCAAAATGATCCAATCCTAATAACAAAAATCTCTAAAACCACAAATTACAAATAATAAACTCGCACCATGTATAGGAAATTGTTTTACACAGAAAGATAAGTCACGGAGCCATAAATCAATGAATTGTTAAAAGTCAATAGATTTGGAACTGCCTACATAATAGTTCGGGCTCAAGAGACACCGTTACTTCACATTGAAAGTACGTTGATCTCATAGTTCACGCACAGCGATGGACTTGCAAACTTGTGTGTACTGAAGGTCAAATATTTGAAGATGAGCTACACTAGATTTCGAGGCCTGTGCTCTGAATCTAAATGACAATAGTTCAAAGAACTGAATTTTTAAGGCGCAATGCGCCCTTATGGCTGATTTTAACTTATTCTTTCGATTCTATGAAATAATCGAAACAAAAGTACTACTTTTTAATTGCTAGAGAAAAATAATTTGTCATCAAAATTTCCTTTTAACTTTCATATTTTCCTTGCATAATTAGTATTAATGTATTGACGTAAAACCAATTCCACAAGGTTGTTGATTGCAGCTGTGTTAATTACCGGCAAAAATCAATTAGTTAATTACTTTATGTCGCCTCTTTCGTACTTTAATTCATCACCCAGTAAATTACGACCCACGAAGTGGTATGTCTCCAACAAATTATATTGGATTATGCCAGCTACTCCATCCCCACGTCTGTTTCTAATAGCCGGAAGTTTCTCCCAAAATTGATCAGCAAGATTGTTCCGTAAGAAATTGGTGGCAATCCATTTAATTTTATCTAATTTATTCATTTCACCCTCTTTGATATCAACCCATATATTTCTCGACGAACCTTTCGTGTAGGTAACTCGGTAAGACTACCCTCGCTGAAACTTTAATGCAGCAGTCGTAATATTATTGTGCATAAAGTTTCCTATGTATTTTCTTTGGGTGAAATGTAGCGTTTCTATCAGATAACTTGCAATTGGTAGCAGTTTTCTAGCAAAATTCCAAACTAGAACCATGACGATGAAATTCTCTTATACTTCTTAAAAAAACAGTATAGTCTGTAGATATGTAGTTGCATAATTTCAATCTTGGTAGAAATTCTAGCAAATGACCAGCAAAAGCTTGTAGGTGATTTGAATTTAAAAGTATACGATGTTACATTCGTTTGTAAAAGTGTGAACTCGACTTGTATTTCTTTGTGTTAAACCTGCACGCGTAGCATGGCGATTCTATCTCTATTCTACGAAGAAAAGACAAAGTTATTTCATCGTTATTTCTAAACAAATCGACTGTTTTTTTGCACAAATATGACACCATTTGTACACTACTGAAGAATAGAACGTTTATTTTCTATATTTTTTACATTACCATGCTTAAAACGCTAAAATTATTTCTACGTTGACAGAACGTAGAAATAATTTTAGCGTCTATTCTTTCGACAAAACCCCTTTCTACGGCGCGGCGCCATGCTACGCCTGCTGTTCTAATGCCAACAACAGTCAAAGAACTAAGGTATTCCAAGTAAATATGTATACTTAATAATGTGTTAGTACCCAATGTAGATAAGCATAATGTTTATGAATGAGGTGTTATTGGTCACGTGTAGCCGGCTTTTACGTGATGCTTACGTAAATAGGACTATGAAGAGAGCTAGATTTGCATCTTTTTATAGAGGAGAGATAGATCTGGAACTATTCTATTAACGAATGAAGTCCAAAACTTCGATTGCCATTTACTGCACCGTAGGATACACCACTTCATTGGCTCTTGACATACGGATTACGACCGCCGTTTGTTGTTATTGGCAGACAGAAGGACGCTGATGCCTGCTTCCTGTCCTTTCGCTTGACGTAATCTCTTAGTCGCCTTTTACGGCACCCACAGGTGGGGTAGGGACCGTAGGGGTGAAATTACCTTCTCGAAGATCACAAGGAACCTTTAAAGATACCTACTTTTACTTTGATACTTAATCCATATAGGTAGGCACCTAAACAAACATTCATTGGCAACAAAGGCAAGCAATAGTGGCTAAAAACATGAATTTAGAAAAGAAAATAAATACCTATGTTTTCCATAAAACGAATGAAGAAGGAAAATGTCGTTTCCTTATTTTAAAATAAAGGAAAAGAGAATATTATAAGATGTTACGCTCGTATATCATGAAAAGAATCCGTTTAAAAGCTAATAAAACGAAACATGATAGTAAAGATGAGAGCTCGAGCTCTCCTCACTCCTCATTTTAAAACGAATATTTTTTGCACGGAAACGTTGAAGCGTAGCTTAGGCACAATCAAGGTCGTTTATGCCATTACCTTTATGTAAAAACGTCAACGAATTCAATGGTTTTGACTTTTGTCGGTACGTTATTTAAAATGCGCAATAAAATTTCCCGGATACCTTTTCATTAGATCAGATGCAGTACCAATTTCAATCATGAAAATAAAAAACATCGTTTTATTTTAGCTTCTGAAATAAAGTTCCGGAAAGACGGCAAATGGGTCTTCCACCTTATAATAAATAAATCATTCATTCTTTCCCGACCGAATAAAGAAGTTGCCAAGTTTTGATAATTACCCCATTTTAAGGGACTTTAAATCGGATTTACTCATTGGCATTCCAAATTAATGTTAGGGTTAGTATTTGATCAGTTAGCTCTTCAAAAACAATAGGGTTGCTGTGTTGTTGATTTGTAACCTTTCTAATAAATTCTTAAATGCTATCTATTATTTAGTAAGTTTTAATGTAATGAAAATAAGGTTTAAAATTGCATAAAACGAGTATCTTGACCGTAAATGTTTTCTCGAACGCCCAGTAAGTCGTGGACGATTTAATTAGTATGGGGTTCTTTAATTAGGTCGTAATTTTCTTGTTTCGTTGGCTGCGTCTCCTGTGGTGTTTGTTAGTTTTGACCAGAAAATAAACTGCATTTACATTAATTACCGTAACATTTTATACGTTTCTACACGTGTTTTAGTAGCGATCCTGTTGCGATAAAAGGGGAGTACGATAGTTTTTTAAACGTGATCATCAATTAGTCCTTGATTATTTTTTTATGGTTATTTTAACATGTATGCATGTTAGGACGCATCATTAAAATAAGATTTCATATTTTACAGTTTGAACTAGCGAAATTAGTTGCACAAGGAAACTAATTTGGTCTACAAAACGTTCTATAATTTGCATATTATACAACTGATTATAATTATACGTATATTTAATACGATTAGCTAACTGAAATGTTAATTTTGTTGTTATTAATTTGCTTTTCTCTTATTTTTTTCTGTTTCTCATGTACAACAAAGTTACACGTAAATCTCTTCAGTCACGTTTCCTCTGCTCTGTGAATAGGATCAAAGCCATTATTGGCTCATTCGTCGCGGTGTTGCTGTGTACAATTCTTGTAGGGCTGACATTGACAGTTGTACAAATATATGAACGATAACACTCAAACAGTTAGCATAATTGATTTTAGCATAATTAAAGAAATACTGAGAGGTAGTTTACAAAGAGCTTTTTAGTAGGATCATCATTTGTTTACAAGGACACTTCTGTAATAAAGATTCAGTTCAAAGATTTTCGACCTGTTATGATAGCTGTGTTTGTG
Organism: Agrotis exclamationis; assembly: GCA_950005045.1. NCBI lineage: Eukaryota > Metazoa > Arthropoda > Insecta > Lepidoptera > Noctuidae > Agrotis > Agrotis exclamationis. The sequence continues at coordinate 2,652,505 of OX465424.1, forward strand.
ATAAATAAAAAAAATATTACACCGGCAGGGTAGGTAATTGCTGAAAACCACATCCAGGAGCCATACCGGTTTATTGCAAAAAGTTTTCTAACGTTGGCCCATTGCCCATAATCGTGACAATAACCCATTTAAGTTTTGTCTTCCAAAACATCGCGTGTCATATTTCCTTTCATTCCCAATGCTGCATAGAAAACCCGTTCGCTATTTCTTCTGCAGTATCAAATTGTATTTTTGTCATTTTCTAACCCAGAAGTGAATGCAGCTGAAGTTCAACAACCCTGGACTAAATGAAGATAAATATGCATTTGAAGAAAGGTTTCACAATGTTTTGACCCTTATCTCGTGCGTAATACTAATTTATTCTATTGATATGGCTCAAGTTTAGTTGTCGGTAACCTCTTTAAAGGGCATTCAACGTTCATCCAACTTTGTACTAACGGAGGCAATTACTCTTTTGAAGCTCCAGACTACGGGTGAAAGGACCTCAGGTGCCTCAGGACAGAAGTGATTTGATGTATTGACTGGAACGTTTAAACAATATTAATCCATAATTAATAAAATAACGAGTCTTGTTTATCTTCATCGCAAATAATTTACGGCATCAACTTTTATTAATATAGAAGCTAGACTATTACTGTCTGGCCACCGGCCCCTCAGGGAAAAATATCCTACTTAGGTATATCAGTTACAAATTGTGAGTCGACGATACATTTCAACTACCATGACGCGATGTTTAGTGATTTATGCGCGGTCCAGCAAAAGTATCGTATGGCACGAACAATGTAGGCGAGAGCGGGTCACGTCTCTAGATCGGGTTACCTGGCCGGCGCTATTCACTCTCCTATTCATACTTCGAAAAAAAGTAAAGTGTAACTAACTTGGGGTTTTTGTAGGGCTGGCGGAAGTAGCCACTGATTTAACGGAGAATGCGTGTTTTAACAAAAAATACGTAAAATCTTTAACGTATTACCTACACTATTCTCATAGTTTGCGTGTTCTTTGTTAATCTAAACCATTTTTCACTCATTTAAACGTAACGTACCTATAAACCTTCCAACATTTCATTCTGAATAGTGATAAGTGCTATTTAGCTTTAAATAGGGACAGGCTCGCCCTCAGGCCCTTTTGATACTGAATTTGGCCAAATAGCACGTTCGGCAACCCTACATTGATAGAGCCTATTGTTCGTCTTCAGTACCCGGCTTTGAGGGGACACGTAAACCTGTTTGGAAGGTACTTGCTATGCTTCGAATTGTACGTACCTAGTTGTATCACATTGTTGTAGAACAAGAGCTGTCGAGGGTTTAGGTAGAATGTAGAATAGCTTAATAACAAAGTTGAGTTGAAATTGATATGAACAAATTATTTATAAATACCTAACATGGTATGAATACAAAATCTAGCATAGTACCTAACACATGCCATTTAAGTAGGTACTTATAGTAAACCAGCTGTTACCGGTACCAGCGGCTTTACCTGCTTCAGCTAGAAAATTATCCAACGTGATAATAAAATCGAGATAAAACCTATCCCATTGTGTTAATTCAAGTTACAAACTAGGTATCTACCTACGTATCAAATTTCGTCTAAATCCGGTCAGTGTTTTTAACGTGAAAGAGTAATAAACATCCATAGTCCATACCTACTCACAAACTAACGCATTTATAATTATAATATATGATATCAGTATGATAATTATATAGGGCTTACTTAGAGGAATTTGCATCACAATGCATATATTTTTTAACCGGATATGTTATCGTAATAATTTCCGGATGTACAGACCGCTTTTTCTGGTACATTGGCACCAAAAGATAATGCGAGATATGATTGGAACCATAGCGAAAATGTTCTAGTAACTATAATATCGTACCCAGCACTAGCTACTTCCTGTCGTCGCTTCCTTAGTGTGGTTTTGTTGTTTAAAATTTCTTTTGTGGTCTCAATTTAGCATAGTTTAAGTGTCTACTGAGCATTTAAGTGTTTAAAACATCATTTTACGTGCAATCGATGAAGTATGTAATGTAAAATAAATAATAAAATAACGATTTTAATTACAGGCTGTGTTTTTTATTTTCTTTGTTAACGGTTTGATGGAAAATATCATGTTTATTTTTTTACCCACATTCCGGGGTAATTTTGTCAGTACACCGTGCGGGCGCAAAAGGCAACAACGCAAGTACGGTCACAGCACGCACAAGTTCTACTCGAATCGAGCTGCGTTCGATTACTTCCTCGTAGTTTCGCTTCCCTGTGACCGAGGCAATGATAAAAGATGAAAGTGCATTCTAGATAATGAGTTTTGATATAAATTCTAGTTAAAATGTACATTCTCATAAGCGTTTATAATTTTGTATCTATCTAGTCCTGGGGTGCTAAGACAGGAAACCTCCACGTGCGCCCGTGGACTGGAGTTGAGGGATCTCGGATACGTCCGGGGGGAAGACCAGTTTTTCGGGCCGGTGCGCCCTGGGATGCGGGCAAAAACTCTCCTTAGGCACTGTGTGCCTAAGGGGTTTCTTTGCCCGTATGCAAATAGCCTGTCGGGTGGACGCTCCAACGCGTGTCCCTCTGAACAGCAGAGGGCACAGCGGCGGAGCGGGCTTGCGGACGGTGAGTAATGGGTATGCTCGCCGTCCGACCAAGGACCAAGCCCGGGTCGGTGGCGCGTCGTGTTTCACGCGTCACCGACGGGGCCCCTTATGGGGCCAAATGCCTGCCGGGGTCGCGGATTTTTCTTAATCCAGGATACCGTGGCCCCGGAACGTAAAGGGCATCCGACGGAACACGGGTGGATTTTAGTCAGTAAGAGTCTGACAGTCCCTCCCGCCCCACCCAGGGCGGGAGGACTCATTTGATGATTTTGCCACCCTAAAAAAAAAAAAAAAAAAAAAAAAACTATCTAGTCCAGTATTTTAACACAAAAATTAATCTAAGTAATTTTGAATTTCAAACAATAATCCCAAATGATTCTTTGCCAATTTTTTTGGCTCTCACTGACCTTGCTACAAAGGTATTCAACCGACACGGCTTGAACTTAGGCTGTCTCGCGACTGAGGATCAAGGTCTAGAAAGTTGGCCCTCTCGGTCCATTCACCCACAACCCCAGAGTCCTTTGCCAAGAAATTTCTATTATATAGGATTACTTAATAAAGATTAGGCATTACAGTGTGGTTAATCTCCTATTGGTCTGCTATAATTCATTTCGCAATTCTTAATTGGATGATATAGGTTTTCAGCTTATTTTTGCCATTACGTGCTGGTTCTGAATGTATGTCCTTTAGTTTTATGTGTGTTAAGCCACTATTTGTTAGAATGCTAGATAAAATTATTTATTATGTACGGAGTTCAAACTCGAACATTATTATACGTTTCTTCCGACATAACCAATCAAACATAACTACACAAAACAAGAATAAATAATTCAGAATACTGTTACAACTTAGTGAATTCTTTGTTTCCAACCTTTTCGTTTTAATTATCTCTGTATTGCTGATCCTGGCATCCAACGCCAAGAATAAAGGCATGCAGTGGTTGCATTGAAGTTGCACGCAATGTTCCTGTCTCTTTTTGCAAAGCGCGGACAGGGTGAGGGAGAGAAATGGAAATAAACGAAGGCTTCGCCGCCCAAGCCAGGAGCCGCCCGCCCGCCCAGTCGCCACCAGCGCGCCGCCCTGGATACATCGTGACGCTTTTACCGATTAACTTATATAATGTCATTTGACTGTAATAGTTCTGAAATGAATAATAAAGTTTAAAATAGTGGATTTAATACATGTGATGCGTTAAATAGGCCAGTGAAATACTGATGGATTGGTAAGATTTATATTTTCAAATTAATTTTAATTTGGTAATTTTTATATTGCTCGTAATTATATGCGTAAAATACATAGATGTAACCAGTGTGAAAGTTCATGTTACTAGGCGTTTAAATGCCAGTGTTTTTATAAAAAAACTATAACACTAAAGGAATACTGTTGTAATTTTTAAAACAACCTGACAAGTATCTAGTATCTCTATACTAAATCTAGGTGGTATTATGTACTTTACGCGTATATAAAGTTCTTTTATACAAAATATTGTAATATCAGGTTTTATGTGTGTCAAGTTTATGTCATCAGCAATATAATTTCACGTCGTTTGAAGTATTTCACATATTTTGCGGGACGGGCGCAACAACCTTTGCTTCCAATTTTCACGACTATGATTTTATTATGACATTCAATCTACTCATAATCCTTTTTTTCGTTTTAGAAATATGCATCTCGTACAATAAGGCCTCGATTAGTGTGCGCGTTTGTTATTCCGATTCAGCTATCTGTTCCTGATATATCGATAAGATTGGCCGACACAATGATAAAAATATTCTTTTGTTTATTAATTTAAAAAAAATGCAGACGTCTGTACTGTCTGTCGTGTGTACTGAATTAGTCGTGAGTTTCTTATTGAACAATTGATATGTATTTTATACAGTAATACAGTTAATACTGTAGGAATAATACAACAATTAAATGAAACGACGATAATATTTTTCCCTTCTCTAAGAGTTGAGACGATTTCTGCGCTTGTCCTTTTAGAACAATAGATATGATGGAGTGCTTTTAGTATTTTTAAACTATAAAACATGAGTTTCCGTAAAGATAAAGGATTCTGTTCAGGAGAGGGTGTAGTAGTTTTTCCAAGGTTTTTCCTCTCGTGTCATCGTCACGCACTCTGTCGCCGGATGACGCTCCTCAGCCGCCAATTGTTGTTCAGAGGAAAGGGGTGACACCCTCCTACGCATGCATCTTCATTCAAGTGGAAGCTGAGTTAGTCATACATTTTGTACTGCCTACTGTACATGATAATAGACACAAAGATATCTTTTACGTTTCAATAGTTCGCGAAAATTATGCAGATTAGACAAACAGTGTTGTCACAGTTACATACTAATGAGTCAAGCCATATATAGCGATGGTGTTTAACGAAAGTGGCTTTTGTTAATTAAAATATGTAACTAGGTACCTATTTTAAAAGTTAAAAGATTTTTACGTAAGTATTAAGACACAATGATACACGTATGTACGTAAGTACAATGACACAAAAATGAAGAAAACTTAATATTTAATTGTCACGCAAACTTTCCTATATTTCATTAACAATCACTACTAATTAAATTATGCACCGCTGCACGCTGTTTCAAAAAAATGGGATACCTCTTCTACACACGTTTTCAATTTAACTATTCATAATAAGAACTCCTTTCATCATTACGAATGCTATTAAGCTATAACATTATACAATTACCTTGTCCATACCACATGCATTATGTTTGCAGACGCAAGTATCACATAACCCTTCCGTTTTAAACCCCTACGACTGCACGAAATTACCCCACGTAATTATTATGGGGCCCCATGTAGGGCGCGGTTTTTTTCTCTACAAGATATTTTGCAAGGGGGTTACTACATGTCTTTCTTGATGGAAGAATATTGGATTACTTTAATACAGTTTGTTGTGTTAGCCGTCGTATGTTATATGTACAGCTGTGAGATTTTTGCGAATAAAATTCAAGAACCAAAACGAATTGTGCGGTGAAACCACAGGTCTAAACGTCATCTAAATGTCATTTCCAACGATGAAAATATACTCTCGTACTGTCCTATAATTATAATCTTATAGATTTTCACGACCAAACCAAGGTCTCGTGGGAGACTCGAGGCTAGGATATTATTTATACTCTTAAATCCATAATCCAGTCACTCAGTTTATTTAACACCGAATATAGCGTTCATTTTTTTTTTTCTTCGAAAGGAGCAACGTCATTATCGATAAGTTTCTGCTTAACATTTTAAATCCGATTAAGCGTCATCGGAGGAAATTGATTCTAAAATTGTAAATTCTTATTAGGTTTATTGAGCAATAGGATAGTTATAACATTTATCTTTTGTTTCAGTTCACGGCTTGGGTGGACGCCGTAATCTTCGTGTTCAGCTTGGACAACGAGATCAGCTATAACACGGTGTCGAACTACTTCAGTAAAATGTCCCATTATAGGAATTCCGCAGAGATTCCGATCATATTGGTCGGAACCCAAGGTGGGTTTATTGAGGTTTTCACCCTGTTCACATTTCTCCATTTCATTATCTAATCTTAAATTTCCATTGGTTTATCTGTGGTATAAGTACTTAATGCTAATAATAATGAATTTTAATGATACATGATTGCTTTTGATTACGTTTTCCTTATGCCCTTTTTTACATGGCAATTTTCCCTTACTTTACGTCATTAGATTACTTTGTACGCTACCTAACATTTTTAATAAACAAATTGTTGAGGTACCTGCTTAACACGACACAAGACACAAGTGTTAATTCTAATTGTTAAATCAGTTTTCCTATCAAAGAAATATGTTACACAGTATATTTACATAATTACGTACACGCGTCCGATAGACGTATTTCCTATTAAATGATTGGTTGCTCTTCCAGATGCCATAAGTGAAAGTAGTCCACGCGTGGTAGACGACAACCGCGCTCGCAAGCTGTCGAATGAGCTGCGAAGATGTTCTTACTATGAGACTTGCGCTACGTATGGTCTGAACGTGGAACGAGTCTTCCAAGACGGTAAGTGTAACGATTTTAAACGAACATCGAATATTTATGTCTGATGATGTCAGCTTACGCGGTTTTTTTCTACAACTCAGTTTTTGGAATGTTTCTACCGTTGTAAATTTACATAAGAGAATTTTTATTTACTAGACAGAATTTGCTTTTGCGAAAATGGCTACAGGTTTTAGAATTATTTGTACAATACTGTTTTAAATTAGGATTTGACGTCCAATATACTTAATGTAAATAGGTTCTTAATACATGTTTTGCTTAGGTATTAAAGTCATTTAAATTGGATAACACGTAAATGCTATTTAAATTAACCTGGCTCCAAGATTGTTATTGACGAAATATTACGAATATTTCTCTGTGTTTTCATGTATCGGCAATATGTCAAACTCGACCGATATAATACACGTGAATCTTTTATCATTTTGGGAATTATCTACTTATCTGATGAATAAAGATACAAATGTAGGTCCTACCTATTTGTTACACAAGTAAATAAGGACACATGTATTCTGACATACTTTCATCCCTTAATGTGACATTACCTGCACCTACAGGCGGTTTATTGATTGTGATTGAGATCGATAGAGAGTTATAAAATTACATAATAGAGATTTTTTACGATCGCATCGTCTCGCGTGATACTACTTTGTGATGAGGCTACAAGCGTACTTATTAGCTAGTCTGTGGATCTCGTTTCGCTTGCGGGGTGTTCTAGCGCACGCAGTGGCAACACCGGCCCCCAACCGCGCGGTCGTTTAGTTCGTTCTCGTTCGTTCGTCGCCGCGATATTGCATTGTTTACATTTTTTTGACGTTTTAAAAAGCGTCGTTTGTGTGAATAATATTATTTTGAATGTAATCCTGAATGGAAGGATGGAGAGAACACTTATTTTCAAGTCTAACATGTCGCCTATATCGAGTTTGAGGCGTCGCAGCTCGTGCTACAACATACAAAGAGCGGAGGAACGCGATCGTAGGAAATCGTCCAAATTTGAATGTGCGTGAAAATGTTATTGTTCGATTAACCGTTTAGATCTAGTTGTCATGCTTTTTGGGTATCGAAATTGTGAAAGTTTAAGTGTGATGGTGATTATTCAGTGATTGTTTTGTTTTGCAGCGTGTCAGAAGATTGTGGGCACTAGGTTGTCGGCATCGTCTCAATGCCTGTCTGGAGGTTCCAGGCCTGTGACTCCACAGCCGCTAGTGAATTCGCCAAGCCACAACCACTCAACATTCCTTTACAAGGTAATTATTTTGCTATTACTTCCTAGCGTTCGATTGTGTTCAGTGAACCAACTTTGTTTTGATCACGATGTCATTAGCTATTTCACGATCTTTAGTAAGTACAAATAAGTAGGTACTGAAAAGTTTGTATTGTCATCAAATACCTACAATCATAGCTACCTACTCTATAAAAAGTTACAAAAACAAAAATAGTGCAAGAACTCACAGAAAGAAAATATGTGCCAACTATTTTTAGTTACCTAGGGCTTAAATACCACATGTACTTCACATAATCTTTCCAACTGTGATATTACACAATGAAAAATGTTATTAACATCTGAACAAGTAGAACAGTAATGCGTAAATCATCATTAAATTGAATTAGGAACAAAAAAGTAGTAAATTGTTGTCTTCAGTACTTTACAGGGGTCATGAACTGTACAATGTGTGTCACTTTGTACACATGCCTTAGTCTCAATGACAGAAATAAAAAAATAGAGTACTGTGCATTTTTTTTCTTTTCATAACACATGGCTTGGTCTTTCAATCATTCCACCAGTCATTTATGCTGACAATATGGAACTTATTTAAAAAAAAATAGTACCTAGGTAATTTTGATATGAATATCATTGAATATTCTGTGATTTTACTTTGAAACATATGTATTTGGTATTGTAGGTATTTCATTGAATACTTTTACCATTCAAATGCTAAAACACTAGACTGCGTTAATCCTATATCATTTACATTTCCACTTAAAGTTTTAAAGAGGAAAAACTTTGAGACTTGTACTTGTCTTTTAAAACAATATTACTGTATAAATCTCATGAGACTTGTATTAATTAAAATCTATTCTGAGATAAGAACAGTCATCAAAAGAGATAGGTACCTAAATATTCAGGCAGCAATTTTGAAACAGTTGGTCTTGAGACCGAAATGTGTTTTTTGTAAATGATTTTCCAAATTTGTGTTATAGTATAATTATATGTATAACACAAAATTGAAAACATTATGTCTGAGCAATTGCATCATCATCATTTGTCTATAAATGTTCCCACTGCTGGGACACAGGCCTCCTCTCTGTGATAGGGAGTGGACCATAATCCACCATGTGGGTCCAGTGCGGGTTGGTTGAAGACACATCTCTTATAATTTTTGGTTCTAGGATATGCAGGTTTCCTCATGTTTTCCTTCAAGTAGGTAATACATCCAGCTAAAGGATAAATAAACATTAATCAATGTGAGTTCCATATCTATCAGCTCAAACAATGATTCATTTCTTATCATATTTTATTTTAGTGTAAATTGTGATAAATGATAACTTTCCAATATTTTATTGCACATGCATATATTTAAAAACAACATTATTTCTAAAAACATTTCCTTTGTTGCACAAGAATTGTATTTCTTGCTTGATTTGATTAATTTAATCATCGGGCAAATCATAGTCTGTTGACTGATTTAATGGTTTTGGGCACTTATTTAGATTCATAGGGACAATTAAATGCCTTTGTCATAATTTGGCTTCACTTAAAATAGTCAACTTCTTTAATTGTTTGCATATCTTGTCATATGAAAATTTGAAATTGAGAAGTACCTGAACGAAATACTGCTAGGTACCATGCTCTGCCTTAAAAAAGAAAATATTGATAAGAATAATGTTGTTTTTAATTAATAATGCAATAAATTATTGGCCAATCATTAATCTCACTTTATTCATAGTACCCCATATTCAGGTAAAATTCAATTTCAAAACCAGGTAGGTATTTGGATATTTTCAATTAAAAAAAAATGTTTTAAAAGAGTTTCTCTGGCATTTGTTTAAAACTTTCATGAATTCTTTGAAGACAGCTTGTAAGGATAATTTATTGTGTTTTAAAACCTAGACAACTATGTTCACGCCTCATTAGTTTTATTTAATAGTTTAATTATATGCTCTACTGACAGTCGAAATACCGGATTTTTGTGAAGCAAACATCTAGTAATTTGAAGTTAGATTTATGTCTTTATATTCAACACCTAATAACCATTTTGTTTCCTATACTTATTTGGGTTGTCCGTGGCTAAACATTGGTAGTTTGTGTTTTTTTTTAAAGTCAACTAATGGGCGGTATATAATATAAATTTTAAATGACTTATAGGCCAGATGACAGAATAGCAAAAATATATAAAAAAAACAAGATTTTTCTGAATTAATATAGAACTGGATAGAACAAAAACCTTTATAAAGAAAATCATTCAAAAGTAAGACACGCTAGACATGTCAGGAACTCAGGATAAGAGAGAAAAGTTCAAAAGATAATAAATTAAAATATTACTAAAATAAAAACACAAAATGGGGAGAGACACTTAGGCGTCAAAGAACTCCTCAGCATCGCTGTCATCCTGGAACGTGCACAGAAGATTGGCAGCATTGCCACGTTGGATGCCAATGCGTATATATGTAATATAAGAATATTTAACTAATATTGTAATTAATCTTTAAGTAATATAAATTATTATAATTCGCAATTGATGTTAGAGAGAAAAATTGCTATTAAATAAAAAATGCATGTGATGCTTTCTTTATGGGAAAAGGGCTGCCGCCGTTATCATATCTTCTATCACAAAATAATCAGTATGACAACTCAAATAATAGTGGTGAATGTTTGCGTTCATGTTACTGAAGTAATATCTGGCCCTTATCAATTATCATAATCCAGCACTTAGGCACATTGAGTGGTGTGCTAGTGTTACATGTTTGAAGTTGGGACATCATAGATCTTGTTATACAGGATAATCAATCATATAGTTTGATGTTGACCCCTTTAGTACTAGGTAAGAACCCTTGTGCTTCAGCATTCTAGGTGAAGCATCAGTTAAGAGTGAAAAGATGTGAATTTCGGTTTTTTGGGACAACATCATTGAAAATGCGGGATTTGTGCTTCAAAAGTGGGGCAGGCCTTTTTTTAGGGTTCCGTAGTCAACAAGGAACCCTTATAGTTTCGCCATGTCCGTCCGTCCGTCCGTCCGTCTGTCCGCAGCTTAGCTCAGAGACGCCCAGCACTAGAAAGCTGTAATTTGGTGTAAATATACGGATTTGTTGCGTCAAAAAAGTGGTAAAATAAAATCTCGTAAAATATTTTTTTTTAGGGTACCTCCTGTACACGTAAAGCGGGGATGTTTTTTTTTTTCTCGCGTACCCCTTAGTGTGGGGTATCATTAAATAGGCCTTTAAAAAATATTGGTAGTTTCCATCAACAATTTTTTGATAAAAAGATTCGTTTGTGAAATATTAAGCTTTAAAGTGCTAATTTTTGCCCTACTCGAGTGTCCCCCCCCTCTACCAGCTAAACGGTTATGTTTGGGGGTGTGAAAAAATTTACAATAGTAGTATATATAACGAAGTTTAAAAGAAAATTATCATGACTAAGTGGGCTTTACAAGTTTACGAGTAATAGTTGACCAACTTATAAAACGTACTGGGATAACATTTTCCTAAACAAAATGTATCGGAGAACAACTGCAAATGTAAGTTTGTCAACTTCATTTTTACAGCTATAATAGGTAGTGGAGTGGAGTGCAGTGGAGTGGAGTGCAGTGCAGTGGAGTGGAGTGGTGTGGAGTGTAGTGGAGTGGAGTGGAGTGGAGTGGAGTGGAGTGGAGTAGAGTGGAGTGGAGTGGAGTGGAGTGGAGTGGAGCGGAGTGGAGTGGAGTGGAGTGGAGTGGAGCGGAGTGGAGTGGAGTGGAGTGGAGCGGAGTGGAGTGGAGTGGAGCGGAGCGGAGTGGAAGGGAGTGGAGCGGAGCGGAGTGGAGTAGAGCGGAGTGGAGCGGAGTGGAGCGGAGTGGAGCGGAGTGGAGCGGAGTGGAGCGAAGTGGAGCGGAGTGGAGTGGGGTAGTGTGGGGTGGAGGGTCGAAAATCGCTTGAACCTTTTTAACAGGTTCATAGCGATTTTCGACGTGTCTTGACACCTCTCAAGTTTTTTTTTTAATACGTCATAAATCGTAAACCTTTCAAAGTTGGAACCAACTACAAGAACTTTTATAGTATGTTATTACTTGCTGCTACGGAACCCTTTATGGGCGAGTCCGACTCGCTCTTGGCCGGTTTTTTTTTATTAAAAATCAACATTTATTTTTGTTGATTATTAAATTTTTGAATAGTCAATTAGTAATCTGTATTATGTGTTTCCTTAATGAAAAAAAATAAATAAAACACTACAATTTTTAAATTACATTATTTGGAAAATGTAAGTACAGTTTTCATACCATAGTGCCATGATGCTTAAGAGAGCGTATTCTGAAAGTTGGCAACGTCGCAAATAGTTGTCAAATATTAACAAGTTTTAATTAATTTAGAAATGTTACTGTGTGGAAATAAGTACTATGGCTCTGTAGTGCACTAAAAATTGATAAGAGAATGCAATAAGTAATATCATAACACCAAATACATATATAGTGTTAGATGTAAAAAAAGTATTTGGAAACCTTCCAAATGCCTTTTTTACACCTGAAACGGTGACAACATCAAATTCAGTGTTTTAATTACTATATTAAATTTTTAGTCACTACAGAGCCATAATTATTTCTTATTTTCATACAGTATAGTATAATTTACAAAATTAATTAAAACTTGTAAATATTTGACAGCTATTTGCGACGTTGCCAACTTTCTGGTTACGCACCCTTATAGCCTCAGCATTTTGCCTCTTTGTAATATTAGTATACATATAGATTCTTCTTCTTCTTCCTGCCCTTATCCCATCCTACTTGGGGTCGGCGCAACACGTTATAGTATACATATAGATTGAATGTCATAAAATATGTGAGGTCGTCAAGTTGATGGTTCATAGTTTGCAATAATAATTTTACTGCATATCTTGGAAATCTCACTGATTACTTTATTAATAATCGCTGTATGAAGAGGAAATAGCCACAATCACTTTCTTGATGTTTTCCTATATCTACTAGGAAGCAATAAACTACTAGATAATCTAAAAACTTCACTAGATTCTCATGAAATATCTTAATCTGTTATTATATTAGATGCCTAATCGATAATAATCGGGCTATTCCTTTTATTCAACTTAATATCATGTGAATTTTCCCTAAAAATTTCTCCATACATGACATAATATTGTCCTGACAATAATATAGTAATATTCCACAACTATCACACAACGCCATCTAGTCCCAAGCTAACCAGAGCTTGTGTTATTGTTATGGGTACTAGACAACTCATAAACATACTTATATATTTCTAAATACATAAATATTATAGATAAATTACACCCAGACACAGAACAAATGATCGTGCTCATCACACAAACATTTGTCCTGGGTGGGAATCGAACCCACGACCTCCGGCATAGCAGTCAGGGTCACTAACCTCTAGACCAACAGGCCTGTCAAAATATAATTAGTTACATAGTTTCCTAAAAAAAAATACAATGTACTAGAGTTTATTAATCATAAGCGCGCAGGAGTTCCAATTCACTCTCGTTTAGTTTGCTCTATCTTAGGTCTAATCTTAATCTCTGGGGTAGACTAGATTGGGGCCAAGATCAAAGACACTTAAATAATAATAAAAAAAAAAAAACAAAAAAAAAACCTACTATTTGTAGAAGATACTGAAAAAATAAAAAGACGAAGGTATTGAATCGGTCATTCAAAGTCGATGTTCTAATAAACATGTTGATAAATCTAATCTTATGTGATATCAGTGTTTAATCTTCTTGCGTAACACTAAGTAGGTGACTGTACCACTTCACAACTGAGAGTGAAACTGTGAAAGCTTAGAATTTCGTCTCTCACGTAATCTTATAATCTATTCTGTTTTGGTGTCATTTTTGCGATAAATGATACGTCTTTTCATTCTTAATGTTATTCTTCAAAAATGTCGGAAACGACTTCGTTGTATTTCCGATTGAATAACTTTTAATTTCTTTAATTTATTTATTAGCAACCTCTTAGCCCAGTTTAGCATTCTCTCTTTACGATCTGATAAGGATAGTTCAATTTTATTTCTATGCAAATGACTTCCAGGTCAATGTGTAATTTTGTTTCTATGCGGATGATTTCCAAGTCAATATGTGCATAGGAACCATTATGAATAAACATCCCACTCGACTCAAACCTAGCATCTGTAAACCATAGCATTGACTCAATGCATGATATGAACTTCCGACTCTAAGGAATAAGTCCTAACTACCTACATGTATCTTAATTTTTGAAAATGAGTAAATATTGCAAATGCAAATGGCTAATAAGACCCCAAAGAAGGAACCACTGGCTCGGAAGACACAGGCTCTGCCTAGTTTCGGAGTCAGGGATACTTATATTTTTGGACAAATGCTAGCCCTAGCGACAGTTATCTTGCGAATTTTGTAGCAAAAAAAAAAAAATTCTCATATTTTAAGTCAATACTCATGTACACCTTACCATAAGAACATTTTTGTAATAAGGGTTATGAATAAAACATTATTATTATTTTCTTTATTCATTATTTTTCATATTTCTTTACATTTTTAAATATTAAAAAAAAAAAAATTAAAAAACATTTAAAAATATAAAAAATAGTGGCCCACTAGCATCGGGAACAGGGTCCAAGGTGCCGGTGGTTAGGACTCTAGAGAGAGGAACCTCCTCACAATGCGCGCCGTGTCCAAGAGAACTGCTTTCTGCATCAAGTCCTTGAGCATTATTATTATTATTATTATTATGTATACTTTCTTTATTAGGCACATATCACATTAATTTAACATAGCAGTCGTACACCCCTGAAGGGTTAGGTTAGGTTAGATGGTTAGGCAAGATGTGGACTTTTAGCACGCCTAAATTTCGCCACTTATAAAGCTCTATTTGGGAGCAAACCTATTGTCACCAACTAAGAACAATTACAACCTTCGACCCAATGACACTGCCAGACCTGGAAAACCTTCCTAAAGGCTTCATGTCCAGTAGTAAATTTTGCGACTGCTATACCAAACGAGGGAGTTCTTCAAATATTTTTTTTAAATTTGATTGAGTTAATTTGACTCTCGTCTATTCCGAGACATAGCTACGATAAAGTGAGCTTACCCAGAAGAAGCCTGTCCCTATCTATTTACTTATAGTTAAAACGATTCTTTAAATTATTGCCTCTTATTTATTTAATTTATCACCATCTAAGGTGTGTCCATAACATGTGCTATTTATGTGAACATTCACATCACATAACTCAGACATTATTGATCATATTTTAGTCAAACTAGTTCCTAGGTATTTCAAGGTTAATAAGGCGTGTAGGTAGATAGGTAATCACAATTATATTACATAGGTATCTTGTTTTGATACAGAAATCCGGGTAATTGTTATTTTCCGAAATGGAAATGGATTTGGATAATATGGTTATAATTTTTGTAATTTTATGATAATACATTATGTATTTATTCAATTCTGAATAGGACAGCACCTATGTAGGTATAGGGACCGTATTCGGAAAGTCTTGTTCTAAAGACCAATCTATACATATAATAAATCTGTAGAAGGGTCAATTCTGTACATTGAAAATATTGAAAAAATAAATAGCGGGGGGTGTTGCTGGATCGATACCAAACCCAAATATGTGATTAAAAAAATTTTTGTCTGTCTGTATATGCAGGCATCACGTGAAAACTAACGGTTCGATTTCGATGAAACTTGGTATAATTATACCTTATTATCCTGGGCATAAAATGGGATACTTTTTATCCTGGAACGCGACCTTTTTGATTACTGTTCCGATCAGTTATTTGTAAATACAAGGTCGGAATTACTATGAAAAAAATACTTACTACAGAACGCGAGCTCAACAGCAGTAGCTCAATAGAGGGATCTCCTTAATTATTATAGGCTTAGCCGTATTTGGGTCCAATAGATATTTATAAGATGTCATTGTCAGAGTTACTCAGAATGGAGAAATAAACCATCCACGCGAAGACCGAAATCCGCGCGGACGGAGTCGCGGGCGGAAGCTAGTCAACAATAATTTTATTGTGAACCTACGAGTTTTATATAAAAAAAAAACTTGTTTTATAGTTGTTTAGTATTAAAACTTTATCATTATCTCAGTTCGAAAATAAAAATTGAAATCTGTTTATAGTGATTATACAGCACGCCGATTGTGAGTTCTACGTACCTAGATGGCGTTGTGTGATAGTTGTGGAATATTATTATATTATTTTTATTGCCTAGCCTTTCTGAAGCACTTCACCAAAATTAAATGTCCGGTGTTTGGTAGGTACCTTTAAATCATGCCAATATTTTGCTAATCTGTCTTTTTGTGAACCTGTCCTTTTGCTATTCTGTCTTTTTGCGAACCTGTAATTTTGCTAACCTGTCATTTTGCTAATCTGTCTTTTTCCGTTTCTGTCGTTCTGCGCCCAAAACATTATTTTAAATCGAATATTAAACACAGTCAGTTCCATAATTCCGCGCATTGCGTAAACATGGAATCGAGTGAAATGTTTACACTTTTTATGTAGATTCATAGTGGATGGGCCGGCTATTTGATTTATTGTGTTTACTTTGATAACCTTCCTATATTTATTAACGAGATTGACGTAGTTTTCGAGTAAAATTCACACCACTAGGCCACTAATATTATTATTTTTTACAATATAGTATGAAAAAAATGAATAAAGCAAAGCAACTAGAAGTCCTGGGTTTGAATAACAGCTCAGGCAGTGCTGTTGGGTTTTTCATTAGGAATTTCTCAATAGAAGTTCGGAGTAAGGATTTAACATAAAATTCCTCTCTTTGGACAAAAGCTTAACAGACCTGAATATGTGAGAATAGTCCCTTAAGACTTGTGTAAAAAAATTGCAAAAGGCTCACCTCACTCATACTCGTAGAATGTAAATATAATGTGTAATGAGTGTTGTTGAGGTACTATACAACTCACTTATTGTACACCCTAATTTGGCCGTATTACATTTAGGGTGCGGTGAGCAGTGGTGGCCCAGTGGTATCGGCCTCGACTTACGAGTTGTAGGTCGTGGGTTCGAACCCCGTCAGGCGCATTACTTTGTGTAATTTATTTCAACACCACTGCTCTCAAAACGGTGAAGGAAAACATCGTGAGGAAACCGGCAGAACCAAAAATTCGAAGACATGTGACATCTACCAATCCGCACTGGGCCCGCGTGGTAGATTACGGCCCACTCCCTCTCACAGAGAGGAGGCCTGTGTCCCAGCAGTGGGAACATTTATAGGCTGATGATGATGATGACATTTACGGTGTAAGTACTTATACCTGTATCTGACGTATCACTAATAATAAACTATACAAAGAAGTTTGTTTCAGGGTTTCAGACCGTAATCTGAAACCCTGAAACAAACTTCTTTGTATAGTTTCCTCACCTCACAAGGCCAAGATTAAGGATATCATGCGAGTACTAAAACAAATTATTCTCCGCACATATACCTAGGTGTAAGTACCTACCTTTAATTGTTATCAATCAATTTCCTGGTTATTGGATGCCCTTCACGAAATCGAGTGGATGGCCGAAGGTATTAAATAAATAAATAACAAAGACAATAAGAATTAAAATCGCGCAGTTTTAATACATACCTAACTGATACATCGTTATTGATTTACGTTAAAACTAGCATGAGCCTGTGGCGTTACCTACCCGCGTGAAGTTCGGTAATTATCCCTAGGTATCGTTTTACCGGGATAAAAAGTACCTATCCTATTAATTAATTTGTTTGAAAGAGTAACATCCATCTATCCAAACAAACTTTCACGTTTATAATATTAGTAGGATGCGAGAAAATGACTTATTCAAATACTAAAAGTGACCTAAGTATTTTTTTATTTTACCTGAGAAAGTGTATTATCATAAAATTAAATAATTTCATACTTTGTGAAGAAACTTTTTTTCAGATTTTAGCCTCCTGCAGACACACGCTATTAATCGCGCTGCGACTGCGACAACGAGCCAAGCTAATTTCCACTCTAAAAATACTGCGAATGGACCGCGACATGTCGCCCCGCGCGATTAATCGCGTGTGTCTGCAGGAGGCTAAAATCTGAAAAAAAGTTTCTTCACAAAGTATGAAATTATTTAAACGTCAACTTGTTGAGTATGTTCGACCAACGTTAGTTGATTACTTCACGTTTCACGTTAGAGAAATTCTGTTGAATATTTCACTGTAATAAACACTTTCACTAATACTGTAAGACGCCTAAATGATTGCCTAATTATTAGTATTCCATTGGAAGATTTTAAATTTGACGCTGAACAGAGGGACAACTGTCCACAACATGCCTTTATTAAGCCCATCTAGTTAAGTGACGCTTATAGTTAGTGAAAACGAGCGTAAATGGCTCAACTTGTATCTTCAATAAAGTTTTAATTGCGCACAACTGCATCTCAATTCGCGATGCATCACACATAACGATTGACTCATACAAACTTGCAGACGACCCATTCAAATTAACCACAATCATTCAATCAAAATCAAATACAATGCAATTCAATCGATCCCATATAAACATCACGACGCAGGATCTAGATGACGTTCAGTTCCTAAAATAGGCTAACAATAGCCTATTGTCCTATATTTGTGTCTTGTGACGTCAGAAAACAATATGGCTACGATTTTGCGATGTTATTATTAAATCATAAATTGTATCGAAGTCTAAGGAAGTTATAAATGACGGAAATAATCTCATCCTCACTTCAAAGATTGTTTGTGTGTTAGTCAATCAATAACTCTGTAACGGCTGAACAGATGAGGTCATTACTATTCCGTAGATTTAAGCGTAGTACCTACGCATTACGACCATGGCTTCGCATGAAAACGTTGAAGAAAAGAAAATACAGCCCATATTACTCACTGATAATGGAGCATTTGAAGAATGGTCAAAGAATAAAAAAAAAACAAAACTAGCTTTATAAAATTACTAGCTTATACCCGCGGCGTTCCTCGCATGAAATTCTATAAATATCCAACGGAAACGTCATACCGGGATACAAAGTATCCTGTGTCTTAATCCAAGTTATTTTTTTAATGGGTTTGCTCTTAACCTTAGTCTAGGTCAGGAGTGACTAAGACAAGGTCGACGATGGAGCGAGCTTACCCAGAAGAAAAACAGTTATAAAGTCTGTGTAATTTCTAACTGTAATTTCTCCTGTGACGTGGGTGCGTTTACAAACATATAAACTCACATACACAAACACCCAGACCCGAAACAACTACTTGTAGGTCATACAACAAATATTTGTTCCGTGCAGGAATCGAACCCGCGACACGTTGCGTAGCAGTCGATCACTCAACCACTGCGCCAACCGTGCCGTCAAAAAAATTTCATCCAAATCTGTTTACTTGTTTTTGAGTAAAAGAGTTACAAACATTCATCCATCCAACTTTAGAAGTAAAATTTATTTTACATTAGATAATTCGTTTAGTTGGTTTACCTAGGTCTTTTTTGTACTAAATCGACTGCGCATTTAGATCACTTGATTAGATTCGATAACATTGAATGGGACAAGGTTATTCAAACCGTTAAAAACCTAAACCAGTACATATCGACGTTTTTATAGCACTGTTCAAATGGAAATGTCTGAGTCAGTATTCAATTTCCATATACATATCCGTAGGAAGCTGTTATTTTTCCTTTATAAGAAAATGGAGATATCAAACTACCTACGCAGCTTTTAACATTGTATTTTAACATTTGTCTTTCAACTATGTATGAAATATTTTTGGAGAAGTGTGACTTGACATACATTTCATTATTTCCAAGTTTGAAGCTATGAGGCATGGTAAAACATTTCTAACTTCCGTTAAAATACCTATCCTTTGTGATTCTTCTCTTCCATCGGGACTGACTTTGTCTTTAAAACCACCATAGGTTTAATAAACACGACGTATTTACATATAGATGAACAACGAGTGTCAATCTTATAGGCCGCTTTTGCCACAGTACAAATGAAATTTGTCTTGACGCACCGAATTATCTCCATCTTTCTTTGAAAAAAATAGGCCCTCACTAGAAGTTTCTCTTGTCTCGTGGGTGCGTTTATAAATATTTAAATTCAGAAACCCAAACAACCCCGAACAACAACTTGTAGGTCTTACCGATATTTGTTACGTTCGGGAATCAAAATCGCGAAACGCAGCGGTGCAGCCACGTGTATAACTTGCGTAAGGTGGCAAGGGGTGTTCAGGGTTCTTTGGACAAATATTTCAGTAACACTGCTAGTATAGGCTTATTTTAATGGTAATTCATCCTTGTTCCAGGACTCCCTACCTCGCGGCCACCACACACTCTCTGCCTCATCCCACCACCTACACAGAGGCGCTCAATCCTTCGACGCCTCCTCAAACAGCAGTGGAATCTCTTCAACACACGTCGTAGAAATACACAGCACGAATGGCTCCGACACATCATCACGATGGGGCAACTCACTCGGCAGCCACGGCTCCTCATCAGGGCTCGTTTCCATAGCAACAGAAAATAACAACGTCAAATTCACAGCCCCACACTGTCTCGACAATTTACAACCACCGAAAGATTCTAAGGACTTGCCCACTCCATCATCGACGCCCACGACGTCGAGAAAGTCTCGAAGGAGATCGAATCTCTTCACCCCTTCTAAAAAGGGGGATGATAGACTGAAGAATGGGGAGTTGGGGTCTGGCAGAGCGATTCCCCTGAAGCAGGGGTATTTGTACAAGAAGAGCAGTAAGGCTCTAAATAAGGAGTGGAAGAAGAAATATGTGACATTGTGTGATGATGGCAGGCTCACGTACCATCCTAGTTTACATGTAAGTTAATATCTTAGTTTCCCAGTCAACTGTTCTAGAACAAGCTGATCCGAGGTGTAAAATACTGCAGTTTGGTGGTGAAAAAACGAGTTATTTAAATTGTGGAAAATAAGTATGTAGAAACTTATACAAAACCAGTCCTATTTCGTAATCAATTTTGCTAACAAATATTCAAACCTGTTGATAGTATTCAACACTAACTTGTTTTTAAACAAAAAATATTTCATTATTTTTTCTAGTAATAGATACATCTTCCTTTATTATAATTTATGTGATCACTTATTGATGCGCACATCAACACAAAAGCATTATTTCCTTCTTGTAACGTCATGCATCGAATCCCCAAAAGGTTAGGCAGTACTTACAACACATTAACAACATCGTTAAAATTTACCAGGACTACATGGAAGACGTGAACGGCAAGGAGATATCTCTCCAGTATGTGACAGTGAAGGTCCCTGGACAGAAGCCAAGGGGCTCCAAGTCCATCATCACGACCGTACCAGGGTACAACGGGTACAGCAGTCTCGATATACATGACAGTATTGGAGGACTGTCTATTGGTGAGTGAACATTAATATTCTAGGTTGAAGTTTTAGCTGAGCTGGATTCTACTGGGTTTACAATGGTCATCTTCTTCTCGAAACTTGTGTATACGATGACGAGTTGCCAGTTAAGGATGACGAGACAAATGACACATGTCAAAGAATTCGCGACGTGGTCACATCATCACCACATAATCGGTGCTGCTATTTAAACATCTTTCCTCCAGCGAGTATGTGGACTTGAGTTTTACTTTTGACCACGAATTTTAATTACAATAAATAATTAACGTGATCCTTTGAACATATTTTCAAGTATCTGCGAAGACTATGATCTCAGTATTAAGATAGGCTCCAGAGCATTTATTACCTTTTAAGTACTACCTATCGTCATTTCAGCCCGGGCTCAGCCACTACGGGGTATAGGCCTACCCTCTTTCCTGGCGTTTTTGTCGGATCTGTGCGACGCACATAATCTATTCCCAAAAATTTTACCTTTAAATACAAAACACTGATTTCCACCTCCTTCTTTACAGGCTACAAAGATAAACCAACTCGAGCGACAGACAAAGCTTTAATGTCAGCGTTTGACACAATGAAGGAGCCTGCAACTAGCCGGCAGTCACTAGCTTCTGAGGCAGAGGTCGGGTCCACGAATGGACAGGACAAGGACACGCCCCATGTCAAGAAGAGGCATCGGCGGATGAAAAGCAGCGGGGTTAAGAAGGATGGGGATGAAGGTATGTGCTCTATGAACACTTTTTCTGTGTCAGATGTGGCTATCTCTGGTGTTAATTTAGGAATCTTTAAATGGGGAGTAGAAATGCATAGGTGCATAGGATTCACACTAGGGATTTCTTCTGCTTCGAGGGTGCATTTACAAACACATAACATTACACGCAGCATTCAGACGCTCGGCTATTGCACTAACCGTATAACTTTACCTGGTTTTACGTACCACAATTGTAAAAATCCCTTTCAGAGTTAATCGATTATTATCGATTCACACCTCCATTTCTATTCACCTCGTTTTGCTGTTCGAAATAATAGGGAAATATTCAGAAACTAGCCAGCAGTATTTTGTTGAGTTTTTTTTTGTTTAGACTTTCAATTTTAGTATTTCAGAGGCATAGACTTAAAAAGATGGACTGTGCCTTCCCTAGCCAACTGACAAATAAAATTGGTCATACACTAGAAGGAGAGGCACTACTTATCTCTTTCCTGGAACGGAAATATAGGACCCGCTCTGCGATTCCTCTCTTTTTAGTTAAGAGGGGTCAATTTTAGGCAGATATTGCGCAGTCCAAACTTTAAGTACGAGTATTATGTTCAGAGGTATTTTTCGGTCGATTTCGCCAAGTGGTTCTATAATCTGTAACACAAAAGTTTTTCCGTCATCAATTTTTCAGTTCACGAAGTCTGAGTTTGTGTTCCGATAGTAACAATAAACTCGTCACCTATTGGATGTTGTATGATAAAGGATAAATGTCAGCAGGTAGGTGTATCAAAGTGGGTGCGTGGCCTTACCCTTTAGTGAATATAAGTGTCCATCTTGTTATACATATTATGTGTAGGTTCTCTATTAAGTCATCATCTGCCTGGTCTGGTTCTAACTGGTTGTAATACCACTACTTAACATGAATTGATTCTCTATCTGATCTCTAATACCCAGTAACTGGGAATATAAAGAACTTGGTCAGGCTGGCGGTCAGGCTTTCAGGCTTCTTACGTCGTTACAAGATTAACGACTGCCAAATATCGATATATGACAGCGGGGGCCAACGGCATAACGTGATTTCCGAAGCACCGCAGAATCAGGGTATGCCAATGATGGTCACCAAACCACTGGCCAATCTCGGCGAGAGCGACCTATGCGGTCGTTATTATTAAATCACGATTCCATTATTAAGTACTTATGTGTAATCAAACCTCATTTATAATTATGTTTTCTTTCTTTCAATGTGCAGAAGGTGAATATGCGACCTCATGCGAGTTCACAATAGTGAGCCTGGACGGCAAGCGCTGGCGCTGGGAGGTGTGCGGCACAGGCAGCGGCAGTGCGGCGGTAGGGGCCGCGGCCGCCGAGCGGGACGCCTGGGTGGCCGCGGTCGAGGCGCAGATACTGGCCTCGCTGCAGGGACGGGTGAGACACACATACATTATATTGTGCTGGTATCTACTACACTATGCGGCACACAGCGGCAGTGCGGCGGTAGGGGCCGCGGCCGCCGAGCGGGACGCCTGGGTGGCCGCGGTCGAGGCGCAGATACTGGCCTCGCTGCAGGGACGGGTGAGACACACATACATTATATTGTGCTGGTATCTACTACACTATGCGGCACACAGCGGCAGTGCGGCGGTAGGGGCCGCGGCCGCCGAGCGGGACGCCTGGGTGGCCGCGGTCGAGGCGCAGATACTGGCCTCGCTGCAGGGACGGGTGAGACACACATACATTATATTGTGCTGGTATCTACTACACTATGCGGCACACAGCGGCAGTGCGGCGGTAGGGGCCGCGGCCGCCGAGCGGGACGCCTGGGTGGCCGCGGTCGAGGCGCAGATACTGGCCTCGCTGCAGGGACGGGTGAGACACACATACATTATATTGTGCTGGTATCTACTACACTATGCGGCACACAGCGGCAGTGCGGCGGTAGGGGCCGCGGCCGCCGAGCGGGACGCCTGGGTGGCCGCGGTCGAGGCGCAGATACTGGCCTCGCTGCAGGGACGGGTGAGACACACATACATTATATTGTGCTGGTATCTACTACACTATGCGGCACACAGCGGCAGTGCGGCGGTAGGGGCCGCGGCCGCCGAGCGGGACGCCTGGGTGGCCGCGGTCGAGGCGCAGATACTGGCCTCGCTGCAGGGACGGGTGAGACACACATACATTATATTGTGCTGGTATCTACTACACTATGCGGCACACAGCGGCAGTGCGGCGGTAGGGGCCGCGGCCGCCGAGCGGGACGCCTGGGTGGCCGCGGTCGAGGCGCAGATACTGGCCTCGCTGCAGGGACGGGTGAGACACACATACATTATATTGTGCTGGTATCTACTACACTATGCGGCACAGGCAGCGGCAGTGCGGCGGTAGGGGCCGCGGCCGCCGAGCGGGACGCCTGGGTGGCCGCGGTCGAGGCGCAGATACTGGCCTCGCTGCAGGGACGGGTGAGACACACATACATTATATTGTGCTGGTATCTACTACACTATGCGGCACAGGCAGCGGCAGTGCGGCGGTAGGGGCCGCGGCCGCCGAGCGGGACGCCTGGGTGGCCGCGGTCGAGGCGCAGATACTGGCCTCGCTGCAGGGACGGGTGAGACACACATACATTATATTGTGCTGGTATCTACTACACTATGCGGCACACAGCGGCAGTGCGGCGGTAGGGGCCGCGGCCGCCGAGCGGGACGCCTGGGTGGCCGCGGTCGAGGCGCAGATACTGGCCTCGCTGCAGGGACGGGTGAGACACACATACATTATATTGTGCTGGTATCTACTACACTATGCGGCACACAGCGGCAGTGCGGCGGTAGGGGCCGCGGCCGCCGAGCGGGACGCCTGGGTGGCCGCGGTCGAGGCGCAGATACTGGCCTCGCTGCAGGGACGAGTGAGACACACATACATTTAAAAAAATTATTGTTAATCCGAAGATTATCCTGATAGTAACTTTAGTCCACGTTTATTAATAAGGATCAGTTCAGACCGAGACGCGAAGCGTCGCGACGTGAAGCAACGATTCTTCAAATGTGTATCTTACCGTGTAGTAAATAAAGTTAGATTTTGAATAGCTCTTTTGATATGTGCGCGCAGCGTCACGTCTCGGTCTGAGCTGACCGTGAGGGGGCAAAAGTCTTACTAACAAGACTATCGCAATCATGCTCGACAATTTCAAAATTTTCATTCCACTCTCAAAGTCGTATGGTGACGTGAGCGCCATCTATTGTAGAATTGTCAAATGTTTACACTTGATAATTCTACAATAGATGGCGCTCACAGTGTCTGGGTACTGAATCAAGTCGTAGGCTCAAATCCTACTCGCGTTTTTTCTTGGGAATTAGGCTTTGCCTCTTGTTACCTAGCATAATTATAGAATAAGATGGAAAACCTAGCAACACCATTATAACAATGCTGTATTCTTCTTCCAGACGTCCCGACAGCCCATGCCTACGGGTGCTAACTCGACGGGCGACGTTCGAGCTACCTACTACATACGTCGCGTCAATGGCAACGATAAGTGCTGTGATTGTGGTGCCGCAGGTAACTATATTGTATTTTATCTTTTTACTTATTTCTGTATAGTTAGTCAACCTGTACCCAAGTGGTGCGGAATGGACGAATTGCGAACTAAAGGCTTTGAAAGACCATCTTCTTGCCCTTATCCTTTCGGCGCAACACGTTTTCTTCCAGTATACATAATTATATAATTTTTATTAAATTATATTAATTTACACACATAATAAAGATTCAAAACTTTCGATCGAGTCGAAATGCTGACATAAGTTAATTATACTAAGATATTCTTAATTGTAAAAGTTAAACAATCCATTTCGATTTGTATTGTTATCATGAGTAAAATTGACACCTATTTTACATACTTAATAATCCTAGACCAAGTTTAAATATGCAAATGTTAAATAATTTTGTAGAAAAATGTATATTTAGCTGAGCAGAAAAATTACGCTAGTGAGATTATTGAACCTTTCTAAATATTATTCAGAGATTATAAAACATCTAATCCACAAAATCTTTTATTTATTTTCGAAAAATATTGCTTGAATAAACAAAATAATAATATTAACGACGTATTAACACGGAAGAACGATGTATTATTCCACTCTGTCTACTACGTACTGCCATCAATGGAGTAAAGTGGAATGTTTTGTATTTGGATACCCAATTTGTGTGTCAAAGTAGACTTATACACAAAAGTCATCTTAACAAAGGATCTCTCGAACAGTTGCCATATTTGCAGGTACAGTTAAGCACAGCGTTGCTAATCCCTGGGGTGGCGATAGAGGGTTGTGCTCGACAGTACCTGTAACTTTGCATACGAATCTCAAGTATTTGATATAGTTCTTGCAAGAGGTTTCACTCGCTACCTTTTCCAGTTTAATGCAAAGAGATGTAACCTGTAATCATTTACTATCTATTCATCATCATCATATCAGCCCGGGATCACCCACTGCTGGATATAGGCCTCCCCCTGTTGTTACCATATCTCTCGGTTCTGTGCGCCTCTTATCCATTTATTCCCCGCGATCTTGACGATATCGTCAACCCAACGGGCTTTTGGGCGGCCTTGGTTTCTTTGGCCGAACCTTGGCCACCATTCGGTCAAAACCTTGCTCCATCTGCCATCTCTGCGTCTAGCCAGATGCCCTGCCCAACTCCACTTATGGCGTATCGCCCTATCCCCGACGTCATAGACTTTCGTCCGACGACGGATTGCGGTGTTACTCACTCTATCTGAAATAGTTATGCCGAGCATTGCTCGCTCCATGCATGGCCCTTTGAGCAACTCGTATTCGGTGCACAGTCTCCTTTGTAAGCGTCCATGTCTCGGCACCGTAAGTAATCGTTGGCAGGAGACATTGGTTAAAAAGGCGAATTTTCAGACATTGGGGTATCTTCCTGGATCGAAAAACATGTTCGAGCTTACCAAATGCCGCCCACCCGAGCTGTATTCTCCTAGAAAGCTCTTTATTTGAATGCTCCTTTTCAAAAGATAGAACATGTCCCAGATAAACGTAATGGTCAACCAACTCCAGACAGTCCAGACGCTCGTTTTCAACCATAATAGCAGAGTGAGTGACATCTGGATTTCGTGACATCACCTTCGTCTTGGACATGTTCATTCTCAAGCCAACTTTTAAGGAAGCGTCATTAAGTTCTTTAAGCATGTGTTGCAGGTCTTCGATGCATTCAGCAAAAAAAAATTAAGTCACAAATTACTATCTATTGCTGTACAAAAATTCAAAATCAGTTCAGTAATTTAGGCGTATCAATTATCAAACAAACTAACAAACTTACTTTCGCCTAATTATTTTCCTTTGCTAACATGATTGTATTCCCATTTCAGACCCAGACTGGGCGAGTTTGAATCTAGGCATATTGATATGCATCGAGTGCTCTGGTATCCACCGAAACCTCGGCTCGCATATATCGCGAGTGCGCTCTCTGGATCTCGATGAGTGGCCGTGAGTATCTTTATTTGTTATTTTATTACTACAGACTTACTGTACTTCTATTTCTAAGACACTATATCCTATGGGCATACTTTTATTCAAAAAATTCTTTGTAAATTCTCTCTTTTGTCAATCAGTCTTAAATTATAAGCGAATATATTCGAGCAAATCATTGGTACGAGTATTTGGGAAATAGCGATAATAGCTCCAGGGTAGCCCGCGAAATTCAAATTTTCTTACGTTTTTTGCAATTTGCAAGCCAGTGCTAGGTTGTATGTTGATTAAAATATTATTCGCGACTGTAAGACGTATGTAGTTACAGAATTATAATCAACAAAATCATCAATACAACGCTCTAAGTTCATAAAGCTGCAGGAATGACTTTTAATGTTATTTTTTTGTTCCTGCAGCTTCATGAACTTAGAGGGTTGTATTGGTGATTTTGATGATAATAATTCTGTAACTACATACGTCTTACAGCCGCGATCAATATTTTAATCAACAAACAACCTAGCACTGGCCTGCAAATTGCAAAAAAACGCAAGAAATTTTGAATTTCGCGGGCTACCCTGGAGCATCCACCATAAATGGATTTCCAAATTGTTACCGATTCTTCAAATGTCTGTATTGTTTCATAGTTTGGACCTTTTATCTTGTTCAAGATTATTACTTTAAGATAAACTTAAAAAATACAATTATTAATCTTGTGTTTGTATTTTATTTCAGTTTGAGCCACGTAAGTGTGATGGTGTCTCTGGGCAATGATCTCGCGAATTCAATATGGGAAGCTGATCTCAGAGGCCACGTGAAACCCATGGCTGCATCTAGTCGAGAGGAGAAAGAAAGGTAAGAGTTTATTGTGGGAATAGATAGGTTAGTTATTTGATTATGATGGATCTGAGATTGTTGATATAATGTCTAATATTAATATTTTATTAATTCAAACCGGATCTTGATTCGTTTTAATTTACATGTGCTTTTGACTAGAATTGGTTAAGTATAATAGAGCAAGATCGGTAACAGTCGTGAAATATAATTAATATTCATTGTTAGTCCACACGTTTTAAAAAGATTTATAAACTAATGAAATCTTTGATATAAGTTAGTATTGGTGGTTTTAATTTTTTAAGCCTCATTTTGACAATATCAGAAATTGTATGCGATTTTCGTTACATTGCGGACCATTGATGGACAATGAATTTAGTTGATTCAACAAATATCGCAATGGAGGTAAAATTGCATACAAGTTCTTGCATATAAATGTGGTTTGATGTTAGGTGTTATCATACTTCTGAGCAACGACCATTTATATCTAGACTCCTAATCACAGGCGACCGATGTCTGTCAACACATTAGGCAAAAAAGTCTTAAGTTCGTATAAGTTTCGACCACTCCTGTGAGTCACCTCGTCGCACTGACCTTGAGTTAGCCAATCAGAACGCAGTACCCCGTCCCCCTAGCTTACGTCGTACCTCAGCGACTTGGCAGAATAATTTTCGTTAGTCAGATCGTTCATGAGGCGTCTAGATATAAATGGTCGTTGCTTCTGAGCTATACAAAAACAATTAGGATCAGTTTGAATCACTTTTACATCCATTCTATTAAAAAAAAAAACTGACGATCTTATTGTTTTTTCCAGGTGGATCCGTCTAAAATACGAGCGTCGCGCCTTCCTAACTAGTGAAGTGGTCGCTACCGGTATCGAGGCGCTCCGTACGGCGGGAGCGAGAGGGGGAGTGGCCGCTCTCGCTCGCGCACTGGCCGTGCCCCCGCCCCGCGCCCCCGCCCCGCACGACCGCGCGCTGGCGCTCAGGGCGGCCGCCGCGGCTGGACATCTGGCTGCTGCACAGCTCTTGATATGGGTATGTATGAAACCTACTGTCTTCATCATTTCCCCCACAGTAACATTTTTGATTTTAACATCAACCACAAAGGCTGACCCCACATTTGGCGTGCGCGTTTCTCTGACGTGTGTAGCGCGGACGCAGCAAGTGCGTCGCGAGCGCGCTGCGTGAGTGTCGCGTTCTTACTCCTTCGCTCGCTATCTCCTCTGCTGCTATATCTCCTCTATGGGTTAAATGCTAAGGCGAGTGCCGTGTGAACGCCGCGTGCTCGCAGCACACACGCGGCATACGCGTCGTTCACACGTCTGATGAAGGCGCGCACCTAATGTGGGGGACGCCAAAAACTGATATTAACGTAGCGACGAAATAGTCATAGGCAGCTGACCACGCCACACTTCTACCACAGACTGCATATCGATAAATTTCAGTAAACATTAATTAAGAAAACTGTTTAATTATAATATAAATGTTTTTATAGCCACACATTTACTCCTGTATCTCGAATTGTAAATTATTGTGTGAAGAGATTTTTTATTGCCAGAAAGATTTGAACCGATTCAATACACTAAATTACTTATCAACTGAACCACGTATCATTCTTTGCGTTTTTTAATGACGTTAGCTCCATCTATTATACAAATGACAAATTACTACGTGTGTCAGAAGGCCGTTGGTTGAAATTCTTCTCAAAATTTTATTTTAAATTTCATAAAAAAGCTTTAAAAAATATCTGTTATTAACCAATCACCTTTGATCCCCAGCACAACGGCAACCCGAACTACCCAGACGCGGACGGTCACACGTGTGTGTTCTACGCGCGCGCCGCCGCCAACCACCTGTCAGGTATCCCCCCCCAGTACCCTCGCTCACTACAGCTGACCTGCCCCCTGCACCCCTCCCCCCCACACACCTCCACCCCCAGCTCTAACACTAACTCCACCAGCTCGACATCAAGCACCAAGAGTGACCTGAAAAACCCGGAACCAGAATGCAACTGCATCATATTCGAGCTGTTGAACGCCCAAAGCGCCAGCAAAGCCTTAGTCGAGCTCCTGATCGGTCTACAGAACAACCAATACATGAACGGCTATGACCACAATGGAAGTGTGTCCACCTTCGCTTCACTAGGACGGCCCTCGCTAGGACCCAACTTATCGCTAACAAATGGAAAGTGCGGCAGCGTAGTGTAATACGGTTTTTTCTACATCTAATTGTCGGTTTTGAATAAATGTTGATATTGTGACTGAACGTTGTTACCGTTGTGGTATATTTATACTCGTGTATTATGTGTGCTGCAGTTTTGTAAGGAATTTTAAATTGTTGGTAATTTTTGTTGACAAAGATTTATTGTGGATGGGAATGGCTAAATAGTTGTACTATTTAAACTTCGATGGTTACAGGCGCTATTTTATGTAAAACATACCGTCGTACCACAAAAACTTTTAAACGTCTGTTGAACACTTGTCTAAAAAATGTCAGATTATGACGTTGAAATAAGGTCCGTTTTGCAGTCACACTTTTTTTAGACAACTGTTCAACAGATGTTTAATTTTTGTAGTAAGGCTGTTATTATTTCGTTTAGTAACTATAAATATTTATTTCTTCACTGAACGGCCCAGTGATTTTTAGAAACTTGCTTTATTACGCAATCTTATAAAGATCGTGCTATAAAGCAAAAGTTTCGTCATATATAATTTATTTGTTATTCTGTTTTTCTAAATTTGTTTTGTAGCAAAATTTGAAAAAGATTATTTATTAACATACCTAATTATTTAAACTGCTACGAAGAAGATTTAATTTAGTATGGCTAAAAGTTTGTATATTTGCGTAAATATTTTAAATACAAAGTTATGTGTTAGGTAAAGTACTTATTTGTATAGCGTGTCTACAAAACTGCAGTTCACACAATTTTGTATAATACATGTAGTGTATTCATATGTAAAACGTATACATATTACATACGACTGACAGTACATAATTTGACGTAATCTCTGATTCTTACATATAAAAAAAAACTTCGCGAAATTAGTTAAAATTCCGTGTCTGTCAATTTAAAAAGTTAATTAAAATTAGACAAATTGTTAGTGTAATTGAAATTCTGTAAATTTTTCGTGTGCTTGTGTCACAAGCAGAGATAATTTTGGCACAAAACACTTATTAGTTGGATTTAAAAAGTGGAACTAACGATAGCACATAAAATGCACGTTATTGTATTCTCCGAAGACTCATTTCTATATGCACTTACGTCTTTAAAATTGAAGACTTTGGCTATCGTATCTAAATCCTAATAAGTGTTTTCGCCCAAGTTTGATTTTTTTCATTACGTATTACAGTTTTACATATCCGGTGTTAATAGTTCAAATTTTTAATACAATTTTTTTCTAGTTGCGTAGTTTAGGTACCAATTGCATTTTAGGAATTCATCATTTTCAAATAAATAAATAAAAAAAAATATTTACACGCAATGTATCTTACAAGTTACAAAAATATAATTTCAAGTAGTTATTCATTTCAATTGTACTGCAAAGCTGTCTATAAGGTATAATATTCTGTACACTTTATTTTCTTAACAATATGAACTAAATGTCTATAGTTACAATAGTGTTACAGTTATAGTGTGCTACCGAAGTAAAGAAATAGCCAATAATTATGCTATCGGGCATACTTAATATAATCTAGAACAACTAGTCTACGTGATGTTGCGGAGTTAGTACCAAATAAGTACCGATTTAGGCTAATACTACACAGATTTTGCTGACAATATCTATGGATTTTCCTTAGCAAAGATCTACAAAACTTGCCTCGAAGTTTTTTACTTCGTACGAAGTTTGTTTCGGAGTTTGGATTTTTGAAAATTTTGGCTTATGTCAGCAAAATTCGACGTAGTTCTAAATTAGGATTATAAACAATATCTGTGAAAGGTCATCAAAGGACTATGTTACTATAGTTTTGTAGGCTGTGTCAGTGGAGACGCAACTGATGGCTACGCAATTCAACTAATTGCTTTATTATTTCTATCAAAAAAATATTGATTATTTTGTGTTGACAGCCCACAAAAGTTATACCAACCTCCTCATTGACCTAAAAGCCCGGTACTTATAACCAAGTTTCCATAAAGTCACAGTTTAGCATAGATGTTATACTAATCGTTTAGAAGCGAGATCTCAGCTCAATGCTATTTGTAGGGTATAGGATAATAATTTAGTGGTAATTTCTCATGCTTTACCCTAGAGCCTTTGGGTGTGATGTCCGTGGTTCTTTAACTGATGCTGTTAATCTTTCAAACGTTCTTTAAAAAGTACACTAACAGTATAATCTGTTGGCATCCAATCCCGCTGGGTCCGAGCTTACTTGGACCGTGTCAACATGGCTTAATATATCTGTGAGTTAATTTCAAAAGATTTTATTTTAAATTAACTAATTTAGTGACTCAATTTAAAACACAGAAATTAGTTGTATTTTCTGAATGTTTCTTTACCGACACCTAAAGGTGCCGGTTCGCGCGCGAGACAGCGACAGGAGACCGCGACAGGCGGCCGCGACACTACTTAACATAGGCAATGACATGTGTCGCGGTCTCCTGTCGCTGTCTCGTGTCGCGGTCTCGCTCGCGAACGCCACCTTAATGTGGGAAGTTAGGTCAGAGTCAGGTCATAAATCTAGGTTAAAACTAGGATACGACATGGTTCTGACATTCTCTCGTATATCTAGCTCCTGCTAAGAAATAAATCAAAGTTAACGAACCACGGACTAATTAACATTCCAATTTGTAAATTATTTAGCATCCAAAGGCTAAATAGTCGATGTGATATACTTAAGGACTCCCTTAATAAACCAAAATGTACTGATCCTTCTGTGCCTACTCTTAGGTAGTACGCTTCACGGCTATAGGCCAGGAGCTAACGTACATTTAAAACAATACCTACATCACAGGCTCCTGGACTATTGTCAATATTTCCAATTTGTAAAGAACTTCATTGTAATATTATCGCGTTTTTAGAATTAATCTTTTAAATTTTTGCGCTTTCTGTTAATTTTTCATGACAGTTGTAATTGGACGTTTTTTTGATTTTGTGGCCTGAGTGTGGACTGGTTTTTCGGATTGTTCTAATACTTGGACTGGGTGTAAACGTATTTAAATATTAAAATGTACCCAATTTGAAATGGCAATTCATTATAACTGTTAAAATATCGTACTATTTATATAAATGTAGTACTCCAGTATGTCCAGGCTTTAGAATCTTAAAATCTTTTGTAATGCTCTCTGACCTATAAATATTTATCTGTACGGACAATAATTAACAATCAATGCTGTCGATGCCATTATATTCGTGACGTCAGTCTGCCCCAACAAGTTCGTAAGAGAGTTAGTATTTATATGTTTGCAAGATATACAAACTATGCAAGCCGTGGTTTGGATATATTTTGAGGCCTGATATGATGATGTATGCGAAACCATGCAAGTACGTAGATCTTTAGGCCATTTTATTCTTATTTTTTAAATTAATCGGCTGTGAATGTGCCTGTACCCTATCATCTCACCGCACTGGTTGTTTCATAGAAGAGTTCAAATATTTCATTGTTCAGGCCAATTTCGTTCGCTCAGGCCACGGACTGGATTGTACATTTTGAACTTTACAGCGAGACAACATTCGTGGCTATCTCTAAGAGGGCTTTGTACAATTAAAATTAAAATTGAATATTTCTTATCTATTCGTTTTACTTAAAACGTTACATGTCTTGTAAATGTTACTTATTTAGAAAATTAATTCATTTTAATTTTACGGAATTAAAAGAAAATAAGTTCTGTTTGTACATTTAGTGATTAAAATCGTTTACCGACGCAGTATTCGACACATTTGTATAAAAATCACATTAGAATTTCTGGGCACTTTGTATAGTGTATTTTAACATTATTTTATTTAAGTCCTCTGTTGAAATTTTATTAATAATTTTAAATTATGTTATGTTGCGTTACTTGATTCGCAAGATTATTAAGATTTTTTAAAGTTTTTTTTTGTAAATTCTTTTTAGAAGCCAAAGAGCTTAATTGTAAATATATCGTATTATGCAGCTATGCGTTTGTTAGCTGTGGATAATTCTTTCGTTATTGTAATTTTTAAGAGATCCGTTAACGTTTTTTCTTGTGAGAATAAAATGATAAGGACATAATCTATTGTTTTATTGACTATCACCAACCACAAACAAGGCACTTTGCTAACACAAATATCATAGATAATCTTGATGGCTTTTTGCACTTGTGAGGCAGCTTTACTAAGCATAAAAATACCATAATAATTATTGAGCAGGTATGCAGGTATTCAATTTTTTTATCATTTATTAAATAGTTAAGAGCAGTGGTGGCCCAGTGGTATCGGCCTCGACTTACGATTTGTAGGTCGTGGGTTCGAACCCCGTCAGGCGCATTACTTTGTGTAGGTAATTTATTTCAACACCACTGCTCTCAAAACGGTGAAAGAAAACATCGTGAGGAAACCGGCATGTCGTAGAACCAAAAATTCGAAGACATGTGACATCTACCAATCTGCACTGGGCCCGCGTGGTAGATTATGGCCCACTCCCTCTCACAGAGAGGAGGCCTGTGTCCCAGCAGTGGGAACGTTTATAGGCTGATGATGATTAAATAGTTTAAAATGACAAGTAAAATACCTACGTGATCCGATTTTGTATTTTTTAATAAAATAACTAACTTGGGGTTACATATTAGATATAATAAGCAAAGCAGTGAGTGAATTTAAAATGTACTCATTAAGCCTTTTCATTTGATACCCATGTTGACACTCTTAGAAAAAGGCAAAGTAGCTAGTAAAAGCTATATAATATATATATATTTCAAATGTGCTCATCAAGCCCTTTAATTTGATACCCATGTCGATACTGTGCGAAAATATTTTTTTTCGGTTACGACTTTTCATCCCCTAGAGGGCGCCATATTGGATTTGGTGACACGTCACCTACCCTATAACCAGCGGACAACTTTGACACTTCTAACGACACCTCATTTGTCAAGTAGTGATAAGTAGTTCAGAAGTTATGAGGGAACAGATGAACATACATACAAACATACATACATACATACCGGTCAAAATCATAACCCTCCTTTTTGCTTCGCCGTAGTCGGGTAAAAAGAAAACAGTATGCAATTTCGTAGTTTAAAAGTGACAAATATTGGCAAAGTAATTCCGTTTAGATCAATATCACAATGTTTTTTTTGCTGCCCGAACCCCACAATGTTCTCGTTTCTATAGCAAACTGTGCAGCGGGACTAAATCGGCAGCAATATTACTAATGGAATCATAAGGAACTTTGTTGAATTTCTGTATGTGGCTATAGTATTGGTCTGATTCAATTTGAGTCCATCGACACGCAAAGAAGAAGACTACAGCAAGGTACTCATCAGCGATGTCTGAAAATTGTGTTTGTGCACCGACAGTGAGAGACGTCGAGCGCAGGCAACTATCCGATTTGCAACACCTACACTCGGGTAAGTACCTATCCGTTTTCGAATAGCCAGTCGTGTCGCTGTCACTCGTTGCCATCAGAGATATGCAATTTCGACTACAGGTCAGCGCATAAACAAGGGAGCAGGTGACTTTGCCTTTATGGCATGCCAGTGTGCACTTCTGCTTGCACGATGTTTCTTGTGGGTCGTATGCCTTGGCATTTCTAAGCGCAATGGTACCTTGGCGTCCTATCATATTCCGTTGCAGCATCTTCTAGCGAGATCTTTACTTTGTGGTCGATCAACTAGTTACTTACGAATTTACGTTGGGTAAAGATAAAAATAAATGTTCTCTGTGATCAATTTCCTGTTAACGGTTATTCATTAGACCAAGCCCTATGTGTTTCCGTTACTACAGCAAGGTACTCACTGTTGTCAGGTGATATTTGTTTGTGCACTGTGAGACGTCGGGCGCAGGTAAACAAGTTTGCGCTTTGCTTGTCAGCTGAGGAGCTGCGATGCGCTAAATCTAGTCTACCATTAATTAAATAATTTAGTGTAGGTGCTGTTGCTTCTTTTTTTAATTATTCATAATCTTCATGATCTTGGTAAGCACAGTGATAAAAGCATGTTAACTGCATGTCGTGGGTGTGAACTAGGAACTCAAGTACCTACCTAGGCACTTCATTTTGTGTTTTTTTTTTGAAAATATTGAAAGGTAATCCGTTTACGTCTTACAGTCAAATACTGATCAAGACATGCAACAACCTGCATTTTACCAGAGCGGTGAAAATATCTGGTAAATAATCTTCCTCAAAGAAAGAGGTTGCCTATGTCCCAGAAATGGAAAGTATGGAAACGTTACAGGCACTTTGTTATTAGGGAATATCCGAGACAAAAATGTATCGAATCGTCTGTGAAGCAGAAACACTATAGTTCTAGAACATTGATGAAACGACAGACACTAAAAACAAATGAGAATCAGGTTCAATGTAGATACCCCCAAACTTAAGGCAAATGGACACTTACGATTCCTCTGAAGTATCTACCTTCCCATTTAGGCAACAAGCCCCACTCTTATATCTACGACCGGAGATCTAAACTGTCAAGAGGTACAATCATAACATTATTATCCGGGCTTCATCCGGCCGGCCCATCCCCGGTCAAATCGCCCGGATAATAAAGTACATACCTATACATCTGAGAATGAAATCAACGATTTGGGTTTTGAATATCACAAGCTGTTGTCAGTTGCTTCACCCACTCGTGTCGAAAATTATCCAAAGGGTTGTAATATCGAGATGAAAGGTACTAATAATTGAGGGCGGAGACTCTGATATATACCTCCTGTCATATTTTTACTTTTTCTTTGTGTCAGTGATGAAGTTTGGACTCTGTCTGATTAATTACAGATTTTTCACAATGCGAATTTTAATTTGATTTAGTATTCAACACTATCCTTTCCTATAATCTACGAGTATCACTTATCAAATATCCACATCGTTCAGTTTTGATGTGATTGAGAAGTAGGCATCTCGGTGACGCCACGTTTGGCGCATGGGCTGAGCGATCGACTGCTGCCCAGCGTGTCGTGGGTTCGATCCCCGCACGGCACAAATATTTGTATGATCTGCAAGTAGTTGTTCCGCCCGGGTCAACGGCGCGTCCCGGGTCGATGGCGCGTCCCGGGTCGACGGCGCGTTGTGTTCCACGCGCGCCTCAAAGAGCGTCAGCAAGATGACGGGGCCCCCCTCTAGAGGGCCGAAGCCTGCCGGGGTCGCGGGACTTATCTCATTACCGTGACCCCGGAATATAAAGAGCTACTGAAGGACACCGTGGATTTTAGTCAGTACAAGTCTGACAGTCCCTCCCGCCCTGCCCGGGGTGGGAGGACTCATTTGATGATTTTACCACGATAAAAAAAAAAAGTTGTTGTTCCGGGTTTGAGTGTTTGTGCATGTGCGATTCTATGTTCGTAAACCCAACCACGACACAGGAAAAATTTCTAGTGCGGGGCAACGTTTTTTTTTAATAAAAATAAAATGAATTAAAAAAATAAATATCGGGATAAAAGGTACCTATCCTATCCTATAACTTTACCATCAACATCCGTTCAGATTTGAAGTGATTAGACTACACCTGCATTCGCCCAAACATACTTTTTATTTTGAATTATATACTTTATCCCATTTTCCAAAAGAACTGAAGTTTCGTAGACTTGCGTTATATTAGTTGGGAAGCATTGCGAAGTAAAGATAATTATGGTTTGTAATGTCTAGTTTGGAGTGGGTAGTCAGTGTGTCAGAACTGAAATTGCGTGGAAATAGGTTTTCCTCAGACATGGAGCCGTTGTGGATTCACTTGATCCTCTTCCATACACTGCATTCAAATCAGTTTATCTATTACAAATTTACAATACATGTCTATGTTACGACTGGTGTCTATACGGAAACACTATCCAATTCCCCCAATTCCTACAAGGTTCGTATATCTACAACCTACGTGTTCTAGAATGGAGTTCAAATTTTGTAAAAAAATATCCTCGTTTTAAAGAAATCAGTAAATCGCTATAAAAAAGGGTCGAAAAGCCAAAGAAATAAATCTTCTAGATAGCACAATCAATGACACGGAGCACGGATCGATCAGCCAAACAATAGTTGAATCGGGACGGTCATTTACTCTCTGATTTTTATTGGGTTTCCATTATCGTTGGGTTTTCACTCAATATGAGTGTCTGGAACTATGCTTTCGGAGTTTTTAGCGGAGCCATTCCTCCAGAGTTTTATTCTGAGTTTATTCTAGCTCTTCTAAAGTAGGTTTTGTCTTCATTTTAAGGCGTACTACAAACATCGGTCTTAACGGACTGATTTGGTACGGTTAGATGGCAAAATAAACGATCGCAGTATTCGCAATGGGCTCTTGAAGATAAAAGCGCTGTTGAGAACTGCGCAAAAATATGTGGTAGATGACTTCGATGCTTAGGTACTTTCGGGCTTTTGACTCGAGATGGACTGGAAAATATGACTTTTTTTTTTTTTTTGATCGTGGTAAAATCATCAAATGAGTCCTCCCACCCCGGGCAGGGCGGGATGGGACTGTCAGACTTGTACTGACTAAAATCCACGGTGTCCTTCAATAGCCCTTTATGTTCCGGGGTCACGGTAATGAGATAAGTCCCGCGACCCCGGCAGGCTTTGGCCCTCTAGAGAGGGGGCCCCGTCATTATGCTGACGCTCTTTGAGGCGCGCGTGGAACACAACGCGCCGTCGACCCGGGCATGGTCCATGGTCGGGCAGCGAGTTGCCCTTTACTCGCCGCCCGCATGCCCGCGCCTACGGTGGCCGGAGATCGTCTTGCGACGTCCGTCGCCGTGGGTGTCCACCACCGCGGGTGGGGCGGAGGGTCCATTGTCCTCTCCCTCACGCGGCCCTCCTCCTCCTTCGCGAGCATGACTGCTTCGCAGAAGGAGGCGACCGCTTCCCACTCCGTCTCGCCCCGCAGCATGGCCGCGACCAATGCCGGGCGCGAGAGGTCTCCGCCTATCGCCGCCGCCGTGGGAAAATATGACTTGGAAGTATTTTAAGATTGGAAGATAATTAATGA
This sequence comes from Agrotis exclamationis, assembly GCA_950005045.1. Taxonomy (NCBI): domain Eukaryota; kingdom Metazoa; phylum Arthropoda; class Insecta; order Lepidoptera; family Noctuidae; genus Agrotis; species Agrotis exclamationis. The sequence goes on from OX465424.1 coordinate 2,691,754, forward strand.
TGCCGCCCTGTGTGGAGCGGTAGAAAGAGACTGACTAACTAAAAACCGACCTGGGGGGGTATTACGTCTTAAAACCAGGTTTATTCCTGTGAGTAAACGAGATGGCGCTAGACGATTTGTATAGCTCTGTCACTTTCATTCGCTGGAACAAGCCTGCCCCCCCTGGTGGCCTACCAAAATTGAGAGTAGTTCCACTGTGAGAACGAGATGGCGCTAGTCAACTTCTATAGTTCGGTCTTTTCCCACAGTCGTACTACTGTCGCTGACGTCATGGTAGGCACCCTGTTCCTTCCCTTTTCGATCCAAGGCCGCGGTGCTCTTTTAAAACAGTCCCACGAACCATAGGAGATCTTAGTAAGACGGAAACAGCATAATATAAACCTAAACCAACTCGTTTCGAATTTAGATTATGCTGAATTAGGTCTGCTTGAACATAATTGTTTGCAGGATTCCATATAGCCCAAAAGTTCAGTACAATGAAGTTGACTTCAATTTCAGAGCAGTGGAAAGTTGAACAGTTGAAATTGTACCGTGGAGAAAACTTTAATGTGAAATCTTCATCTGGCAGGCGTTATTAATTTTAGCTTCTACCAGAGTTCGCTAGAAGTTGTTAGGTCAAACTTCTATTGAAATAATTGACGCTAGAAATTTTAACGAAAAATCCTAATGACTTTGTTGAGAATTTTCGTTAAGAAAAACTGAGAATTTCAATTTAATCTTTTCTTATTTCATTCTGAAATCAAATTAGCTTTTACAATAGGTACCAAAGACAATACAAAAATCAAACAAAGTGAAATCTTCAACTCTACCATAATTATGTAAAGACAAATAAAATATTCCAGTTGTTGTCAACATTTTCCTAAATTCTATCCTTGCTGAAACCGCTGACAATTCCTTCGTGAACCCTGCGAGTACAGGCATTAGCCGGTTGAATCCGTAACTACCCGTTACAATATTCAGACGCCGAACATCGAGTTAGAGTAGCCGCTCATGAATTATTAAAGAGAACGTCTGAGCCCAAAGGTTGTCCATTCCTTCTTTGTATGGGACCCTATGTTTCGTTGAAATGTTTTGTAATCGGTTGATGGGTATTAAATGATGGTATGGCAAATTGAATTTGGCGACTGTCTTAGAAGGGCACCATGGCCAGGCAGGGCCAGGAACTGGATGATTTTGAGACACTAAGAGCTAGGATGAGAGGGCAAAGATGATATTTTTACCCAAAAAAAAAACATAAATTGAGAGAAGGTGTTCAAATGATGCCGTGACGTCTGATAGGGGAGAATGGAAGTAGAGAAGACAGAAATAATGGAGGCAGGAGGATGATAACATCTTAAATTGAATTTGGTAGCTGTAATAATGGCAGTCGTACAATAGATAGGTTCGAGCAGTGGTGGCCCAGTGGTATCGGCCCCGACTTACGAGTGGTAGGTCGTGGGTTCGAACCCAGCCTGGCGCATTACTTTGTGTAATTTATTTCATCACCACTGCTCTCAAAACGGTGAAGGAAAACATCGTGAGGAAACCGGCATGTCCTAGAACCATCAAATTCGAAGCCATGTGACATCTACCAACCCGCACTGGGCCCGCGTGGTGGATTATGGCCCACTCCCTCCCACAGAGAGGAGGCCTGTGTCCCAACAGTGGGAACATTGAAGGCTGATGATGATGATGTACAATAGATAATGAGACGTCCGGTTTCCAGAAACCTATTCAATAATCGTACTTGAACATTCTTTCAGTTGATTTGAAGTAGTTACCTACCTACTTCGTTAAAACTTTATCATAGGTAATTTACATTTCATTTAATTTTTTACATTTCGAAGAAGTTATAATAACTGTAATAAATAACCTTTAAATAACACAGATTTTTCTGTATTTATGCGAACAAACAACAACAAAATGGTGGAACATTATCTCTTCCAAAAATTGAGCAAAATCGCTTCCATATCAGATCGCAAAGTACCTACTATTCGAAATAAGATAAATTCACAGAATGTATTTGATGTGGGTATCCATAATTCGAAGAAATATGCCAATATTGTATGATTTCTATATGTAAACAACTATGTTAAATGTAATGTCGCAGAGCTTGGGAAAATGCTCTTTGAACAAAAAATAATTTCTTAATAAAATGGCTTTGTGTTGCTAGACTGGAATCTTAGTGATATATGTAGGTAGTCATAAAAAATCTGTAGAATAGATGTTATAATAAAATATTACATAAAAAACATTTTGTTATCCAATTCCTAAGATACTACAAAATGTGTGAAATAACTTTTCTTTCAAAAGTCGTAACCGCATGACCCTGGAACGTAAAGGGTATTGAAGGATCATCGATTATTCATTTATTTGCATTATTAATTTAGTTTATTTTATCTAGTTTTGATTTGTTTTTTACAATAGCTGTAATGATCATTATACCTACCTCATTTAATTTACTATACTTACTTTTCTTTTTACACGATATAATTTCATTTGTCCTAATTTCATTCAGCATTTTAATCTTACATAAATAATGCACATTTTTGAAAGAATACTCAAATAGTTATAGTAGGTTACCTTGTGAGTGTTAAGCCTGCTGTGGTCGCGGGACTGTCTCATTAGCTAACCGTGACCCCGGAACGTAAAGGGCTATTGAAGGACGCCTTCTATCATCGCACATCTAGACGCACGGTAAATTACCATCCTTACCTTATTGCTATGCCACCAATTCGCACTAAGCGTTTCCAAACGTCTTTTATAATGCGGACAGCGAAGGAGTGGAACTCTCTGCCTGCGTCTGTGTTTCCGAACGCATACAACCCTAATCTCTTCAAAGTTAGAGTGAACAGTCTTCTTCTGGGTAAGCTCGCTCCATCGTCGACCTTGTCTTAGTCACTCCTGACCTAGACTAAGGTCAAGAGCAAACCCATTATACATAAAAAAAACCGGCCAAGTGCGAGTTGGACTCGCCCATGAAGGGTTCCGTAGTAGCAAGCATAGATTAGGGATATAATTGTATTGAGATTAGTAAGTAGTATACACAAACAACAAAAATAACTTTGTTTTCCATAGTGTTTGTATGAATGGCAAAGTTATATTTGCGGTTTTTTAAAATGTACTATATCTCAAAAACTGCTAACTGTATCTCATCCAAACCAATTTTCGTTGGACGTTTTTGTTGAGGTCTACATTATATATTTTTTTAGTTTTATCATTCTCTTATTTTAGAAGTTACGGGGGGGGGACCAACTTTTTACCACTTTGGAAGTGTCTCTCGTGCAAACTGTTCAGTTTAGAAAAAAATGATATTAGTAACCTCAATATCATTTTTGAAGACCTATCCATAGATACCCCACACGTATGAGTTTGGTGAAAAAAAAATTTTTGAGTTTCAATTCCAAGTATGGGGGGCACCCCCAAAATTTGTTTTGTTTTTATTTTTGTGCGAAAATCCTAATGCGGTTCACATAATACATCTACTTACCAAGTTTCAACAGGATAGCTCATATACTTTGGACAAAAAGTGGCTGTGACATACACGGACAGACAGACAGACAGACAGACAGACAGACAGACAGACAGACATGACGAATCTATAAGGGTTCCGTTTTTGCCATTTGGCTACGGAACCCTAAAAAACCGTGGATTTTAGTCAGCGAGTCTGACAGTCCCTTTGCTCTGCCCTGGGTGGGAGGACTCATTTCACGCTTAAAAAAAAGGTATTCAGTTACCTATAAGTAATAGTCAAAATCTATAAGTCTGGGGAATTAAGGCGGTAAATATGAGTCACGTAAGAGTAGTAGCAGATGGCATTCTATACTTTTTGCTTATCCTCATGGGAAATAGGCGTGAGTTTATGAACGTACAACCAAAGCTACCTTCAACGGAGCTTTAGCGTAATTTCTTCGTCGCAAAACTCGATAAATTCACACAATATCAGTGAAAAACCTTCCATAAGTTATTGGAGCGTTATCCTTACGTGCAAATTTGCGGAAAATTGAAGCATCCACAAAGTTCTGACGACTCAGATGGTAAATGGAGTTATTTACATACTGATCAACCAAGTTAAATATGGGCATGCGTGGTACCTCCTTAATTGTGGCTTGTAACTTCTCGATGTAGGTACAGGAAAGAGCATAGAAGGATATGTTTCATATTTCCTGCAACAGTTTGAGACCTGGCCCTATAGACAAACAGACGACGACAGCAGACGACAATCGTTATCGCTCAGCAGTCACTAATACATTTTCAACTTTAGGGTTAGGGTATAAAGTTGAAAATGTATTCGTGACTGCTGAGCGATAACGATTGTCGCCTGCTGTCGTCGTCTGTTTGTCTATAGGGCGTGCACCTCCTTAGGGCTCTCGCTAAAACTTGACGGGGTGCACGTAGTGGGTGCCCTGCTCTCGCCCGGTTCTTTTATCGCTGTTCATGCATGTTGTTTTTCAAGACAGGCTGTAGGCTGATTTTTACTGACATGTACCAGGTACCTACACAAACCTAATTTTATGTACTTTTTATATCAAGATGTATTTGAGTACAGCACTAGGCTACACTCCTCTGATGTAGGAATTCTGTTCAAAAATAAGTGACTGTAAGTGTTTGTTTTAAGTATTCACGGAATTTAAAAGGCATGGAAAGGCGATGATTAATTATTATCGTATATTGCGAATCACTATCATCCATCCATTAACTACCTACTAGTGGATGGATGAGAGTGGCCGAAGATTGAGCACGGTGGCCGTACTCGTAAATGTATTAGTTTCCACATGTTCCTAAGTTGATGGATCATTGTACTTAGCAAACTGGGCTACACTTCCTCAATATGTAGCCTACGGACTTACGGCGAGAAGTCACGGCGAGATGTCTTTCCGAGATCTTAAGTGAAGTAAAAAAGACGTAGAGAAACCTTTCACATTCACGCTTCTCGGGTGTTCTCGGGGTTTCTCGGCGTGAGTCTGTTGTGAGACATTTTTACATCTTGTCTTGTGGAGTAAGAACTTAGCAATATACTGTCTACGTTTTGCCAGTTATGCAAGTCAACTGGGCACATCTTGATACTCCATGGCTACTTCTGAGGATTTACTGACATACCACAAACCAACAGGGTCTTGTAGTTGATAATAAGACCGATATTTAAACACTACCTGTAAAGCTATTTTGTTCATACATACCTACCTACTATTTAGAGTGCCAGTTCGGGTACGGTAACGAGTTATTTTGTTATTCCACCACTGGAATTGTCGTGTTATCAGTATGGATTTGTGACCGGCTGATTTATATAATGTTCACTCCTTTTCCGTGGCACTTAAACATATCTGCTAAAATATTGGTATCATCATCATCAGCCGGAAGACGTCCACTGCTGAACATAGGACTTCCCCTTAGACCGCCACGTCGAACGACAATTCGCCACTTGCATCCATCGGTTGCCCCCGACCCTCACGATGTCGTCGGTCCACCTAGTGGGAGGCCTGTCTATGCCTGAATATTGGATTGCCTAAACCATCAGGGGTTAAAGGCATTACGTTATATAACCTTTTATAAATATATGCAGGTGCTACCGTAAGCCTACCCCACGCAGCCACGCACATCTAATTATCCCCTGACATTTAACAACACCTTTTCATCAGACTTAATCCTTTCAACAAAATGTTTTAATTGACGTGAAATATCCGTTTTAATCTATCGTGACGGGAACGTGGGTGTTGTGTTCGTACGTGAAGATTATCAAATTTTCCAGTGAAACGCTGTAAAGGCGATAATATTCGCATAAAGGCGTTGAATGAAAGAGGCCTTGAATGGTGACGTTGGGAGTTCTTGTCGCTAAAATTCTCTGAAGATTTTGAGATATTTTTAAATCGTGGTAAAATCATCAAATGAGTCCTCCCACCCAGGGCATGGCGGGAGGGACTGTCAGACTTGTAGGTACTGACTAAAATCCACGGTGTCCTTCAGTAGCCGTTTGTGTACCGGGGTCGCGGTATACGTGTGTCCGGCAACCCCGGCAGGCCTTGGCCCTCTAAAGGGGGGGCCCCGTCATTATGCTGACGCTCTTTGAGGCGCACGTGGAACACAACGCACCGTCGACCCGGGCATAGCCCGCATGCCCGCGCCTGCGGTGGCCGGAGATCGTCTTGCAACGTCCGTCGCCGTGGGCGTCTACCACTACGGCGTAGGTGAAGGATGCACGCTGTCCTCTCCCTCGCGCGTCCCGCCTCCTCCTTCGCGAGCATGACTGCTTCGCAGCAGGAGGCGACCGCTTCCCGCGACGCCGGCAGGCTTGGCCCTCTAAGGGGGGTCCCCGCCATATTGCTGACAGCTCTTTGAAGCACGCGTGGAACACGACCCGCCGTCAACACGGGAAGCAGGCTTGCCTATAGAAGTAACCCTTGCCTATTAGTAGGAAACAGACAACGGTAGGAAATTCGTCTTCTTACCTGGGCGTGTGTGTGTTAATTTTATATTTAGCGCGTCTCTTGTTTCACCATTATCTCGCCCGATGCAGTTAGCACGAGAACACAAGGTTCTCGAGAAAAAAAATCTTCGCTGATAACTTTTCAGACCTGTGTATTCTGCTGATGCGTACCTACAAAGTAGTATCTTAAAACATTCCCAGTAGTAATATGAGAGTGCTTCCAACATGACCTATAAAAAGCGTCAACGTGACAATTCCATTTTAATTTCCACAAAGTGACCAAAGTGACGCAATCACGTAACTTGACGTGACGCGAATGACACTATGTGACGTGAGTGACGCGTTACATTGAGGGTAATTCAGCGGGAGTGACATAATGGTGGCGTCGTATTTAGTCGGCGCTAATTAGAGGGCGTAAGGTGCGCAAAAACAAAGGGATTATACGTTAAAGTAGTTTTTACTTGACAATTCAACAGAGTGGAGGTCGAAAATAATACTAATTAAGGCTAATGGCGATGGGCAGGACACGTAGCCAGAGCGACAGATGGACGCTGGAGTGAGAGGGTTCTCCATTGGTACCCTCGAGAGGCACCACGCACCCGTGGCAGACCCAGGCGTCGGTGGTGCGATGATATTGTGGCTGTGGTCGGCCCCACCTGGACTAGACTAGCTCAAGATAGAGACGAATGGCATAAGATGGAGGAGGCCTTCACCCTTAAATGGGCACCCAATCATAATAATTAAACTATTAAGTACATGATTTCAATTCAATCGATCAATTTTAAGTTTGAAATGTATAATCTTATTTATGTTATTTTACTATTTTAACTAATAATGAGTAATTTTATAAGAATTAACTTTTAGTTTTTAAGAATCCAATGAATTTTAATCAAACTATATGTAAACAATTTTAAATGTAAATCTTATAAAATAAATAAGGTGCGCAAAAACAAAGGGATTATACGTTAAAGTAGTTTTTACTTGACAATTCAACAAAGTGGAGGTCGAAAATAATACTAATTATAACTTAATGCCAGGATTTTGTGATTATTTGGTGTTACAGACAGCTGCCTTTTTCTTTGGTTAAAGAATTAGCATTGAAATGCAACGTGGGAATATTGACTGCCTTCTTTGCACGGTTCGAGATGACAACATTAAAAACGTTGTATTAGTTTTTATGTAGCAATTGTTTTGTAAATAGTTTAGTTTTAATTAATAATACTGATACAAAATAATGAAAATTCGGGTCGTAGTCTACTGTATCTCAAATGTCAGAATCCATTCAATCATTTAGATTTGTTAGACAGATACACAAAGTTACATTAGAATTCAGAATGTTAGTTAGCTATTATAATATGGATAGGGTGATAAATGATAAACTACTAGCTATATTAGAATTCCTATGGGATAAGCTTTGTAGTGGAAAATTGGTTTGAATAATGGAACTTCAAATATTTGCTTGTTTAATTCATGAAAGCTGTCAGATAGTTGGATATTATATGCAATACTAAAATTGGAGCGTAAAATTATATTTTCGTTCGACATTTTAAGATAGTCCGAATCCCAGTCAGTAAACCGAATGCGCATTCGGGAAAACAAGTATCATGTGTCACAAGTGTGTGACAAATCAAAACTGAAAATAAACATCTTTAATAAATTATGACCAATTTTAGTAATAATAATTTATTAAAGATGTGTGTATTAATAGATTTTCTTTAAACAATAACATACTAAAATATTCGCATTACATAAAAAATCCTCTGTATATTACCAGTGCGCTGATTATGGTGACAGATCTTACTAGTCTGGGTAACAAAGTCACAATTAGCGCCCGGCCTAACTTGGTAGGTAACAAAAATATGTATATAAACCAAAGCGGCGGCTGTCATTACTTCAAAATGTAAAAATAACAACATAAAACAAAGTCGTGTTGTTTTGGGTTGGAATAGGCATGTTCGCGGTGCTCACGAGGTGGCCAGGCAACATTTTAAAACTTGGTTGCTGTATGGTAAGCCTAGTAATGGGCCTGTATATAGCAATATGGTGGAGTCTCGGCGCATTTTTAAGTCCAAACTAAGGTGGTGTCAAAATAACTCGGAGCAGATAAAGATGGATATTCTAGCATCACACCATACGGATAAGGATTTCAAAAGTTTTTGGAAGGGCACGAGGAAACTTAATGGTAAACCCACGGTCCCTTTGAATGTTAATGGATTAACTGAGCCGCGTGACATTGCGAACATGTTTAAAGGTCTTTTTCACCTGGATCCCCCGACATGTAAGCTGGGAATGCTCAGTACTGATGAAATCAGACAGAAAAACCACGGGCCGGCAGTACTTCCGCCTTTTACAGCGAAAAATGTATCTGACATTATAAAACATATGACGAGAGGTAAGAGTCCGGGCCACGATGGAATTAGTATTGAGCATTTGCAGCATGCGGGAATTCATCTCCCAAGGGTTCTAGCAATGTTTTATACGTTTTGTTTGAGACACTCATACCTACCAGACGAGTGTATGAAGACCGTGGTTGTGCCAATAATCAAAAATAAGACTGGTGATGCTTCAGACAACAGCAATTATAGGCCCATTTCGTTAGCTACCACTGTAGTGAAAGTGCTGGATGGTCTTCTTGATCGCATTTTGAGCAGTCACATAAAACTCAATGACGCTCAATTTGGTTTTAGGAACGGGCTGTCGACAGAAACTGCAGTTTTATGCCTCAAGCATACTGCCCGGTACTACACCGATAGGAAGACTCCGGTCTACTCTTGTTTTTTAGATCTTTCGAAAGCTTTCGATTTGGTGTCCTATGATGTGTTATGGAAAAAAATGAGGACAGAAACCAGCCTTCCAGAAGAAGCCATTGACATTTTTGATTATTGGTACAACAACCAAGTTAATGTAGTAAAGTGGGCGGGGACGTTTTCCGATGCGTACAGACTGAGATGTGGAGTAAGGCAAGGGGGTTTAACCTCGCCTCGTATCTTCAATCTGTATGTTAACGGGCTTATTGAGAGGCTCAGCAACACAAAAGTTGGTTGTTCTATTGACGGAAAATTTATTAATAACATTAGCTACGCTGACGACATGGTGTTGCTGGGCCCCTCCATAAGTGCTGTTCGAAAACTCCTCGCTATATGTATAGAATATGCCGGGGCTCATGGGCTCAGGTATAATGTTAAGAAGAGCGAGCTCTTGGTATTCCAACCTTCTGAACATAAAGTGACACAAGTACCATCACTCTTCATAGATGGTGTTTCACTACCCAGAGTTTCGCGATTTAAGTACCTGGGTCACTGGGTCTCGGAGGACCTATCAGACCACGAGGACATAGAAAGGGAGCGCAGGGCGTTGGCTGTCCGATGTAATATGTTGGCTCGTAGATTTGCACGCTGCAGTAATGCAGTAAAAATTACTTTGTTTAGGGCATTTTGCCAATGTTTTTACACGTGCAGTCTATGGGTCAATTATACGCAGAAGACAATTAACGCCCTGCGCGTCCAATATAACAATGCTTTCCGGATGCTGATGCGGCTCCCGAGACACTGCAGTGCGTCGGGCATGTTTGCGGGCTATCATATTGATGGTTTCCATGCCATACTTAGAAAGAGGGCAGCATCAATGATGAGTCGTGTCCGCGGCAGTAGCAACAGCATTCTCAGTGTTGTGGCAAGTCGTTTCGACTGCCCAATAACGAAGCATTTTATTAAGTTGCACTGCATAAAATAGAAGAATGGCGCTCCCACTATTATATTATATGTTTTCGTTGCTCGCCCCTTATTGTGTTGCTATTTGGCCCCAGTAGAGTGATTGTTTTATTCTATTTTAGTTTTTATGTACATTTCATATGATATTAGTATTTTTAATGATTTATTGTTATTTTATATTGATTTGAATAATTTTATATTAATTTTAGACATTATTAATTTTTCTACGATTTATTGTTATTCTACATTGATTTTAATTATTTTATATTAATTTTAAATTTGACATTATTAAATTTTCTATGATTTTTTGTTATTTTATATTGATTGGATTTATGTAATATTAATTTAAAATTGATAGTGGCTGAGTTTTACTTAAGTGAAATTGAATTGAAATTGAATTGCTGTCGTACTAACATTATTTTATAAGCATTAATACTAACACAATTATGGATACTTGTGTCTGAGGTAAATAAATAAATAAAAAAAGCGAATCTCGACTTTCAAAGGCACCAACAGTTCTTGGGCACACCAAGGTTCGTTTTGACTGGAACCCTGCTATGCGGGGCTCCGACCACCTCCACTCGTAAGAAACTTGTTTTATACAGTATGATTTTTTAGTCACCATCCAAAATCACTCAATACAAAAATATTGAGATATCACGTCACAAAGTTATCTATAAAAGTTGATGAATCTGGACACCGCGCTGTGATGTGTCGCTCAGGTGTAGCGGGGCGGGGCGGGGGGTAAGCGGGGTGCGCTCTGCCCGTTTCATGCGCCGGCAAGTGAAGTATCATTAGCTTGGTGACCACGCAGAGCGGATAATTCTTATGAGAAAATGATTTGATATGAAAATATTTCGTATCGATTTTTTTTCAAAAATGGGGTTAGTGATTGATACTTAATGCCTAGAAAAAAATTGGACGGTGGTAAAAAAGTCTTCCTGTATATTTCCTAAATAGCTTCGTAAATGTAGGTATAAAATTCCTAGAAATCATACATTTCCGGTAACATACATAAAATAGTACTTATCAGGTACAGGTAAATAGTACCAAAATAGTACTATTAGGTACCTACTGTTTTGTAGATTGTAGGCTTCTACTATTGATTTTGTTGACATAGCTACGTATCACACATCCAACTAGTAATGAGGAGTTAGTAATCAGGCCATGCATGTATACTGAATTAAAAGTACGGAGTGCAAAAAGAGTTTCAAAATCACATATTAAAAATACCGGCATGGATCTTGAGCGCTGACCTTCACCTGCGCAGAAGTGAGTTATTAGGTCCCTTTGGTAGATGAAGTGAGGAACGGGGGCGGGGAAAGTGCAGTGATTGGCCCGCGTAGCGTGCCGTAGCGCATCGCGTCATAGCCGCCACTAGGGATTCGTTGTTTTGTGCGTTTTATTTGTTTTATTGTGCGTTTCATTTGTCGATAAGTGTAGGATGCGCAAAGCGATCCCCACTCTTACGCCGAGTGCTCAAGAACCGTGCCGGTATCTGTACCTGAACCAACAATGCACCTGTATACTACGATTTTTACAAGTACAATTATGACCCACAATAAGCTTATTTTCCTACAAACATTCAAATACAATTAGGTCCACATTCGCATAAACATACATCCATGGTAACGACTTTGATCTTTGTCAATTTGACGGATTCAAATTATTTATTGTCAAAATGGGTAATGATTCCACTTTGTCGATTGTACTTAATACCTAATTGCTTTCCAAAATCATATTTAATGTAGGTATTGGAAAAAAGGGCATTCTACAAGATGCCAAATTCCCGTTAAAAATTGGCATCTTGTAAATTACAATTAACACTAGAAATATGGTAGGTAACAAGAATATTAGAGATGTAATGGTAGCCACTAGTTGGTTTTCATAACCCTGAACTTAACCGACGAGAAAGATCGGTTTGGCCGACTATATATATACACCGTGTTCCGGACGATATACATAAACTTCGACCAGATGTTCAAACCACGGAAGTAAGCATTTTTCATTATGGACACATTAATAAATTCTTATTTTTTATTTTTTGTTAATTTTCATACAAACTAAATACCTAGACGTAAATAACCCGATATGCATGCCTCTTTATCCGAATTGGCAACGTCATTCATAACATTTGGCGGGCTGAAACAAACGAAATGCAAATAGTATTTGATAGATTTCAAATTAAGATACTTTCTCACTGCATAGCTCAATTAAATTTCATTAAATGAAATTACAAATATCTTTGTAACGAAGCCTTTTTAAGTACTACTTCCTTTGTTGGATGTGATTTGTAAAAGCCATAGAAATATTTGCTAAAGTTTATGGATAACGTGAAGAACACGGTGTATACATTTTCAGCCGTATTCGGCCAGTCGACCAAAGTCATAGTTAGCCGATCTCTAATGCCAATCCAATCCGTGCAAAACCAATTCATTCCTATATGCCTGTAGGTACGAGTATCATACACTTGGTACGGTGGGCTACATATCAACCTATACAAAACCAGTTTGTCTTGGCCTCGCTTTGTATGATCTTTTCACATAATTAAAGGTCAGCTTATACTGGTTTTGCATAGCTTGATTTGTAGCCGTGTGTACCTACTTTACATAGGCTCCAGCATGAATTCTGTACTCATTTGATCGTACAGCGATCTTGAAGTATTTACGGCGTAAATTATATGAACGTCTCTTGTCTACGAACGAGGAACTTATTTAAAAAAAAAAAAAAAAGTTTTTGTGACGAAGAGTAAATAGTTACTTTACGTCGTCGTTGAAAACTCGTGATAAGGCCTCAGATCCCTAACCATTACATACTTGGAAAATCTAAAAATAACCTAAAGAAAGATTTTTATGCCGACCGTACTTAATCCGAGTTTTATTCAGTGGACAAGAGTGTAGTCGGACTCATTAGTGCGCCAAGTACCAACACGATATCTCGGGGACTGAACAAATATAGCCTGTATGGCTCGAGGGTTCCCTGGAGTAATGATATGCTAACAAAAAGTAAAAAAATGTTATGAATCCTGCCCTTAATAAGGAACAAACCTCAAAAAATATGTTTATTTAGGCTTCAGTGACTCGTCTGTGTTGGTTTCCGGTTTCTAAAATATGTATGTATTTTAAAAAAAATATAACGAGGTTTTTGAAATGATATTAAGTTTCTATGTTATGGAGTGGAATAGATAGTATTATCTTTGAATCGTAAATGAAGACCTAGTAAATGCACTTCGCACATCTAACTGTTCATAATATAAAATTGGGAACTATATCGTAAATTATTAACAACGAGCAGCTTGAGCAGGTGTTTCCAATGAATTACCCATTGAAAGCCATCTTTTATCGATGTTCGATTTATTAGCAAACAATATGCGTGTTTACAGCGAGGCAGGCGCGTCGTTCAGGTAATTTATGATTCTTTATTATTAACCAGCGATCCGCCCTAGATTCGCACAGGTGAATTTAAAAATAAAATACAATTTTTGTTACTCGCTAATAATTATTATCAATAAGATAAGATAGGTAATAAGATAAATTATAATAATTATTGACAAAAACTTTTACCGATAGTGATGAAACCCTGACTCCATTCCTATTCCAGTACTTTACTAGTTTTACAACAAACAAAGAACTATTTATTATTCTCAATTTCAAAAATTAAGTAGGTATATAATTAAATTGAACATTTTTAAGTAAATAACATTAAATTAGTATTCATCATCATCATCAGCCTATAAATGTTCCCACTGCTGGGACACAGGCCTCCTCTCTGTGAGAGAGAGTGGGCCGTAATCTACCACGCGGGCCCAGTGCGGATTGGTAGATGTCACATGTCTTCGAATTTTTGGTTCTAGGACATGCCGGTTTCCTCACGATGTTTTACTTCACCGTTTTGAGAGCAGTGGTGTTGAAATAAATTACACAAAGTAATGCGCCTGACTGGGTTCGAACCCACGACCTACAATTCGTAAGTCGAGGCCGATACCACTGGGCCACCACTGCTCACTGGGCCACCACTGCTGCAAATTAGTATTAGGTATATGTAGTAACTGAATCTCGATATCAGCGTTTTTTGAATTACCAGCATGTTTCAAATTCGAATTATCAGAGAACAAATAATTAATGTACGAGTAGGTTTCAAAAGTTTAAATAATAGTAAAAACAATCAAGTATTTTTTTTCTTGTACCGTAAAGGTGACAAACATGAATACGTCCAAGCATTGGCCCAGCATTGAGGCAGCAATAAGCAGGTATTATTATTAAACAAACCCCATAATACTAAAACCGAAGCCTAAAAAGTGTAATTTATTATTCTGTGTGCAACAACAATTAGGGAAACTTGCATAATTACGGAACCCTATTTCGTGGCTGTGCATTTTTTTAAGTAACTGTTGACACATTTTTCAACTCTTCAACGTGTCGCACCATGTCGGAACGACGAGTTTCATAGAAACATGAAAATTGTGCAGCTTTTCAGTTTATTTTATGACTGTTCGTCTGGTACTTATATTAAAAAAAAAACACCGACAGACAGCGCATGTTAAGCCATTGGGTTTTAAATTATATGTATAACAAGTAGATAAGAGCTCGTGCATGGCTAAATAAAATTACAGCCTCAATATGGATCAATCTTCAAGTTATATTTATAGGCATTGCTTGAAAAGTTTGATCTGTCGATGAGTGATGAATGTGATGGTCCATTACACGAGTTTCCTTTGGACCTTGGAAAGCACTTTAAGCCGTTGCGTTGGTCTCGTCTCTGGCCCAAATTGCTGACAACCAAGCTACTAGCAGTGAGCAGTGGTGACCCAGTGGTATCGGCCCCGACTTACGAGTTGTAGGTCGTGGGTTCTAATCCAGCCAGGCACATTACTTTGTGTAATTCGTTTCATCACCACTGCTCAAAACGGTGAAGGAAAACATCGTGAGGAAACCGGCATGTCCTAGAACTAAAAATTCGAAGACATGGTACATGGGACCGGGTGGTGGATTATGGCCTTCTTCCTCTCTCAGAGAGGAGGCCTGTGTCCCAGCAGTTAGGATGATGATGAGGCCACTACACGGAGAGAAAATTCTAGTTTAGGTAACCAGAATAAAGTTAAATTGACTAGATTGTCTTGTAATATATACGACAGCTATCTGTTTTGTAGAGTTTCCTAGAAAAATCTGGTAATAACTTACAAGAATATCTAGCACAATTAAACATAATGCTGGTACACATTACTAAAATTTATGTACAGTGCACAATAGCCTATTTGTATTCATTACATTCTTTATTTTAAATTTAACGGAATTGGTATCGTTTGTAACACCATACTTTATTTTGGAGATAACCAGATTTACAGTAGCGTTGATAGATTATTATAGTTACCATAAACATATTGAATGCAAATGTTACCAAATTGAGTGTTTACCAAACTATATATTTTGTTTACTTTACTACCTATTTTGTGTTTATTACCAGCATGTTGTTAGCCATTATCACATCAAATGGTTGAGTTGATGAATGGGAAATGGTTGAATGAGAATTTAATATTGTTCAGTTTACTCTATTGTTTAGTGATTTCACCAATGTTTTATTTTTTTATTCATATTGTTTAGTAGGCGATTGGGTCTTTATAAGCCATATGTAGGTCATAGTTACAGTGTTGCTAAGACAAAGTTAAAATCTGTCAGTTTTGTCACCAAATTTACATGTATGAGAGATTTCAACTTTTTCTAACATGGTAACTATGATGTACATATTTCTTATAAAGACCCAATCGCCTACTAAACAATATGAAGCAAAAAATACTTGGGATCGCTAGATGGCGCTGCATCTAGTATAAAGTAAAAGAGAACGCTCTGTTATTTAAAATTTATTAAAAATACTAATAGTGCTCATAAGTGAATAAAACCTAAGTGAACCAATACAACATCACCTAATACACAAGTGACAGTGTTATCCACGGATTTTATACACAAACTGTGAAGTTATAACCATTATAAATTTTTGAACAACAAACTATCTGCTTTATCTTTCCATACATACATGAAGCAAATACAACAATAACAATCTAAATAAACAAAACTGTGCAAACCATATAATAATTGTGCCCCAAATAAGTCAAAACAAGTGCGGAAAAAACCAATACACAATAACAAAGACGAAGTGAAAAAGTGACTCACAGTGATTTAAACTAAACCGTCATGTATCGTGTTAACTGGCTTACCTAATCAAAGGATTTTTTTTTTGCCGTTACTGGTCAATAATTTCAATCAGTATATCAATGTTCAGTTAGTCCAGTGGCTAACACGTCAACTTTTGCAGTTCAACTAGACTCACACGACGAGTCCCGAGTTCAAACCCCAGTGACACCACAAATCACTTTTCGTAGATTCCAAAAATCATATTTATTTGGAACTTATAAAGTACAACAAGTCTGTTACTGTTGCACGAAGACGACCCTGAATAAAATCTCATGTCATCAAACTCTGCAAAAAGTAATTGTAAGATGGCAGCACTAGTAACATGCCATAAATGCAAGAAGTTAGTTAATATAAAAAGTACTGCTCTGTGTTCTGCCTGTGAAAACAGGTACGAATTGGATTGCGATGGCTACCCAGAACAAACATATCGCCTCAAGAACGCGGAAGCAAAAAAAAAGTGGAGATGTAACGCGTGCATCAGAGGTAAAAAATACGCTAACACCGGCTGTACTACCAATATTACAATGAGAAAAAAACAAACTTCTTTAAAACACCCTCACCTACCGGACCACCACCAAGTACCAAGGATAAAGTACATGATGAAGCATTAAAACGTCAATCTTCGGTTCACAGTACTAATGATTTACTTGATTCTCACATACTGACTGATTTCGAAACATCTATTGAATCATATACTGCCAATAAATTGTCATTGAGTGTTGATGGTACTGTGTCTGACTTAGTATTAGCCTCAGAAATGAAAGAGATAATCGCTCAGCTCACATTAAAACTTGAAAGCACTGAAAATGAACTGGGAAATATATTGTTGGACAATACCGATTTACATAAGCAAATTAATAAGTTAACTGCAGAAAATAAAACATTAAAATCTTTATGCCAGTCGCCCTCCTTATTTACAAGTCCGTGCACAAACCCTAAGAAAAAGAGACTATCTCTGGCAAATCAACACAAAACACTTTCTACACCATTCCTTTCGTCGTCAAGACCGTCGTCCAGTTTGGAAGTTGAACCCAATGAATACGTAACTGTGTCCTCCCTGGAAAAAGAAATTGTTACCCTACAGCAGCAATTAAAGGTAGCACAACTTGAGATAGCGGCCCTCACGAATCGTATTGCAGTATTAATGCTAAGTAGTCGCAATGTCTGTCAACCTGCCATTCGTCATGAAGTGAAGCTGGATACTGGGAATGTCGCCAGCGCTGAGACACATGTTGTCGCAGACGGGCACAACATGGTCCGCCCTAAGAAGATATTTATCTTCGGCACTCAGCGATGCGTCGGACTTGCAGCAGCCATCTCACACTCTAGAACAAATACTCAGTATGAAAAATATGGAGTCGCCGCTGAAACAAAGCCAAATGCGCCTTGCAATGAAATAATGGCAAACTGCAGAAATACCAAACTGACAACTCAAGATAAACTTGTAATATGCGTAGGTGAAAATGATCATAACCCAAACCTAGTGATGTCTCAATTGCAAAATATCTTAGATAAGTTTACAAATAACACTATCATTGTTTTAAATGTCGTCAATAACGTGTACCTCAATGTGCGTAAGTTGAACTACTCTATAAAAAATATATGTAATCAGTATAAAAATTGCCACTTTGTAAATCAAACATCTGAGGAACTATACAATATTTGTAAGTCAATAAATTACATCATAGACTGTTGTGATTATAGTGAAAAATATTTAAATCCTCACGAAATTCGTAAAAGAATTGTAAGTAACAAATCAAGTCTCAACTTAAACGCTTCTACAAATGAACCCAAAAAAGGGACAATTCCATATTACTTTAGCCGTATTAAGAACACAACACATTGCGAATACAGCTCCTCCTTGCAACGCAATGCAAAAGGTCAAATAGGGACTATACCCTATTACTTTCCTGTCCTAAATAAGCGTGATTCATTTTTTCGTACCTCAAACAAACAAAACCACTCACCAATTTAGAATATTCCATCAAAATATCGCCAGTTTATTATCTAAGCAAGAACTTTTAGAAATTACTATGCAGGAGTTAAAAGAAGTAAATAATGACCCAGATGTAATATGCCTGTCTGAAACATTCGTAAAAAAGGGCTGTGAAAATTATGTGAAAATATATAACTATGAAATGGCTGCTAACTTCTGTAGAGAAAAACAAAGAGGTGGTACTTGTATACTAGTGAAAAAAGGTTTATGTTATAAAGAGTTATCATTCGTGAAAAACTATGCAACTCAAAACACGTTTGAAGTTTGCGGCTTAGAAGTAACAAGTAACAAACTAATAGTTATATGTGTATATAGAACACCGCAATCTGATCCGAATCAGTTCTTAACAAAGTTGCATACTCTATTACACGATTTGTTAAACAAATACAAATCAAAAATTAATATAGTTGTAACCGGCGATTTTAACATAAATACTCTTAGAAAAGGTAACATCACAAATGCATTGCAAGACCTGTCCAATAATTATAATTTAAAAATTCACATCAATGTTCCTACTCGCAAATTGGCTTGTATTGACCATATGCTAAGCAACATTGCCAACGCAACTGCCACTGTACTACCCCTGCATCTTTCAGATCACGACACAGCACAATTGTTAAGCTTTCCAACTAAACAGAAACTACAAAAATCAGCAATATATTACATTCATAAAAGAGACTATAGCTTAGACAACATTCGAAAATTTAAGGAATGCTTGCAAAATCTTTCTTGGTCCGACATTTACTTAAACACTGACACAAACTCTGCATTCAATGACTTTCATGAACTGGTGTGTCTATTCTATGATCTTTGTTTTCCCAAATTAAGAGTAAAAATTAACAGTAATAATAAAAACACGCAAAAGTGGATTAGTAAAGGTTTGAGACAAAGTTGCAAAACTAAACGGAAGCTACGGTATCGGTACTACAAAAATAAAAATGTTAGTAATAAAACTACATATAATAATTACTCTAGTCTGTTAAAGAAATGTATTTATAATTCAAAAAAGAATGCAAATATAAAATATATTCAAACACATGACAATAAATGTAAAGCCACATGGACTGTCATTAAAAATGAAATAAATAATAACACTCACAAAGACAACATAGAATTTATAAGATTAAATGATACTGTAATTACAGACCCTGTACAAATGGCCAATATATTTAATGAACATTATGTAAATTTAACGCATGTACAAGGGGGCACACATCAAAATCTATACAAAACTACGTGTGATAACTCAATGTTCCTAAGGCCAATGATGGTTAACGAGGTACGACAGGAAATAATGTCTCTGTCTAACACCAGGTCGGAGGGCTATGATGAAATAAATACAAAAATTATAAAGGCTTGTAGTACTGAACTGACTGCTATTCTCACTCATTTAATAAACATGTCATTTTCCCATGGAACCTTTCCTGATAAATTAAAATTGTCTTTAATAAAGCCTTTATTCAAGAAAGGCGATAAGTCTGACATCAATAATTACAGACCTATAACTTTAATACCCATATTGTCTAAAATTTATGAAAAATGCATGTATAAAAGATTAACTAATTTCTGCAATAAGTTTCAAATTATAAGTGACAAGCAGTTTGGATTCCAAAAGAACAAATCCACATCGTTGGCTATTTTTTCTCTTATGCAAGCTATACTTTCAAATATTAATAATAATCACATTACTACTGGCTTGTTTTTTGATCTATCGAAAGCCTTCGATCTGGTGTCACATGAATTATTGCTGCAAAAGTTGGAGTCTATTGGGATTAGAGGACCAGTACTCCAATGGTTTTCGTCCTACTTAAGTAATAGAAAACAACGTGTGGTCATCAATAAAAAAAATGACAAAAGTAATGACTTAATAACCTACTCATCGGAATATAGAGATAATAAATATGGCGTTCCACAAGGAAGCGTACTGGGACCAATATTATTCCTCATTTACATAAATGACATCATAAAAATAACCAACCATAAATGCATATTATTTGCCGACGACATATCCATTATAGTGACATCAGACAAAAAACATAATACCATTCGAGATCATGAGCTAGACATTAACAATACGATTGACAAATTACTGCATTGGCTTGACATTAACCATTTAAAGATAAATTTAGACAAATCCGTTTACATTCAATTTAATAAATCAAATAATTCTAAAAACGACATTAAACTCAACATTAATAAAATCAAAGAAGTAAGTCATGTAAGATTTTTAGGAATAATAATAGATAAAGATATTAATTGGAAAGAACACATAGACAATGTTAGCACTAAAATCAATAAATTTGTATATGCTTTAAAACAAGTAAAAAATGTCACTAATATAAAAACTGCTGTAATGTCATACCACGCATACGTCGAATCAGTACTGCGTTATGGGCTGGTAATGTGGGGTAATAGCACCGATTTCCGTAGAGCCTTCATCGCTCAAAAAAAGTGCATGAGGTCAATTTGTGGACTTAAACCTGACGAATCATGTCAACCGATATTTAAGAAACTTGGTTTGTTACCTTTACCGTCACTCTATATTTACGAAATATGTATGTTTGTAATTAAAAATAAACATTTATTTAAGACTGCTAATGATGTGAATCCTCGGAACAGACGAGATCCCTATAAATTAGTGTTGAGTGATCTGCCCAGACTAGCTAAATACAATAATAACTGCCTTGCAATGTGTGTGCGCATTTATAATAAAATACCGAGGCATTTTAAAACATTGAGGACAACATTATTCAAAACAAAATTTTATAAATGGTTACTCGATCATAGTTTTTATAGCTTAAAAGAATTTATTGATAAAAAATTTTGATGTATAAAATTTCATTGTTGGTTGGTTACATATTTACTAACCTTAAAATTTTGCATGCTTTGTTCTATCTTAGCTAAACATGTTTGCACCATATAAATTAGTATTTAACACCATTGTATACCATGTTTTACGCAAATAAATACTTTATTATTATTTCGTTTATTCATTTGAATACTCATATTTATACATTTTTAAATATTTTTACAAAAAAGAGATAAAAAAAACATTTAAAAATATAAAAATAGTGATCCACCGGTGTGGGAGCAGGGTCCAAGCTACCGGTGGTTAGGGCTCCAGAGACAGGAACCTCCTCACAATGCGAGCCGTATCGAGGAGAACTGCCTTCTGAATCAGGCCCTTGATCCAACCCCCTAATGAGAGCCTCGAAAGATGTTCGTCGAGGCTCTTTGCCATCAGGCCATTGGCAGTAACGACAATCGGCACAATGATAGCCGAGCTCACATTCCACATGTCGAAAACCTCGCGCGCTAGGTCGATATATTTGATTTGTTTATCTTTCTCAGCCTTCACGAGGTTCTCGTCATGTGGGATGGTAACATCGATTATCATTGCGCGGCGCGCTGATCTGTCTATCACTACTATGTCAGGCTTATTGGCGACAATAGTCCTGTCAGTAATGATAGGCAGATCCCAGTACAACGTGACATGGTCTTTCTCGAGAACTGGGTCGGGCACATACTTGTAATACGGTACCTCAGATTCCACAAGTTTGTATTTCAACGCAAGTTGCTGGTGGATGATTCTGGCTACTTGGTTGTGCCTGTGCAAGTACTCGCCGTTAGCAAGACGAGAACAATTATTATTATAATTATTATAATAAAACATTGGTCAAATCACTAAATAATAGAGTAAACTGAACAACATTTAATTCTCATTAAAGTAAACTCAATCATTTAATGTCATAATTGCATCTTCTAATAATACTTGACAAGCTGTAGTAAAAATAAAACACCTTCTGCACCAATCTTTCTTATTTACCATTTATAGACTAAATGCTCATTATTCACATTTTTTCTATCAGAAACCGTAAACAAAACTATAGCACGACGTAGAAGGTACTTTACTCTTCGAGTACCCTAAGCCACCTTCTGAAATCATGAACGAACATGAAGGGATTGTCAACAACCGATTTAAATAAAACAAAACATAAAACATTTGTAGGTTTTTATTTGTATTATCAAAATCACAACAATCATACCATAGGATGGGTTTGACGCAGAATGTGCATTTCTTAAAATGAGCACATATCAAATTGAGCACTACTCAAAATGGGTGTGAATTATCAGATCATATCATAAATCAGCCAGTAAGGCCCTGACAGGGGAACACCCAAATACTCCGAAATATTTTATTCCGAATTTCGGTATTCCGATTTTCAAAACTCCGAATATCATAATACCTAAAAATTACAATATCTATTATTAAGAATCACGAAATTTATTTACCCGAAAGTCGTATATCCGATTTCTTAGTTTTCCGATTTTCACATATTCGAAAAATGTAATGCTCGATGAGTTCTCATTCCGAAAAACGAAATTCCGATTTTCAATCGTGTTAGGTTACTTTAAACCTTGCTCACAGAAATAGGAGCCCCGCGAAGCGGGGCTCCGTCGATCTACCTTGGTAGGTGGTAGTCAACAAATTGACCAAGGATGCAAGAGCGAGCGAAGCGAGCTCGGGACTGGGGGCACCCCGACTCGGACAGGTTAGGTTCGAAGGGGATGGCGGGGTCTGAAAGACCCCGCCATCCCCTTCATGTTAGGTTACTTTAAACCTTGCTCACAGAAATAGGAGCCCCGCAAAGCGGGGCTCCGTCGATCTACCTTGGTGGTAATCAACAAATTGATCAAGGATGTAAGAGCGAGCGAAGCGAGCTCGGGATTGGGGACACCCCGACTCGGACAGGTTAGGTTCGAGTTAGGTTAAGCTAACGGAAATAGGAGCCCCGCAAAGCGGGGCTCCGTTGAACCACCTTAGTGGTAATATAACTCAGGAATTCGGGATGCGATAGCGAGCAAATTGTGTCTTGGTGCACCCGACTCTGACAGCTTTCGTTCTTCTCACAGGGATTTTTTGTAATATTATGAATGAAAATACGTAACTCAAAAATAAATTATTTTAATTACTCAAAAAAAATTATAAAAGAAATTATTATCATTGAAAAGAAAATATTCTTATACAAAAGAAATTCATTTATTGAAAAGTTAAGAGGCATTTTGACAAGGCGTTTTAAAAGCATACTTTTCTCTGATAAGCGATTAAATTTTCGGAATTCTAATTATTCGGAATTTTAATAATCGGAATTTTAACCATCGGAATTCGTGTTTTTGATGTTCGGAAAATTATTAATTCGGAATTTTTGATATTCGGTCTATTGAAACTCGGTATTTTGAAAATAGTAATTTTAAATGTTAGGAATATTGAAATTTCGGAATTATGAAAATAGGAATAATGATCAATCGGAGTTGTTATATTAGGAATTTTGAACCATTCGGAATTATGAAAATCGGTATTTTGAAATTCGTATTTATGAATTTCGGAATAAAGTTTTTCGTATTATCGTAGTGTACCCCCCTGACAGATGTGAATTCCTTATCCCATTTGGTACTCAATTTGTACAGTCATTTTTGTAGGAAGCTGTAAACAGTGCAACTGATACATTCTGTAGGATACTCGCAATGCACAGTACTTATTATCTCAGAATATTTTGAATGTTACATACACTGCTTCAATAATTGAATTGACCACATAAAAACTGTTGTTAACTACTACATAGTAGTTTTTAATATTGCTAATAGATTGACCTACAATAAAAATTGTAGGTTGGAATGTCAGTCCAAGGGTAACATATTTTTCCTTACGTGCAGTGATTGATTGTTTTAAATCCACTTCAGCTTTCACATGGGTAATAAAAGAATCACGGGCTTCTTGCTTTGATGGCCTCCAACATTTTTTCTTGTTTTTTGCAATGGGGTTCCCAAGAGAAGCGGTAAAAACATTAAGGCACAAATTGATTTCGTTTCTACAGAAGTAGCCTGCTCTTCATTAACTGAAAAAAAAATACAAATGTTAATTATAAAAGCACAAGATTGTGATGATGACATAATGGAGGTGACGCCTTTGCCCAGCAGAGGGAAACACCAGAAGCTATTTTATGGCCACTTTCTTTGCCCTTTTCCTTCTCCCCGTATCATTTCTTGAAGCCTTCTATTGTTGGTGTAATCGTTTTGTGTGAATTCCGATCCCCGATCCCGTGGGAATTCCGAGATAAAAAGTACCTAGCCTATATGTTGCCTTATAACCTCCTCTATCTTCCAGTGGATTAGTCCCATTATAATCGGTTCAGCCGTTAGAGAGATTAGCCCGGACAAACAGACAGACAGACCGACAGACAAAATTTTTAAAAAAGGTTGTTTGTGCTTTAGTATCGTGTAAATAACTATAAGCAGTTATTTTGAAATCACAGACAGACACTTGAATTTTATTTATATGTATAGATGAAGCACTCATGTGAGACATGCAAGGCAGCAGACTGTTTCCAAATCAGCCCAATTAACAAACATAATCTTAACCCAAAATGCAATATGAAATACCTATACATTCTCCATCCTATTGTGGAGTTCTAATCATTTACATTAAGTAATTATAATATGTACTTATCACTTACCTCTAGCGAGTTAGTCAACTCATTCCATTGATTTAGGTTTATTTGGAATCGTACGCGGTCTCCTACAGGTCCAATCAGCTTTTTAATCACGTCCGAATCCAGGAGACCAAGTGTGTCAATGGTTATTTTGTTTTCTGAAAATAAAAACATTTCAATTAGGTATAGAGGCAGCAGAGGCACGCATATTATAATTCACTGGAACCGATAGTTTTAATAAAGTGCATTCAGGTGCATTACCGCATTAGAAGACCGACCGAACTACCTAACCTAAAGATCTCTTTCAACTCATCCCCATATAAAGAAAGATACTTCTTATATAAGTCGGTCAGTGTCTTCACTGGACGTAATAAAGGTATGCCTAATTGCCAAGTCATATCATAAACTCACATAACTCAACACTTTTCTTCCAGGAATATAGGTACTTAATAGCCAAATAAATTATATAAAACTTACTTACCATATACTGGCATAAACGGGTATGTACTCCTCCAACCGCCAGGATTTTAATAGTTCTGTTATATTTGTGTCCATTATTTTAAAAATTCTATTAGAAAAACCACACTTTAATAATATTTACTGAACACTTGAACAGCACACGCGCACGTAAGGTGAAACAAAATGGCGTAAGGCCCGTGCCCAACCTAAGTTCAAGCAAACCATACAATATACTCGTATTTGGTACAAAACATTTCGTTTGTTGTACGATACTCATGTTACACAAAAAACGATATATGATAACGATAAAAAACATTTTATTATGATAACAATAATCTTCTGGTTAAACATTACTATAAAATCTAGCTTATTTAAACAAATAAATAACTTTTTGTTACTTGCATTATTTTAGAGATAACATAAATATTGTATTGTTGATTTGACAGCTAGTAACAACAAACAAATTATGAAGGTAAACTATAAAGTTATGGAAATTTTCTATTTACAATAATAAAATGTACTTGTAAATAGCTCTGAGTATTCTTTACTATAATGTGTTTACTATAATATTCTGGCATTTATTAAAATACGACTATTTGTCGTTAAAAGTCAATCTCGTAAACTTAACTCAATTCTGTTTTTATAAACTAGAATAATATTTACCATACGTTCTGGTAATATTGTTATAATAATTTCTCTCCGTGTAGCTGGGTTGTGGAATTCAGATTGGCAGTCGCTGTCTGCAGTCAGATCAACTGACTTAAAAGGGTACCCGAATTAATGGTGAATATTTAGTCACCAAGACAGTTTCAGTCCATTATTTTCCACACAGTGCGGCAGTAGTCATTTTAAAGCACTTATTTTCTTAAATAAATCAGGACCAACACACAAGAACAGAAAAACCTGAAGAGTAGACAATAACGATAACTCAGCGCTGTAATGAATTGAAACTCAATCATAAATCAATCTCAGTCAAAGGTCAACAAGGCCTGTTGTTGATGTCAGGGATCAAGGACTTATTCATAGTATATTGGAGAGCTCGATGAGTTTTTTAATGATGACATGTACCTTATTGAACAAAATAATGAGGAAAGAATACCTACATTATTCTATTATCAATAAAGAAAAGTTCAAATGGAAATAACCTAAAATATTTTAACTAGATGTTGCCCACAAATTGTTACGTTTGATGAAATGTACGTCTGTTATTGGTTTGGATGTATTTAATAGTCCTAGCGCCTGATCGTTATCGATTTCATTGAAAATTCATTGATTTTGCATAATAAAATAGTATCTCAATGATGTTCAGTCTTCTAGTTTTAAAATCATCATGAGCCCTGGGACCCTTGGGACTCAGTGGATTCGAAGGGACTGTCAGACTTGACTGACTAAGTCCCACGACCCATATTTTTAACCGACTTCAAAAAAAGGAGGAGGTTCTCAATTCGTCGGAATCTTTTTTTTTTTTTTTTTTTTTTTTTTTTTTTTTATGTATGTTCCCCGATTTCTCGAAGACGCCTGGACCGATTTGGAAAATTTTTCTTTTGTTTGAAAGGGTATACTTTCCAATTGGTCCCATGATCATCAGGTCAGGATCTGATGATGGAATCCTAGGGAAATCGAGGGCAACCTTCAAATTTTATAGGCACATAGTACCATTTTCATATATTTTCTAAAGCTGTTCAAGTATTTGCATCTGATAATCATCATCTCAGGTGGATGAGCTGATGATGGAAGGTACAACTCCTCAACGGCTGGGAGTATGCAACGACTGATTTAGTTTGTGTTCGCATATCTCCGGAACTACAAGTCCGATTTAAGTAATTCTTTTTTTGTTGTACTAAGTATTGTTTAACTTACGGAATACTGCAAGTTTCATCAAAATCGGTTCAGTAGTTTTTGAGATAGGGAATTTTATTAGCTTATTGTGCACTTGAGCGATGTTGTTACCGGTGCTACGGATTACAAAATTTTAGTTCACATACATGTAAGAGAATGATTTATTTGACAAGAATTTGAGATGAATATTTAAACTAAAAAGAGTAAAATAAAAAACTTTTTCAAAAAAAATGTAACCGCCTTCAAAAACAACCACAAAAAAGGGTAAAATAACCTACAAAATAACTTTTCTTTCAGAAGTCGGTGGCAAAAAAGACAATGAAATGAAAACAAATAAAGGCACCGACTTCTGAAAGAAAAGTTATTTTGTAGGTTATTTTACCCTTTTTTGTGGTTGTTTTTGAAGGCGGTTACATTTTTTTTGAAAAAGTTTTTAAAATACCTGGAACTAAAATGTACCATATTTTAAACAATGCATTAAACTTACCATAAATTGTGAACTTTCGAACTCCGCAGCGGTACCGAGAACATTCAAAAACTTTAAAACTCATCTTTGAAATTAAATGCTGCCAAGATAGAAGTCAAAGTTTGTTAGTCCAACTAACAAACTTTGACTTCTATCTTGGGCTTCTAGCAGGGTTAGATGAAAGTAAAACTCAGTGCTGTTTCGTGCCATGAGGCCCGGAATAGGCACATGCCTAATTCACAATTTAGGCATGTGCCTATTCCGAGCCTCATGGCACGCTTTTCAGTTTATTTAATAACATTATCAAAAAATTGCAAACTTAATTAGTCCGACAGAGATTTGAAATGTAATTAACACTACGTATTTGAGAATATTTACGAAAAGAAAACGATTCAAACTTCGTGGCAGAAAAAACACAGCTCGTAACGTCAGCACCCAGTAAAAATTGTACTAAAGATGTGACGTCTTGCCAATTTTAAAAGCGTCGTATCTTCGTAAATATGTAGGTTACCTACATACGAAACCAAAGAAAACACGTGTCGAATCTAACTATCTAACTGACTAAAACCCATAGATTTTTCCGGTCAAATAAATAACTTATTGCAGACCAGTGAAGGAAAACATCGTAAGGTGACATCTACAATCCCACACTAGCTCAAGATTTCAGCCTGGTTCTTCTTTCAAAGAGAAGGCCTGTGCTGTGTCTCAGCAGTGGGAACATGCGTGGGCTGATTATGGTCATGCTAATTGGTTAATAATGTTGCATTGACGGCTTATGAAGTCCATATTGATGTGAATTTGTCCAACGTCAGCTACCGCATTTTCAGGTCATAATCATCTTTCTGCCCTTATCCCATTTTACTTGGGGTCGGCGCAGCCCCTTTTTTCTTCCATTCTCTTCTATCAGACGTCTCAGTATCATTTACTCCTTTTTCTTCCATATCATTCCTTAGACAATCCATCCATCTTTTCTTTGGCCTTCCTCTTCCTCTCCATCCATCAACATTCATACTCATCCCTCCTCATCACATGTCCATACCAAGACAGACGATTCACTTTAATTTTTTCTGTAACAGGCGCCACTTTCAAACTTCCCCTTATAACTCATTCCTTACTTTATCCATTCTTATCACTCCACACATTCATCTCAACATCCTCATCTCCGCTACATGCAATCGTTTCTCATCCATCTTTTTCACAGCTGAGCATTCCGATCCATACAATACGACAGAACACCTGTTACAGAACACCAATTTAATTAATGAAGAGTGCGAATTACAAGCATAAAATTTAACTTCCCTCCAAATATTTTGACTGAATGAACATGATTAAAATAATCTCTGAGGCGAGGAGATTACCACGTTTTGTATCTCATCTGCCATCTTTTTGAGACCACTGACTGAAAGAAGCGTCGTGTCGTGCCTTTATAATGATCATGGCTACTCTTATACTAAATTTTTCCCTGATCTTTAGACCTGTATTATCATGATGACTTTTGCATCAAAGATTTGATTTGAAGTTTTCCAGTTTAAACTAGAAAGAAAGATCTATCGCTATAGTTCTAGATCGCTAGAAAGATCGTGAAGTGTTCGAAGCAATGCGATGTTTGGCTCTATACTTGGCTATGTTCGTTGTTCAGTTCGACAAAATTAAAAACGGCGAATGCTCGATGTTCTGTTACATATGAATGCTTAAGTCTATCAGCACCTTTGTAGATATACCACGTTAAATCGGAATGTTCCTAATATAGGTGGAATCAAGGATTCCTTCCCAAATAATCCCCAACACGTACTAGTTAATGTTCCGCATCTAATACAGGCACGTGCAATAGTTGGAATACCAGATGTTGGACGTTACGGTATTTGTTAGTTTCTCCTATGCGGAAGAAGTTTGGACTATCATACATGACCAGGAATTTAGTCCAGAGGCGGTCGAATATTGCATTCCAACTCATTTTTTTTTAAGTTGCACAGAATTTTATGCCGCTGTTTTTGGGTGGTAAATTCATAAACTGAGTTCTCCCGACCTAGGCTGTCAGATAAGACTGTCAGACTGTCAGATTCTTACTGACGAAGAAGAATTTTCAGGCTTTGATTTCATTGTTTAGATCGATAGGTAATTTTAAGCATGTGATGTTTACGATTGGGGGAGGGGAAGGGGTAATGATCCCTGAGCGTGCTCGATCCTAGGTAAAACATTAAAATATGACATCGAAAATTATAGCCTCCTGCAGACACACGCGATTAATGGCGCGGGGCGACATGTAGCGGTCCATTCGCAGTATTTTTAGAGTGGAAATTAGCTTGGCTCGTTGTCGCAGCGCGATTAATCGCGTGTGTCTGCAGGAGGCTTATAACTTTAGTATTGCGTAAAGAGGCGAATCGTAGACCTTGACAAAATTACTAGCACTACCAAATTGCCGTTAGCCTGCTCTGACGATTTACAATCACAAAAGTTTAATAAAACAATAAAGTCCAGACACTAAGTTACACAATGGATAATAATATTTGAAATGCGAAAGTAAGGTCTGTTATAGTTGCCTAGTCTGAAATAATTTCGTATGAAAGGCCTAATCACAAATAGTCATGAGTTTGAACTCAGCCAGGCGCTGCTACCCTCAAAATAGTGAATGAAAGCGGCATAATCCTAGAACCAAAATCTTGAAAACAGTCATGAGTCATGTGACATCTACCTACCAATCAGCACATTCAGCACAGGCCCCACGTGGTGGATTACAGCTCACTGCCTTTCATAAAGAAGACGTGTGTTGTGTGATCCTTTAATACGACTGAACTCGTGAGAAAAAGTAAGTCTTACATAAAGCATTATATAAAAAAAAAACCGGCCAAGTGCGAGTTAGACTCGCCCATGAAGGGTTCCGTAGTAGCAAGCCTATATTAGGGATATACTCGTAATTATATTGAGATTAGTAAGTAATATACACAAACAATAAAAATTACTTTGTTTTTCATAGTGTTTGTATGAAGGGCAAAGTTATATTTGCGGTTTTTGAAAATGTAGGTACTATATCTCAAAAACTGTTAACTGTATCTCATCCAAACCAATTTTCGTTGGAAGTTTTTTTGAAGTCTACATTAAATATTTTTTTTTAGTTTTATCATTCTCTTATTTTAGAAGTTACAGGGGGGGGGGGGGGACGACGACGACACACATTTTACCACTTTGGAAGTGTCTCTCGCGCAAACTGTTCGGTTTAGAAAAAAATGATATTAGTAACCTCAATATAATTTTTAAAGACCTATCAGGCGGGGCAAGGGCGCCATACTTTTTGCATAGATGATTTCGATGCAAAATATTTTTTTTGAATGCTGACATATGAGTGCACATTTATTAAATTGTCAATATTTAGAATATTGTAGCTGCAAGAAACGTCGATTCAATCAAATCTATCAATATTTTTACGGTATTTTCTAATAAATTGTGAAACATGGATATAGGCGCACTTGCCCCTGGAAACGGGGCAAGTGCGCCTATACAAAAAAAGACACTAAAATCGTACGTTACCAGAAAAACAGATAATTTAAATAATAGAACTCATACAAATAAACGCATTACTCTTGGCTTCTTTTTAATTTACTCGTCCTATAGGCTACTACAGCTTCCATAAGAAATTTGGGGCAAGTGCGCCATAGACTAGTCAATCAGGGGTTCTAAACCTTAAATGTTGTTTTTTTTTTTATTTGAAAAAGTCATGTGATCCATGATTGTTTTACGAGGTATGCCATATGTTTTATCTACTTCATATCCAGATAGGCCTGACCGGACGGCGTCAACTGCTTGACATAAAGTTTCTCTAGACCAAGAAGGCTTCCGCAGTGGTAGGCACCCACGACGACGGACGTCGCAAGACGATCTCCGGCCACCGTAGGCGTGGGCATGCGGGCGGCGAGTAATGGGCAACTCGCCGCCCGACCATGGACCACGCGCGCCTCAAAGAGCGTTAGCAAGATGACAGGGCCCCCTCTGGAGGGCCAAAGCTTGCCTGGGTCGCGAGACTTGTATATAATACCATTACCGTGACCCTGGAACGTAAAGGGGTAATGAAGGACACCGTGGATTTTAGTCAAGTACAAGATGATTTTACCACGCTAAAAAAAAAAGACCAAGAAGGCTTATCGGTTTTTCTTTGATAAGTACGAACCATCTGTAAAAAGATAACAAGTAAACCCATTACCCAATGCCTTCTCATCACAAGACCTTAAGCACATCTCTAGGCAGTAACTTCTCAATACAGAAAAACATGAGCCTTACTCAGAGGCCGTCGGTTAAGAAAATAATTAATCTTAATAGTTGACGACTTCTGGCTTGGGGGAAGTGCGCCATACTACTAAAAACTTAGGCGCACTTGCCTCACTTGGCTAATTTGAGGTTAAGATTTTAAATTCTACAAAAAAATATGAATTTCACTATCTAAGCCTAAAATACAGACAAAGATTTAAAGGAAAACTACTAAATTCTGTACTCAGCTCATTGGTTTCCCGCAACACGTAAAATATTTTAAGATTTATGGGGATTAGTAACACGTGCTCATCTCTGATATTAGGTTTAAATGACACTAAAATTAAAATGGCGGTTACATTAATGTATGGTGAACAGAGGCATCTGTGATTTTGGAGTAGAACTGTGTGTTAGTTTGTTGTATGGATGTAAGATGTCGTTAGTTGTATTATATCAGTAGTTTTCGATATTTTTATGGTAGGTGCGCTTACCCCGTCGGCGCGCTTGCCCCGTCTGACCTTATCCATAATACCCCACACGTATGGGTTTGGTGAAAAAAATTTTTTTGAGTTTCAATTCTAAGTATGGGGGTAGGTACCCCCAAAATTTGTTTTGTTTTTATTTTTGTGTAAAAATCCTAATGCGGTTCACATAATACATCTACTTACCAAGTTTCAACAGAATAGCTTTCATTCTTTCGAAGAAAAGTGGCTGTGACATACGGACGGACAGACAGACATGACGAATCTATAAGGGTTCCGTTTTTGCCATTTGGCTACGGAACCCTAAAAACAGTAGAATTCATTTCGAACTTAATAACAATTCCGAGAGGTATGATGAAGGCGAGCTAAGGGTATTATTTTCATATTAAAAGATGGATGGAATAATCAGCATCGCTACGCCTTCAGTGTGAATGTAACGACCGCCTCGGGAATTTATATAAAATATCAGAGCTGAGAGAGGGGAAGTTCCTGAAATCTGTTGATAATTTAAATTATAATTCGCCCTTTTGAACGGAATAGGCGATCATTCTGGTTATGAGTTTTAAATTGAGTGTAAATTGAATGTTGTTCATTCCGACTTGAATTGTGATCTCCTTTGAAAAATAATTGCGTTCTTTGTGAAAAGTTTTTTCATTTGGGCTTGTTAAAGAAGCGTTTTGTATAAGACATGAATCGTTCCTGATAACTGCGGTTAGCGCAGTGGCTGAGTGATTGACTGCTGCTCAGCGTATCACGGGTTCGATCCCCGCACGGAAGAAATATTTGTATGATCTCAAGTAGTTGTCTCGAGTCTGTGTGTTTGTGTATGTGAGCTTGTGTTTGTAAAACGCACCTAAGATACATAAAAAAATAGAAATTACTATTGTGCGGCAACGTATAAAAATACCTATATAGTTCTTTTTAACCGACTGCAAAAAAGGAGGAGGTTCTCAATTCGGTCGGTATGTTTTTTTTTCTTTTTTTTAAATACCGATTACTCCGAGGTTTCTAGTCCGATTAGTGTAATTCTTTTTTCGTTCGATGCAGTATACTTTCCCATAAAAATTATTTGGTTCAGTACTTTTTATTTTGTGAGCATTTTTATTGATGGATGGTTTGATGATCTTTACTTTTTTGAGTGTTTGTTACGCGATTACTCCGCCAATTGTAGACTGATTTTCAAAATTCTTTTTTTGTTGTACGAGGAATAGTTCACTTTAGAGAACATTGCAAGTTTCATCAAAATCGGTTCAGCAGTTTTTGATAGGAAATTTTATTAGCCACCGTTA
The DNA here is from genome assembly GCA_950005045.1 of Agrotis exclamationis. NCBI lineage: Eukaryota > Metazoa > Arthropoda > Insecta > Lepidoptera > Noctuidae > Agrotis > Agrotis exclamationis. The sequence continues at coordinate 2,725,316 of OX465424.1, forward strand.
ATACCGGTGCTAAGCATTACCAAATTCTAGTGTACATATATGAAAATGATGTATTTGACAAGAATTTGGGTTGAATATTTAACTAAAAGAGTAAAATAAAAAACTTAAAATATTTCTAAGTAGAGGACACATCTAAAACTGATCCTTTCTAGGTACTCTTCATTTCAATACCTACATCAAAATATGTAAGAACCTTTCTACTCAGAAAAATGGATGCTGACAACGCATTCCTCGGCATTTTTCTACAATAGGGGCAGGCCGCGCCATATTTTAAATTCTGGACGTTGAATGGTCCATATTTCACAGGCCCCTGTCACACGAGGGAGGCGAAAATGTCCCATATTAGCGTTCATTGACTGACGGATGGACATCGGAATTTATTATGAAAGATAAGAGAAGGTTTTGTAGTTAAAAGGGCGGTGCAATGCGATTTATAGCCGGTTTTCAGCTACCTACACTAAATGGGACCTAAATAATAGCCTAGGGTTTCAATCTGAAACCGTGATTGTTTTTGCCAATAAAAGTCAGCTTCAACGTGGCTTTTAGTCCGCTAACTGGCACTATTTATGCCAGCTTTTTTTTCGCAAGTGCGTTCGTTTTTATCTTGTTTTATTTATGCAATACAATTCCAGAAGTCGCATAATTATGCGGAAAAAATCTCGCTAGTGAAATCCGCTATGCGTGCTTAGCCTAGAACTTGTTCAAGATAACAACTCATAATAGCCGGTGACTCATTCAATGCCAACCAATTACTCGAAACTTTTGGTTTCACACAGCCTCGGTAGATGGCGCTGCTCATATGACGCGCAATCCTGAATCGCGGTATTAAGATTCTCCGCGACCGAATGACCCCCTTCGGATATTCTAATACCGGTATCGCTTCTCGGCCTTTTGGCTAAGATCAAAGTGTAGTATCTGTTCTTTTCAGCTTAATATCTGAAAGTTCCCTCACTGAGGGACCAGTATATTAAACTGATTTTTGTAAGCTGACGGGATGTTCGGGGCTCGCTCCACTCCCGTCGCGGGTCGGCCCGGCATTGCAGTGCCGCCGGGATCGGCCCACATAATACCCATAATAAGTAAGGTCGAGATGTGACCTATGATAAATAAATCTAAACATACAGCAAGATTTTGGACCGCCTGATGGACTGGATTGATCGGAAAACACTCCGAATGTGTAATATTATTTTGTATTGTGAATTTTGTTATTCCTCTAATTTTCTCAGCGGCCATCGTTGCGCGTGATTTCTTTGTCTCTTGTTTCATAGAATCATTGTGTAAATTGTTGCTATTTCCTCGTAAGGCACGCCTGGTGGGAAACGGGCGAGCCCTTCGACCCATGGGAGTAGTTGCAAATTGGCCATATAGGTCGAATCACCTACCGGCGAGCGTGCTTCAACACATTACGGCGGTGTGAGTGGTTGCAATGTGTTTTAATGTAGGTGCGCCACGGCACTATCGGATAAGTTACCGGTTGCCTAATTGCATCCAGGTGGTATATAATACCTGCAAAGTGAGACCCCCAGTTACCTGAGCGACTCGGCAGAAGATTACCTGCGGTAGGGATGTAGGCTTTCGAGGCATTCACAGAGAATAGGTAGGATTACCGTTTCATCGAACTTAAAAATCATTAGGGAAAAACAAGTGCACTTGAGTTTGCGTTCACATTAATACATTATTGTTATGACTCCAATAACTGAAATAACTATCTACTGCTGCGTATATAATGTACCAAGAGAGTGAGGAGTAGACTGAACTATAATGATTCGGTTAAACAAGATAACATTATTCTAAAGACACAATAATACCTCCTGTATTCCTGATACAATAACAACAAATATTCAAAGAAACATAATAAGGAAGTGCGTTTAAATAACAATACAAAGGTAATAATAATAAAAGTGTTTGTTGATCTAAAAACAGGTAACGACATCTGTCTCGGTAAATCTCAGGAAGGGTGTGGTAACAATTATAGTCTTTGGGTAACAACAATGACTGACGGCAATGTAGCAATATAAGTAACTCATTGTTAGATGAAGGTCTGTGTGTCGCTATTTCAAGCTTAGTTTAAAGATGAGGAAAGAGTTAGAAGATAAGAATGAAATGTATGCGCAACAGACAACTGTTATTTGAAATTATTGATATTATATGTATATTATTATTATATTATGTATTATTTGGAGTATTGCATTAAAGACACTTGGAGATGTTTTGGTAACAGTTTATGAAAACAAACTGTTCATAAACAAGACACATGCTATATTATACATTATTACTAGATAACGTAATGGAAGTGACAGTTTAAGCGACATTTCCTGCTGTAAGTACCTACATACATACAACTGATCAAAAGTAATAATAGATAAATTTAATAACGTAGAATTAAATATTGGCGTAGCATAAAAAATATTTCAACATAAATAATCAATTTACCGGTGACTCATTCAATGCCAACCACGCCAACCACACACCGAACTTTGGTTCCACACAGGGTCGAAAGATGGCGCTGCTTATATGACGCGTTATCCTGAATCGCGGTGTTAAGATTCTACGCGGCCGAATGACCCCCCTCGGATACTCTAATACCGGTATCGCTTCTCGGCCTTTTGGCTAAGATCAAAGTGTAGTATCTGTTCTTTTCAGCTTAATATCTGAAAGTTCCCTCACTGAGGGACCAGTATATTAAACTGATTTTTGTAAGCTGACGGGATGTTCGGGGCTCGCTCCACTCCCGTCGCGGGTCGGCCCGGCATTGCAGTGCCGCCGGGATCGGCCCATATAATACTCATAATGACAAAGATCTTCCAGATCTGATACACAAATAGACATCATATGCATGATAAATGGTCGGACTAAAATACTTCTGTTGTATTATGTCTTCAATCAATCAGAAAATGTTCTGTGATCTGTTGATCTATATTACATGCTGTACATGCACAATGTATTTAAGGTATAAGGATGTACTTAATTGGATAAGGATTAATGCTACAGCATTAATCTTAAATTACTTAAATCGCTTTTCGTAAATAAGCCATTATTTATTTAAAGTAAAGGATAAAAAAAACTTTTTCAAAAAAAATGTAACCGCCTTCAAAAACAACCATAAAAAACGGTAAAAAAACCTGCAAAATAACTTTTCTTTCGGAAGTCGGTGTCTTTGTTTTCTTTATTTCATTGTCTTTTTTTTGCCACCGACTTCCGAAAGAAAAGTTATTTTGCAGGTTTTTTTACCGTTTTTTATGGTTGTTTTTGAAGGCGGTTACATTTTTTTTTGAAAAAGTTTTTATTTTACTCTTTTTAGATTAAATATTCAACCCGAATTCTTGTCAAATATAACATGTGCACTAGAATTTTGTAATCCATAACACCGGTAATAACATCGCTCATGTACACAATAAGCTAATAAAATTCCCTATCTCAAAAACTACCGAACCGATTTTGATGAAACTTACAATATTCCCTAAGTTAAATGATACCCAGTACAACAAAAAAAGAATTACTTAAATCGGACTTGTAGTTCCAGAGATATGCGAACTCAAACTAAATCAGTCGATGCCTACTCCTTACTATTAAGGAGTTCTACCTTCCATCATCAGCTCAGCTACATAAAATTATGATGACCATACGCAAGTACTTAAATTACTTCATAAAATTTGCGAAAAACGGTGTGCCGGCCTACAAAATTCGAGGGTTGCCCTCGATTTCTCCAGGATCCAATCATCAGATCCCAACTTGGTGACTATGGGACCACCTCAGAAGTACCTCCTTCCGAACAAAAAAAGAATTTTAAAAATCGGTCCTCAATTGTCGGAGTAATCGCGTAACAAATATACAAAAAAAAAAAAAAAAAACAAAAAAAAAAAAACATACCGTCGAATTGATAACCTCCTCCTTTTTGAAGTCGGTTAAAAATGGTTATTGTTGATTATATCTTAGAGATAGACATCACAATCATCGCGGACTTTTTTATAGAACTTTTTAAGGTGTACAATACTGTAGTACATTATTTTGATCTATCTCGTAGGTAGAAAAATGTGTTTACTTACGACCTTAAAAAAAAATTAAAATATCAGGGTTCCTCTACTATATTATGCATGTATTATACAAATATACATACTCGTATAAACCTTCCTCTTGAATAACTTTATCTGTTATAAAAACTTAAAAAAAAATGTAACCGCCTTCAAAAACAACCATAAAAAAACGGTAAAAAAACCTACAAAATAACTTTTCTTTCGGAAGTCGGTGTCTTTGTTTTCTTTATTTCATTGTCATTTTTTTGCCACCGACTTCCGAAAAAAAAGTTATTTTGTAGGTTTTTTTACCGTTTTTTTATGGTCGTTTTTGAAGGCGGTTACATTTTTTTTTGAAAAAGTTTTTATTTTACTCTTTTTAGTTTAAATATTCAACCCGAATTTTTGTCAAATACAACATGTGCACTAGAATTTTGTAATCCATAACACCGGTAATAACATCGCTCATGTACACAATAAGCTAATAAAATTCCCTATCTCAAAAACTACTGAACCGATTTTGATGAAACTTGCAATATTCCCTAAGTAAAATAATGCCTAGTACAACAAAAAAAGAATTACTTAAATCGGACTTGTAGTTCCAGAGATATGCGAACTCAAACTAAATCAGTCGATGCCTACTCCTTACTATTAAGGAGTTCTACCTTCCATCATCAGCTCAGCTACATGAAATTATGATTACCATACGCAAGTACTTAAATTACTTCATAAAATTTGCGAAAAACGGTGTGTCGGCCTATAAAATTCGAGGGTTGCCCTCGATTTCTCCAGGATCCAATCATCAGATCCCAACTTGGTGACTATGGGACCACCTCAGAAGTACCTCCTTTCGAACAAAAAAAGAATATTAAGAATCGGTCCACAATTGGCGGAGTAATCGCGTAACAAACATACAAAAAAAAAAAAAAAACATACCGTCGAATTGATAACCTCCTCCTTTTTGAAGTCGGTTAAAAAGAAACAGCATCAAAGTCCGTTGCGTAGTTTTAAAGATCTAAGCATAGGTACAAGGGGACAGGAAGCGGGAAGCGACTTTGCTTTATACTATGTAGTGATGATACCATGGCCTATAAGCCATGGTATCGGTAAGTATACTTACAGCAATCTTAATAGTAAATTTTATTAGTAGAATGAGTCTGTTGTAGTAACAACAACACAAGTTATGCTAAAATAGTTTAATTTGTTATGAATGTAGAGTTCATTTTAAATAACAACATATTATCTGATTAGATTATCGACTGACTCCATTCAATGACAACCACAAATCGGATTTTTGGTTTCTCATTGGTTGTATAGATGGCGCTGTTCATATGACGCGCAATCGTGAATCGCGGTGTTAAGATTCTCCGAGGCCGAATGACCCCCCTCGGATACTCTAATTTCGGTATCGCTTCTCGGCCTTTTGGCTAAGATCAAAGTGTAGTATCTGTTCTTTTCAGCTTAATATCTGAAAGTTCCCTCACTGAGGGACCAGTATATTAAACTGATTTTTGTAAGCTGACGGGATGTTCGGGGCTCGCTCCACTCCCGTCGCGGGTCGGCCCGGCATTGCAGTGCCGCCGGGATCGGCCCATATAATACTCATAATGACAAAGATCTTCCAGATCTGACACACAAATAGGCATCATAGGCATGATAAATGGTCGGACTAAAATACTTCGGTTGTATTATGTCTTCAATCAATCAGAAAATGTTCTGTAAGTCTGTTGCTACTCATGTAAATAAAATAGTCTGTGGAGGTGATTACAATGAATAAATTGTAGGGTAACGATTTAGATAACGTAATAAAAACAAGATAACATTATTCCAAAGAATCATAATTATCTAACCTATTTCTGATGCATTAACAATAGACAGTGGAACAAAACAGTAAGGAAGTGAGTAAGTTCATAAATAACAATACTAAGGTAATAACAATAAATGTGTTTACTGATCTAAAAACAGGTAAATCCATCTGTACGTCTCAGAAAAGGGGCGAAGTCACAACAGTGAGTTGCGTCATCCCGGTGAACATAGGCAATAATCATAATAGAAAGCATATTGACAATGTCAAGGCGAACATCTGTGATTTGCTATTAGCTTAGTTTAACTTTAAAGCAGGTTAAAAATAGTGAGAAGATAATAGTATAATATACTACGCACTGTCTGTATAAAAGGGAAATATTATTTGAATATTCTTGGTCTATCGCAGCTGAACAGTATTGATAAGTTACTTGGAGATTTGGCAACAGTTTATAAAATCACTAGCTTCTGCCCGCACTAGTTTCTGTACGTGGATCCTGTTGCTTAAGCCAGCGGCAACGGGTTCGTCAAAATCGAAGTTCAGAAGAAGTCTGATGTCGAAGAGCCCGGAGACGGGAAAACAACGGGATGCGCGAGACGATTCGAGACGGTCCTGTGCCTCAATTCACGTAACAGAAGAAGTGACGTTGCAGTGCAGTTGCAGTTAAGGTTCGATCAAAATAACGCTTTTCGTATTCTCTACCGCTGTCAGACACGCCCGCGTCAAGTTCGCGTCACGCGAGCGCGTTATCCGTATTCTACTGTTGCGCGTCTTTGGTGCGTGTTTTGGATCGCAACATGATTGGTATTCTACTATTCGTTTGACGTCTCAAAATGACAGCATACAAGTTTCAATTCGATCAACTTTTAGTTTTAATGTTATATTCATTGAAATGTAATCGATTCCATTCGATTAGTTAGTTTAGTGGGCAATCATTTTTATCTCCTATGGCCACACCATGAGAAAGTTTGGTACAGTTTGGTTGTCGTACAGTTGACGTGCAGTTCACGCGCAGCTTACGCGCAGTTCAAAGATTACAAGAATACCGTTTATCACTCGAACTTGAACTTAACTGCAACTGCACTACTACTTCATCGGTGCGTCATAAAATTACGTGAATTAGCCTTCAGAAGGCTAATTCACGTAATTTTATGAACGTGAACTGCGCGTCAACTGTATGACAACCAAAATGTACCAAACTTTCTCATGGTGTGGCCATAGGAGATATAAAAATGATTGCCAACGCGCCGGTGCCGCGCGTTTGTAATTTATACAGGTGTGCTAAGGTCTACAGGCTGCGTTTGACTTGCGTGCGTATCGCGTCTGTATCGCTACAAATGCGCGTCAACGGCGCGTTTAAAAAACGTGGTGTGCATAGGCTCTTAGTTGAAGCAGGGCTAGGTGAAATTAAAGTTCACTGCAGTTTCGTGAAATCGTGGCACGGAGACCGGAATAGGCATGTTGTTGGCATCAGTAAATTGCAAATCTAATTAGCCAGTTAGAGATTTGAAAAATTAATGGACACGTATTTAAGAATATTTACGAAAAGAAAACGCATCAAAATTCGTGGCAGAGAAAACATAGCTTGTGACGTCAGAACCTAGTAAAAATTTTATTGGGATGTGACGTATTACCAATTTTAAAAGCGTCGTATCTTATCGTAAATAGGTTACCTACGAAACAATGTGTCGAATGTAAAACCCATAGATTTTTCCAGTCAAATAACTTTTGCAGACCGGTGAAGGAAAACATCGTAAGGTGACATCTATGATCCCACACTAGCTCAGCATGACCTTTCATTTTTGTAAGTCTACAGGAAATGCCCATCAGACTAAACTACTTTTATTATACGTCAACAGAGTGTGCTCATCAGGCTGAACAACTCCTGCTAAGACGTCATTCCTATAAATAAATGTTATAGCGTACCGCAGCAACCGCTAAGTCCCTGCATTTTAAATCTGTAATATCTTCGAAAATATTCATTTAAATTACACGCTGTAAAGGGCCATATTGATCTATATTACATGCACAATGTATTTAAGGTATGAGGATGTACTTAATTGGATAAAGATCGCTTTTCGTAAATAAGCCATTATTTATTTAAAGTAAAGGATAAAAAATGGTTATTGTGGATTATCCCTTAGAGATAGACATATATCATCGCGGACTTTTTTATAGACCTTTTTATGGTGTACAATACTGTAGTACATTATTTTGATCTATCTCGTAGGGTTCAGCCAGCGTTTGCAATGTAAGCGCAGAAAAATGTGTTTATTTACGACCTTACAAAAATTTTAAAATATCAGGGTTTCTCTACTATGTTATGCATGTATTATACAAATATACATACTCTTATAAACCTTCCTCTTGAATATCTTTATCTATTAAAAGAAACAGCATCAAAGTCCGTTGCGTTGTTTTAAAGATCTAAGCATATAAGAGGACAGGAAGCGGGAAGCGACTTTGCTTTATACTATGTAGGTAGTGATGATACCATGGCCTCTACTTACAGCAATCTTAATAGTAAATTTTATTAGTAGAATGAGTCTGTTGTAGTAACAACAACACAAGTTATGCTAAAATAGTTTAATTATTTATGAATGTAGAGTTCATTTTAAATAACAACATATTATCTGATTAGATTATCGACTGACTCCCACTTCCATTCAATGACAACCACAAATCGGATTTTTGGTTTCTCATTGGTTGTATAGATGGCGCTGTTCATATGACGCGCAATCGTGAATCGCGGTGTTAAGATTCTCCGCGGCCGAATGACCCCCCTCGGATACTCTAATACCGGTATCGCTTCTCGGCCTTTTGGCTAAGATCAAAGTGTAGTATCTGTTCTTTTCAGCTTAATATCTGAAAGTTCCCTCACTGAGGGACCAGTATATTAAACTGATTTTTGTAAGCTGACGGGATGTTCGGGGCTCGCTCCACTCCCGTCGCGGGTCGGCCCGGCATTGCAGTGCCGCCGGGATCGGCCCACATAATACCCATAACGACTAAGATCCGATTTCAGTTCCGAAGCAAGCTTGTTAACAATCGTCATGCATGACATCTAAAGCTGGGTACTCACTTAGCAGTGTTGCATGTGACGTATCAGATACAGTATCAAGTGAGTACGTAGGCACGAGCCCGCTGCGAGCCGTTCGCGCGTGGTTCGCTGTTAGTGACTATAGTGACCCGCCGAGTGGCGGTATCACTGCGAACACAAAGGCGGCTCGCAGTGTGCTCGTGGACGGCGACACGACCGCGACTGTAGTGAGTACGTAGGCGCTAGCTACGAACGGAAGAATAATAATAATAGAAAAATATTAAATCTAATAATAAGGTTTGAGATAAAATGTTGTCAGTGTGTTGTCGTCGCGAGCACTGCGGGTCCGGCAGCTCGTAACTAGATACGCGGTTGACCGTGGACGAGCCGTACCCACTTGAAGGTTGATACAGTTTCTGATACGTTACATGCAACACTGCTAAGTGAGTACCCAGCTTAACGTCGGGCTAATGCTAGTTAGAGAAAACACACAGGTGTACTTATAGGTAAACATTGATAGACAGACAACGTTGGCGTGACAGTGTAGGTACTGGCGCAAGTAACTTGCTTATCATCGTTCTAACTGAATTTATTTTGCATTTAAGTTTGTGGTTGTAAAATGCATGATCAAAGGGTTGATTTGTGATGTTCTTTAAAGTTAGGATAGACAGTCCTACAATGAACATGGGTTCTATCTTCTACTAGAAGTAGGCAACATTAATGAACGTTTGATGAGTAGGTATCTGAGTATACATTTTAACCGCTCAGGCCCAGGATGTACTAGTAGTTCATTTAACCTTAATTAGTAGTTCATATAACCACTGATTACACAACTGACCCTATGTAAGAATTTATACTTAGTTTTCTCTTAAGCATGTATAGTTAGAATTAAAGCAGTACAATACTATTTATATTAGGCATTGAAAAAAATTACAAAACATTTTCCTTAAACAGAAAATAAATCTGAAAGATTTACTGCAAAAAGAGACATTCCTCAGACGACATCATCTCATACAGCACGTCAACCATTATAAAGGATACAGGGGCTTCAACGACAACAAATTCCCTCCAAACTCGTCAACAAAACATTGCACTTTGACCCTTATTCCTTGAGAAATAGGAACTAGGATTACAAGCAGCGTCTGAGAGATTGCACCCATTTGTCAGAATCTCGAGTCATTTAAGGCAATTTTTATTGCTTTATTCTGTTGAGAGCAGTGAGAAAATGTACAGTAATAGTATAAAAGTCTGATGTGTTGAGAAGAAAATACAATGAAAATACGAGCTTGAAGAATAATATAAGGATTAAACGAACTTACCTAGTGAAGTTCTATCCTTATTATATAAAGAAGTGAGTCTGAGGTAGATTCTAACTTGAAGAAGACGTTGTCTTCTGCCCTTTTACGCGATATTTTGGATGCTGGAATAAAAAAAATAAAAAAGCAGCGTCTGGCAACATCACTGACAGATGTCATTCAGTTTAGAGCAATGGTACCAGGTACCGTACAGGGAGGATTAATTGAAAGTTAATCTTGGGAGGGTGGGAATCTCCCACCTCAGACTCACTTCTTCTTATAATAAGGATAGAACTTCACTAGGTAAGTTCGTTTAATCCTTATATTATATTCAAAGTGAGTCTGAGGTAGATTCTAACTTGTAGATGTTTAGAGAACATAAAATAGGCAATGAATTTATGCTAAAAACAATTTGTTTCAATACCCAATATTTCTTTTTCAAAAGGGAATATATCTTGATATACGCCTTAGCTAACCTTGACTTAATGAAAAAATCCTATCTTTCAAACTCCAAATATTTAAGATTAAACATCTGGGGTCACACTTCTTTATTTTAATTACAAAATTCTATGAAGCAAAGTATGCCTCTAACAACTTAAATAGTTTACATGTTGTTATTCCCAGATTGACAGATTGTCCCCTTGTAATGTGTATCCCAACCACTAGTAATGCATCTGAAATGTTTCTGAAATTAAGATACATTGTATAATATCTTTACAACTATTAATCGTGTTCTTCTTCCACCAAAGTAATTCTGACTTTATTTACTCTTTATCTCTAGTCTAGGGCTGAAATATGTTAAGTGTTTATGTGAACAAAACCGTATCATGAGATAGGTAGTCGTGCAAAATGATACCAAATTTTCTAATAATTTCTTATCTTGCACAAGTTGACTGAAAAAAGGGGTTAGAGTATACTCTTACCCAGTCTTATATAACAGAATTTTTGGTTAGAGATTCCCAGTATGAATAAAAATATACAAAGCGAGTAGCAAACATTACCACTAACTGTTACTGGTACTTGGCCTGGGGTCGGCTGGAAAATGACTGTTGTCGCTTGAGGTATTTCTGTTGTGTCTTTGTAGTTGGTTTTTCCTCGGTTTGTATAGATAGATCCCTCGGTTTATTGGAGGTGGGCAAGGCTGTTTGAACAGCTGGTAGTTTCTTGGAATTGACTTATTTGTATTTAAAGTAATAATATTTGGATTAAGTCTATTGGTCGCTCTCTTCATGTTTGTGGATGTCTACACCATTTCTTATAATTTTGAATAAGTACAAGATTTCAGTTCACTTGTTGCCTCTTAGTAAGTTGAAATGCCTTATCTTAGAGCGGTAAGAAGTCTCTTCTATTATTAGTATATTGTCAGTGTAGGTTGAATAGTCAACGGGAACTGTCTCCAAGCATGTCACATGCATCTAGTAATATAGCATTACTTGGTACAAGTGCAGGTTTTTGTAAGTCTGTTCCTTTACTAGTCCCTCCATCAGGATTCTCTCAATAACATTCACGGCACATAATCCCTCTTAGATCCAGTTAGCACACTTAAGGTAGAAAAATATAATTGCCTGATGGCTCTTCTTCTTTTGTCTCTTCTTCTGGTTTTTGTTCTTGAGTGAAAGTAATGGAATTGTTTTCATGACTGACCATATTAACTCATAGTACTTAGGCACTCATCTGACAACCCAGCCGTTCAGAGTAAGTAGCTAAATGTACGTAATCTACATTAGACTATACATTTGACTGCTTCAGTAATCAAATCATGGCCATTACTATAGTAATATTAACATTAAGGCCATATATCCTGCTAGTCCATAACTAAGTAATAGTATATCTTTATCATAAGTAGTTCATCACTTTGTGTAAGAGGCAACTTATGTTTGATGCTATAGGATCTTTTCTTGTTAAGGGAGTCTCTTCTTAGATAGCTAACATGTAGCACAAAGAATACATACGTACTTAAACTTGAGTGTAATCCTCTCAACGAGAGGTAGGTGAATAGAACACAATATACCAAATCTTTGTTTGAAGTACTGTAATTTAAATTGATCCAGAGTATAATCTTCTCAACGACATGGAGACAAAATGTAACACAAAATGTCTTAATTTTCTGTCCTCCAGGACATACATTATTGTTGGAAGTAATGTATGTTAAATTAATCCAAGCATAACCCTCTCAACGAGAAGGAGACAAAATGTAACACAAAATGTCTTAATTTTCTGTCCTTTAGGACATACATTGTTGTTGGAAGTAATGTAGGTATGTTAAATTAATCCAAAGCTTAACCCTCTCAACGAGAAGGAGACAAATTGTAACACAAAATGTCTTAATTTTCTGTCCACCAGGACATACATTGTTTGGGAGTACTGTATGTTAAGCTGATCCAAAGCATAGCCCTCTCAACGAGAAGGAAGCAACATGTAACACATAATGCTTTAATCTTCTGTGACATAAATTGTTGTTGGAAGTACTAGCTGTATGTTAAATTGATCCAGAGCATAGCCTCCTCAATGAGAAGGAGACAAAATGTAACACATTATGTTATTGTTTTCCGTCGTACAGGACAAGTACATGCCAGCATTTGATAATTTAAATCTCGAGTAAATGAGGGGTTGAAAACCCATAAAACAAAGTGAATATGAATTTCTCAACGAGAAGTAAGTAGATTGTAACACACATTATCATAACTTTCTGCATATTATAGTACCTACCTAACAAAAATCTTAAAATTCTTCTTAATTCCTAATACTATCAAAGCCAGTTTAATACAATCACAGCTTATAACTTTAAATATTCCCTTTAAATATATTAAATTATTATTATGTATTAATATAACACTGAAATTAAGGTCAATTCACTACAGGTATTAAAAAATTGATGAAGTTTAATGAGTTAGAATTGTCCCAGCAAATTTTATTTTGAACAACATCTATAAGTGGTTTATTATAATGATTTACCAAGATGGTCAACCTCAAAGACCCCTCACTGCCTGCAGTACTTATAGAGTCCACAGTTAAGCCTAGTCTCTATCCATTTGAATAATATGCATGTCTGGTAAAATGCACAGAGAACAAGGATGTATTAATGCCTCTTTCATGCATTGTCTGTATAAGCCCCCACTGATAGTAGTTGAATATTCTTGAATTCTGCGTTGTGTGATAGTTGTGGAATATTATTATTATTATTCTTGAATTCTACGAAAAGTAAGGAAAACAATCTTGTTAAAAATTTATATGCCGGTTTGATTCTTGTTACTGAATATTATATGACAGTTTATGCTAGACATATTTCGGGCTTATTACTTAAGGAAGGTACCACTAGTCTGATGGACTTTCTTTACACAAACCTGAGTTTTATAGAATATCTGTAATCAATTATTTAATAGCACCTTTGTTATTATTCTATATAATAATTGATATTTTACACAATAAAGTTTGGACACATAGTGTTGTGGCTGATGCGATAAACCTAATAAAGCTTTTTTGTAAGGTCTTCTTAACTGAAGCTATTAAGAGAGTACAGTAAGACTTTAAATGTAGTAACACTGCTGGGATCCTAGAAACTATTTTATCTTGCGTTAGTTAGACGTAGTTTGAAAAAACCTTAAAATAAATGTTTAATTCTATCGTCTGAACCTACATGACTATCTATATGAGAGAGTGTCGATTTGTGATAATTAAATGATTGATAATTTTTGGGAAACTTTAGCGAGCTAAGACTTCATATAGTTGATAAATCTATTTTATATTCTTTATATTAAACCACTACTGTCACAGGATACTATTGTATTGTTCCAGTGTATTCTGTGATAATCAACCTTTCAAAATCCATTACTCTCTTAGTATCATTCTCCTCTTGATGGCTTGCCTGATAATATACAAACCCCCGGGGTTAGGTATAGAGGATAACTAGTTCTAAAAGAAGACATTGAAATATAATCAGAAGGTCTAATTGTTATGATCTGAGAGATTAGTAGAGAATTCAAAACCGAATATCACAGTTGCAATGGCACAATTTGGTAAGACTACCATTCCTTTAGCCTTATCTGTTGTAATCTTATGGAGAGCTTTAAGCAGTATACTAAAAATGGGTGAAAACCATAGAAAAAGAGATTATTCCATTTAAATGCATCAATGTTCCAGGCATAGGGACCCCCTATCCCAAGATATGTACTTTGGACACTTAAGATCTTAACCAATATGCAAAAAGGTCTCAATGGATCAGGATCTGGATGACCAAAATTATTTATTATGGAATTGAAAACTTAGATAGTCTCCATTCTTTATCTACATTGAAATTACGAGACTCAAAGTCAGCCTCATTATTAAGCAAAAAAAAAAAAATTAAATTAAAAAATCAATGCAATTTTTAGAAGAGTATTGTACCCTTCCCACACAGTTTATATGTGCTATTGCAGTAATGTTGTCAGACCTACGCAAAATAACACAGTAACATCAACCCTAAATATTCAATTTTCATAATTATGTTAACCCGGGACAGATTAATCGTCTAGGTTATTAACTATTTTTATACCTTGATTTATGAGATGCTCTACTTCAGATTTCAATAGTTTACCAGACTGTTTAAATACACAGGGGTCAGGGAAAGACCTCTTGTACAGCTAATTGTTAGATGTGAACCGCAAAAATTTCTAACCATTTTCTTTAATTGCTTAAATAATAAATAGTATGCACCTTTAAGATTAATTTATACAGAGATACAGTCCTTGTATATTCTAGTTTGAAATGGTTGGTTACAATGAAATTATTTAACATTTAAAGATTTAGTATAAATCTGTGAGTATAAGGAAAATCATAGATAAAATTGAACAGCTGTTTAACAAAACCTAGCTATGAAGTTTTATTTATTTCTTGAATAAGTCAAGAAGTCTCTCAGTTTCATTGAAAGAGTTATTATATGGAATAATACTAATAGAGGTCAAACTTTATTTTGAGTATTCATAAGACAAATTATGGCAGGACTTAGTCATGCATTTAGAATTGATCCCCAATCCTGAACATTCACAACGTGAAGGGACGTCTGAACTGTTTCAGTTGTAATCCTTTCAGTGAAAAATACTTACAATAAGGTCCTCCATCTTTGGCTTTGCATTTTTCAATCTTTCGAGCCAATTTACTCCCTTTCTTATTTTCCTTATCTTCTTCCCTATTTATATTGTGTTTTGGCATCCTCGGATTGTGTTTAATACTTCTAATAAACTAATTTTAAGAAGACAAAACTTTTTCCGATGCGTCATGCGGGCGCGAAGATAACGTGTCTGTCAGTGATGTTGCCAGACGCTGCTTTTTTATTTTTTTTATTCCAGCATCCAAAATATCGCGTAAAAGGGCAGAAGACAACGTCTTCTTCAAGTTAGAATCTACCTCAGACTCACTTTGAATATAATAGAAATTAATTTAAACTTTATGAAGTTAGAGGAGGGACCCTGAAGAAAATGGCGGAGGTCGTTCAAAGATATTTCGAGCTGTGAGAATTTCGTAATTTTTTGGCATTTGTAAAATTATAATTAAATCATTTTCTGTTTCGTGTTAAGGTGCTCCCTGACCGGGAGAATTCGCGTGTAATGTAATATTATAAATTCGACTTTGAGCATTACATTACAATACTACCTCGCTGACTGGTGAGCATTCGCATTTAGCATAGATTTGATACAAGGTGCGCATTGTGATGCTCGATTGTCTTCACTCATTGATGAAATGTTCGAATCTGTAACGTACATTACAGGTGAATGCTCGCGGTGAGGGAGCGCCTCTAGGTTTACATTTCGACATTTTTGAGCTTCAAGAATTACTCAGAAAGAAGAGAGAAAATTTTCATAGTTATTTATCTGGGAAGAAGACGAGCGGCGAAAAATACTCCACGATGTCGATAGGCAGTTAGTGAGTACCTATCTAGGATAAAAACAATCGAACGACTATTGCTAGCTTCTAAACGGAATTGACTCGTTTAGTATGTATGAGCAGTGGTGGCCCAGTGGTATCGGCCTCGACTTACGAGTTATACGTCGTGGGTTCGAACCCCGTCAGGCGCATTACTTTGTGTAATTTATTTCAATACCACTGCTCTCAAAACGGTGAAGGAAAACATCGTGAGGAAACCGGCATGTCCTAGAACCAAAAATTCGAAGACATGTGACATCTACCAATCCGCACTGGGCCCGCGTGGTAGATTAAGGCCCACTCCCTCTCACAGAGAGGAGGCCTGTGTCCCAGCAGTGGGAACATTTATAGGCTGATGATGTTGATGAGTATGTATTATTTATTTCTCAAAATGAATGCAAAATAATCACCACAAATATCCAGTAAAAAAATATTATTAGGTACCTAATAATTTATCAGTTCATGCTATTACTGAGCAAAACCCTCCATTCTTTCCACTCCTCGCATCATAAAATAAGATAAACATAAAAAACAATAATTCCTTCCATAAAACATTATAAACGTAATAAGTATGTTCACTAAGAAATAAGCACGTTTCCTTCCTTAGTCACGCTTATTAACTTTGCCAATACACACATTTCTTTTTACTTTGCCGACTTCAGAAAGTACTTTCTTTTTGTAACTTTTCCCTAAATCCGTAATCCTACTGGCAGCTAAAGCCGAGTAACGAGCGTGTCAGAGTCAATTAGTTGTCACGTCTAACTTGTTATGTATTTGGAAAGTATTTCATTTAGTCGATAAGGTCGTTAACATATGTGACAGCCCTAATATTTAGAGCGATTTAAGTCTATAGAGAGACTAAGTTCGCTCTTATAATCATGTATATTTAGGCGGGTCGTACGGTGTTGATAAAATCCTGCATACTTTGCACATGATCCGACTGCTGCAGCATCAGATCATTGGTTCATTTCCAGGTCCATCAAATATCTCTGCAATAGTCTCCGAGTCTCAATTTCCAACCAGCCATATTACAACTGAAAAGTGGATCTACTTCTACTATAAGGTTCATATTGTATGCACTGGAAAATGGACTACTTGTGCAACCTACTTTTAGATGAATGAATACAAAGGTCTTATAACGATTTTATAATTTTAGAAACCGTAATCTATTGTGACTAAAATTTCTTAAAACCCCAATTTAAATTCAGCCGTCCAGGTAGCGAAGACTAGAAATACTTAGCCGTTTCTGTTTCGAACGTTCCATTAGGAGTTATGTCGGTCACATTACTTATTCACGTCATTTCTGTTGGACCGTCGGTGATTGAATATTGAATGGTTCGGGTGATCCGGTCACTCGGGGATCGACGAGCGGTACGAATGTACGATTTTACGACTTCCCTTAATTTTAATAAAAAAAGAAAAGGTTAACCGTGTTCACATTCTCGTATGAAATTTTGACGTAATATAATGGTTATTGGGGTCGTTTTAGATAGCAATGGGTAATTGAAATATGATTAAAATAATGCCTTGCCAATTGGTGTGACGAAATCGAATGTAAATCGATTTCAGCAGATTGGTTTTGTAACAGGATTCATAAAACCATAATGACCGTTAAATATTAAAATGAATGCTACTTTAAGTTTTATGCTATTGACTGTAGTTGATATTAAGATTGAAAAAATTGTTCGTTGAGAGCAGTGATGGCACAGTTGAAAAGGACCAAACCCAAGTTATGACTTGTGGCCATGGGTTCCAACCTGCCAGATGAATTATTTCGGGTAATTTATTTCATTACCACAGTTTTCATTTCAGAACGGTGTATATTAGTTAGGCTATTTGTAAATACTACGTATAAAAAGTGTTAAATGCTAAAAGTCATTAAAACAGCGAAGTTAAGTTGCAATTTCACTCATCTTTATTGTGATGTGTAAAGAAACAGAGCGTAGCGTATGTTTTATCTACAAAATGACAACTGATTACAAATGTTTCAAAACGTTGCGAAGTGTTACCAAAACATTTCACATTACAAGTGCTTTTGAATATTTGCTTACATATTTTCACTTTGAGATTGTATCTTGAAAACAAAAGAAATGTAGGGTTCAAACCACACATTGAGTAAAGGCTCTAACTTGCCAAATGAAAACACTTCACATTTCGGATTCAAAACTTTCATTAACTTTACCCGTTTTCTGTTTTCTGAACTCCAAAATCGGTAGTGTCCAAAGTCGCTGGTTCTTTGCCAATTCTTCTGCATCATCAAATGTATGTGGCATATCTTTTCTTGCTGTCTCAGGTAACCAAAAAGCGATTAAAGCGCCTAATCCAGCTACAGACCCCACTACAGCTAAAGGCAGCCAGTACATATAAACTTTTAAATACACGATATATGGTGATAATACTGTTGCTACGTATCCACAAATATGTACTATAGACACTCCTGATCCTCTAACAGATGTTGGCAAGATCTCAGCACACCATTGCATAGCAGCGCTCAACGACATATTTACTGCAAATCTGGCGATCACCGCATATATCACTGTTTGTACACCACTAGCAAATATAGTAAGTATGCAGAATATACAGCTAATGCTCATCATGCCGATTGCCAACCATCTCCTGCCTAAGGAGTCCATAACGAAAGCAACTATGATCATCGACGGACACTCAGTAAAAGATACCAGTGAGAAAGACATGAAAAAGTCAAAGTCTAATTGCCCTAAACTCCTCACTAGTCCATCAAAAACAATATTACAGCACATGTATTCAATACACACTAGTAAAAACATTTTTCTTATGACTGGTCGCTTTAATATCTCTAAACAACTTTCTGATTTTTCTTCCTTTGCATTTCTTGCTGATAGCTTGAATTGTTCAATCATTTTTGGTGGTATTTCCTTTTTATTTATTCGTCCGATTACAAGAACTTTATCCACAGCTTCATCAATGCGGCCTTTTGATAACAACCACCTCGGACTTTCTGGCATGTACAATGGTGTTAATAAAGCTAATGCTAAGGGTAAACTTGTGACTAGAGAAATAGTTTTCCAGTGACCGCAAGCGAGCACCAACCAGGGTAGTGTAGTGACGAATAGAGAGTAAAATGCAGCAAACGACAGGTTTGCTAATAAAGTTCTGTATTTTGGAGCGACGTATTCTAAAATGAGAAGGTACGCCATTGTCATGCAGTTATCGTAAGCCATACCCATAAAGAACCTTGTAGCAGCAAACTGAACCATGTTTTGAGTATAAGTACTGGCCACGCCACCAACACAGCCAATAAGATTACTGATGACAGCAGCTGGTACTCTTCCGAAGCGATCAGCAATCAATCCGATGATAAACCCACCTACTATAGAACCAACAAAGAATATTGATTGAGCCGTCGCTTGATAACTGTTCTTGTCGCAGACCCATTCCCACTCACTTGATATAGTTGGGTACGGTATTTCTGTTTTGTTGAATTCCCATCCATATTGACATGGTACTGTATTCCAGGTTGCATCAGGCGTCAGTCCGGCTGCCAACACCTCGGTCCAGTTGGCTTCATACATTTTACATTGTGAGTATCCAAATCGTGCGTTGTCATCTTTGGGTACACCAAGAGCTCTTCGTTGTATGGCAGTTAAGTTTTCTAAATCGGGGATCCTGCACCAGTGGTTGGGCGACACTTCAGTCATAAACATTTGAGAGAAGTATACGAAGGTTCCGTAGGCGTAGAAGGGAAACGTACCGAAGAACAGGAGCCATTGGTAACGTCCACATTCACCAGCGGCTGATATGAGGTCATCGTAATCTACAGTTTCTTTTGCCCCGTCCACTTTGTTTTCTATATCTGCTACAGTCTTCTTTGCAGGCATTTTTGTTTATGTTTCTCCTGCTGTGTTGTTGTGTTGTCTTCGGCAAACTTTATTGAACTGATAAAATAAATTTCGGTCGCGTCTTTTATTATGTCGGTGATATTATTTGCAAAGATAGCATGCTAAACTTGTAATTGTGGTTTGTCGAAGGCTTTCTTTGACAAATATTGTCTTGTTCTTGACGATACAGTAATGTAACATAATGATGGAGATTAGGTAAGTTTCCATATGATTTATACTGTGGGTAATTACGTGGCGTGGCGTCTTTATATGGCTACTGTAAAACGTAAACTTATTTTTAGAAGAATCATCCATCAGCTTGAGCGAGTGGATCTTGTCATAGGCACACCTAATACGTAATATTCCTCGTGTTTGTTTGTATATTATCTTAAGAGTAAAATTTGTGTAGGTACTGTACTGTTTGTAGGCCACACCTCAGTTACAAAACCAGACTAAGTTGGCTTCTTATCCTCTTCTTACTACGGTAGGCCATCTGATCAATCAATACAGCCTATATAAAGCACTGCTGAACAAAGGACTGCTGTACTCTGTCTACTGCATCCAGTTTTTACTAGTTATCTTTTCATTTTCGCCGGTTGGTGGCGTGCGGTTTTCTGAATATTTTTTACTGCTGCTAATCTATTGAAAAAAATGTATACAATTACAAATGAAGAGAAAATAAATATTATCTATGAGAGTTGTTAAAATAATGCAAGCAGCATGATAGTACGGACAAACAGTTGGCAATCATCTCGTGATTTTTTATCACATTGTTCAAAGTTCGAGTTCTTGTAACAACATGCAACAATCTCTAAATATTGCGTCTCTAGAAGTTTTCTTTGATTTTCCTTCAGTTTATTTGTTGAGCAATTTGCCAGGCTTAAAAATAGTCTCCGATTAGTGTCTTCTTCTTTAAACCTACTTTTATAAAACTTTAGGCTATTAACAAACACACTACTAGACACTGGTAGGCAAAAGGAAAATACAACATGAAGTCTTATTTAATCAGCCTGTTTTGTCCTACTGCAACGGCCTCCCGCATATCCTTCCTATATTTTTTATAGTCCAGTCTCATAGAAAGAGTCCAAAACTACACTCCAGCGTTTTTAGGCTTGTCTCGGTTACGACTCTCGCCTTCAGTCACCCACTCATTGACAATTCCCGCCCACCACCACCAGAAAATGCCAGCTTGTTAGTTTAAGTTACCTAAAACAACACAAGCTTAGAATTATTCGGTTTAATTTTGGTATCGGACAGGATATCAGGCTTGTGATTTCACACAAACATTCACTAATGAGCAAAACATCGATATTATACAGAACAAACTTTTGATTAAAAGCAAGTCTGCTATCTAACTTCCGTATCGTATATTCCCTTGTAAAACGAACTTTACAACTTTTAAAATAAAGTTCAGAGTTCATGACTTCGTAGCTGGTCCTCATAAATTTTAAGTTGAGCTGTGACTTGGAAAGTTTTCTCTAGGGAAATTCATGTTCCGGTCGAAGATCGCAGTACTCCAATTGCATTTTGACACAGAGCACGAAGACATCAGGGCAGCCGCTGTTAGAGGCGGTATTTTCAAGACTGTCCAAGTGTCCATTTAAAAGCATGACACTGTATACTTGTAGTAAGGCAAAAAAGTAAAAAAGGCTTTGAAGGTGTTCCACTTCAGAAGTCGTGTTTTTAACATACTTTCAAAGCCATGGATGGGGTCGGACTATCTGAAAAGGACACTATGACTGTGAAACGCAAAAGGTAACCGAATGAACAGGGTGGATTTCAGTCAGTCTTTACAGAGACTGACAGCTCTTTCCGTGCCACACAGGGAGGACGGACTGCTAATAATTTTAAATTCCATAAAAGGGCCATGACTGGATAATTTATGAATTATCAAGACTCCTCCGTGCTCTGATCACACTTAAGCCATTTGTAAATCTTTGACAGTCAGACGAGCCTGCAAATAAAGACTATTTTGATACTGACCGCAGCAGCAATACTAATAGTTAAGAACACTGATTGTTATTTTTTCATTTAGTTTTTAGTATAATACTTTTATTTTCTGTGATTTACGATTTAGGTATTTTTAAGAAGAACTTGTTTTTGTTTTAATTTTAGATTTAAGGTACATAGTCTTTCTATTTGTGAAAGCTTGTAAATGGCAAATGTCAGTGCAATTGTTGTTACTAACTTATGTATTAGTCTGTAAGCTCTCCGAACATTAAATAAATAAATTACTAGTCAGTGGGGCGTAAGTCTGACAATTAGTCTTTTTTTCTTTTTTAGCGTGGTAAAATCATCAAATGAGTCCTCCCACCACGGGCAGGGCGGGAGGGACTGTCAGACTTGTACTGACTAAAATCCACGGTGTCCTTCAGTAGCCCTTTATGTTCCGGGGTCACGGTAATGAGGTAAGTCCCGCGACCCCGGCAGGCTTTGGCCCTCTAGAGGGGGGCCCCGTCATTATGCTGACGCTCTTTGAGGCGCGCGTGGAACACAACGCGCCGTCGACCCGGGCATGGTCCATGGTCGGACAGCGAGTTGTGACAATTAGTCTTAGCAAGAGGTTTCGTGTAACCTCGTAACTATTGTGAACATGATAAGTTAGGTAGAATGTAAGTCGAACTTACTTTTTTTTTTTTTTTTTTTTTTTTTTTTTTCGTGGTAAAATCATCAAATGAGTCCTCCCACCCCGGGCAGGGCGGGAGGGACTGTCAGACTTGTACTGACTAAAATCCACGGTGTCCTTCAATAGCCTTTTATGTTCCGGGGTCACGGTAATGGTATAAGTCCCGCGACCCCGGCAGGCTTTGGCCCTCTACAGAGGGGGCCCCGTCATTACGCTGACGCTCTTTGAGGCGCGCGTGGAACACAACGCGCCGTCGACCCGGGCATGGTCCATGGTCGGGCTGCGAGTTGCCCTTTACTCGCCGCCCGCATGCCCGCGCCTACGGTGGCCGGAGATCGTCTTGCGACGTCCGACGCCGTGGGCGCCAACCACCGCGGGTGGGGCGGAGGGAGGACATTGCCCTCTCTCTCGCGCGGCCCGCCTCCTCCTTCGCGAGCATTACTGCTTCGCAGAAGGAGGCGACCGCTTCCCACTCCGTCTCGCCCCGCAGCATGGCCGCAACCAATGCCGGGCGCGAGAGGTCTCCGCCTATCGCCGTCGTGAGGACACGTCGGTGCTCTGCCCAAGCGGGGCAGTCTTGCACCGTATGCTCTACTGTGTCCTCCGGGCGATCTTCGCAGTGGTGACACCCAGGCGTTTCCTCCTTTCTCCTTAGACACAGGTACCTCCCGAAACTTCCGTGTCCGGTGAGGACCTGCGTCATGCGGTAGGTCAGGACGCCGTGACTCCTATCCAGCCACTCCTCAAAGAGGGGTCTTACCGCCGAGATTGCGGCGTGCCCGGCCGTCGGTAGCGACAGTCGTGCTCTCCATACTGCCCTGAGATCGCGCCAAGTCGAACTTACTTGGTAAAAGGCTAGGAAGGTGACAATACCGTCTCTATACGCATTTTCTTGCTCTATACGTTCTGATTGTAGTCTATATTGATGTTGGTTTTCCTTCAATGTAACATTATGATTGGTTCCCGAGGTAAACCTCTGTGTGTTTGCATTGGGGACTTTGTGCCTTTTATTTGTATCAAGTATCGACTGAACTGTGGGTTTTGTTCTTTGGAAATTAAAGACAAACATTTGTCTAACTATGAACAAAAGAAAATGATTGAAAAGTCTTGTTATTTATATCAATTTTGAAAGCTTATTTCTGAGCTTGAAATTCTCCTAGCTTCAATTTCTCTTTGCATGAAAAATGTCAATGTACTAGAAGTTGTGCAAGCATGTTGTTATGTATCAAGAGTCTCAGAGTCATAAAATTGAATTGAAGGAATAGTGTTAGCATGGTGCTAGTACGTGTTTAGATTACGAGCGACACACGAAGCTATCTACTGAATGTAGATTCAGATCTAGGGATATACAATCACGTGTTTCATATGCGATATTTCTAGAAAATCGTTTATTTCTTTGTTTGGATTGTAATCTGGAAATGAATGAGGTACATAGGGTACCTCATTCATTTTCATCATTTGAAGATTCTGTTTAGAGGTAGAATAGGTTTTTTATACTTGGTAAAATCATCGAATGAGTCCTTCCATCCAAGGCAGGGCAGGGTAGGAGGGACTGTTAGAATT
Source organism: Agrotis exclamationis (assembly GCA_950005045.1). Lineage (NCBI taxonomy): Eukaryota > Metazoa > Arthropoda > Insecta > Lepidoptera > Noctuidae > Agrotis > Agrotis exclamationis. The sequence goes on from OX465424.1 coordinate 2,749,412, forward strand.
GTACTGACTAAAATCCACGGTGTCCTTTAATAGCTCTTTACGTTCCGGGGCCACGGTTACCCGTTAGTTCCGCGACCCCGAGAGGCTTTGGCCCTCTAAGGGCCCCCGTCATTTTGTTGACAGCTCTTTGAGGCGCGCGTGGAACAGGACACGCGTCGCGTCGGAGAGGTAAAATAGGCAGGGAGGATTTTAATTTAATCTAAGTTTATGTCATCATCATCATCAGCCTATAAATGTTCCCACTGCTGGGACATAGACCTCCTCTCTGTGAGACGGAGTGAGCCGTAATCTACTACACGGGCCCGGTGCGGATTGGTAGATGTCACATGTCTTAAAATTTTTGGTTCTAGGACATGCCGGTTTCCTCACGATGTTTTCCTTCACCGTTTTGAGAGCAGTGGTGTTGAAATAAATTACACAAAGTAATACGCCTGACTGGGTTCGAACCCACGACCTACTACTCGTAAGTCGAGGCCGATACCACTGGGCCACCACCGCTCTCACTCTCTAAGTTTATGTAGTACCTAGTTATATTTTAACCTTATAAAATCCCTGTTCAGAGTGATAGTTCAGTGGTATAAGGTAACGGTTCAACTAACGAGTAGGTCGTGAGATCGAACTTTGATGGTAGGTAGATGAGGTACCACTATTTTGTGTAGTTATTTTGAACACCACTCCTTTTAAAAAAACATCGTGAGAAACCAGCATGTTCTAAACCCACAAAAACAAGACATGTGATTTCCACCACCCCGTTGATGCTTATGACACCCTCTCATGGTAATTAGGCCTGTGTTTTAGCAGTGAACACGTTAAAAATGTCTTCTCATCTTTATGCTAACTTGGTACCCCTTTTTACGAAACTTACGCTGGCGGTGGAAGGGCACAGTTGAAGTTTAAACATGGAAAATGAGTGTGTTTATTTGTTTTATTTTCTTTTAAAATTATGGATGAATTTCGACCACTGCTCGATTACTAGTAATACTTATGGCGCATTTTCATTAGTTGTTAGGGCCCGCATGCGGGGTGCGAGAGATTTCTGTAACGCATGCCACAGGGCCCGAATTAGGGGAACCGTTTTCATTAGTTGATAGCCCGCATGCGGGGTGTAGGAAAACCTCCATGTTCGTCGCCATTTATTGACAAGACTGGCAGACCCGCATGCTGTTTATTGACCGATGAATTTCATTGGTCGATAACACGATCGGTAAAAAGCAAGCGGCCAAGCGGGGAATCACCGCAGATGATGTAACGAACACGAATCGAGTTGTGACTTTCATTGGTTGTTATCTCGCATACAAAAACCTTTAAAATTGCCACTATGTCGCAAGCAAGTGCAGTTTTTACTTGTTTCTGACTGAATTTACGAGCCCCCACTCTCGAATTTTGATGCGTTATATCTTTGTAAATATGCATTGATTTAATAAAAGAAAAAATACGTGATCATTATTTTTCAAAACTCTAGCTAACGGATTAATAAAATTGTAGCCCAGTCAACGAATGCTAGGTATAGAGGGAAATTCTTGGAACACAATTTTTATAGGCTAGTTAGGAGGTGAATATATCAAAAGTCCCCGCCCCTAGCCTTTGAGCTGTGGGGAAGCGGGGGTTTGAACGTACCATTTTTTGTTTTTTCGCTTATATCTCGGAAACCATGCATATTAGCGGCATATCATTTTCAACGAAATAAAATCTGAATATTCCCATAAGTTTTATTTAGTCAGTATTTAGTTTTTATATCTTGTTTAGTTTTCGAGGTATCCGCTCTTGAGTGTCTCTAATTTAGGGAAAAACTTATTCAACTTTTCGCATTTGGATAGTTGTATTTGATATCGCCATAGATCCAGAAGGCAGCAGCAGTCTTTTCAGACCCTCCCTTCACCACCTACGATGATCAGAGCCAGGTAAAACTTCCATCTTGAGGTGATATGGGCCTCCAGCTAAAGGGGTCTCTCTTAATGCCCACAGGTATAAGTAGTTCTTGAATTCGGCAATTATTATTTGCAATTTATTGATGCTGGCAACAATCATCATACCTATTTAATAAACTCTCAACAATCGTATTAAGCCCCCCGCAGACACACGCGATTAATCGCGCTGCGACAACGAGCCAAGCTAATTTCCACTCTAAAAATACTGCGAATGGACCGCGACATGTCGCCCCGCGCGATTAATCGCGTGTGTCTGCAGGAGGCTTTATGTTTGTTCAAGTTCTCGGAACTGATCCGATTGTCTACCTCCTCACTTTAACGAGCGGTTTCGTCTATGTACTCTCAGTACGTTGGAAATTGAAATAGAATTCCGTAATATAGGACGTGAACTTGCTAGCTTAATAGGGTACCTAATTCTATTTAGGTACTACGAAAACGTTTTAGAGAAGTCGTTTATTTCATCGTTCTCAAAATGAGGAAAGAAAACAGCGAGAGGTAACCAGCATGACAAAATGAACCAAAAATTCAAAGTAACGTAGTGCCGTCAATAGGTTTAGTATTTTTTGGTTTAAGCAAGCTAAATAAATACAAGTAGGTACAAATAAATTGTGAGTGGTTCAAGTCTTGATTAAATTATTGAATCGCGTACTTTAATAAAAATAATCACTAATAAACGTATCGACTTGATGATGTCTACAAAAACAGATCAAAATATAAATTAATTAAGCTTCATAAAGTAAACAATGACAATCTCACACACTAGAGTAATTCATTGCATCATGGTTAATTGGATATGTCAATTATGCCAATGTAATTAGTGGATGAGGTTGCATTGAAGGTAAGGATCAATATCTGTGGCAGTTAATAATTCAGCTACCAGTAGCCTTAGCACAATATTTTACATTATAAGAAGTACTTGAAGTATTAACGGCATTTATTGTATAGAAAAGAAAAACCGCCTCTAGTGCACGTGGGAAGAACTTTTTATTTTTTCAAATTAACGTCAAAGTTCCCGTTCACGTCAGAAAAAAAGGAAAAGTCCTGCTAGAGCCTCAGAGCTCGGACATTCTTTAGTAACATTTCTGTTTTATATCTGATGGAATTGTTGTTTTTTTTAATCCGTCATATACGTTCGTTTGAAAAGATCAAGACCGGAAGTATTAGCACGAATTCTACGTATTTTACAGTACATCATACTTGAAGTATGTACGACGTAAATTGTAAGGTATTATGTCATTGCGCCTCTAGTGTAAAACATGGAACAAATGTTATCCATCCAGTACCCTAAGCACGAGTTTTCAGTATTTGAGACGTAAAGTAAACTGGAACTTTGACAATTTCAAATAGACAATTTTCAAGGAAAAACATAGTTCCTTCTTCGCACACCAGAGGCTCTGTTCCATTTTTTCATACAAGAAACGCTGTAAATACTGAAAAGACGCTGTAAAGTAAAATAGTGAAAACTCGTGCTAAGGGTACAGTTATCGTCAAAGTTCCCGTTTACTTTACGTCAGAAAAACGTGAAAACTCGTGCTAACGCTTCAGATATTTAAAAGTGTTTATCAGCATTGAAATGTCAATAGGTGCGTCCCCACAGAGCGCGTAGCCTCGCGAGGCATTTTCCGCGCGAAGCAGCTCGTTTGGTGTGGACGTGTCTCGGGCGAGGCAAGTGACAGCGCTGCTGCGGTCGAGCAACCGAGCGCCCGAGCCATCCAGTGTCGGCTTTTGTTTTGTTCGCGTTTATTGTTTCGTGCCTCAGTCGAAAAACAATAGATGCGTCTACACAGAGTGAGCAGCCTCGCGAGGCATTTGCTTCGCGCGCTTCGCTATTTGGACGCGCAATTGTTTCTCGGGTGGCTCGGGTGCTAGGCCGATTGCCTGCGGCAGCGCGCGCACTTTCCTGGGCCGAGACACGTCCACACTAACCGAGCTGCTTCGCGCAGCAAATGCTTCGCGAGGCTGCTCGTTCTATATGGACGCACCTATTGACTTTAATCAATCTATGACGTTATATCTTAAATTAAGGTCACAATATCTTGGCCCGTGGTCTGGCTATTTATCTTACTATTTTAGTCATCTGTCGTATCATATTAAGCCACATGTCATAGAAACGGGAAAACTTGAATGACTTCAGTTGATGCTTGTGACAAAGTTCGGGATCTTGAATGTTAATTTCCAATTTGTAATAATGACAAATTATTCAAGTTTTGTCATTATTATAACAAGTTGGAAATTAATAAAGTTCAAAATGATTTAGCGTACTGAATCTTACTTTAGTCTGTCATAAAGTTGTTGGTAGACAAACTAAAGTGTATCAAATTAGAATTCCAAACTTTTTGAAGCTTTAAATAAGTCCTATATGCTTTCAGCCTGAAGTGTTGCTCTATGTAAAACATGGCTATATTCAGGTTTCGCATAATATATTAAAAATAACGTTGTATAAAGCGAAACAAGAAAGTTGAACCTGATAATAATCCATTTCTCTTTGTTCTCACACCAGCAGAAGTTATAAGTTAGTTTCACAACTAAACTTACGAAGAATACCTCTATGATTCACATCACAAGAAGATATCAAACTAAGAAAGTCTTATAATATTGCCAGGTTATTAATAGTTTCAATGCAACGAGTAAGGCCCGTAATACATAAGTCAGTAAGTTGCATAGAAAGTCACTATGCAAGTATACAGGCATACCATTGTACCTAGTGGTACAATAGCATGCCTGTATAGGAAAAGAAAAAGTAACTAAGGCGTCAAAAACAAAACATGTATTGCAAAAAAATATCGTACAATCTATTTAATTTATTAATAAGGTAAGAAATAGAACTGAATACACCACTTTCTGAATTCATGATTATTTTATAACAAGACAATAGATTACCTAGTTCAATTTAATTCAATGATGCTGAAGTCAGTGACTTTTTAGGCCCCCAGAAGCTATTACACTGAAAAACCGAATGGGTTGAATTCCATAATGTTGATTATGTCGTAAGTTGCGTTAACCTAATATTATGTTTAAAAAACTATTGTATGACATTTATTTCTACAAAAATAAAATTGTTAAAAATTAATAGGTTAAACCAACCACTAAAAGAGGTTAAAACGACACAATATTCGAATCTAAGTAAGTCTAAACTGATAATATAGTCAAGTCAACATATTAACGAAGTAGAGTCAACAAAATAACTAAGTTAAATATATATAATCAGTATAACTATTTATTATAGATTTGAAATTACTGCATATAAAAGTTGAGTTAACAAACTGCGATTAAGTCCATTTAACTAAACATTTGATAAATACAACAAAATAACAAGAATATTTTTATTCAACTACTTAATACAAGGTTGTAACAAATAAACGAAAAATTTAACATAACAAATATACAAGTTCAGTTAACTAAACACATTTGTTAATCCATCAAATTATAGAACTTCGTACCAGTAACTTTAAACAGCTATACAATAAAGTTTTTTAAAGAAACTGCATGATGACGAAACAACTAAACATCTCATTAGAAACGATTAAATATGAATAATATTAATTCTACTATTTAATATATATGTTTGAAATAACAAAACGAAACAATTGAGGTAACCAACTATACTAATTAACTAAACATGTAAGTTATATCAACCACTGAAACAACATTATTTTAACTACTTACTAGATGTGCCAGTTAGTTGTATTAAATAGTTGAGTTTAAAAACTGATAAAGTTAAGACAATCAACTGGAGTTAAAATTACAAAACACAAAAAATGTGTATCAACAACTAGACGAAATAGTTAAGTTTACAAATTTACAGCCGAATCAACCGATCATTTATGCTATCACAACAAATTGTACGTACAACATTTTATCAGCACTTTGAAATACCCATTCGAAAAAATAACCTAACTGCATAACGTTGAAACAACTAAACATTTAAGTTAAACCATCCATTTAAACCAACCAATTTATAAAAGAGGTTAAAACGACACAATATTCGAATCTAAGTAAGTCTAAACTGTACCCCTAGCACGAATCACTTTCGAAAAAGTATTCGTATCGTCTTGGAAAGCATTTTGTATGGGAACTTGAACAGCGCCTCTGGTGAGCGTAAATTGAACTAATTTTCAGAACATAATACACCTATTTTTTTTTTTTTTTTTTTTTTATCGTGGTAAAATCATCAAATGAGTCCTCCCACCCCGGGCAGGGCGGGAGGGACTGTCAGACTTGTACTGACTAAAATCCACGGTGTCCTTCGATAGCCCTTTATGTTCCGGGGTCACGGTAATGAGATAAGTCCCGCGACCCCGGCAGGCTTTGGCCCTCTAGAGGGGGGCCCCGTCATATAATACACCTATTTAACAAAACTAATAGTTCAATTTACGCTCACCAGAGGCGCTGTTCAAGTTCCCATACAAAATGCTTTCCAAGACGATACGAATACTTTTTCGAAAGTGATTCGTGCTAGGGGTACTGATAATATAGTCAAGTCAACATATTAACGAAGTAGAGTCAACAAAATAACTAAGTTAAATATATATAATCAGTATAACTAATTTATGATTACTTTTGTTAGCTTGGGTATTACCTGTAATAGCAATTGTATGTGTTATTGAAATAAATAAATAAACTTTATTTTAACACAATATGTCTTTACCAGATGTGTCAGATCGTTACATTAAATAGTTGAGTTTAAAAACTGATAGTCAAGCCAAACTAATTTAGTTCCGACTTGCTCGATAGATGGCGTTCATCATTTACGTCACAATCCTGAATCGCGGTGTTAAGATTCTCCGCCGCCGAACGACTCTCGCGCGCTATAGTAGTGAATTCATACTTGGATCGGCCCAAGGACCAGGAGAAGTTTTCACCGGACTACCGACAGAGTGCAGTGCAGTGTCGCGAAAAGTGAACCTACTTGTGGGTAGACGTGAAACTTTTATTTTCCGCCCGGACCGCTATTTTTAATTGTGACTGTCCGTCCACTGTGCCCGCGCGAGTGCTGAGTGTTTGTGCGAGCGCAGGGGGGGGACACTCCCCGCTGCCCGGCGCTTGCGGCGCCGTTGCGGTCGCGGAGTCCCTTGCCCAATGATGCCCAAGCCCGGTGCACGAGGCTCACCAGAGCCCGACGCCGGCTCGTCTCCGGACCGTATGGAGGGCCGGGCGACGCCGCTCCCACGCCTGGGGGCCACGCCGCCGGGCGCTTCACGCGCCACCGGACTAGCAGCTGCCAGCAAGCAGCCCACACCGCCGCCAGCCAACCCGGCCGCTGCCGGCCCACCGACGTCATCGGCGACTGCGCGCGTTTCGCCGACGCCGTCGTCGAGCCGCCAGCCGGCCGTCTCCATCCGCCCCCCGGCCTTCCGTCCAGTGCCCATACAGGCACCAGGACCCGCCGGGAGTGCAACCCGCGCACACGCGGTTCGTGCCAGCACTGCCGCACGACCCGCCGCGCCAAACGCCCGTGCGCCTGGAGCGCACGCACCGCCAACCCAAAAAGTCGCGACCGCGACCCCGCGTAACGCGACCGCGACCCCGCGCCCCTCGACTGCGCCCCCGCGTTCAGCGCCAGATACCACGCCCCCGCGTCCCGCGTCCGCGGCCGCATACCCGCGTGGGCCCGCGACCCCGCACCTGGCACATGTCGTGCCCGCACCCGTATCCGCGCCGAGGGCCTCGCACCCCTCGCCAACCTCGGCCGCGTCCACCAAACTGTCCAACCCGCGTGCTGCCACCGACTCGACACAGGACGGCCGCGCAGCATCACCCGCTCTCTACAGCATGCTGGCCGGCTCAGCCGCCGCTGCTGCACCCATGGTCGGGGCATTGCAATCGCCGCCGCCACCACGAGGCTCCGCCCAGGACTCCCCCGCAGCCATGTCGCCAATCGTGTCGCCATACTCCTCGAGAGAGGGGAGCGACCTCTCGATGGCGTCGGGAGGCTCGACGGCCGGTCGACGCGACGTGTCAGCCGACACGCCCGGACGATCCGGCCCATCCGGGGAGCCCACAAGGGCCACACAAGAAGAGGACTACGCGCTAAGCCTGGAGATCGAACAGCTGCTCGAAACCAGACCACAGCGCCGCCCACGCAGCTCGGACGACGAAGCGGCAGAGGAGGCAAAGCGCCTCTGCGCCGGCTCCCCGCTCCCGCAGCGCGAATCGCGCGGCCGAGCCGGAGTTGACTCACCGACCTTCGCCGAAGCAGCCCGCCGCTCGCCTGCGACACCACAGGCCGTCGAACAAGACGATCCTGCCATCGTGACGACCCCCGGTGGCAACAAGGAAAAAGACGTGAGTACCCACATTACTAATAATAAAGTGGAAGGCAAGAAGACCCGCTACCCTCCGCTGGTAGTGGAAAGGTTACCCAACTGGGCGGCTCACTTCAGGGCCGTGAGTGCCAAGCTGGGCCACCCTCCAAATGCTCGCCCCTATCAGGGAGGGATTCGCTTCCTTCCTGAGAGTGAGAATGAGTACAGGGTGGTTCAGCGGTATCTCACCGGCCTGGAGAGGGAGAGCGGCCTAAGTTGGTTCTCCTATTCGCTGCCGGCGGAGAGGAGCCTGAAGGTTGCCATACGGGGGCTCCCAGCCGACACCGAGACCACAGACATCGAGGAGGAGCTGCGTCGACTTGGATTTCAGCCGGAGTACGTGCGTCACATTAACGCACGTGAGGGACGCCCCGGCTGCATCTTTCACGCAGTCCTCACCCGGCAGCCAGACATACGCAGCATCTATGACACCACCGTGTTCTTGAACATGCGTGGTGTCCGCATAGAGGCGTGGCGCAGCAAGCGAGGCCCAGCACAATGCCACAGGTGCCAAAAGTTCCGGCATAGTTCGCACCAGTGCCATCGCCCGCTCGTCTGCGTCAGATGCGGGGGGGGGCACGCAGCCCGCGACTGCACGCGCCCGAGGGAGGAGCCTGCCACCTGCGCGAACTGCGGAGGCGACCACCCAGCCTGCAGCAGTGGATGCCCCGCCTACATTAAGGAGGCCAAAAACAAAAAAGCGGGCACTATAGCTGTTACACAGCGTAAACGCGGGCCCGCTACAGCCAACACGCGCCCACAAACTGTGGACGACACCGAGGCTCCTAGCGCGTCACTGATGGCGGCGGCGAACGAGCCGACCAACAGGGACGCGACCACCAAGAAGAGGAAGAAGAAGAAGCGCAAGGGCAAGAAGGAGGGGGGGAAGCCCCAACACCCTGCGCCCCAACCCGAAGAGACCCCTGCCCCTGCCCAGGCGCAGGCTACCGCTGCAGCCGAGAATGCAGCCACCACCGCTGCTGTCGCCTCCGCGGCAAGACAACAACCCCCTAAGGGACGGCGGACAGGTAAGTCCGCCCAGATACCTGCGGGTACAGGGGCGGCCGCACCGACAACGGGGGGGGCCGCCCCTGCACCGAGTACCCATCCTGAGGCCCGAGGCCCGCAGCAGCGGTGCCCGCCCTCTAAACCATTCACAGCCTGCGCAATCAAACTCCTCATGGACCTCATCAGGGCCATACGGCAGGGGCAGGACGCGGAGCAAGTGATCCTCGACGGGCTCGCCTCGCTACTCACCCTGTACAATGGCTAGCTCGTTGAGGGTCCTACACTGGAACGCCCGCGGCCTCCAGAAGAAGGTCGCATCCCTCCGCCTCCTACTCCGAGAGCAGAATATCGACGTGGCGCTCATCAGTGAGACGCTCCTGGGACCATCGGACAAGCCTAAGTTCCCAGGATACCTCCTGTATCGCGAGGATGAGAAGTCGGCACTCGGCATCACCTACCGTGGTCTGGCGGTCCTGGTGAAGCGGAGAGTCGTCCATCAGGTACTCCCCTCGACGTCACTGGCCAGCTTCTACGCGCTGGGTGTTCAGTTACACGTCGCCGGTGAGGAACTCGACGTCTATGCGTGCTACTGCCCGCCCGCGGCGCCTTTTGACGCTGCCGAGCTGCGGGCACTATTGCACGCATCACAGCACCCTACACTCCTCGCTGGCGACTTCAATCTGAAGCACCCGGCGTGGAATAGCAAGGCCACCAATGCCGGGGGGAGACGGCTCTTCGCTGACGCGGAGGCCTGTGGGTACACGGTGTCCGGCCCGGAGACACCCACCCACTACCCGGATCAACAGGGCCTCGCACCAGATGTGCTGGACATCTGTATTCACAGGGGCCTGACATGCCAGATCACCCAACAGGTTGTGGACGACGAGATGCAGTCCGACCACCAGCCAGTACTCGTCGTCCTATCCGACATGCCGACCAGACTCTCTCCTCCAGCGCCACGTCGTACCACGGACTGGACACGCTTCAAGGAAGTGATGGAGACCACCACACCTACTTGGCCCGTTACCACCGCCGCTGACGTCGACGGGCTCGCAGGTGAGATCACCGCTTGCATTCAGCGCGCCTACCAAGAGGCGACAACAGAGACGCAGTCACAGGGGCTCCTTTACAAGCCCCTGCCGCCATACCTCAAGCAGTTGATCGCCCAAAGGAGGCGCCTGCGTAAGCGGTGGCAGCAGACAGGATGCCCGCGCGACAAGGCGGACCTCAACCGCCACGCGGAAAAGGTAAGGGCCAAGCTTCAGGAGCATAACGCCGCGAGCTGGGAGGATCGTATCGACGCCGCCGAGGGAGACTGGCCGTCGATACACAAGCTGTGCAGGCAGCTTGCGAACACCCCGGCTCCGGTTCGTCCGCTACTCCATAGCGACGGGGCGCCAAGGTACACCGCAGCAGACCGCGCGGAGATCTTTGCCGAGCACCTGGAGCGTCAATTTCAGCCGAACCCGACCAACGACACTGAGCATGTCGCAGCAGTCGAGAGGCACCTTGGAGAATACTTCGCCTCGCCGATAGCTCCGGAGGAGGACCCGGTGAGCTTCTCGCCTTGTGCAGTCAGACGCGCCATCCTTAAGACTAAGTTAAGAAAGGCCCCTGGTGCCGACGGTATTACCAACACAGCGCTGCGCCACCTGCCGTACCGAACGGTAGCGGCCCTGGCGCGCCTGTACACGGGTATACTGCGCACGGGGGCCTTCCCGACTGTGTGGAAGGAAGGGCGCGTCATAATGCTGCCCAAGCCAAACAAAAACACGCTGAGGCCCGAGAGCTATCGGCCCATCACGCTGCTTTCCACCGTCTCCAAGGTGTTTGAACAGCTCCTGCTGCGACACCTCTCCAACCACGTGACGCCGCGCCCCGAGCAGTTCGGGTTCCGCTCGGAACACTCCACGACGCTCCAGCTGTCGAGGGTACTGCACCTGCTCACCGCATCGCTGAACAAGAAGGAGCAAGCGGTGGCAGTATTCCTCGACATGGAAAAGGCTTTTGATCGTGTTTGGCACGCCGGTCTGCTATACAAGCTGTCGCAGACAGACGCGCCCCGTCGAATAATAAAGGTGGTCTCCTCCTTCCTCTCCAACAGGACCTTCAGGGTGGTGGTCGATGGAGCGCTATCAAGCGCTCGGCCGGTGGCAGCGGGCGTGCCGCAAGGCAGCTGCGTCTCGCCGCTTTGTTACTCACGTTTCACCGACGACATCCCCACGACCCATGGCACTACGCTCGCGCTGTACGCCGACGACGCCGCGTACATCACCACCTCGCTTAACGCGAGACACGCGGCCGTCAAGATGCAGCGCGTGCTCGACCTGCTGCCAGAGTGGTTGTCCAAATGGAGGTTGTCGGTGAACGTGGGTAAGACGCAGGCCCTGCTCGCCGGCGCCGCTCACCTCCCACCACCCCTCCAGCTGCAAGGGGCACAAGTCGAGTGGTCGCGCCAGGTCACGTACCTCGGCGTAACCATCGACCGCCGACTCACCATGGGTCCCCACGTCCGCAAGGCCGTCGCCAAGAGCAGAGTGGCCCGCGCTCTGCTTCATCCAGTGCTCTCCTCCCGCCTCCCGCTGCGAGCCAAGCTGGGCGTGTACAAGACGTACATTCGCCCGCTGCTCACCTACGCAGCCCCAGCCTGGCTCGCCCTCACGAGCGAGACCAATAAAAAATTGCTCCGCGCGCAGCAAAACCTTGCGCTGCGGAAAATCGTTGCTGCCCCTCGCTACGTGAGGAATGACGTCATCGCGCGGGACCTCAAGTTCGAGAGCCTGGATGACCACTGCCGCCGCCTCGCGTCCAACATGTTCGCGCGTGCCGACGCTTCCGCTTGGCCTCACATCAAGCACATAGCGCCCTGGCACGCGCGCCCACCAGACGCGAGGCGCCTACCGCGCGACCTTGTCCCTGCGGACGACCCACTTGTGCCCCCACCACCGGATTTGACGTCATAAGAGTAAGTCGTTTAATAAAAAATACACGCGACTCACTCACACAAAAGACTCCACACGCACAACATACACGCGGTACGCGTCGCGTGCTAAGTTAATATAGGCGCGACGCAAACCGCTGCTGACACTCGCTACGTAACAAGCGCAATACTCACGCGACAAAGGGCAGCGCGGGCTCCCTCCAAGTCGCTCACATGAGCGGTGTTACTCAGTACATTGCCGCTCACACACATACATACATGTCGACTCACTGCCTGCACCGCTACCGGCTAGCTCTGGAAGCGGGGTAGGCAGGAGCCCCCCACCCCTCTGCAGGTGCGTCGTAAGTCTGTGCCCCTGTCGCTGGTCGTTTCCTGCCGAGCCTCCCCCAGGTAACTGGGGGTCTCACTTGGTAGGGACGGACCGCCGGGGTACAGTGAAGCAAGCGGTTATTGTTCGACAATGCCGTGGCGCGCCTGCAGAAACAAACATTGCAATCACTCTCACAGGCGCGCGCACAGGAGCGCGCGCCCTAAGGCGAAAAGGCCTATATGGCCGCCCTAATGAGTGTGCCCGTAGCTACGGGCACAACACTGATCCTGCGGGAAAAAGGACGAAGTCCACACCCGCCAGCCGCGCCCCCTTGCGGGGACGCAGCGACTACTACAGCGCTGAATTCATACTTACTACCTTCCTGGCATAGGGAATACCGTGACCAAGAAGGTGGTTCCCCCAGGGCGAGGCCTTTTCATTGCACAATGCGAAGGAAAGGAGTCAACCTACCTAACCGCAGTGCAACTTGCACTCTGCGGTTAGGTTGACCCTTGCGATTATCCCTAATGTGGATAACTCGGCTGCGTAATTTTTGGTAGAGGGGGGGGGGCTGTTTGCGCTAGCCCGCTAGGCTAGGCGAGGGAGGTTAATTTTACTGCAAGATTTAGGTGCATCTAACATTACGCCACAAGTTGATTCTACTAGTACATATAGCCAGGTTATGGATACTAATTAATGTAGGTTAATTTTACTGCCAGATTTAGGTACGTCTAACATTACGCCACAAGTTGATTCTACACAATAGTTAGGTCAAAAATACTAATTCAGGTAAGTTAATTTTACTGAAATGCGTAGGTACATCTAACAATACGCCTAGAGTAGATTCTACATAATAGGTATATCAAGGATAGTAATGAATGTAGGTTGATTTTACTGCAAGTTCAGGTGTTTTTAACAAAGTACCACTGGTGGATCCAACATACAAAATTTCTAAGTTTAACTTACATGTTAGGCAGTAAAACAAACTATATTCTTACGTAGGTTATATATTAACTTACTCACACGCTGTTGAATTTACTATTTTTTAAATATGTTGAAACAACAAAACTGAACACAGGTTAAATTAACCTTTATAGTTCAACTATTTTTATTTTGTTAATTCAACAAATCATGTCGGTAGGTGCTATATTAACCTAAAAATAAAGGTTGAAAAACGGTTAAAACAACCTATTCGGTTTTTCAGTGTATAGTTCAATGGGCATGTAAGTAACTTGCATACTGTTGTGCAAGTTAGTAGCATTTGTATTAAGGGCCTCAGTCTTGTAGAATGAACATCGCGAAACGGAATACACAAGTGTTCTTCACTTGGGCCACAAATTGTGTCGCCCTCAAGATTTAAGTACGACTGGGTAAATAAGGGTCGTTCTTAAGGATTTGGTAATTTGATGCTTACTTAAAATGGAATAGAAAACAAGATGACTGAAAGGGGCGGAGCAAAAGGAGTATGTTACGTGGCAGGTCAACCACATCAGCAAATATGTTTTATTTTTATTCAGTACAGGTCATAATATGTTTGGTTTCAGGTATACATTCTACCATTCTTCCAAAAAGTTTTTTGTACGTCTAAACAAATACAAAGCAAGTCTGTTTCACAAAAATAAAATGGGTGGGGTGGGACTTACCTTCTAGCGATATATACCCTGGACATCGGCACCACAGGCTACCTGAATCCAGTGGTGGCTGAGTGATTCTAGGTACTCGTACTTGCCCATATCCTGTGTCCAAGTCCGGCGCCATACAGTTTTAACTAAAGAAATTGAGAACCTCCAAAATGTTACGATAATTGTGCCAAGGGCGTCGCCAGCTTTTGACTATGGGGGGGGGGGGAGGCAGTGGGGCAATATTATGGAGGATGAATATTATGAACGCCGAGACCATGAAGCGTTACACTTTTTTTTATAGTGGTAGAATCATCAAATGAGTCCTCCCACCCAGGGCAGAGCGGGAGGAACTGTCAGGTTCACGGTGTCTTTAAATAGCCCTTTACGTTCCGGTGTCACGGCAATTCATAAGTCCCGCGAACCCGGCGGGCTTTGGCCCTCTAAGGGGGGTCCCGTCATAATGCTGACACTCTTTGAGGCGCGCGTGGAACAAACGCGCCGTCGATCCGGGCATGGTCCATGGTCGGACAGCGAGTCGCCCATTACTCGCCGCCCGCATGGCCTCGAAAAAGTGTTGTATCTACCAATTTTCTGGTCTGTGTCCAAACCAACAGAGAGAAAGTTGGACGTTGAAGGCTGATTATGTTGTAAACATCCGGTTTCCCACAGGCCCATAGCTCCTTTAAATTCTTATCCTTCTAACCTCAATTTAATGGTCACTTATGAATACTTGGGACTCTATTTACATAATATGTGGCCAACAAAATGCCCTTATCAATACCTCTCGAAAGGGTTGAGGATATCGTTAAGCTCTAAGCCTCGGTTTAGAGTTTCGTTCTCTTCATAAATTGGATTAGTTTGACTTCTTTGATGATCTCGTTTGGCACAAGTTTTGACAACTTTATTGGCTCGAAGTTTCAGTAGATTGGCTGCGGGAAGTGCGGGTTGATTTTGTCGGTTTTAGAATTAGTTTAAGAGAGGAAAATAGATAGATGATTGAGATATTTTAAGCTACTTCAATTTGTCTTAACGACTTTCACTAAGTTCTTACCTACATATTGGTCTTTTTTCCGGTTAACCGAACCGATTTTCTAGGTATGTATTAAGCCTCCTGCAGAGACACGCGATTTGTGCTCAAACACACTGCGAGCCTAGCGCGGTGGCGGCGGCGGGCGCGGAAATATTGAATGTATGAAATCGCCGCTCGTGGCCACATTGAAGTGACTAAGGCCCGGCCTAGCGCGATGGCTAAAAGCGATTTTGCGAGCCTAGGCGTTGCTAGGCAACAACCCATACAACGGGCGGGTGGCAGGTGTATCAAACATTTTCGGTCTTTTAGTAGCGCCAACTAGTTACCAGAACATGCACTAAAGTACTACCGTTGGATGTTTTTGTACATATTTAAATTATTTTTACCGTACTTGAGTAGAAAAATGATTGATAATTTACTTGTATGCAATCCTAAACAACCTATAAAACATTTTAAAATGAATTTCTTTAAACAAGATTTATAGAAACTACTTTGTACCACCGGTTTGCAACACCTGAATTCGCCGCTACAAAAACAAACGCTTGATCGGCAGTGTGGACACAGATCGCGCCCGCCGCCGCGCCTGCCACCGCGCCCGCCGCCGCCGTCGCGCTAGGCTTCCAGTGTGGACACACACATTAATCGCGCGGGGCGACATGTCGCGGTCCATTCGCTCGCAGTATTTTTAGAGTGGAAATTAGCTTGGCTCGTTGTCGCAGCGCGATTAATCGCGTGTGTCTGCGGGAGGCTTTATGAAAAAAACTAGCACTCTGCCCGCGACTTCGTCTGCGCGTGTTTCTAACTTCGAACTCAGTGAATTTTAATGGCCCGGTCACCCTCCTGACTGAATACCTACGTTTGGAAGATCCAAAAATGTATACAACTAACATTGTAAATTAGTTAAAAAGTAATCAACATTTTCACCAATTTAGGGGGTGATTTTCAAAAACCCAAAAACATAGGTTTGATTATTTTTGACCTAATTTCAATATACTGAGTTTCAAATTCATCGGTCAGTGCGTTACGATTTTCCCATACAAACTTTAACATTGTCTAGATTACCAATAAAGGGTAGTTTTGAAAAACGAATAATGCCTTTCTGTTTTATTTACTTATACTCATATTCATACCAAGTTTCAATTTTATAAACCTAAGGGATAAGATTTTACATCCAAAGGTTTTTACCCCTTTTCACCCCCTTATAGGTGGATTTTCGTAAAATCCCTTCTTAGTGTTCTACATAATAAATTGCAGCTACCGACCAAAATTCAGGTTATACGTTTAGCGGTTAAGGAATCTCCCCTTTAAACTTGAATACCCCTTTTCACTAACTTGGGGGGTGATTTTCGAAAAATCCAAAAACACGTGTTTAATTATTTTTGATCTAGTATATAAATACTGATTTTCACATTAATAAACCCACGCGTTATGATTTTCCCATACAAACTTTAACAACTCCTAGAATACCAATGGAGGGTAGTTTTAAAAAAATAATAATGCCAATCTTTTTTATTTACTTGTGTTCTTATTCGTGGCAAGTTTCAAATTTATAAACCCAAGGAATAAGATTTTTCATACAAACGTTTTCACCCCTTTTCACCCCCTTAGAGAAGGATTTTCGCAAAATCCCGTCTTATTGCTTCCCTACACGGTAGACTGCAACTGCTGACCAAAATTCAAGTTACTGCGTTTAGCGGTTTCAGCTGTAGTCGAGTCTTAATAAAAAAACCCTGTTCTTTTATATTATATATATATATATATATATATATATATAATATATAGAGATACCATCACGGTAAATGTTGATCTTTCAAGACGTACGATCAGTTAAAAGTTGATCCAAAAACAAATGTTGATCCGAAGGCCTTATGTTGATCCATTACGCTTTTTTTCATACCAATGTGGCTCCAATCGGATCAACATTTGACATTCTTGTGACGTCACTCGACTGAAAAGTACGCTTGTCAAATGTGGCTCCAATATACAAATCCGCTCCGATAAATGTTGATCCGATTCAAACGGACCAATCACAATGAAGCACTTTCTTACTTCCTCCGTGATTGGCCGACGGTGGTCACTCCAACGTTGCCGTTCCGCTTACTACTAATCTTCGTGAATTTTAGTACAAAGATTGCTAGCACGCCGTAGACGGACATAGGCTACTTTTTATCAACTATCGAGGGTCTGGAGTACCTGACGTGGAACATCAAGAGTCCAGTTAAACTGTACGAGATACGGAAATTATGCCTTTGTAAAAGTTGTTCATCGTGATGGGCCGCTTCTGCTGGCACTTAGAAATTGAGGACCTGGAGTACCTGATGTGGAATATCAAGAGCCCCATTGAGCTAGTACATTAACAACTCACTGTATTAGAGCTAATAAAAATAATAAGAATGATAAATTTACAAAGTTACATACCTACTTACCTAGTACCTACCTAGTACCTACCTTCAAAACAAAAGTAGGACAAAAAAGACTTCGTAATAAAGAAAAATAAAAAAAACATCAAATTACGTGAAAGTTATTAAAACCGCACCGCGCAACGTCTACGTGTGGACACCTCGGCTCCGCGCTCTGTGCCTGCACAGCACATCGATAAACAACTTTATCATGCCTTCTGGAGCAAGGATCATCTGATTCTGTCTTTTCAATTTGCTTCCTTCGGGAATGTAACCTACGATCTGATCGAAAAACCAACACCCTAACCACTAGACCACGGAGGCAGTTTAAGAAGAGCGCCAATGAATTGTGGTGAACGTGAGGGAGTGAGACCTAGGTTCTAGTGGTCAACTAACATGTGGTCAATCTAAAGCTACGTTCGTGTGACCAAGCGTCACACGAACTTTTTTAATTTCAAAAATGTGGAAATCTTCTTAGTTTGCGAGCACTAATCACTACACCACTTGAAAAACTACTGGTGCTGCCACAAAGTAGGTAAGTAGGTACCTACCTAAGTATGGAGCGGCGGCAGCTGCTATTGCTAGCTAGTAGGTACCTACCTACCTAGATCTGTAATTTTACTTCAACGTGAAGAGACTCTGGTGTTGAAACTAGAATGAGTAGGTACCTACATCAGCTGTAAGTAGGTAATTAGTAAATGGCCTTGGGTCAACTTTTATTGCAGACGTTAGAAATAATCTTAATTAAGGCGACGTATCACTGTGCACTTGCTGCTGCCACAAAGTAGGTACATAGGTAAGTAGGTACCTACCAAGTATGGCGCGGCGCGGCGGCGGCTGCTACTGCTAGCTAATACCTACCTAGATCTGTAATTTTAGTTCAACATGAAGAGACTCTGGTGTTGAAACTAGAATGAGTAGGTACCTACATCAGCTGTAAGTAGGTAATTAGCAGTGTAAAAAGCCTAGGGTCAATTTTAATTGCAGACGTAAGAAAAAAATCTTAACTAAGGCGACGTATGTATCACTGTGCACTTGCTGCTGCCACAAAGTAGATAAGTGGATACCTACCAAGTATGGCGCGGCGGCTACTGCTAGCTAGTACCTACCTTTGATTATATAATGTCTAGATGGAGCGTCGCCCTACAATCGTATCAAAGAAAACGAGTCAACATTTTCAAGTATGTGTGCGTGCAGGCGTCGTTTTGCACTATGCGTCTATGTCTCTATGTGCGTAAATAATTATACCAGCTACTACCATTTTCCCATAAATCACATTAAAAAATAGACTTATTAAATAAGATAAGTTTTAGGTGTATGTATGTAGTGTTATGTGTATGTATGTAGTGTTATGTGAGCCAATAGTTGGTTGACACTTTTTGACACGTTTGCGCGCACTTGACGCTCCATCTAGACATTATATAATCAAAGGTACCTACCTACCTACCTACAACTCGTGCGAGTTATCAGAGTTAACTTGAGAGCTGGCCCGATGATTCAAATTCAATTTGCGGTGTGCAAAATGATGCGTCGTAGTACCTATTTATATTTGAAATTTTTGAGTTTTGCACGAGATTATTAATAAGAACAAAATAAAATGTCCTTGGAACAGATATTTTGAAAGTATTTCCTGTTAACATCCATAACCCAGCTCTCAAGTTAACTCGCACGGGTTGTAGATCTGTAATCTTACTTCAACGTGAAGAGACTCTGCGGCCGTAGTAGGTACCTATGTTTTTTTTTTTTTTGCGTGGTAAAATCATCAAATGAGTCCTCCCGCCCAGGGTGGGGCGGGAGGGACTGTCAGACTTGTACTGACTAAAATCCACGGTGTTCCTTCAATAGCCCTTTATGTACCAGGGTCACGGTTACCGAGTGAGACAATCCCGCGACCCCGGCAGGCTCCGGCCCTCTTAGGGGGCCCCGTCAGTTTGCTGACAGCTCTTTGAGGCGCGCGTGGAACACAACGCGCCGTCGACCCGGGCATGGTCCATGATCGGACGGCGAGTCACCCATTACTCGCCGCCCGCATGCCCGCGCCTACGGTGGCCGGAGATCGTCTTGCGACGTCCGTTGCCGTGGGCGTCTCCCGCGGCGGCTGGGTCGTGAGGTGGACGCTGTCCTCTCCCTCACGCGTTCCGCCTCCTCCTTTGCTAGCATTACTGCTTCGCAGAAGGAGGCGACCGCTTCCCATTCCGTCTCGCCCCGCAGCATGGCCTCGACCAATGCTGGGCGCGAGAGGTCGTCGCCTCCGTGAGAACACGGCGGTACTCTGCCCAAGCGGGGCAGTCCTGCACCGTATGCTCCACCGTGTCCTCCGGGCGATCCTCGCAGTGGTGACACCCAGGCGTTTCTTCCTTGCCTATACGACACAGGAACCTCCCGAAACATCCGTGTCCGGTGAGGACCTGCGTCAGGCGGAAGGTGAGGACGCCGTGACGCCTCTCCAGCCACTCCTCAAAGAGGGGTCTTACCGCCGCGATTGCGGCGTGCCCGGTAGTAGGTATGTTGACGCGCGATAACGAATTATAACACTTTTATCTGTCAAATTTAAGTGATACGACCGCCATCTTGAATTTTTATCACAATTGCGAACATGGAACACGTATGTGACGTCACTATTCTATCACACTTGATAAAATATCGCATAGGCGAACATGGCTACCGTTTGACAGCTACACGCGCAAATTTTTTATCATATCGCTGCTTAAATACAAAACGGCCGCAAATCGAAAAAAATTCAAATCGTTTTTAAAGCAAAAATCGTATCTATTCTGCCTATATTTTCATATTCCAAAAAGACACCCAGTATTTTAGCACTAGAAATGAGCAAATCACACAACCGCCCTTTTTACATTTTGTCACTTAGATGGTTAACTTCAGATCAAAGCAGCCATATTCCGGATTGCGACCCTGCAGTCAGCGGGAGCGCACGTTTGTTATGTGAAAAAGGGCCACATTTCAAAATACAACCGTATTGTTTTAAAATTACATTATAAGTATATCATAATCTTACAAAGAAAAGTACCGTATTTTGTGATATGTCCATTTTGAGTTTGAATAAAACGTGTTTTATTATTATTCTATTAAAAAATAGTGCAGTACTTTGGAATGCTTCTGTTTTGCATATAAAATTATGGTGATTGTGCCAGTATTTTTATAAACAAATATGCAAATAATGTTTAAATTTAAAACTTAACACAATAATTACAACCTAAACCAGGCCTGTCTCACTCCCTGTATAAAAACATATTACCTAAGTGCGGTGGATCTACCCGAGTAGGCGATCGAAGAGAAAGGACGAGCCGAGCAATATTATTCTGTCACAGTGAGTGACGCACGTACTCACAGTCTTCATAATATTAACACTAGTTAGTTACTTTGTTGATACTAACACTGTTAACTCTTTGTTTGTATTAAAGAAATTATTTTTTTAGTATTACGAGAGCAACTTGTTTGTTGAGATATTTTAACGATTTTGGTGGCAAGTGGTTGGGAGTGGAAACTGTAAACAACGAACTTTTGAATTAGAACAAAATGTGAAAATAATCATTACTGTAAGTTATTAGACATCTTCCGGTCCGTGGTCGCCACTCGAGATCTTTTCTTCGCCATTGGTTATCAGTTCTATGAGCAATGTGGCTTACCCATTATACCCATTGCCACTTCAACTCCCAAATTTTACGAGCTATTTCGGTGACTCTGGTTGTTTGCCGAATATCCTTGTTCCGGATTTTATTCCGTAAAGAAACTCCGAGCCTAGCTCTTTCCATTGCTCGCTAAGTGACTCTTAGTCTCTATAAAAGGCCGGCAGTCAACTACCACTTTTCAGAGCCGTATGTCTTCACTGACAACACACACTTTTTAAACACCCTTGTCATAAGACACTGAGATACTCGACGAGAAGATATCACGTAGCTTCCCAAACACTGCCCATCCGAGTTGGATTTTTCGGGCGACCTCTTTGTTGAAGTTGGATTTAACTGAACAATCTGTCCAAGGGTAGTACAATGGCCTACATTTTTACAACAATCGGTAAGGGTGCCACATGGACATTTAACATGATTTTTGTCTTTTCCATGTTCATATTAAGGCCCACCTGTTGGGAAACGTTCGTGAACAGTTTCGAAGAAACAATGTCTCCCTGTCTCACCCCTTTCTGCAATTGGATTGGTTTCGTGCTCTTTTCCTGAAGTCGGATGGACATGGTGCCGTTTCTAAATAAACACTCCAACTCTTCGATATCCCAATAGTCGATATGATATCGTTGGACTGCAATACTGCCCAGGTTTTGATTGAATCAAAGGCATTCTCATAGTCCACAAATGTTAGACATAATAGCCGATTATACTCCTCTGTCTTCTTTATAATCTGGCGGAGCGTGTGTATGTGGTCTATGAACTATGATACTAAAACCTTTTCGGAAACCGGCTTGTTCGGGAGGCTGGAAGTCACCAAACCTGCGTTCGAGACGGTTCGTATTGACTCTCGAGAACAGCTTGTATGCATGGGACAGAAGTGAGATTGTTCTATAATTCTTCAACAAGGTGTTATCACACTTTTTAGGGTTCCGTTGCGAAATGGCAAAAAACGGAACCCTTATAGATTCGTCATGTCTGCCTGTCTGTCCGTCCGTATGTCACAGCCACTTTTTTTCGAAAGTATAAGAGCTATCCTGTTGAAACTTGGTAGGTAGATGTATTATATGAACCGCATTAGGATTTTCACAGAAAAATAAAAACAAAACAAATTTTGGGGGTGCCCCCCATACTTAGAATAAAAACTCAAAAAAAAATTTTCATCAAACCCATACGTGTGGGGTATCTATGGATAGGTCTTTAAAAATTATATTGAGGTTACAAACATCATTTTTTTCTAAACTGAACAGTTTGCGCGAGAGACTCTTCCAAAGTGGTAATATGGCTGCTTTATTTATAAAATTCATAAACATTAAATTTGATTTTTTATAATCAAAAGGGACTTATGTGATGTTATATTTACTGGGTGAAACTTAGAGAAAAAATAAAATAAAAAACTAATAGAGGCTTGAAATCTGCATCCGATGATATATAACACATAGATATACAATGTAGATTGATCAAAATAATAACCAAAAACCGAAATGAAAACTTTGACGGGCTCTCCTGTAAAAAAGTCAGATTTCGAATTGCGGCCGTTTTGAATTTAAGCAGCGATATCTTGACAGTTGAAAGTGAAAACTTATCAACCTCAAAATTGTACGCGATACGACGCAAAAAGGAAGTATTTTCTCAAATTTATTTGAATAAATGGTCGAGTGCACTCCAATCGTCAAGACAATGTCAAGAGGGTACGTGAGGACCTAAATAACAGCCATCATCATAATCATTTTATTTATTCATTTTGTAATAAAGTTTTCTTTTACCCTCTTTATTTTTATATTTTGATTGTTTGCTTTTTACACAAAATTATTTAACTTCCGTATTTTTAGCATTCCGTAGCGGAATGGCAAAAAACGGAACCCTTATAGATTCGTCATGTCTGTTTGTTTGTCTGTCCGTCCGACCGTATGTCACAGCCAGTTTATTCCAAAAATATTACGACAGTTGAAACTTGAAACTTAGTAGGTAGGTACTTGGAGGGAGCTCCCCATACACGGGACTGAAACTAAAATAAAATATCTTAAGACCCCCCTCTAACATTTAAAATAAAAGAAAGTAATTTTTTTGGTGGCGGAACCCTTGATGGGCGAGTCTTTTTTGCACTTGGCCGCTTTTTTTTTATAACTGTCAAGACGACGTTTATTTGTAACGTTTATTGCGCGAAACCGAATAATCGAGTAGGAAAGGTATACAATAGAATACAATATCGCTTTCTCTCTCTATAAAAATGTTGCATAATAGAAGCAATACAAATAAACAAGCGAATGAATGGTGAACGAATGACTGCGATAGTTCATACTGCCCGCGATATCCGTATCGCAACCTATCGCCGCGTTAACCATGTTCGACAATTTGATAAAATTATCGCGCGCGGTAGGATAATATCGCTGCGATAGTACAGCGCGAATGCGCAGCCATACTATGGGGGCTGGTGTTGAAACTAGAATGAGTAGGTAGGTACCTACATCATCTGCTGCAAGTAGGTAATTAGCAGTGTAAATACCTAGCCTAGGGTCAATTTTTATTGCAACAACGTAAGTAAAGTCATAACTGAGGCGACGTATCACACACACTTATGCGGCGACTAGGGTTATTATCTGAGGGGTGGCCAGTAGCGCTTCTCGTTTAGTAGGTATTGCGGTCACCAACGACCATTTATATCTAGACGCCTCATGCACGATCTGACTAACGAAAATATTCTGTCAAGTCGCTGAGGTACGACGTAAGCGAGGGGGACGGGGTACTGCGTCCTGATTGGCTAACGGGGACGGGGTCTGCGTTCTAATTGGCTAACTCAAGGTCAGTGCGACGAGGGGACTCACAGGAGTGGTCGATTCACGACGGTTATAAGATTTTTTTACCTAATGTGTTGACAGACATCGGTCGCCTGTGATTAGGAGTCTAGATATAAATGGTCGTTGGCGGTCACCGACCCTTTCACAGCGTGCTGAAGTTTATTCAGCAGTTTCGTTTTGCATTCCATCACGAATGGAGCGCCAATAAAAGTGGGAGACCTACGTCCAACAGTGAACGGATACCTAGTTTGTTGTTAATGAAGGTCAGTTTAGTCCATGGGAAGTAGGTATTTTCGAGTGGGTGGGAAGGTCAACAACAGTCTTCACAAACTCTAGTGTCAGACAATCGGGCGATTCGATTTGAATCGAAAAGTAAAAGCAACAAGTACCTACCTAGTGGGGAAAATTGCGTAACTTACCTAACACTTTATGTCCTTCCTGTGGAAATCGAACTTGCCTGCCTGCTTGCGAATTTCCAAGATTCTTTGCCGTAGGTTTTACTAGGTACCTACCTAGGTAGATTAACAAAGCCCATAGTCTTGTAAGGGTGAAATTTTGTTAGGTACTTATTAGTTTGGTTTAGGTACCTATCGATAGATTTTTGTTGTTATTTTTTGTTTTGGGTGATTTGAGTTTCTTAAGTAGGTAGGTAAGTCGAATTTATCTGTCGAGTTAACTAGCCTACTGTGTCACGTGGGGTTGGCAGTGGGTAGACTGTAGAATATCCTTGAAATCTGCCAAATTCTGCCATTTTTTAAATCGACAGCTTAATCTGCCATCCTTAATACTTACGAGCCATATCTGAATTCTGCCACAAATGGCAACACTGCTGCCGCCGCATTCTACCTATGACGATGAGGCTTTTTGGTGGGAACTCGACGGCAGTGGTTCGAGCTGTTGTTCGAATTTTAATTTTCTGTGTTAAAAGTGGTTCGGTGGATATTAAAAATAGTGTGTTATGCAACAAAATAATAAAATAAAAAAAATAACTGAATAGTGCCTAGGGAATAGAAAATTCAACTGATAGCGCGTATTCCCTCCGTTTGTATTGTCCCAAGAAGCCACCGGCCGCTCCTCACCGGAATTCGCAAAGTGCACTATCTTCCCCCCCTATAACAATACTCTTTGGCACTATTGCTTTATGGCGGGCATGAGGAGCTGACAAGACATGACGGGGTGATACCCCAAGACGACTTTCAGTGTGAAAGGACTTACGAAAACAATTTCTTCCCACATAAGACATGTGTTGTACGGGCACCGATCCCTTTACCTTTCCAAATGGAAGAACCCGAACCAAAACCAAAAAAGTGGCCAAGTGCGAGTCGGACTCGCCCGTGAAGGGTTCCGTAGTAGCATCCGCAAAAAAATAACGCCTGCAAAAACAACTTTGTTTTTCATAGTGATTGCATGAATGACAAAGTTATATTTGCGGTTTTTGAAAAATTGCTATATCACAAAAACTAATGACGACATCTTGTTCAAACCAATTTTCATTGAAAGTTTTTATCGAGATCTATAGTATATGTTTTTTTTAGATTTATCACTCTCTTACTTTAAAAGTTAGAGGGGGACAAACACATTTTACCACTTTGATTGGAAGTGTATAATTTTCAATCGGTTGACTGAGAAAAAATGGTTACAGAAACCTCTAGGTCATTTTCATAGACCTATCTATAGACATCCCACACATATAGGCTAGGTTTGATGATTTTTTTATTTAGTTTCAGTTCTATGTATGGGAGCCCCCCCTTTATCTTTTAATTTTTCTTTTTTTATATAAAAATCATAAAGAATTTCACAATATACATCTACCTACCAAGTTACAACTTTGTAGTCCTAATAGTTTCAGAATAAAGTGGCTGTGACATACGGACGGACGGACGGATAGACAGACAGACAGACATGACGAATCTATAAGGGTTTCGTTTTTTGCCGTTCGGCTTCGGAACCCTAAAAACACCTATAACGATGAATCTAATTTTATTTTCTTAGAATGAAGAGAAAAGGGTTTCTTTTATCAACAACAAACAAATCAATTATTATGTAGGTATACCGATAATAGTAAATTACAGAATACCTACACAAAAGCTTTGGATAACACTTTAAACATTATAACCCGTCGGAAATATCTGTGCGTTGCCTATCGCGTGACAGCAGGGCACTAACTAGGACACCAGTGCGCGCAAGGCCCCACGGGGTAAGGCGCGTTTACTTGAGGTACTCCGATTGGTGGGAGGCGGAGAGCTTCCGTTCTGTATGTTAGTACTATTATTAATTCTATGCCCTAACGTAAAAAAAATGGAATTTTGCAGTTCTCAATTTTTGTCGTGTCTCACAAGGACAAACCATTCAGTCCATGGGAAAGATCTAGTGAAAGATCGGATACAATTATTATTATATTATTCTCCATACATAAAAAACAACAAAACGATACCTCGGTAAAAACGGTCCATAACACACCTAGTCTTAAGCTCTTTTTCAGGATAACAACATTCATACATACATAACACACCTAATAGTTAAGCTCGTTTTCAGGTTAACAACATTCATACATACATAACACACTTTACACACCTACCCCCTTACTTATAAACATTGATTAGACGTTACTTATCTTAAATAGCTCTTAAGTCACTTGCCATCTCTATTCATTGAAATAGAAATGACAAGGACAGGTGATATTTAATCGGTAGCTAAGCAACACAAGTTTTTATAAGTAAGGCCCCTAGTAATTAAGCTCTTTTTCAGGATAACAACATTCATATATCAACAACAGCTCGGCTCTCTCTCGGATTATCAGGCCTTAGACATAGTAGCCCCCACCAGTAGAAATAACTTAAAATTGAAAGTACCTTTCGTCGTCAGCTCAGCAACAAAAAAAAAACAGCAATGAAAAATCTACATAGCTTATCATATTTTATGAAAAGCACTGTATGTATGCATGTGCCTAAAAAAAATTGCTCTCGATATCCCCAGGATCCCATAGATCCTGACCTGGTGAACCAATACCTGCCCCCGTAGCATTCAGTCGCATTTGAGCGATATTATCACATCCATCTGTCATATTTATGTGATAAAGTGGCATAAAGTGGCTGTTTCACTTATCACTGACAGATGGATGTGATAATATCGCTAAAATGCGACTGCATGCTACGGGGGCTGGTGAATGAATATACTTGTTCAAATGAAAAAATAATTATCAAAATCTATTCATAAATTGGCGGAGTACCTAATCGAGTAACATACATAAAATGGATGCATGGTTGTTAGGAATAGGTATATGGTTGGTTGGGATGGATGATTGATTGGAATGAGTGTATGGTTGGTTGGGATGGGTGGTTGGTGCAATTGGTAAGATAAAACTACAAAGGCTTCAGAATTATAATGTTTTCGACTTTATTAATTTTAAACCCTGAATAATAATAACATGAAAAATCATAGACTTTAAAAATTGAAACTAAAATGTTTTCTCTTTTAACAAAAAATAACTTTTCTAAAAACTAATAATACTTTTGTAATACGTTTGTGCCATATAAACTTGGACAAAAGTAACTTGACGCCTGCCTAACATAAACACAGTTTTGTCTAACGATAAAGAAAAATCTAGGTCTCGCGCCGACCTCGCCTGGTAGGTACTACGATAAGCGAGCGATGACAAATTTGTCGTAATTGTCATAGATTTTTCTTTATCGTGAGACAAAACTGTGTTTATGGTAGGCAGGCGTCAATGCACATTTGTCCAAGTTTATATGGCACAAACTAGTGTAATGCTTTTGCAAGCTAAGGAAATTAAATTATGGACGGATATTCCAATACTCGGAAGTAAAAGTAAATTAAATAATCAAAATATTTTTTATACAGGGTGTAAAAAAACAGTACGGATACTTTGAGGGTTTGTTGTATCCGTGAAATTTAACATCTTTCTCCAAGGGACATAGGCCGAATTCTCAAAAAAAAATTTGGGCCTCCCATACAAAATTGGCGATCAGCTGATCAAACTATGGGGAGGCCAAATTTTTTTTTTAATTCGGTTTATTTTCCTTGAGGATAGTTGTTCAGTTTCACGAATACAACGAACCCCCAAAGTATCCGAACTGTTTATTAAACATCCTGTATTTTAAATACTATCAAAACATAATTATGTCATTAGACTTCAAAATAGTAACTCAAAAATCAAAATTAATAAAAAAACTCTAACATCTTCTTAAGTAGGTAATTTGGAAACATTGTTCGAAATAAATCTAATCATGGACGAACAAAGAACAAAGAAGACAAACAAACAAATATTAAAGATTAAAAAAAAATTCAACGACATTTTTATTTTTTTTTGTAAATATTATTTACGTATGTATTCAGTTGCATCCATGTTCTTGTTTGCAAAACTGGTGCTTTTTTGAGAACTTCCAAACATTTAGCCTTTCCGGGATTAATCTTCTTTTTAATGTAATCTTTAAAATACAACTTCACAGCCTTAATTTCTTCGTCTGACCAAAATCTATGTGTCTTTTTTCTCCTTTGCACTATAAGTTCTTCTTCATCGCTATCTTGTAATGGACTTTTTGTGGTCTTCTTTTTTCTTCCTATATTAATTTCTTCGTCACTGTCCTGTAATAAACGTTTTTTCGTCTTCTTCTTTATTAGTTTCTTACAGCTTTCATCATTGAGGTCTTCACTTGAAGAAGATACGTTTAGTCGTGCTTTGTTTCGTTTTTTCACTTTTATTGGGATTTTCTTTTTGGTTTCCATCTGGTCAATATCTTCGTCACTGTCCTCTAATGAACGTTTTTTGGTCTTCTGTTTTCTCACGGTTGGTTTCTCACAGTTTCCATCACTGAGGTCTTCATTTGAAGAAGATACGTTTAGTTTTGTTTTCTTTGGTTTTGTTACTTTTTTATTATTTTTCTCTATGGTTTCCGTCTGGTTAACAGTTTTCTTTTTGAATCTTGTTTGAATGTTACCATACTTCTGATTTTCACGGAAATCTATTTTATTCAATTTAGAAATAATAGGCTCTTCCGGCACGTTATTAAGGTCATCTTTATAATTTATTTCTTGTAATTCTACTTGTTTTTTTGCATTTGATTTTTCTTTATAGTTTTCTATCGATTCTTCTCGATCATCTTTTTGTTCTTTTTTTTCTGATTTTTTATTGTCATCTTCTCCGTTATTTCCTTCAGATTCTTTAGTATCGTCTTCTTCGTTTTCTTTCTCTGATTTTTTATTATCGTCTTCGTTTTCTTCATCTGATTTTTTATTATCATCTTCATCGTTTTCTTCTTTTGATTTTTCTTCATTATCTTTTAAGTTTTCTTTTAAATTTGTTTCTTGTTCTGAATTTTCTTCGGATTCTACTGTTTTGTTTTTAGAAAATTCACTGCTTTTTTCGTTAGCTTTCTCATTTAATTTAACTATTTGTTCAGAATCTTCTCCTCTAAGAACCACAAATTGCTCTTCTGTGTCAATAATTTGAGGTGGTGATCTGTTTCGATGAGGTTCATATTTCATGAGCTGGGAACCAACCACTGCTTTTTGCAATACTTGTAAGGGTAACCTGTAATTTTTGGCATGCACAGCAATATCATGCCCCAAAAATCCAGCTAAATGTTCCGTGTATTGATCATTTCGTTTTGCATGCAATTGAGACATAGTCGCTATATGATGCCTCATCCCTGTTGAAGTAAGCATTTCAGGTCGTTTTAAATTACAGAGTTTTTTAATTTTATCCAAACATTTTCCTCCATCGAATGGTTCATCTGTAGAAGGTCTTGCAAAAAGCAGTGGATTGGTTATTGGAATTTTCAAATCATCACGACAGGCTATTATAAGGTCTATATTTTCTTTCATAGTTTTCGTAAGTAGTATTGGCACTGAACGTGTTCTCTTTCCGGGGATTTGGAAGACGTCTAAAGTTTTAATTGACTTTCTTTGCTGAGGAGTTAAAGTTTCCAGAACTTCTTCAGGAATCTCTTCATTTCTCCGATTGATGTAAAATGTGAGCTCTGCTTCAGCTACATCTCCAGCACGTTTCCTGTCCAGCATAATTATGTGAGCTATAGTGGCAGTGCATAAAGACTCATAGTTAATGACGTTGCAATCAATTTTCAATTTTCGTCCATATTTCACTTCTAACTTGGCTATGGTCTCCATCACTGTTTTGATATCGTCTTCTAAAGGAAGAACGTTCTCTTTTACCATGTGTCGGCGCTTCTTGGTTTTTTCTGCGTTAGAAGATACTTCCCACTGCCAATTCATCGTTACAAGTTGTTTGAAGTCGTCTAGTTTCTTTTTGTATAATTCTTTAAAAGCTGTAGACTCAGAGCTCATAATGGACTGCGTGTATAAAATATCTACACTGCCGAGCACAGCTGGTAATATTCTAGCTGGAATACTTGGAACTCTAACTTGACCGGTATCTTCATTGAATCCACACATTTCTTTCACAGCAGCAATAAAGACTTCGTATTTTTCCGGATCTAACGCATCTGTTAATGTTTCGATAGAAGAATCATGTTTACGAATTAACATCAACAAAGTTGCCAAATCCCTCATCCTCGAACATATTGCTTTACGGCTTCGACGTTCTTTCTTTTTTTTC
This sequence comes from Agrotis exclamationis, assembly GCA_950005045.1. Classification (NCBI taxonomy): domain Eukaryota; kingdom Metazoa; phylum Arthropoda; class Insecta; order Lepidoptera; family Noctuidae; genus Agrotis; species Agrotis exclamationis. The sequence continues at coordinate 2,779,986 of OX465424.1, forward strand.
AGTAATCGTGTCCCGTAAGCCAAGATTAGTCGATCATTCTTCACCACCATAGCAATGTCATCAGCACGCAAATAAGGCAATATTTTTTTTTTAAGCTCTTCAGATGCTGTCTCAGTATTTGGTATGATCGTTATGCTGTGTTTCGTAAGAACTCTGCCTTTAGAAGTATTCGTCCCACATTTCTTAAAATGTCTAAAAAAGGTAGAGCGTTTAAATGTCCCTAAGCAATTCTTACATGTTGCAAAGCTTGAAGGGCTTGATGTCACATTTTCATCTCTCCTTTTAGCGGGTATTAATGTCATTGATCCGTCTCTTTCAAAGCATACCTTAGAATTGTGCAAAAAGTTGCCTTTATTCCTGATCTTATCTGAAATTTCTTGACGTTTCATTTTACGTATTTTTGGATCGTCATCTTTAATAGATTTATATTGGATTACATCAATTTCGTTTTCATGGTGCCTTAAAAGATGCCTTGTGAAGTTGGTCACAACTTGCTGACAGTAAAAACAAGCATTTCTACGTGTCCACGAACGTTTAGTATTTCCAAATTTATTTTTAGATTCATTTTCTTCAACTTCTTCATATTCCATAGGTAATTGTTTTTGATTTTTTTGTGAATTAGTGTCTTCGGGCATATCTTTTGAACTGCTTTTTAAAAACATTTTATTTTCTTTATTAGTCTTCCTAGATAGCTTTTCACATTTATTTTTAAGCCTTTTTTTTGTTCTTTTTACAATGGGGTCATCATAAAATTCATTTTCTGAACCCTGCAACAACAGTCATCATTATTACTATAGTCATCATGCTTTATATCACTTTTATATCCTTGTTTGATAGATGAAGTTACAATACAGGGCTTAACATAAAACGAGCAAAACCTTAAAATGACCATCAAAATGCACAACTTTGAACAATATTTCTTTAATTACGGAATCAACTCTGAATGAAATCGCAAAAAAATATGCTGTTTCATACGAAAATGTACTCATTAAGTCAAAACGTATGAAACAGTCGATTTTTTGCCATCTCAGAATTAGTCTGCTAGTAAAAGTTGTTCAAATTGATAAGAAATTTACTCAGAATTACGGTCTAAGTGCATGTCTCATCTGAGTCCAAGTTTTCAGTAAGCTATCCCTTACACCCTGAACAAGACTGCAAAATAATTAAGTTATTTAATACGTACATATACTTCATCGTGCACGGAAATACCATCAGGATCAAAATCAGAACCATCGGTTGGTGAAAAGTCAGACTGGTGACTTTCATTTTCTTCAGTCTCAGCCGGTTGAGCCTGCAATTTTATTTATTAACAAATGGATTAACAGAAATAAAAAATAACTGTTTTAACTACGACGAAACAAAATTTATTTTATTTAAGTGAGTAGGTACCTTGTTGATTTCGCTACCATCTTCAACTTGTTCTCGAAGAAAATAAGATACCTCGTCATTCTCATCAACATCGTGTTCTCTAAGAGAATCAAAGGAGAAGGGTAGATTTTCTGTTAACCCAGTTATATTTAAAAATGAAGTTAATCCACTTTCATTTATACTTAAATTTTCTAAGTATATTGGCGGTTCCATGTTATTAAAATTTAAACTTTTTCTTGCATTTTTCAACGTTTTTACATTAATTTCCCCTTGACCAATTGTTGAAGATTCCTTGAAAAAAATAAAACATGTTAGAAGATTATAAAAATAACAAATAATAAGAATCAAAAATATTCAGTGACGTAAGTACACACTGAGATTCATAGTTCAAAGATTGTAAGAAATGTTTCATAAATCTAAATTAAAAGATTAATACACCCCCGAAGTACAAATATTTAATCAGTCGCAAATATTCACGGTCTATCAACATGGCCATTACAATGAGCCCAAACACTTCGATCAAATATACTAGTAGATGCGCTCGAAAAATTGCACCGTCGTCAGTCAAGTCACAACCGACCCGCGCTCGCATGCACACGTCTCGCAACGCCACAATCTTGTGCGAATGTTTTCCAACTCTATTTGGCTTTGTTTTGTTGTGTCATTGACTATTGCCACCGACTTCCGAAAGAAAAGTTATTTTAAACTTTTTTGTATTTGTTTTGAAGTCGGTACTTTTAAAAAAAAAAGTTTATTGTGGTTGTTTTTGAAGGCGGTTACATTTTTTTTGAAACAGTTTTTTATTTTACTCTTTTTAGTTTAAATATTCAACTCAAATTCTTGTCAAATAAATAATTCTCTTACATGTATGTGCACTAAAATTTTGTAATCCGTAGCACCGGTAACAACATCGCTCAAGTGCACAATATGCTAATAAAATTCCCTATCTCAAAAACTACTGAACCGATTTTGATGAAACTTGCAGTATTCCGTAAGTTAAACAATACTTAGTACAACAAAAAAAGAATTACTTAAATCGGACTTGTAGTTCCAGAGATATGCGAACACAAACTAAATCAGTCGATGCCTACTCCAAGCCGTTGAGGAGTTGTACCTTCCATCATCAGCTCATCCACCTGAGATGATGATTATCAGATGCAAATACTTGAACAGATTTAGAAAATATATGAAAATTTGAAGGTTGCCCTCGATTTCCCTGGGATTCCATCATCAGATCCTGACCTGATGATCATGGGACCAATTGGAAAGTATACCCTTTCAAACAAAAGAAAAATTTTCCAAATCGGTCCAGGCGTCTTCAAAAAAAAAAAGATTCCGACGAATTGAGAACCTCCTCCTTTTTTTGAAGTCGGTTAAAAAAAAGAATAATATTTAAAAGATTTTATCGTCTATTGCAAAATAGCCAGTCCTTATTATTTTGCACTCAACCTAGTAACCGACCAATTACTATCGCATACTGTCACAGGCCCCGCGTTGCGTGTCTTTGTAGGTAGGTAAAAAAGTCGCGCAGCGAATTACGATCGCTGACCTTGAATGCGTAGTGTGGCCATTTTCTGAGTTAGAACTTTTAAACAACAACGCAAATATCTTTCTACCGATCTCAATTCTTAGTACTCAGCTTAAGGTGAGTGAGAGTGTCGTCTTTTTATCTTGGTCGTCTAGTAGGCTCACCCCCCCCCCCACTTAGTATCTCGCCTCATTTCCAAACTTGTAACCTACCTAATCATGATCAGTTAAGCCCATACTTACAAGCAGGGAGATAATTTTGTTGATCATTACTAAATATGTACTATTTTTTTTTCTTCATAATAATATTGTTTTATTAATTTCCCAAAAGCATCTAAAGCAAGAAACTTGTGCGTAACTACACGTAACGTAACAAAAATGTTAAGGAGACGGAGCGCGTGCGTAACGGGTGGCGCTTGGCAGCCGTAGTGAATGGGCCACGGCATAATGGCCCCGCAACTACTTGCAGTTTTATGCCTACACCGCGGAGTGAGACAGGCCTGCTATTGGTTTAATTGACAAACTGGCAGTAACTTCTGATTCGCTTCCAGAATCTCCTAATATCATAGCACCATCAAGCAACTGAATATTTTTACTACTAAGTTTTATGGTTGGTTGTATGGATATAATCGAAGAGGTTTCTGAAGCAGAATCGTACACGACGTTATACGTTTCTGACTGGTGAGACTGCTTTAAAGGTGATTTTGATAAAGTTTCTTTCATGTCGGCATCTTGCGATTTGACTTCTATAAATAAAAATAACCGGCTAAGCACGTGTCAGGTCACGCAAAGTGTAGGGTTCCGTTGTTGTCCAATACTAAATACTGTAATACCTAAGGGGCCCCCGGGGTCACAAAATCCCATAAAAACGTAGTTACGTTTTTTTTTAAACGGTTTGACCGACCTTTACCAAACTTTGTGCACATTATCAGATGGGGCATAAATCTATGCTTGTAATAATTATTTAAGTTTTTGTTTGAAAATATTAATCCATTACGAAATAAGAGCTAAAAAAGAGCTAAAATAATCTTTTTCAAACAAAAAGGCAATTTTTGCAATTTCAGCTATAACGCACATTTTTTTTTTTTTAGGGTGGCAAATATTCAAATGAGCCCTCCCGCCCTGGGTGGGGCGGGAGGGACTGTCAGACTCTTACTGACTAAAATCCACCCGTGTTCCGTCGGATGCCCTTTACGTTCCGGGGCCACGGTATCCTGGATTAAGAAAAATCCGCGACCCCGGCAGGCATTTGGCCCCATAAGGGGCCCCGTCGGTGACGCGTGAAACACGACGCGCCACCGACCCGGGCTTGGTCCTTGGTCAGACGGCGAGCATACCCATTACTCACCGTCCGCAAGCCCGCTCCGCCGCTGTGCCCTCTGCTGTTCAGAGGGACACGCGTTGGAGCGTCCACCCGACAGGCTATTTGCATACGGGCAAAGAAACCCCTTAGGCACACAGTGCCTAAGGAGAGTTTTTGCCCGCATCCCAGGGCGCACCGGCCCGAAAAACTGGTCTTCCCCCCGGACGTATCCGAGAGGGAACTCCAGTCCACGGGCACACGTGGAGGTTTCCTGTCTTAGCACCCCAGGTATAACGCACATAATAAAATTTCAAATTTAATGGAAACCAATCACTAAGCATAGATATGTCGCATTACATTACGTGTACAAAGTTTGATGTGGTTCGGTCGTACCTTTAAAAAATAAAAACGTAATTATGTTTGAATGGAATCTCACTACTCAGGGCGACTCAAAAGACAGTTAATCATCAAAATATTTTTTTATGATATTTGTAGTAGGTACTAAATTTCGGGCACGCCGCAATCGCGGCGGTAAGACCCCTCTTTGAGGAGTGGCTGGAAAGGCGTCACGGCGTCCTGACCTATCGGATGACGCAGGTCCTCACCGGACACGGATGTTTCGGGAGGTACCTGTGTCGGATGGGGAAGGAAGAAACGCCGGGGTGTCGGATGGGGAAGGAAGAAACGCCGGGGTGTCACCATTGCGAAGATCGCCCGGAGGACACAGTAGAGCATACGGTGCAAGACTGCCCCGCTTGGGCAGAGCACCGCCGTGTCCTCACGGCAGCGATAGGCGGAGACCTCTCGCGCCCGGCATTGGTCGAGGCCATGCTGCGGGGCGAGACGGAGTGGGAAGCGGTCGCCTCCTTCTGCGAAGCAGTAATGCTCGTTAAGGAGGAGGCGGGCCGTGAGAGAGAGAGGACAGCGTCCTCCCTCCGCCCCACCCGCAATGGTAGACGCCCACGGCGTCGGACGTCGCAAGACGATCTCCGGCCACCGTAGGCGCGGGCATGCGGGCGGCGAGTAAAGGGCAACTCGCCGCCCGACCATGGACCATGCCCGGGTCGACGGCGCGTTGTGTTCCACGCGCGCCTCAAAGAGCGTCAGCACGATGACGGGGCCCCGCCCAAGAGGGCCAAAGCCTGCCGGGGTCGCGGGACTTATCTCATTACCGTGACCCCGGAACATAAAAGGGTATTGAAGGACACCGTGGATTTTAGTCAGTACAAGTCTGACAGTCCCTCCCGCCCTGCCCGGGGTGGGAGGACTCATTTGATGATTTTACCACGCTAAAAAAAAAAAAAAAAAGGTACTAAATTTCTTAATTGTACATTTTTTTAAGTTAGTCTATTATTCGATAACCTGTAAAGCCTACTTGATATTGATAGTTTTCCTTTTAAATTAATCATTTAGGTACACTACTACCGTGTTTTTTTTTACATTTCCAAATACAACAGTTTCGCTGGTTGGGGGGGGGGGGGAACTTGACTCTAACAAAAATAATTAAAGCGAAATATTTCTGAAACGTACACTAGCATCGAAAAATAGTTGTCGTAGACAAACCATCCAGTGAAAGATCGGATACAATTATTATTATTCTCCATACATAAACCTGGTGGACCACCTCAGGCCGGGACTTCCTGTCCATGGTCACCGTGGTCTCAGACCATCAATCTAAGCAATAAAATAATAAATAATAAAATAAATAGGCAACAGATTTATAAAATGCAAAAAATTGTTTTTATCACCGCGTTGTTTCAGATTCTGTACGAAATAACATGTTTTAGAATCGCTTAGAAGCTTGGAAAATAATAATTTGCGATTCTCTTTAAAACAGAGTTAGAGGTTATAGTTGTACGTTTTTACCGTAGGTTTTGAAAAACTTTTCATTTATTACCCATTTATCACGTAACAAGAAAATGCAAAAACCATACCTACAGACTAAAGTAGTTTGTGACCGATTATTAACGTGACCTGTAATGCAACATGAACCCTGGTTTACAAACTCAGATTAGCTTTTACACTTTCATCACAAAATACCTAACAAGTACCTGCTGCTGTTACGCGACATTATACCTACCTACCTATGATGCTATTTTAAAAAGAGCGATGCCTGTGGAGTTTCTTGGCAGTTCTTCTCCACAGAAGTACGCCAACTGGTGTAGTGAACTGACCATCTGTTTGACGCGCAATAAGCGTTTGTAATGCAAACCTATATTGGATAAACATATTTTTTGACTTTTTTTTTGGCTATGCAAAATTCTTATTCAATAGGACAAAGTTTAAGTTGATGCTTAATGCCAAATTGATTAAAAACTTAATACTGACATCTAATTATTTTGTAGTTTACGTAAGTAGCGGCACTTCAATAAAAACAATAAACTCGGTACTCACCATTATCCACCGTCATGAACACAACACACTCACTTGACTGCTTGGACCAGACTGCCTGAGGTAGATAGAAATATATCTCTCGCGCAGAAATGCGCGACAGCATCTTGTCTCACTTTAACTTGAAGTAGGAACTTATGTTTATTTCATTCGCACGCTAGTGCGATGTTGCCGTTCTGTTTTTTAGTACGTACCCTTCATATTCAGCTCCGGAGCAACATTTACCACTAACAGTCAGATATAAACCGGAGCCACATTATACGCTTTAGTATCATTTTTTTGACCGTTATTGGATCAACTAAAACCGTAAAATTTTATGACGAGTAATTTAAAAACAGGCAAATGCACATCCACTGACGTCACACGCTGAATTCATATATTCGATAAATACAGCTCTATCTCACTCCGGAGCCAAATGTACACACGAAATAGGCGGATCAACATTTGTTCTAAATCTAAACTGGATCAACATTTACCGTGATGGGTTGATTATATATATATATATATATATAGATTGCACTGAAAGATGCATTCACGAGGAGGACCGACGACATCGTCGTGAGATTCGCGGGCAACCATTGGATACAATTGGCGGATTGTCGCCGACGTCGCACCCTAAGACCTGTGTTCAGCAGTTGACGTCTTCTGGCTTGATGATGATGGTGATGAATGAAAAACTTACTAACTAGGTGCGTCTACATAGAACGAGCAGCCTCGTGAGGCATTTGCCGCGTGAAGCAGCTCGGTTAGTGTGGAGGTGTCTCGGTCGAGGTAAGCGTGCGCGCTGCCGCGGTCGATAGACCGAGCGCCCGCGCCCGAGCCATCCAGTGTCGGCTTTTGTTTTGCTCGCGTATATTGTTTCGTGCCTCGGTCGAGAAACAATTGCGCGTCCAAACAGAGCAAGCAGCTTCGCGAGGCATTTGCTGCGCGAAGCAAATGCCTAGCGAGGCGGCTCGCTCTGTGTGGACGCACCTACTGAGTACTGCAGTGTCTTAACTTGCGACAAAGCTGTAGTTACACCGACTGCAGCGAATGAAACAATAATTATGTATGTCACCACAACATTCCTTTTTGTCCTTTTTCCTCCGAATAAGAGTAAAAGGTGGTTCAATTCTGGCACAATTCACAACCACAGCTGTGAATACGGAATTGGGCTGTAGACCGTATGTGAATCAGTAATGAACGCTTTTCTGTACGTCTAAGCTTTAAATAGATAATGTTAAAAGGATTGAGCATTGTAAAATCTCCCTTAAATTTTGTTGTTTTTAGGTCTATTTAAAAAGTTCTTAATAAATCGTTGGAGAAGAGACAATATAATATTAGAAGAGAGAAGAATAGAAGCTCTGCCAGCCTTTATTAATATGAAAGTTGGTGAAAATTAATAGGTAGATTAAAAATTTTATTTTCTTTTGTTTTAGTGATATCCTGTTCGACATTTTATCAAACACTAAAACGCAGTGTTATATACTCTCTGTCAAACTCTAACGGGCGACGGTGGTGGACGCCCACGGCGACGGACGTCGCAAGCCGATCTCCGGCCACCGTAGGCGCGGGCATGCGGGCGGCGAGTAAAGGGCAACTCGCTGCCCGACCATAGACCATGCCCGGGTCGACGGCGCGTTGTGTTCCACGCGCGCCTCAAAGAGCGTCAGTATAATGACGGGGCCCCTTCTCTAGAGGGCCAAAGCCTGCTGGGGCCGCGGGACTTATCTCATTACCGTGACCCCGGAACATAAAGGGCTATTGAAAGACACCGTGGATTTTAGTCAGTACAAGTCTGACAGTCCCTCCCGCCCTGCCCGGGGTGGGAGGACTCATTTGATGACATTACCACGCTAAAACAAAAACTCTAACGGGCGAAGCCGCGAGCATAAGTTAGTTATTAATATAACACATAATCCTCGTAAAAGCTATTACGAAAGGCGACCTTATCCTTAGATTAAGGAAACTTTCTGACAAAACTAATGAGTAACATTTATAAGTTACGGATTATTCTTGTATTAACTTTGGGACAAAGCTCCATATTTTTGGATTGGCACATTACAATTCGTGCGCAAGTTATTAAAATTATGATTGCCAATAAATATGGCTGTCGTTGTAGTTACCACTCAAGATTTACAGTGTGGTGGCGAGCAGAAAAATTGGTGCAGCCAAAAGTAATAAAGTAAATTAATTGCAAAATGTGGAATTAAAATAAATACAGGTAACGAATAATAATACAGGTAACGAGTAATACGAGTATTTCAAGAAACATTTACTTTTCTTGTAGATGTCACAAGTAAAAAAAAAACCGAACGTAATAAGCAAGTACACTTCAGAGGAGATGTCAAGGAGCTGTCAGTGTTCATATTTCATAGCCATTTATTGTGATATAGACAGTAATAATTCTTGAACGCAATCCAGAAAATCTAGCACAAGTTTTCACGTTTATGTGACGTAAAGTAAACGGGAACTTACGTTAATTTGATGGAAAAATTAGTTCCTCTCTCGTACACTAGAGGCGTTTTTTTTTCCATAGTTACAATAAACGCCGCTTTACGGTAAAATACGGAAAAATTGGGACTTAATTTTATCGCAATTATATTAGCAACATTGCTTAAGTGGCGCTTTTAGATCTTCAGCCATAATAGAAAAAAAATATTTGATTTTGTACACACACTATGATGACAATCCAACTTTATAAACTAAATACAATAGTATAGAGTTCAAAATTCAATTTCCGTTTGATCAGAAATGGCTTTTAATAGTTAGTTACCGCAGCATGCGGCTTGGCGCAATGTAAATGGCTTTCAGGCGAGAGTGATGGCCACTGAGTTTTAAACTCAATTACGTCTCTGATTAATGATGAACTAAATCTTTGTGATGGAGGTTTATTTTTTTATTTTTTCAGTATTTTTCTGGTCCTAAAATAAAAATTATAGTTATTGAGTTATTCCATTAGGAATTTGTCAGTAGTAGCCACACTAGCCACGGAGTATTTATTTAGGCTCGGTTAAAGGTAAAAGGCTCGGGCTCGCTCCCTATTACATAGGAGATAAACATAAGTAATAACTCGTGGTGGCCCACTCCCTTTCACGGAGAGGAGACCTGTGTCCCAGCAGTGCGAACATTTACAGATTGATGATGATGAACATAACTGGCAAAATGTGGATGTACTATTGAGTACTTTTAGGGATCAAAGGCGTGATATTTATCTTATGATAAGTATCCATGAGAATTTCCCCATGGCAAAATTAGGTACTTACAACAATATTTTATGCTTTATAACCATCGTCATTTTATAATATTTGCATATTTACATAATTATAACTGTTTGCAAGATCTATTTGCGAACTGTTTATGAGTACAGTCTGAAGATATTCTATATTTGTAAGACAAATATATGTGTCTTTCTTATCTTATCACGTTACCAGCTGATTCTTGACAACAAACAATTAACATGTGTTTTAGAGGACATCTAACTTAGCAACTATGTCATTAGGTGCGTCCCCACAGAGCGCGCAGCCTCGCGAGGCTTTTTCCGCGCGATGCAGCTCGGTTGGTGCGCTGCCGCGGTCGAACGACCGAGCGCCCGAGCCATCCAGTGTCGGCTTTTGATTTGCTCGCGTATATTGTTTCGGGCCTCGGTCGAAAAACAATGTCATCACTGGTAACACACATTGGTTAAAGAATTTCGTCTTGAGGCACTGAGGTATGTCGGACGAAAAGACATTGCGTAGTTTCCCGAACGCTGCCCAACCGAGTTGGATTCGGCGGTTGACCTCTCATGGACCTACCTAATTGGACTACTTGTCCTAAGTAGATATATGAGTCAACAACTTCGAGTACCGAGTTTCCAACAGAGACTGGAACAAAATAATGTTTACCATGAATACGAGGGTTTATGCTTGCTTCACAGCGTTCGTAATTACGAGTCACGTCGAGGCCCGCTCGCGCTATGTTCCTTGTGAAGGCAAGTCCTCGACGGGAATCGGGGCAGCACATTCAATCCGTTGATGTGATACTCGTGGTCGTCACGGCGGCTCGCGATACCCCATCGTAGAAGCCAATATCTATATATAAAATATCCTTAGATATTATAGTCTTGTGGGTGTGGTTTATTTGAAGGACAGAAAAACAAAGAGAGGTTCATTCACATTGTAATATTATTTTGTGTAGTAATGGTAAGCAACAACGGCTTAACCGCTGGGCTTCCCCGTTTTATGAGCTGACGTAAACGCCATAATCTTCATTATATTCTTGTGTGCTTTCATAAGACGAGGTATTAATTTCTTATGAACTGTAAACAACATAAGGAGCCTATTTGGAGCGAAAATAGTTTTATAACTCTGTTCATGTCGTAACTAAGGTAACGGAAGTAAGGTTCGGGTACGCCGCAATCGCGGCGGTAAGACCCCTCATTGAGGAGTGGCTGGAGAGGCGTCACGGCGTCCTCACCTTCCGCTTGACGCAGGTCCTCACCGGACACGGATGTTTCGGGAGGTTCCTGTGTCGTATGGGCAAGGAAGAAACGCCTGGGTGTCAGCACTGCGAGGATCGCCCGGAGGACACGGTGGAGCATACGGTGCAGGGCTGCCCCGTTTGGGCAGAGCACCGCCGTGTCCTCACGGAGGCGATAGGCGGCGACCTCTAGCGCCCGGCATTGGTCGAGGCCATGCTGCGGGGCGAGACGGAATGGGAAGCGGTCGCCTCCTTCTGCGAAGCAGTAATGTTAGCAAAGGAGGAGGCGGAACGGTGGGTGGATTCATTTGACATTTGAGATGGCACGGTTGGCGCAAAGGCTTGAGCGATTGGACTGGTGCGCATCGTGTCGTGGGTTCGATTGCAGCACAGAACAAATATTTGTATGACCTACCAATAGTTGTGCATCTCTAGGTCGATGCACTAATTTTTTTCTAATCTTATATTATACTATTATAATACTATTTTTCGATAAAAAATTCAGCGTTACAAAACCGATATTATAATTACGTTACAAAAACGAGAACACCATAATTGCTATTTAATTTAAATTATTCTCGAGTAATTAGAAGTCTGCTAATATCATTTAATTGCTCGACAGTGTACAAGACCCCCACAAATTAACGGGCACGCTTCTATTCAAGCGCGGCTACGTCATTATTTCGCGTTTCCAGTGTAGTGTGTAGGTAAATATACGTACAGTGTAGAGGTACAGACGCCAGCACATCAAGCTACCACAATCTGTCAAATTTCTTCAATAGATTTTCAACCTTATCACAATAGTGGAAGGTTAATGTTCGATTGGTAAATTCTGACATTTTCGGGTAGGTTGACCTGCTGGCGTCTGTACATTTTATATTTATAAGTTTGTGCCTATATTTATCCGTAACGATCTCGATTTTTTGTGATTTAATGTTTTATAAATGTTTGCTGATTTTTGTAAACTGTCGACCTAGGAGAAAATGAATGATGTTCCAAACAAACACGATGTTAAACAAGCAATGGTCACCCATCCGCACGCCAAACTCTGTCAACGCGGCTTAACCTCTCTGAACTATGTATCTGCTCGTTTATTTTCAACCACGACCTATCCACAATTCCCTTTTCAAACTTCGAACCACATTCGTGACAAACTAGGTACAACACTAAAGCACCAAACAAACACAAGGTGAACTATCTATACAGGGTGTGTTTATTCTTCCCTGTTTATTTTGTACGTCACTAACTTTGTAATTACGTGCAAGCACACTGGACTGACCCCCACGGGGGTCAGAAGGTACTTGAGCCAAGTCTACTAATGTTACAAACGGAAAACTCTTGTTTGTGGCTCGAGTTTGAAAACCGCTAATTTTATTAGGAGACGAGTTGCTTTGAGAAAATTTTGAGGGTTTAATTAATTCATTTTTGGGTTGTGGGAAATGAGAAATGTTGAATTATTTTTAAGAGTAAAGTCGAGAGTATCTGACATAAATGTTTAAAAAGCAAATAAGATAATAAGAAAATTTGTAGCAGTTCTTTTGGTAATATCAAGCATATTTTTATATATGTAGAGTATAATTATTGTTTTATTCTTAGACCCACTCTGCATTACAAGGGTGCTATGATTGCATAATATCGAGATTGCTGCACTATATTTAAGAGAAACTTAATTAATTATATCTTTCTTAAATAACTTTAAACTTAACCATTATTTTAACTTCTGGAACAGATTACAATAGATGGGTTAGTGTAGGTAGGGGAAAAGTATATAAGACGGGGACGATAATAACCGTGAGGTATAATGGGGACATACACTCTTAAGGCATACTTAACACTACTCTAACGTAGAGCAAGCGCCACGACGGACGTCATTTGCAAGCGGCCATAAACAAATGGCGTCCTGTTAGCACTTGTGCTACGTTAGTATTGTGTTAAGTTTGCATTAAGTATGTGATTTCCCATCATACCTCGTGTCCCCGTCTTATACACTGTTCCCCTACAGTTGCAAGCAATAATTCATAAACATAATTTAAAAGCGATTTTTTTTTTGCAATAGATAATTATATTTATAATAATAATGGGGCCATAGTTTTTCCATAGTTATATATAACCAGTCCACCAAACCCACCAAGCGCCATAACCCTGTCTTTTATTTCCATATTCCGCAATAGTCCAACTCCAACCGGGGGTTGTCCTTGGGTATACTGGCAAAGTGCAAACAGGGATAACCGCCGGTTCGAGCCTCATTTCATTTAAAATGCGTAATGGGCCTCTGCAAGATGGCTTAGGCTCCTGGCACGCCCTTCAAAAGTCCGGGATCCCATGATCCCGAGATGTTAAAAGACCTTTAAAATAATAATAATAATAATAGCCTTTTATTTCCGAATTTCGTTTACATTATTTTTCTCATATATTTTTATAGTATGTCACGAAGTTCGGTGTGCCTCTTGGCATAGGCCTCCTCCAACCCTTTCCATTGCGCTCTGTCCAGTGCCACTCTAGTCCAGAGCGGTCCCACCGTTAGCCTTATGTCATCTTCCCATCTTCTTACTGGGCGCCCCGGTTTTCTAGTGCCATCTCTTGGATACCAGAGGGTGACTTGTTTGCTCCACTTGTTCTTCTGGTCGCGCATCATGTGTCCCGTCCAGCCCCATTTCAGATGGTCTATGCGAGAAAGTACGTCTGTAACTTTGGTTTTCTTTCTAACATTAGTGCTCCTAATTTTATCGCTCAATTTTATACTCAATATGCTTCTCTCCATCGACCTTTGGCATTTTGCGATTTTCTCTCTATGCTTCTCTGTGAGAGACCAGGTTTCAGAACCATATGTTAAGCAAGGAAGGATGCATGTGTTGAATGTTTTTGTTTTTATATGTGTGCTTAAGTCTTTGCTCTTCATGACTTCCTTTAAAGCCCAGTATTTCTTCCATCCTATTGCTATTCTTTTGTCGATCTCTTTCGTCATCATATCAGTTGGTGCTATTATTTGTCCCAGGTACACATACTCCTTTACATATTCAAACTTGTATCCTTCGATTTCTATACTGACTTCTGTACTATTGGTCATCAGTTTTGATTTTCTTGTGTTGATTTCAAGCCCTACTTCTTTGCTCTTTAATTATATTTAATTATATTTACGGTTTATTATTTTATATTCTACTAGTAGTTCCTGAAATTAGCGCGTTCAAGCTAATAAACTATTCAGATTTACAATATTAATATAGATTTATTTAATTAATACATATTTTTTGTATAATTCCAAAACATGTTCGATAACGTCTCATCTCAAAGTTGATGCCGTTATTTTACGAGAAAATCGCATAAGTACATTTTAAATAAAAACCTGTTTTGTATTCCATGTTTATGTAAACAGTCTAATATTGTAGTAACAAACAGTACAAATACTACAACAATGTCTTTATATAGTTACTGTATAACAAGAACAATGTCTTTCTTCTAAAGTAAGCATAATTACACATTTGTATGCCGCATTGTGTTTTATCAAAACGTTTCTCCCTGAAATTCAGAATGTTCAGCCCAATTCAGAGGCCAGGGGGTCTAATCTCTGTGCATGAAACCCGTGGTTTCGGCCTTTTCCTAACGTCCCGTGACATAGAGACCGAACTAATAATGAATGATATTACGATTTGACAGAAAGCTCTTTAGAGTCCGCGCCACCGCTCATGACCTGCGGAAAATTTCGGTACTATATTTTTTTAATGCAATTCGATGTAATGGTATAGACACACCGCGTCAAAAAGACTTTACTTGTGGCGGTATTATCCGTCTGCAAAGTTTTCGACGTTAGTTACGTTCGTACATCCGTGTCCGTACCCGTTTCTTCGTTAACGGACTTAGAAAGTAGACCCCCTGTATTAATTTGTACTTACTGTTACCCCTTTTCTAAACAATTTGTATGCGTCAGGGTACTCAGTAATTTTGAGGCGGTAGCACAAGTTTAGTGCGTGACATAAACGCTAACTAAATACACATTTTTTACGCTAATATGTTTACCCTTTTAGCATTTGGGACCAGATTTTGGTAAAAAGCATAATCAAAGTATTTCTCAAAGATTTAAACAAATCGATAAAATTGAGTATATATTGTACGGGAAATAAACGTAATATTAAATAGGTTTTTACTTTACGTTGACGCCGTCCACTCGTGCTTGGCCTCAGGGAGGTTTGTGATACTGTTGTTTTAAACTTTAACTTACGGAGTATTTATGGTTTAATTTTCCATTTTCCAAAACACTCTGACTATAGTTTGATTATTAATTCGAGTCAGTAAAATGACAAGTGCAACTGTCACTGATACAAACAAAATGAAACAAACCTGAACACTGGAAATGTCATTTTACTGATTGGAATTAAAAATCGTATTTTAGTTGTAAAAACACAGAAATGTTTCACAGCTAGATGTGGCCAGTGTTTCATATAGTTCACTTCTTTGAGAATAAGCAGCCAAAACAAAACTTAGATGTAGTTAGATTAGGTTTTTATGCCTAGTTTATTAAAAATGTGAATTAAGAACAGTTAATAAGTGACTTAACGTTTCTCTTAAATAGCTAGTAATTGGCCATTACGGACCTGATATTTACCTCGAATGTATAAAGTTGCAATCACAACGGCGCAAAGCTGCGAAGTTGGATTTGCAATAGCTATAAAAAGTTATCAGGAACTAGATTTAGAAGGCCTCCAATCAAAATATTGTGAAGACTTTCTTAGCGACAAAATTAACGGTGAAGGTGTGATGGCACTACATTGCACGCTTTGATAGGATAATAAATGTCATTAAAAATTAATTTGGCCACACTATTATTTTGTTACCCGTAATTATAGCCAAAACACGGGATCACAACACCTTCACCATTCATTTTGTCACGAAGTTATTTTGAAAGAATAGTGAAAAGAAGGTTTTATCTAAAGTTGCGAAGAACACAAACTCGTAACCTAGATGTTGGTGTTTATAAGTATATTTGGACTGACACACACAGCTGGTGCGCGCCATCTTTCTTTTTCTTTTCAAAATGTTTCTTGCTTCTATTCCGGAGTTTCTAAAATTGTGTTGTCAAACTAACCAGACGTGAAGAACTAGACACACTAAAGCGCAACTGTGTAACATATTCTGTTAACTTTTTCTTGCAACTATGTGTAATAAGACAGAATAAGACAACTGTGTTGTCGTTTACGATGATTACATTTTTCTGTTATTACTTAGGTACCTACTTTTAATGACACTCTTGGACAAAGCGATCTTATTTTTTTTTCAAATCATACGCCTCGCCGACTCGTACTGACTAAAATTCACCGTATTCCTTCAATTGCCGTGTCACGGTAACCACTTAGACAGTCGTCGAGGGCTATTGAGTATCTCTGTTGACAGTGCAAATGATGATTACTTGCTCTGGTGACCATCAAATAACTGTCAAAAGGTAAATTTCGTATTGGCTTTTGCATTTGCAATGAAATTGATAAATGTAAATGTTCCCTAAAACCAACTATTCTAACGCTCTTGAGGCACTCCTCGACTTAGCCTCATAACAGTCGATAAAATAAAGAGGTGTCAAGCCATCCAAGTTCAGTTGACAACTGCTGGTCAGTGACAAGTGATGACAGTGGTATCAAGTTAGCCAATAGCCCTGCTGGAAATCTTAATGAAACTTCAAGGTGGAAATGCGTTTCTAGAAAAAATGGTCTGAGTGGGATCTGGGCAACGACACTACAGGCTACCGGTAGCCTGTAACCTGTGGTGGTAGTCTTCACCAGGTCCCTGTTTCGCGACCACTTTCCGTCAGAGCGCAGCATTTTTGCGGTGTGGATAAGTAACAATCAACAAATAGTTACAAGGAGCCACAAAAGTTACCGAATGTTGCCGAATGTTACCATGTTGCCTTTTGTTGCTCCACAAATGTTACCGGCGGTGTGGATGCACCGTTACGGAGAGAAAATTAAAAAAAAAATGCCTAAATAGAACACCTTTCTATATTCCCATTCATAAGATTCGTAATAATACTTAAAAGTCAATTTGAACTTTAATACCATACCATATAGTGGAGGGAGTGGAGGAGTTCCAGGAAGGCAAAATAATTGAGTGGCGCTAGTTATAGGCGGTACGAAGTTTGCCGGGCCAGCTAGTTTTAAATAAAAAGAAAAAGCGCATAAATGCATAGATAAAGTTTTAATAGACGTTTTGTGTATAAGTCTCCACATGTTTACCTTACGGGTGTAATGAAAACGTTTTGCCCATAAAAACCTACTACGACGACCGATCCAACTGGCAAACTTTCATTTCCTGCCTACCGTTTTTCATTTACACTGGCAAATGAAAAACATTGCATCCCAGGCGACACTGTAGTCCGAGCTAGTAAAACAAAGATACACGAGACTGCCTAATGAATATATAATGATTGCATTGTAATAAACACATTAGTGTTTGTCCGGGTGTGAACTTTCCTTTTTTTTCATTTTTTATAAAGAAACATAGGAATAGGCTATTTGACAAAAAAAAAAAAAAAAACTAGTCCGTCAGTAAGATTATCAAAAAATATTCGCCTCGTATTTTTTTCTTTTTGTACGACTGCCAAAATTGACGGAGATAGGTACAACGCTTTCAAAATTGGCAATACGTCACAATTTAGTACAATTTCTACTGAATTCTGACGTCACCAGCCCCCACTCTCCACTCGAGTTTCGATGCGTTATATCTTGGTAATTGTTCATTGAATTTACAAAAGAAAAAACATGTGTCCGTTATTTCTCAAAACTTTAAATGCCGGTCTAATTAGATTTGTGATATATTAATACTGTCAAATAGCCTAGTGCTGAGGTATCGTGGGTTTAGAAACCGCCGTGCCGTCTCTCTCAAAAAGCTAGCATTCTCGAAGATAACTTGAATTACCAATTTAACTCATGAAAATATCATGGACGCCAAATCGCCAATATTTCAATTTCAAATAGGAATAGGATTCCATTCAAATAGAAAAGTAGATGGTAAGTCGAAAGTTACACAATACCAGCTATCTCGAAACTTGAAACAATCCTTCAGAATTTCAGGTCGAACTGAAAGATTTCAATACTTTTTCCCATGAATATTTTATTCCCAAAATAGGCCTTCTTTTATAAGACACATGTGAGATAGGTACTCGAAGTAAAATTACTTGTTTCTAAAATCCAGTATTACTTGACCCCTTTTAACTCTTCATACTTTCAGTGGAATGGGTTTTCGTACACTGGATTTTATAACAATTATATCAAAGACTTTGGTACCGTTGTTGATTCAATCTATTCTAGATCTTCTTAAACTGGTTTAAGGCAATTTGTTTAGAAAATAATCTTCTTTGTTCAGATTTGTCTGAAAAGAAATTTAAGATAGGAAAGGCTTTATAAAACGCGTTTTATTCGGTTAATATTAACTAAAGAAGATTATAGAGATTTTGTAGAATATTTTCTTGAGAATTAATATTCCATTTTGCATTGATAAAATAAAGTGAGTTGCATTCACCTCAATTCAAGATTGATATTAGAATGTCAAGAGCTGTTGAGTTGATTTTAATATGATTTGATTATAGATATTATTTGATGTAGAAAATTGGTATATGTGCCTTGACGTAATTGATTCAATAATAATTTAATATTGGCTCTATAATAATGTAATTTTACAGTTTTTTGTTTGGTAAATATTTAGGTTAAACTAATTTTATTATTGTATTGTTTTTAATAGTGTTTATTTGTAGGTTTAAATAAGTTAGTATTTATTTTATTTTATTATTAATCTATTATATCTTAATATTGTCATTATATTATTTGAAATTAAGTTTTATTTTAATAAAACAATTCATAAAATATTGTTATTACTACCCAATATGTGTAGGTGAATTTGTTACCCTTTGGCGCTTGAACTCCTGAACCAATTTTGATGATTTATGCATTTGAAATATTGGTACACTTCAGTATTCTAGGACAGACCATTCCAGCTTAAGGTGGATTCGATAAATTGTAAACAAATAGGTAAAACAAACCAGACCTTGTACCAAACTGAAACGTTTCACAAAAAAAAATAAACAAGCTTTTCATCTTGTATTTGAACAGGGAAACAATTTAAGTGAAACATTTTTTTTTCAATAAAAACAAACAAACAATGATTGCGAAGTAAATTAGTTTTGTAACTTGTTTGGCCCGTAACAGCGACACACATTGAGACTGGAACACGCGGAGAACGTAAGGAATGCTACACACTTGTTCCGCACATTTAATTCGACAGTAAATTTTTGAACAAAGTATTCGGTTCCAATCAATAATCACACATTTTCTTTCGGCAACTATCACCTCTGAATATTGGGGTTGGCTTAGCACGATTCAAGTTTATGACTTGCGTACGAGACACCATATCGTGCACCTGTGTTTGTGTGTGCGTGTACTCCCGTCGCCTGCGCATCAGTTGTTAGTATAAGGAATAGGAGATCATGTTCCTCGATACTTATATTATATTTAAGAATGTTTTTCTCCTAAACTCGCAAACGATAAAGGATAATAATTCATTAAAGGGATCACCACACTGGCACTTGAATTTCACAGGTTATGTAAAACACAATAACTACAGTAATTTTAACTATGTACTTTCGATTTCATAACGGTTGATTCACATTCATGACACATACCTGTTGGATGACTCAACTACCGTTTAACCGACATAATATTTAAATTAAACTAAAATTGACTGCACTCACAAACGACCTATCTAATGATCTTTTAAGATTTTGGTTAATTTTAACTACCTTTAAAATACAGAATGGACGAAAAACCTACAGTTAATTGTAAATAAAACGCGCTCGTATAATTTCTAAAGCGGTGGGTAGTTACAAATATCAATATAATGTTTGACGCGTAACGCGTAAACCTTTTTAACTAAAACTGAGTGCAAATTGCGATGAATATTATAATGGTTTTTGTTCGAACTCTTAAGGTGTCTTTTGCGTTGTCATCAGGTGGCGCGCATTGAAGCAGATATTGTCTGTGTCGCGAGTGGCGGCAGATTTTAAATTAAGAACGTATCTCCAAGTCGCTTTAGAAGTTACCTTCAACCAAGGTGTTGTGCCTAGTAGGCTTTCTGCTCAACAATAATTGTTGGAATTTTCTATGTTCTAAACTCGTAGAAAATATTCTCGTTTTTGTGACGCAAGCTATAATTTTCACTTAATTTTTTTTATAACAGAATACTGGAATTTTTACGTTACACCGAACGAAACGAATTCGTTTCTACACTAGAGGTGTTATTCATTTTTACAAACAATAAACGCATTTTTTAACCACTAAATTATGTCCGCTACAAATGCAAGTGAGAATGCTCGCTTACTATACAGGATACTATTTGATATTTCTCTTTACCCGTGAGGGTAAAATGCGTATATCGTATATTTATAGTTGTAGGCGGAATTAAGGTGGGATGGTTTGGAAAGGAGGCTTGATTTGTAGTTACAGTTTGGGTATAACCACGGCCCGCAAGTGAGGGTTTAAGTTTTTCACAACTTAGGTCACGTACAAAATCAATCTGATTTTACTAGTAGCAATGGCTAGCAGGTAGGTATTCAGAATTTCAATATATTTAACTGTTAAAGACATCCGCTAAAACAGACGCTCAGAGCCCTGATCACGAGTTTTCACTCTTTTACTTTACAGTGTCTTTCCAGCATTTACAGCGTTTCTTGTACGGAAAAATGGAACAGCGCCTCTGGTGTACGAAGAAGGAACTATTTTTTTCCTTTAAATTCAATGTCAAAGTTCCAGTTTGCTTTACGTCACAATAAGTGAAAACTCATGATAAGGCCTCTGGTGGCCTTCCATGACGTCTAAAAGCGAGAGTAGTTTCACTGTCGGAACGAGATGGTGCTAGACGACTTGTATAGCTCTGTCTCTGTCTTTCATACAGTGGAACTACCATAATACTATGGAACTAATGGTAGGCCCCCCTGGTTCTTTCAACCTGACAAACATAAAGCTGCTGAAGAGTCTGTTTCTGTATAAGTACCTACTTTTGATAACGCCTCAGATTGACGTCATAGTATCAAAGTACGGGGGTAATAGTTGTTAAATTATTTATTGAAATGAAACTCGCTTTAGATTTTCGGAGAAATTGATATACAAATAGAATAGAAAGATCACAAAAGGTAACCCGAAATATTTAATAACTTTACGTTAACAAATAAAACCGAAACACTTGAAACTTTCTTCATCAATTCAATCATAACTTTAGTATTAAAAACCCTTAAAACTGTAATATTTTTGAGCCCTTTTTTAGAACTACGTAAAATAGTTTATTATTCTGCTGATATTTTTCTTACGTTTTACGTTGTGGGTACCTACGTAAAGGCGTGAGTGAGGGTCGCTAGATCGAGTTTATGAGTTTTCCCCTTTCTATTGTATATATTTTAAGAAGATTGGTTACATCAGCCACATGCGAGCACACGAAAGACAACAACAACGGAGTTAAAGCAATCGCCTTGGCAAAATCGGTTGGATCTCATCATCATCATATTTTTTAAGAAAATGATATTCTTTTAAACGTTTTCTGCATTTTAGTTTCATAATTCTATTATTTTAAAATACACTGGTGTCACACAGTGGTTGTAGTGTGATTATGATGAATGCGCAGGCGACCCCTGCGCTTGCAGTCAGGAGACCTTCGGCTTTATTACAAAACGTGGTTTAACTTAGACCAAGGTTTAAATCAAAAATCAATTTTTGAATTTCGAACTTTATTCCAACTGCTATAAAATTCTAAAATGCACATTGACAACTTAGACCGGGATCTAAACTCGGTTTTTGTATTAATAACTTTACGACAGTAGAAATAAAGTTCGAAATTCAAAAATTGATTTTTGATTTAAACCTTGGTCTAAGTTAAACCACGTTTTGTAATAAAGCCGCTTGAGTTTAATGTCAGTATGCATATATCTCTTGATTTGCCATGGCTTAGACTTATATGGATAACGTGTAAAACCAGATTTCCTTACGATATTTGCTTTCAGCATTTTATTGATTTCCTACAAAGTGTAAAAACTCAATTCTCTAAAAACAATATTTTTCCTCAATAAAAGCGAAAAACATCCGCCTGCGAGCTATCATATAAAAGTGTTACAACAAAAAATGCCGAGACAAGGAACATAGTCTTTTTTATATTTATGGCAAAAGCTGATGATATTGTGACACGTGTTGGATATTGCTCTGCCGCTGATCAACGTGACTTGTGACTTGAAATGGTGAAACTTTAATGTCTTTTTGTGATTGGTTCAGCTTTATTTTTTTTTTTAGTATATTAATTTTTTTTGATTGACGGTTTGACTTGATTTACGCGATACGCGGGCAGAGTACTCAGGGTGGGCGGTAGAATGTCGCGAGCAGGCTTAGAATACGAACATAAGCATCCAGCCTTTTTACCGTCGGGTCATCAGCTTTATTATTTTTTTAAAGTAGGGTGTGGGCGTGTCATGTATCTTACTATGTATTATGCTCACGGTTGGCGCCGTAACTGAGCGCCCGACTGCTCCACTGCGTGTCGATGGTTTGATTTTCGCACGGAACAATTATTTGTATGATCTACGAGTAGAAGTAGTTGTCGTGGTCTGGGTGTTTGTGTATGTGAGTTTTTATGTTTGTAAACGCACCCACGACACAGGGGAAATTCCTAGTACGTGACAACGTTAAAAGAAAAACGACGGGTTGCACTCCGGGAGTGCCGGGAGAAGTGAAAACTTTTTTATTACTGTGTTATATTTTATATGGTACAAATATGAAATTAACGAATTTTGTTACATCTTGTTTTCATATTATATGCTCGATTGATGGTGTTGCATGATTAAAATGTAAGCTATCGTTTGCCTCTTCATCTTACGAATCTTCGATCAGGGTCACGTGATCCTGACGCGAGTTTAACAATTTTTACCCATTACAAAAAAGTGTACAACGCCGCTGAACAAGTTTTCACTTCAAAATAGAAGGAACAAGGTGGTTTTTAGTATGTCAAGTCTTCCTTCGTCCCCACCATCTTTCATTTTTCATCAACATCTGCTTAGCATTTTCCAACTACATATGTGGAGGCCGGGTTCCAATTAAACCGAATACGTTTCGATTTATAGAACTGTTTACAATAAATTCTTTGAAAACGGAAAACCAAAACGTAGCGCTGAAAACAAATCATGACGATTTCAGGCAACGACCATTTATATCTAGACGCCTCATGCACGATCTGACTAACGAAAATTATTCTGCCAAGTCGCTGAGGTACGACGTAAGCGAGGGGGACGGGGTACTGCGTTCTGATTGGCTAACGGGGACGGGGTACTGCGTTCTGATTGGCTAACTCAAGGTCAGTGCGACAAGGGGACTCACAGGAGTGGTCGAGTCACGACGGTTATAAGACTTTTTTACCTAATGTGTTGACAGACATCGGTCGCCTGTGATTAGGAGTCTAGATATAAATGGTCGTTGATTTCAGGTTTCATTTGTATTCGTTTTTTGTGAAACAAATTGAGTTCTACTCTAATATTTCGAAGTACAATTAATTGATGCAAGTTAAATGCACAGTTTTGATTGAGAGTCATATTTCGATTACTGTTCACTCACAATTTATTCTTGGTAAAATAACTGATTGTTTTTGTCCATTAAATGAAATGTTTTTATCAATTTGATCGCACAGCTGTAAAACTATTAAAGGGTAGATTTTGTTATAGTTATATTATAAGTAGCCTGCTTTTTTCTTCTCCTGGACTCTTGCATGAGTTTCACGTTATAGTGACGTAAAGTAAACGGGAACTTCGTTTTGACACTAGAGGCGTATTTTATTTTCCGTACAATAAACGCTGTACATACTTCAAGCTGTACGGTCAGGCAGACGCCAGAAAAGATTCAAGATACTTTAAAATTGTGTTCAAGTTGATAATATAATCTATTGAAGGACAGAGTGGGGTAGGTTCATATGTGGTTAACTATGGTGCGGCGTCTGTATAATGAAACATTTCGTCTGTTGTGGCAAACACTGCGACATTTTCAAAGTAATTTTTCGAGTAAGCTGAGTGTTTTCGAAAATTTTCCGAAGACTTGAAAACTTCAGAAAGGGATGACACTTTCTTTTTGCAGATTCTTCGAAAGTTTGTATCCCAATTTATGCAAAATGGCATGTTTCTTTTTTGTTCACGGAGTTTACTTTAAGGTGTAAAAAATATCTTATCCTTTTTAGTAAGTAAAGTGAGTAGATAAGAAAGCAGTCTGATATTTTCACGAGCATTGCCAACGATATTTTTTTCAACAGTTTTCTTTTCCCCAGAAAGGAATAAAGAATAAATTGTTTCTTTTTATAAAGTAATTCCGTGCACTTAGATTACACAAGATAAAGAAGAATGAACGCTTTTGGCACTTTTATTTTTAATCGCAATATTTTCTTGATTACTCATCTGGTTTATGCAGGTCAGATAGGAAGTCGCTCCATGTAAAATACTGATATTCATCTACATTCGGTTACACTGGAAGACTGGATTTTGTAGTAAATTAGCTCAAGTGGTTGTTGGCCAGAGGGCTGGCCTATTTCTTGGTCAAAGAATTAGCATTGCCATCCAACGTGGCAATGCTGCCAGCGTTCTGGGCACTTATCCTGTTGATAGCGATGTGGATGAATTTTTTGATGCTCTTTGTTAGATATAGTAATTATTATTAGGTTTGTTAATTTAGTTTTTTAATGTATGTAAATATTTGCAATAATATTTTTTTTTGTTCAGCCTACACTGTCCCACTGCTGGGCAAAGGCCTCCCCCAAGTCCTTCCAAGTGTCCTTATCCAGGGGTGCTAAGACAGGTAACCTCCACGTGCGTCCGTGGACTGGAGTTCCCTCACGGATACGTCCGGGGGGAAGACCAGTTTTTCGGGCCGGTGCGCCCTGGGATGCGGGCAAAAACTCTTCCTTAGGCACTGGGTGCCTAAGGGGGTTTCTTTGCCCGTATGCGAATAGCCTGTCGGGTGGAAGCTCCAATGCGTGTCCCTCTGATTAGCAGAGGGCACAGCAGCGGAGCGGGCTTGCGGACGGTGAGTAATGGGTAAGCTCGCCGTCCGACCAAGGACCAAGCCCGGGTCGGTGGCGTGTCGTGTTTCACGCGTCACCGACGGGGCCCCTTATGGGGCCAAATGCCTGCCGGGGTCGCGGATTTTTTCTTAATCCAGGATACCGTGGCCCCGGAACGTAAAGGGCATCCGAAGGAACACGGGTGGATTTTAGTCAGTAAGAGTCTGACAGTCCCTTCTGCCCCACCCAGGGCGGGAGGCCTCATTTGATGATTTTGCCACCCTAAAAAAAAAAAAAAAAAAAAAAAAAAAAAAAAAAAAAAAAAGTGTCCTTATCCAGCGCCACTTCGAATCAGCCCTCACGGTATGAGTCCAGCTCGTCTCGCCACCTCTTTCTGGACAGGCCTCGGCGGCGCCGTCCATCTCCAGGCACCCACTATGTGGCGGCTTTCGCCCAGCGGCAGCGGTCGACATTCATGCGGCTGACGTGGCTGCAATAATAATTATGCAATAAGAAATAATTATATAATAATTATGAAATAAGCTCAAGTTGTTGAATTAAAAGTAAGTTTTAGCAATTGTAAGCAAGACAGGGCACAATTTAATAAGCTGAATAACTTGAAGAAGCTCGAATATTTTCAGACGGTATTGGAGTAGTAAATGAACTCGCTTATATTTAAATTAGGGAAATGTGTCTGATGTCTGTATACCTACTCTTTCCGAGCATGTAATAACATTATCACTGATTACATTAAAACCCTTGTTCTCAGTATTTTTTTTTTTATTTTTAGGGTGGCAAAATCATCATATGAGTCCTCCCGCCCTGGGTGGGGCGGGAGGGACTGTCAGACTTTTACTGACTAAAATCCACCCGTGTTCCGTCGGATGCCCTTTACGTTCCGGGGCCACGGTATCCTGGATTAAGAAAAATCCGCGACCCCGGCAGGCATTTGGCCCCATAAGGGGCCCCGTCGGTGACGCGTGAAACACGACGCGCCACCGACCCGGGCTTGGTCCTTGGTCGTACGGCGAGCATACCCATTACTCACCGTCCGCAAGCCCGCTCCGCCGCTGTGCCCTCTGCTGTTCAGAGGGACACGCGTTGGAGCGTCCACCCGACAGGCTATTTGCATACGGGCAAAGAAACCCCTTAGGCACACAGTGCCTAAGGAGAGTTTTTGCCCGCATCCCAGGGTGCACCGGCCCGAAAAACTGGTCTTCCCCCCGGACGTATCCGAGAGGGAACTCCAGTCCACGGGCGCACGTGGAGGTTTCCTGTCTTAGCACCCCTTGTTCTCAGTATTAATATAATTTTAAAGCTAGCTGTTCCTGTGGCTTTCGCTACTTTAGAGTGTTGAGCATCAGCTCACAAAAGATAAATGTCAACAGAAGGTCAATTTTGTACAACGAACTTATTTTTTTTTATCAAATGTGTCCTCCCTTCTTTTTTTAAGCGTGGTAAAATCATCAAATGAGACTTCTCACCCATGGCAGAGCGGGAGGGACTGTCAGACTTGTACTGACTAAAATCCACAGTGTCCTTCAATAGCCCTTTACGTTCCAGGGTCACGATAATTTGATGTCCCGTGACCCCGGCAGGTTTGGCCCTCTAAAGGGGGGGCCTCGTCATCATGCTGACGCTCTTTGAGGCGCGCGTGGAACACAACGCGCCGTCGACCCGGGCATGGGCCATGTTCGAACAGCGAGTCGCCCATTACTCGCCGCTCGCATGCCTAATGTGCCCTGGGTGTAGTGGAAGGGACTAATTAGACTTGACTGATTGGAAACCGACCGGTTCATGTCGCCTTTGCGTTCCAGGTTTGAACTCACGGCTTCGTCCATGAGAATTTAGACAATTTTAGTCAGAAATAATAGGAAGCGAGCTAACTCTCATATTTGCCATAGACCGGAATCTAATTCAGACTCCGGGATGTTACTGAAGGTTTTTTATACACTTTGACTATCCCGGGGGCCTACCATGAGATGGAGCTATACAAGTCGTCTAGTGCCATCTCGTTTCCACAGTAGAATTATTCTCGCTTTAAGAAGTCATGGTAGGCTACCTGGGAGTTGAACTATGAATCTCTTAGTGAACTGCTTGCGTCTTGCATTAATATGATTCTGGTTTTGCTCGAGTTATACAGGATGATTTTTTAGTCACCATCCAAATTTTGATATATTAATCTTTGGCGAAAATCATTGAATACGTGTTTTTTTCTTTTTGTATCACTCAATACAAAAATATTGAGATATCACGTCACAAAGTTATCTATAAAAAGTTGATGAATCTGGACAACGCGCTGTGATGTGTCGCTCAGGTGTAGCGGGGCGGGGTGGCGGGTACGCGGGGTGCGCTCTGCCCGTTTCATGCGCCGCGCGCCGGCAAGTGTAGTATTATTAACGTTTAGCTTAGTGACCACGCAGAGCGGATAATTCTATAAGAATTCTATAAGAATTATCCGCTCTGCGTGGTCACTAAGCTAAGAAAATTATTTAATATGAAAATTTGACATAACGATTTTTTTTCAAAAATGGGGTTAGTGATTGATACCTAATGCCTAGAAAAAATTTGGACGGTGGTAAAAAAATCTTTCTGTATAGACAGTCAGTATTCTGTAATATCTGTATTGTGGTACCGGGTTCCAATTAAGAGATAATGCAAGGGAAACAGTGAGTACGAGGGATGACGGATGTTCAAGTGGTTAAGTTACAGGCGGCAGCGGTTTGAAGTGCGGCTGTCATTTTTGAGAGAAATTGGAGTGGAAATGTTTTGGTTACTTTTCACGATAGCCCTGAATGAAATGTTACTGAAGAAGAGCAATTTAGGATACTTCTCACTAAGAAGTGAGAGTGAACTTTCGCATTTATAATTTATGTATAAGAATACTGAAATTATAAATGCGAAAAAAAAAACTTGACGGATCTTACGAGTATTAAATTTAGGTACAGATACCGATTGTAGTCTGCAATAACACATAGGCTAACCTTAATCCCTGTATCATGCGATATATTCCCGTGCGATAATTAATTTTCGAGTAGGTATTACGCGGATGAAGACTACGTAAAAAGCCTGGAAAAAAGATTGAATTTATGAACTCTACTTGGGGGTTAGATAAACTACAATATGCCAGAGTCGTTAAGTAGTTTATTTTATCATGGGGTCCGAACGCACGGAACTCTCCCGTCGTAAGTTAGGATTAGGATTGGCCCACTATCCAGGCCAGGTCTCCAATAACAGCATGGAAACAGCATTTATTCAATTTTGTCGGCTTCCCTTTCTATTTAATGATAAAGTAACATTCGCTTATCGCTTCTCCTACAACCTTTATTAATCTTATTAAAGCTAGGCTGAGCCCCTTTCAGACACGATTATACATGTGCTAGTATACGACTCGTATCTCATCCGTGAATCTTTTAGCTTTCATCAGTCTTTGGAAGACCGAATGTAATGTTCAAGTGCATCTCACGATCATTGTGCTTGCAACAGTGCTAAGATATTAAAAAAGGATCAGAAAAAGAATAAGATACCTATTAAAATATCGTGTCACAGTAATTTAACAAAAAAAAAATGATTGACGCCCACGGAGGTGATCTTCTAATAATAGTATTAGTGACCACGTCACTTTAAAAACTCATAGTCCATGATATACTTATTCTGTTTTTATTCCATCTTATATATTTTTTCCATCATAAAATAAATAGTGTTTGCCTGAATATTTCTATATGCTATAAAATCTGTTTCATTTTATGTCTGAAAAAGTTCGGTTTGGGGTGAAAATCCTGTTTTGGTCAGACTCTAAAAATAAATAAGGTCTAGCCGTCCGGCATCTTACTTTAATAAGTTTTATCTTTGTCATCTTTAGCAGTCTTGACCTACCAACTGCTAAGTAGGTATAGGTATTTCTAATTTAATTGAATCGAATCGATGACTTTGATTTAGACTGTTGTCGGCAGATACCTGTAGCGTCAGCGGCAGCCGTCAATGCATCAGCGACAGGCGGCAAAGCGTCGATGGTCGCCGTCCACGCGTTAACGCATCGGGCGGTAACCAACAAAGCGTTGATGACAGCCGTCAACGTGTCGGCGGTAGGCGGCAAAGCATCGAAAAAAGCATTAGCAGTAGGTATTTTGTCTGTCGCTCGTTGACTCAATCGGGCGTCGTACGTGTGTAAGGCTGCCTGTCCATTGGCTGGCGGAGCTGAGCGAGCGAGTATTGCGGAGCTGGCTGTGCGAGCTGGCGGTGCGAGCTGGCTGTGCGAGCGCCGCTTCCAAAAATGTATGAATTTTAAAAACTAGCTCGCAGACCCATGTCCACTGGAGCGGAGCGGAGTTTTTATGCAATCCTATTGGTTAATATTTCCTCATTTCTCCGCTCCGCCAGCTCGCACCGCTTCAATGGACAGGCAGCCCAAGGCATCTACTCATTTCATTTAAGTCTACTAACGACAAAATAACCACAACATGATTAAGTATTCCGCTCATCAAATCACTTCATCTGAATCTGAACTCGGTTCTAACAACATTATGTAATTTACATTTCAGATGTAGTAAACTCATTAGGGTTACAATGCCAATGCTCGGGAAACTGTCACATGACAGATGTTTTCCTGTAAGCGTGTAGAGCAATGAACATGATTTTGAATTAATTCATTTAATATTAAAAGCTTCTTCCATTAGAAATCATACTAAAATGTGAATGTGATGAATTTGGGGTTTGTCTACGGAAGAGACAAAATGACGGGAGGTAGAAAGATTATTATCGTTCTAAGCATCGTGAGGAAACCGGCATGTCATAGAACCAAAAATTCGAAGACATGTGACATCTACCAATCCGCACTGGGTCCGCGTGGTAGATTACGGCCCACTCCCTCTCTCAGAGGGGAGGCCTGTGTCCCAGCAGTGGGAACATTTATAGGCTGATGATGATGATGATGAAGCATGGTGATGATAAAAGTACTTATAGAAAGGTTTTATTTCTATTCTTCGGTTGGCTAAAAAAAATAGAATTGTATAGAAAGCACTTGGTCTACAGACAGTTTATTGGTTACTTTTTCACGCCCTAAGGCACTAATCATCATGAAATTTTTCATGAAGGTACGTTGTCAGGTGTACAGAAATAGACACAGGGTACCTTTCATGTAGAAAAGAATACTGTTCCCTCGGAAAATTAAAATGATGATAGATTGAGTCACATGTTTAAATTAATTATGTCATTAAAGTATAACCCGACCTGAACAAATTCTTTAGTAACGTGAGTAAAGCCGCTGTTATAAAGATAGTAAAAAAATAAAGGTCCGGTCTTCTACCCTTTCAAGAATACCATTAAATCTGACCAAAAGCCTTAATTATGTACTCAGACCCTCCCTAAAGTACATGCTATTCATGTAACAGTTCCGTTAGATACTTTTCTGTCTACTTTTAAATTACTCTCTGCAATTTAGTTTACTCGAAAATACATTTTCCGAAATTATGTAAACAGCACGTAAACGGCGTGACTTTCGAGTTTTTATCAAGTTTAAGTTATAAACGAAGTTGGATAAGTTTGTTTTATGTTATGGCAGTACTTACTTAAACAAGTATTTATCTTTTATGTGATACTTGGGTGAAAGATAAAATATAAACGGTTTTCGCGGTTAGAACGTAATTCTTGGAAGTCATTAGTGTTATTCAATATTGTGTTTTAATTTTACTTTTCAAGTTAAACTCCTTGAGGCTAAATACTGGCTACAAATAAATGTTGGGTAAAGTTCTGAATTATGAAATACACAATTTTCCTTTCAGACACCTGAAATAATGTTGCTGTTTTTTTTTTTAGTTTTTTTTTTTCCTTTAAATGGCGAAGACAAAGTTTAATTAAGTTTGAGTTTTATTGAATTTGCGAGAACATTTTTTAAGTTTTATCAACCGTACCAAAGTCTCATAATTTGGAACTTGAATTTAGTTGAACTTGATAGTAGATCAGACTATCATAATGTAATTGAATTTTTTATTAGTAAATTTCTTAATGGTAACCCCAAGTTTGAAATTGTAAATGGTCAAAGCTCGCTCTCTATATCTAACTAATGATTTCTTTGATTACAAGCTCGATATATTATACAGGGTTATTTGAAAAACACCAACAATCTCTTAAGAGGTCATTCCACTCATTATAATGAACAACTTTTACTATGGGACCAAACCCGAAATCACGAAAAAAAATCAGGTGTTCCCTACAATTTGAAGAGTTCTGCGAACATAAAGTACGAAACAGCTGATTTTTTTTTTCGTGATTTCGGGTTTGGTCCCATAGTAAAAGTTGTTCATTATAATGAGTGGAATGACCTCTTAAGAGGTTGTTGGTGTTTTTCAAATAACCCTGTATATTTTTTTCGTTGTTGTCGAAAATAAATTATGTGGTCAGCTTCGGGTCCAGTAGTTCAGTGGAACGAAGACTCTTAGCTATTCAACTAGTGCCATGCAGTTTTAACCATAAATGTTGCAGTTTGAAAAAGATCTTTGAATTATTCAAAGATCTTTTCAAACAACCAAATTCCACTTACACGATGTACATTAAAAAAAAAAACATTCTATTACTCGAAAAGTTTGTGTTCCACTATTATAGTTCCCAGTGAAAGTGTTAAAAAAAACTACATCAAATTATTTTAGTCTGCCATTGCAAATCTTGGAACAGAAATCGCCCTAGCTCCTTTACAATAGACAATATTATAATATCAACACAACACTATCTTGAACCCGTTTTCATAATAAAGTGGGTACTGAAATACAAAGGCGAATGCTCTATAGTTTCAGCTGTCCAATGGGCGTGTCTGTGTTAACTGGCCTTGTTATTTCAGGTTCAGGCCGACAGCGACAGTCGAGTGTTCCCCTCGAGTACTGAACCAATATTGTGTCGGCCAGAGTTGACAAAACTGTTAATGTAACCTTTGTTATACATTGAATGTGGATCGGAATGTACCAAACTGGTGAATTTTGGTGAATAGAACGAAATGATTGTGACGTTATTTTGTCGATTTGTTATTTGTGTAAATAACTGTTTTATAGGGATACAAATAGAATTTTGCTTAAAATGAATGCGTCTAAAAGGTAATTTATAGCTACATCTCACAAAAAAAATGGTCAAGAGCGAATCAGACTAGCGCAAGAAGGGTAACATTACCTATAAGAAAATCACAAATATCATGTCTGTTGAATGGGAGCCCCTTTCAATGTTCATTTTATTCTATTTTTTGTTATAGCGGCAACAAAAATATATCATCTGTGGAAATTTCAACTGTTGACAGACGGACAGGTACACAGATAGCTAGATAGGCGGATGGATAGCTGAGTCTTAGTATTTTTTTTTTTAGGTCGTAAAATCATCAAATGAGTCCTCCCGCCCTGGGTGGGGCGGAAGGGACTGTCAGACTCTTACTGACTAAAATCCACCCGTGTTCCTTCGGATGCCCTTTACGTTCCGGGGCCACGGTATCCTGTGTTAAGAAAAACCCGCGACCCCAGCAAGCATTTGGCCCCATAATTATGTTTATATTATTTACATAATTCCCTGTCAGTTTGCTAACAACTCCCCGAAGGCACGCGCGAAACACGACACGACGTGCCACCGACCCGGGCTTGGTCCTTGGTCGGACGGCGAGCTACCCATTACTCACCGTCCGCAAGCCCGCTCCGCCGCTGTGCCCTCTGCTAATCAGAGGGACACGCGTTGGAGCGTCCACATGACAGGCTATTCGCATACGGGCAAAGAGACCCCTTAGGCACATAGTGCCTATTAGGAAGAGTTTTTGCCCGCATCCCAGGGTGCACCGGCCCGAAAAACTGGTCTTCCCTACGGACGTATCCGAGAGGGAACTCCAGTCCACGGGCGCACGTGGAGGTTTCCTGTCTTAGCACCCCGAGTCTTAGTATTATCGTCGCGTATTGTCGGTCGCGGAACGCCAGAACAGATAAATGTATAGAAAAACACTTGACGGTTCACACTTGACGCACAAACGGATCATCCGTTGAGTTTGAACGTTCAATTGTTTTTCTATAGGGGAACAGTGTATAAGACGGGGACGTTAATAATCGCGAGGTATAATGGGGACATACACTCTTTAGGCATACTTAACACAACACTAACGTAGAGCAAGCGCCATCAGGACGTCATTTGCAAGCGGCCAGACGCAAATGGCGTCCTGTTGGCACTTGTGCTACGTTAGTTTTGTGTTAAGTTTGCCTTAGGTGTGTGATTTCCCATCATACCTCGTGTCCCCGTCTTATACACTGTTCCCCTACATTTGATGATCCGCGACGGATGTTCCGTCAGATATGAACCCACCCTTAACCCTTAAGGTCATGTTTTACCCGTCGGGTACCCTAACCTAACGATACCCTAAAAACAGCATGGCAGTACATAAAGTCAAAGTCAAATCATTTATTTCAATTAGGCCATCAACGAGGCACTTTTTGATCGATTATTAAAATTAAAGGAAATGGGATGGAATGGGATTGATTCTACATCCATTCGCAAGGGTAGGTTCGTATGGAGAAGAATGGGCAAGAAACTCCATACTTACTCTTTTTCAAAAATAACATTTGACTATTTCCGTACCGTGTTCAATTTCGCCGCAAATAATGTAATTATATCCGAAACCAATCAACATCTAAAACAAGTCAAAATTAACTACCCAAATAGCTTTGAATAATTTAATTGAAACTTACTTAATTGAAAGACTTCAAACAAAGTTCATATTACGTACGAAGTTTAAAACGTAACAAGATCAAATAAATACGGCTCATTGAATCTACTAGTTTTAGGAAGATAATCAGGATAAATTGATAAAAGGAACAAACAGAAAAAGGGAAGAGCAAAGATAAACATTTCAATGAAGGAAAATCTTGTAGTTTTTTTGTAATAATCTGTAAGATGTCGATGTTCTAGTATTTGTTTTGATTTGTAGTCTATCTCTTTTTACTTCATCACCATCATCATCAGCCTATAAATGTTCCCACTGCTGGGACACAGGCCTCCTCTCTGTGAGAGGGTGTGGGCCGTAATCTACCACGCGGGCCCAGTGCGGATTGGTAGATGTCACATGTCTTCGTATTTTTGGTTCTAGGACATGGCCGGTTTCCTCACGATGTTTTTCTTAACCGTTTTGAGAGCAGTGGTGTTGAAATAAATTACACAAAGTAATGCGCCTGACGGGGTTCGAACCAACGACCTACAACTCGTAAGTCGAGGCCGATACCACTGGGCCACCACTGCTCAAACACATAAAAAAAATTGCTATCACTTTGAAAAATCGTAATCTTTTTTGTTATGACAGTTTATAACTATTATGATTTCTTCTTCTTTTTATGTAATTATTACAGGGTATTTATATCCAAAGAAAACACACAACAAAGTTTTTTTTCTTGATAAAGTTCAATTTTAAAAAATATTATCATACATCTAATGACCTTTAAACATCTCGTTAAGTATATTGCGTACAGCAACATCAACATCCGAGGCCCCAGTATGAATTCTACGTAGGGGAAGTCAGCTCAAAGCGGCCACCTTAACTTTGAGTAAAAAAAAAAAAGCCTTTAAACGAAAGATTTTTTAAGAGAATTTTATACCAGCTAGTAGAGAATTTATCGAGTTTTTGCAATGGCCAATTCAAATTTGCGCAAGTTGAAAAATAAGCATATGATTTGCAGATTACGAAAACTTGTCATAAAACCGCTTTGCCCGAGAGGCCGCCCAAAACGGCCATGGGGGTAAGGGCAACGTGGCCACCCCAAAAGTTTTCAAGAAATTAATTGTTTTTTTGTTGAAATATACTGCGGTAAATCTGCCAAGCATCTTCATAGCAGATCCTGTTTATAAGTGTCTTCTCAGGAATACCATATTTAATTGCGAAGGATTTAACTGAGTCACGCTTTTCTTTTATCTCTTTAATTGTTCAGGCCATCGTAGCTTCGTCTTATGATGCCTGGGTAATATAATAGTGGTTCTTTTGTAGTTATTGACCATCTAAACAAAATAATTGAACATTATCTATGGAGCCATTATATTAAGGTAGCGGTCAGGTGGCCGCTTTGCCCGAACCGCTTTGTCTTTTTCGCCCATTTTGATTAAAACATTAATTTCATTCATATTATTTATTATATTTTGGAGCAAATATCACACAAAAAAAGCCAAATAGATAAGTAACATTAAACGTGTAATGAAATCATTTAAATATAAACAGTTTTTACTTTGAATTATTTTAATAAAACACACAAAAAAACATTTGTCGTCATTAGAGCCACACTTTCAGAGCCACACTAGTGAATGACTGGCGCTGGGTGGGAAGGCGGTTTGGTTATACGTACAGAACGACAACGTAAAGCTATCATTTTAATTAACCGAAAAATTAAGCGTGGCCGCTTTGCCTCCTGACTGCTAGTAACATTATAAAAGCGAAAGTTTTGATGTTTACAGCACACCACCGTAAGGCGCTTGGAATGCATTGAAAAATTCAAGGTTTGTCGGCAAGACCAAGGTGGCTTGATTGGTAAGAACCTAGGATGTGCTGAATCCGGAGGTCGCAGGTTCAAATGCTGCTCGCTGTCGATTTTTTCTTTCCACAGAAAATTTTTCACATTTTCATCAGAGCATTCATACATTCATCCAAGCATTCTATTAGTTAAGGTTAAAGTTGCCTATACAATTCAGGTGGTAGATATAGATACACAATATAGAAGGCTTAGCGTGGCGTTTAGTGCTGCGTTTGAACTACAAATATTATGTTATGAATATTCAGACCGAACAGTAACTGAATATTCATGCACAGGGTTTCATATTTACATACCTTAAATAATATTAGCGAATTCAGTAACATCATTGTTCAGGGTAAGACTAAGCACGCTCCATGATTAAATGCACGCGTTCAGTCGTAGGAGTGACATCTAGCAAGTGATTACTGAAATATTACGATCTTATATCACGCGAGGATACAACATTGTTCAATTAACACAAGTTATGTTCAAGAAATTGTAATGACACGGTTCTGTTTCAATCACCTATAAATATCGATAGAAGTCAACATATTGCCAGTCAATCAAAATCAAAATATTTTATTTTACATGGGCCACAATGGGCACTTATAAAAAGTCGAGGGAAAAAAAAAAAATTGGCACGGTTCGGGTTGGTCGCTTCCATGGAGAAGAACCGGCAAGAAACTCCATGGTTACTCTTTTAAAATATTTGCTTTTACAATGTTATTGTTACAGATTGGTATACATAAACACGAGAGAACATCGTAGGCACGATAAGAAGAGGCTCTTACCAAAAGCTAAACAAAAAAATAAAATAAAAAAAAATATAATAATATATACGTAATAAACTAGACGAAAAAGATAAAATGAGCATCTGGAATTTAGTGTATTGTAAAACTATTCTTTCAGGGAGTTCAGTATATTGTTGTTGGAATCCCAACACTAAAAATGAATTAGTCGATTGAACATTCGCATCACTAGCGCGTCACGTCCTAGGCGCATAGTCGCAGTTTTAAAGCAGTAGCAATCTAGCCAGCGTGCGGGCCGCCACGAAACGAAACACTGTTTTCAACCTGTGTGAAATTGGTGTGTCCGCAATAAAGTGCATTCAGATCTTACAAGGTGCATCATTTACGCGGCTCCTACTCTTGTTCAATTGTAAAACTATTCTTTTTATCTTCAACCGTATTTTTATGGTGTACAGCGATTTTAAAAATCCGAATGTTGTCAGCAACTTTTGATGCTGACAGTACAATAATCGCCATTAATATATCTGACAGTGTTTAAGGTTTGTCGAACTAGAGAGTAATAAAAGCAGTGAGCGCAGCGAGCTCATGATTTTATAACTTTTTGGGCAACATTTTGGGCAAGACAATAATTACCACTACCTTCAGGGACGTGAAAATGGCCGAAAAGATCGCAGCAGCTTCCATTCCAGTCTGAAGCATGGCATACTTCAGAGACTACTAAATTTTAGCATCCCATGCTTCGTGTAACCATGCATACACACATAAAAGGTTGGCGGCAGGCTACATTATACAGTGCTTGTATCTAGAATATACAGGATTGCAGATCAGGATATGGAGAACGCGGTTTGTACAACATTATTGATCTGTTGTAATTTGAACTCTGCACTGAGCCTTCTTGCGCCCGGCACTGGTCGAGGCCATGCTGCGTGGCGAGACGGAATGGGAAGCGGTCGCCTTCTTCTGCGAAGCAATCAACCTAGCAAAGGAGGAGGCGGGCGCCTTTTTAGAGAGGTTATTTTATGCTTTTTGCGATACAGCTTAATGATTTTAAAAGTAAAGAAAAATATTTCAGTAATTACTTAAAAAGTGACATACCTTATTTTTCACTTATATTTTTTTTCGTCGAAGGTTTTCAGTGTTACCCACGTTTGCCCAACCGCTACTTTTTGTGTTGACTAGTAGTCTAACTATTCATAAATAGAATGCAAAAAAAAAAATCAGCTGCGGATATCTGCGGTTTTAGAAGATATGAGAAAAAAACTGATAAAAGTCAGAACCCGAAAATTAGTATCTTTTGCCACTAACATCATTCACGTGAACAATAAGGAACTTTTTGGATATTTTCTTCATTATTTCGTGATAACAAAGGGACCTTATCAAATTTGCACTCGGTTTGCGTGGAAAATTACAAGATAATAATGATGTAGGTACCAATTCGATATTGTAAAATGAGTATATAAAGGGAAGCAAAAACTATTCGAACCTTCTATATCAGTGTAACTTCAAGTGAAGCAAATCTCATCCACGCCTATTATTTCTGCAGATTGTGAAGTGTTTAAATGTCTTCCTTCAGCTTTACCAAACGAGACTTCATAATCCTCTATATCGAGGGCGGCAAGACCATGGAATCATTATCCAAAGTTTTAGTGGAAAAGCTCAATGTTTCTGAAAACAACTTGTGTTTTATACCTAATTAGTGATATACAAAGGCACATTCGTCCTATTTTCAACAAGCGCTGGGCCCTGGCATCTCGGAAAAAAGAAACATTTTACAGAAGAATTGTAACTGGGTTGGACTCAAGGTATTCGTTAAATTAACCGGACTCTGAACAATATTCTACGCAATCAACATCTGGCCAACGAGGAAGAGCATGCGTGACTTATGGAGACTCCTCAGAATCTACCAAGAAGAGGAAAAGCACTCTTCTACTCCAAGAATATGGCTTCGAGCATATAAGAAACGCCTATGTGCAGGGACTACGGGCTTTACGTAAGTACACAGAAGCTCATCTTGTCGAAGAATTAAGAACCGCTGACACTCAAAAGAAATTAGATATCTCAAGTAAGTGGAACGACTCAGACCAGATGAAGATTCTTTCCGATACGGAAGCATTGAATACTTTTATAGATTTGGATCTAACAAAAGCACAATATAATAATAATATATATATATAATAATAATAATACCTGAAAAACTTAACCAATGAACGAAAGTGTTGTAAATTCCCGCCTTACTACAAAATACAAGAAATAAAAAGATCCTGTTATCCACCATCTTCTACAATCGAAATCACGAATACTTATGCTAAAGTGATTAATATCCAAGATTTATTGGATCACACTGCTGCTAGAATTTTTAAAATCGATTCTGTTTTCCAAAGACAACATAGAACATTGATCCTTTATTGTAAATGGGGATGTGATGGTTCATCTGGTCAAAGCCACTACAAGCAAATACTTGCAGAAGAGTCGGAAACAATTTCAGATGCTAATTTATTCATCACTTCATTAGTACCCATCAGATGTGCAATCGGGATCTGTTGTTTGGCAAAATCCGGTACTTTCATCTGTCCGTTTTTGCAGACCCTTTTCTATTGAGTTTTGTAAGGAAACTACAGAAAAAACGAAGGCAGTTGTCGATGATATTAAAAAACAAATTAGGGCTGCACAAGCTTCACATATAAACAAAGATGGTGTTGTAGTAAATGTGAAGCATGAACTATTTCTAACGATTTCTTTCATTCTATGCAAAAAAACATACAAAGATATACGAGAAAATACTATAAACTACACATCATCTCTAAACGTTACTGCATATTTGTGCCAAATTTCATCACGATACGACAAAAATTCATGAAGTTATAGATTTTTGATCCGATACCGAGCTATATTTTCCATAGTGCGGCGTGAGGGAGAGGACAGCGTCCACCTCACAATCCAGCCGCCGTGGAGGCCCACGGCATCGAACGTCGCGGAGCGATTTTCGGCCAACGTATGGCGCGGGCACGCGGATGGCGAATAATGGGTGTCTCGCCGTC
This sequence comes from Agrotis exclamationis, assembly GCA_950005045.1. Taxonomy (NCBI): domain Eukaryota; kingdom Metazoa; phylum Arthropoda; class Insecta; order Lepidoptera; family Noctuidae; genus Agrotis; species Agrotis exclamationis. Next base: position 2,819,353 of record OX465424.1, read on the forward strand.
CGATCATGGATCATGCCCGGGTCGACACGGAGCGTCGTGTTCCACGCGCGCCTCAAAGAGCTGTCAGCAATCTGACGGGGCCCCCCTTAGAGGGCGCATAGCCTTCCGGGGTCGCGGGACTGCCTCATCAGGTAACCGTGACCGTAAACGTGAACGTAAAGGGCTTTTGAAGGACATCGCGGATTTTAGTTAGTACAATCTGGCAGTCCCTCCCGTCCCGCCCTGTCTATTTATTAAATGTCCATTGTTTGTAAAATGAGAATTATTTCAATTTAACAAGGATGGTTGCTTGACTAGTTTGTGCCAGAATTTCCTAGAACTGTAGTATTGAAACTGATTTAAATGAACATCAGGCTTGTATTTCCCGAAATCAAAGGTTGGACGTAGCCAGTGAGCTGTAGCCAACCACAAATTGAGACTTCGGGTTACTATTAAGAATCTTCTTAACATTCTGACAGTCTAATCTTCTGTGAAGTTTAACTAAACGTGGTTCCAAATTGTCTGATATTGATGAGATTAATGGAAACCAAAATTGTTCCCTAGTCTAATTAAACTTAACTACACTTTGCCTTTATCGTTTAAAGGTGTCCTCTTGTTTCATCATGGAATTTCATATTGCAGAAGTGGTTTCTGGTATATTTATTTTTAATCTATACATATAATAAATCTGTAGAAGGGTCAATTCTGTACATTGAAAATATTGAAAAAATAAATAGCGGGGGGTGTTGCTGGATCGATACCAAACCCAAATATGTGATTAAAAAAAATTTTGTCTGTCTGTCTGTATGTGCAGGCATCACGTGAAAACTAACGGTTCGATTTCGATGAAACTTGGTATAATTATACCTTATTATCCTGGGCATAAAATAGGATACTTTTTATCCTGGAAAAATACGTAGAAAAAAAAATCTGTAACAAACCTTATTATGGAACCACTGGCGACACCTAATTATCAAGTAGAACATTACGCCACGCCTGCCTCCATTGATTTCTAAAAAGGTTCCACCACTCACCACTAGATGGCGTTGTGCCTATGACGCGCATTTCTGAATCGCGGTGTTAAGATTCTCCGAGAGTTAATGACTACCGCGACTTTATTATTTTTCTGTGTAACTTAACTAGCAGTGCACTTGCGGGCTACGTCCTAATTGGATTAGCTACACAAGACTCGGCTACTAAGTTTTATCATAAAGTTAAACAGTAATTCAATTCTGTTATTTTTGGTTTAGGGGACCAAAAACCCGACTTTCGGTACCTCGGGTCGCTTGTCCAAGGAGAAGGCGATGTAGACCGGGACATAACACACTGGATCAACTCGGGATGGATGAAATGGCGACAGGTCACCGGAACAACTTGCGACCCACGGATGCCCCTCAAGTTAAAGGGGAAAATATACAAATCCGTGATTAGACCTGTCGTATTGTATGGATCGGAATGCTGGGCTGTGAAAAAAAAGGATGAGAAACGATTGCATGTAGCGGAGATGAGGATGTTGAGATGGATGTGTGGAGTGACAAGAATGGATAAAGTAAGGAATGAGTTTATAAGGGGAAGTTTGAAAGTGGCGCCTTTTACAGAAAAAATGAAAGGGAATCGTCTATCTTGGTATGGACATGTGATGAGGAGTGATGACACCCATGTGACTAAGAAAGTGATGAGTATGAATGTTGATGGATGGAGAGGACGAGGAAGGCCAAAGAAAAGATGGATGGATTGTCTAAGGAATGATATGAAAGAAAAAGGAGTAAATGATACTGTGACGTCTGATAGGGGAGAATGGAAGAAGAAAACGTGTTGCGCCGACCCCAAATAGAATGGGATAAGGGCAGGAAGAAGAAGAAGGACCAAAAACCCCTGCCTTCGTCCTCCCTGGGAAAAGGTGGTCGGGACTTGTCCTATTTTATATAAATAATTTGTACGTTGTGGACAATAAATCTTTGTCAAGAAACCGAACTTCTCTTCGTGCCGGCAACGGTGACTAACATCCCTTAAAAATCTTATTTTTCTTATTATTAATCTTATTAATTATTATTATTATATTATTATTATTAGAACGCGAGCTCAACAGCAGTAGCTCAATAGATCTCCTTAATTATTATAGGCTTAGCCGTATTTGGGTCCAATGGATATTTATAAGATGTCATTGTCAGAGTTACTCAAAATGGAGAAATAAACCATCCACGCGAAGACCGACTTCCGCGCGGACGGAGTCGCGGGCGGAAGCTAGTATTTCATAGAAACAGAGCTCAATAATAAATGTGATTATAAAATTCATTGAAACGTGATTCTGTGACATAATTATAATACGTATTTTTATTACATGCATTAAAACCACACTCAACTTCATATAAAAGAAGAAAGCATCTCTGATTAATCGAAGGTGCCAGAAACTGGTTCGTTTACTCTGTTGTCCAAGGTAAACTAAATTCTGCTTCCAAATTAAGATATTTTTCTGAGATTGATAGAATCTGTTCTCACAAATCCATCAACAAAAACTTTGTCTTCGTCATTTAAAAAGAAAAGACAATCTGTCAAAGAAGCAAACTTTTGACTTTTTGCAACATCAGAAGTGATTCCATTTGAGTGAATTTAAACTTTTTTAGTCTCACAAAGTTCTCTCGTCTGGAAAAACCTTTGATAAAATCGTCTAAAACTTATCTCTTTAGTTCAAAAAACATGTTAGCCTGTTGAACAAGAGAACTTTGTTGATTAAAACTGGCCATTCAGACAGAAAGAGAAGTTATTTTTGGAAAATAAAGAGGTAATAAACTAGGATATACCTTTAATAAAAAAATTGTAACCTTCAACAAGAGTAAACGGACGGCGAGTAATGGGTGACTCGTCGTGCAATCAAGGACCGGATGCCTTCTCAAACAGGGACTGTTTTATCAGGTAACCGTGACCCCGGAACGTAAAGTTCTATTGTAGGATACTGTGGATTTTAGTCAGTACAAGTCTGACAGCTCGTCCCGGCCTGGGCCTAAAACATACTATTTACAACAAAACTTATATGAGAAAAATTCATTCAATCAGTGGAAGCTACAGCGTCGTCTAATGTCACAACTCAGTAAACGTTTCTGTGAGATAATATTCGAGCTTTTCTATCGTAATATTCGAGAATCGATGTTTGAATATTCCTTATTGCGCTTCACCGCGAGCAAAATATAATTATGAAATTGACACTGACCCAATTTCTTTGTCACCACCAATGATATTATAAAGAAAGATACGCCATGTCCATACTAAATGGCGTTCAGATATCGTTGCGTTGTTATTATAAGTACTTACTTGAATGGATACAAAACTACGACAGCGATAGATAATACGGAACGTATAAGATAGAAAGAAATAGCTAGTTTTTGTGTGTTGCTTTTGCTGTCACGCTGCAGATTGCCATCCTATTCTCTATCCTTTTCTAACCACCACGTCAATAATTCGACATTTATTTGATAAAGAGAAATAAATCGTGAAAAAAAATACAAATATGATATATTTTTAGTATACCTACGTATGGTATGAAACTCCAAAACACTTGTTTTTCTTGGCACCATAGTTTTTTACTTCCTTATTACACTCCCATTGCATTATTTACAAACAAATGCAACTCCTGAAAGCCAGAATAAACATTGGCAACCACCAGAAAAGATAATGAAGCTCAACGTGTCCCGGACAATGAATTGAACTATCTTGGATCCTGCAACGAAATTAATCATAAAAAACCGGCCAAGTGCGAGTTGGACTCGCCCATAAAGAGTTCTGTAGCAGCAAGTAACATAATATAGAAGTTCTTATAGTTGGTTGTAACTTTGAAAGGTAAATTGCGGTTTATGATTTAGGACATATTAAAAAAAAAACTCATTACTTGATTCATTCAAGTTCAAACCAATTTTCGCTGGAAGTTTACATGGTAATGTACAACATTTTGAGTTTTATCGCGATTAATCGCGCGGGGCGACATGTCACGGTCCATTCGCAGTATTTTTAGAGAGGAAATTAGCTTGGCTCGTTGTCGCAGCGCGATTAATCGCGTGTGTCTGCAGGAGGCTTTACAGTAACAGGTAAACATTTAACCACTTTCGAAGTGTCTCTCGCGCAAACTGTTCAGTTTAGAAAAAAAATATATTAGTAACCTCAATATCATTTTTAAAGACCTATCTATAGATAAGACACCCCACACGTGTGGCTTTATAATCAAGAAATTCCCAAAAACCTAACGAAAAAGCCTAAGGAAATTGCCTGACACCACGCATCGTCTAACGTCGTTTCAGTTCGGGAGACTTTGGCGATCATAAAGGTACGGACAGACGTGCTCATAAAGGTACGGGCAGACGTGTTCATTACTAGCACGAAAGCATGCTTTTATTAAGCAAGGGCAATTTTATTAAGGGAGAGGGAGAGGGAGGAGGAGGAGAACGTTTCTTGACGTTTCACTTGATTGACGTGGCTGACCATAGCCTAACATAGTAATTAATATAATAAATAAATAATTATAATTGCATAAGTTGATAAACAATGCTATGCAATAGCTTTACCGCGGCAGTCCCCGACTGCCACACGTATTTTTTTTGTGTGAAAATCCTATTGCGGTTCACATACTCGTAATACATATACTCGTACTTACCAAGTTTCAACAGGATAGCACTTATACTTTCGAAAAAAAGTGGCTGTGTGACATACGGACGGACAGACAGACAAATAGACACACATGACGAATCTATAAGGGTTCCGTTTTTGGCCATTTGGCTACGGGACTCTAAAAAGGAGAACATACTTAGTTTCCACACGTTCGTTAGTTAGTATGACTAAGGCATTTTTTGTTCAATAATTTAGAAATAACAGCACCTGATGGGGATTGATACTTTGTTCCATAAATCCCCACTAGGCTAGTGAGAATTAGTCAGTAGGGATTTCTAGAATAAACCAAAAGAACAATGGCCAATCACCAAGCTTAGTAATGACGATGTTTTCATTCGTTTACTTATTTTTTAGAGATGGTCATTCTTTTTCCGAAAAAAGTAAATAGAATATTTTTTCCTTCATTCATAATAAAGTTTTCATCCCGCATTTACTTCGGAATCTTCGCATTACGCCACCCTTTCTCGGTCCGGGCAAGCGACGTTTCATTTTTCGACCCATGACCCCGAAATTGAATCTCAAAAAGGTTTCTTTCTGGGTAAACAAAAATCAAAATGGGATCTTTTACCTAAAATATTATTCAATAGAAAGAAATTGTGAGACAAAATGAAGGGACGCTATTTAAAGAAGTGGTTGGGATTCAGGATGTTGTTTTACCCTTTGTGGAAGCCCGAAGTATCTATGTACGCATCAGGAATACGAAATGATGGCTAAGAGCGTTTTATATTAAGCTCCAAGTGAATTAACCAAATTAATGTCGCCAGAGGTCCTTCGGTGGCTGAAATTCGAATTTTGTTGGAACATTACTGTGCCATTATGCCGATGGAGGCTACATAAATAGAATAAATTTTTATTCATTAACTTTTTACGAATGTTTAGATTAGCCACAGAAAGTTATTATAGTAAAATTCTTATATAATGGTTGAATTAATGCCTAAATTAATATTAGTGAATGACTAAATGTATTCATTACAGGTACACATATTTAACTAGGGATCTAAATTATATGTAGCGACCTGCCTGAACTAAGTTTAATCAAACCTGTGTTTTAAAAAAAAAAAGTGTTTGTAATGCATAATAAAAATATTAGCCAGTTCCACGACATAAACTTTAACTGTGACAAATATTCTCCTTCATCCGCGTATTTTTTGATAAAACCTCATTAATATTTGAATATTTATTTGAAATGGGTTTGCCCTTGATCTCAATCTAGTCCAGAAGTAAAAATCATAGATAGAAAGAGCTCACCCAAAAGGAACTGAAACTCCTACGCACCTTTAACGGTCACTGAAAAACTGTTCGGCGCCAGATTTCGATTGGATGGCAGTCGCTAGCCAGACTGCTCTAGTGAGGCCTCCGCCAGTGGGATTTCAATTCAATGATTGATGACTAGCGTAATTGCGAAACACGATGCAGATTTTACGTACATATTCTTAGTGTTCATACATTTTTCCCATAAGAGGAAGGCAGAAACTCCAGAACAAAACCTGCTCGATCCTTTCATACTCCTTTTGTCCGATAAATGTTCATCTCTGGTGATTAATTAACTTTCATGGGTAGTTCTTCAGAGACAAAATTTTCGATGTCTGTGGGTATATTTCCGTAACCAACTAACAAAACGGCATGTAATATTTTTTTCTGTATACTTTAGCTTTAGATCTAACTAGGGCAAATTATATTTTTTTAATAGTAGCTATCTAGATACAAAATAAAAATTGTTGAAGTCTGTTCTCCTGATTCATATGGGGCGTCCGTTTCCCATTTTCCGGAACAAAATGGTCGATGTCGCATTTTCCCTTTGATTCATCAATATAAATTAAAGTTATATCGAAAGGTAATGAATTGACCTCTTACAAAAAAAATATGTAATAGTTGTAACTACGTTAGTGTGTTTATAATTAAGTAAATAAGAAGTGTCCGGCTTAAAATACTGATTAATATGGAGTAAGCTTTGCTTGACCGTACTTGATCGAGGAATGATAATGAGAGTCTGGGATCCCGCATGGGGGGAAGCCTGTCGTACAACGGCCATGCTAGAAAGCGGACGTGAGGCTGGTTGGCTTAGAACCCGGTGAAAAAAAGGTAAATATCTGATTCATCTGTGCTTGGTTTAGGTACCTTGCTGATTACAATGCCTAATTTATTAATTTTATTTTGCTGTTTTAAGACTTTAATCTGAGTTTCGTGTGATGCTTTTGGGTTATAGATTCGTGTAGAAAAATGACAATACTGAAGTCTGTATGAATTATGAGTTAAGCATAATTTTAGGCAAAATCATGATTCATCTGTGCCTGATTGATATGTTCAAAAGCCCATATGAATCTGAAAATAAATTAGTTTTCCCATTTTCCAGCAAGAAAGGAACACTTTTGTTACGTTATTTTGCTTTTTCAAGTCAGTAGAGTGTGTGTGAGACAATTTTGACATTATTCTTCAGTATTTATTCATAATTCAAACTCTATCTGTTTGTTTTTATTTTGATATTGCAGTTCACAACAATGCCACTATCAACAGTAGAAAAGAAGGAGAAAAAGAGACTCATAGAACGTACGAATTTTTTATCCTTCTAGGATGTTTTTTTTTTTTATAATATTCCACAACTATCACACAACGCCATCTAGTCCCAAGCTAAGTAGAGCTTGTATTATGGGTACTAGACAACTGATAAACATACTTATATATTTCTAAATACATACATAATATAGATAAATTACACCCAAACACAGAACAAATGATCGTGCTCATCACACAAACATTTGTCCTGGGTGGGAATCGAACCCACGACCTCCGGCATAGCAGTCAGGGTCACTAACCACTAGACCAACAGGCCTGTCTAATTGGAAAATAAGAAAAGATCCAGACGAGTATGCTGCGTGGAAATTAAAATAATTATATTTGAAAAGAAAGGAAGAAAAAGCCAAAGTAAACTGAGAGAATATTATAATGTAAGCATTAAAATGACTATCTGGTACCTATTTATAACAAAATTCTCGCTTTTCTGTAAGTATTTATTTCTGTATAAATATTATTCTGAAAAACAAGAATTTTATTGTTGAATTGACCAGATTTTTTCCTTGATATGATCACTGATAATTGTTTTTATAAAAAATATTATTGTTGTTATAATATTTTGATTATTTTCTTAATACAGAGCCCATTTTTATTTAAAGTTTTCCATTTTTATTTCTGTTCCTGATTCATCTGTATAAAATTCTGATTCATCTGGGCACTAAATATTTAAACGTAAATATCTTAAAAACTACTTTGTAAAAACGAGTCCCTTATACAAATATATGTTATTTGGAATATCTATTTTCATATGAACATGTGTTACTGAGCTGAAAGTGAAATTAAAATTTGACCATATGAATCAGTCAAAGAATCGAATTTCGAAGAACTACCCTCATAGTAACTTAACAAACAGTAGTGATGAACAAATTTGACGAACTTATTTTATGTTCCTAGTCTGAAAGAGTTTGGCTAGTGACGTCTCACACTTTGCTAAACTGACTATAAGTTATAGATTGAAGACTCACAGTCTAGAAACACGTCTCGTTACTTCTCAAGTTTTGTAGAACTGTATAAGTTAGGATTAGGGTTGCTACACACGACATATCCGAGTGAAAATTGCCCGACATGATAATATATACTATACAGCACGTTTTGTAACTAGAACTAAAGAAAAAAAAAACCTGAACGAAAAGAAAGAAAAAAAAAAGGATTTATTGATATACACAGGACAGAACAAACAAAAATGTATAAAGGAAAAATACCAAAGGAAAACGAAATTGTGTTAAAAAAAAACAACAAAATGCAAAAACAAAATTGGTCATGATCCAAAAGGCTCCTATCTCATGTGCATTATCACAGCGCTGGCGCCAATCGCGGCGGTAAGACCCCTCATTGAGGAGTGGCTGGATAGGCGTCACGGGGCCGTCCTGACCTAGCGCATGACGCAAGTCCTCACTGGACACGGATGTTTCGGGAGGTACCTGTGTCTGATGAGAAAGGAAGAAACGTCTGGGTGTCACCACTGCGAGGATCGCCCGGAGGACACGGTGGAGCATACGGTGCAGGACTGTCCCGCTTGGGCAGAGTACCGGCCGCTGTGTCCTCACGACGGCGATAGGCGGAGACCTCTCGCGCCCGGCATGGGTCGAGGCCATGTTGCAGGGCGAAACGGAATGGGAAGCGGTCGCCTCCTTCTGCGAAGCAGTCATGCTTGCAAAGGAGGAGGCGGGGCGCGTGAGCGCAGAGGACAGCGTCCTCCCTCCACCCCAGCCGCAGTGGTAGACGCCCACAGCGACGGACGTCGGCAGACCATCTCCGGCCACCGTAGGCGCGGGCGTGCGGGCGGCGAGTAATGGGCGACTCGCTGTCCGACCATGGACAATGCCCGGGTCGACGGCGCGTTGTGTTCCACGTGCGTCTCAACGAGTGTCAGCTTAATGACGGGGCCCCCCTCTAGAGGGCCAAAGTCTGCCGGGGTCGTGGGACTTATCGCATTACCGTGACCCTGGAACGTACAGGGCTACTGACGGACACCGTGGATTTTAGTCAGTACGAGTCTGACAGTCCCTCCCGCCCTGCCCTGAGTGGGAGGACTCATTTGATGATTTTACCACGTAAAAAAAGGCGTGACTATTCAATCCGATCTCAGCTAATTTGTATCTTTCAGCTCTGAATGATGTTCGGTTCGGCAAGTTACTTTTTTTGTGGAATTAAACACTTGAAGTTGCCAAAAAATACAACTATTCCCACACATTCTCCCAACATTTCGACGATTGAAATGGGCATAAATGTATGCAAGGAAGAGTTGGTTCCATTATAGTAGTTGTTCATAATGATGAATTCAATGTCCCCTCAAAGGGTATAGAAAACTATAAATAAGTGGGTGAATATCAACCAACATACATCCGACTTTAAAGCCCCGTTGAGATCAACTTTACTGACCCTGGACGTGTGAGACACCCCTCACACGTAGCTACATTGTACGACTCTATAAATAAAATATTCGTTTAATCCAGAACGCTCCTACTACGGAAATTGGATTTTTCTATATTGTAATCTGTGCATCTTATGATGTCGACGTCTTAAAGCGAATTCCAAGCGAGTTGACAAGCGGAAATAATTGCCATTCCGATTTTAGAGGCATGCTGGAATGGAAGGAGGATTCACTTATTTCAGGAAATTTATAATAATAATAATATAAATTCATTTATTTCAGGTAAATTACACCCATTGCCATGACACAAACCAAAAAGATATAAACAAACAAAATTTAGTAAAAATAAAAATCAAATCAATAAAATAAAATCTAACAAATGAAATTAAATCAAAATAAATAGAAATAAAACATAATTATCACATGAAAATTAACATAAAATCAAATCAAATAAGAACCAAATATGTCATAAAAATTTATCAGAAAAAATAAATTAAATAAAATAAACTTAATTTCGTCAATACCTTCTTTCCGACATTGGTACAGCAACATGTCTGCTGGAACAATGTCGGATGAAGGGGCAGTCCAGCCTCCCCGCAATCAACGCCAGTACGCTGTTGGGGCTACCCCGTACCCTACGCACCAAAGACGCGGCGCGCCTGCGCATGATCGCGTGAAAGCAATCGATACGCGCCTCTGCGAACATGCCCGAGGCGCTGCAGTATCGAGGTAGCCCCATCAACGCCCTGAACGCATTATTGTACTGGACGCATAGATTAATATACTGTTATAGATGGGCAACTTCGGCTTCGCTCGAGGTCGCGAAAGTGCTGCCGTGTAGTGGTTGCTTCATGAACGAAAGCCACTGCACTACATAGATACATACATATAGGTATAGTGCAGCCGTACTAGGGTACCCAGCTTTTAGAGATATTATTGTTATTGCATTGTTTTCATAAATTTGTGTTTTCAGGGTAACACAAATCTTGAAAACAATGCATGACATTTTTCTTAAAGGGAAAAAGAAACAATATGATAGGTTATTAGTTTTTATTTCTGGTTTTATGTGTTACATAATAATTATGTGCTGCCACTTTCATCTCATCACTTTCATCAAAAAACGTGGTTTTTCCAGATATTATCTGGTTCATATCCTTGCACCAATTATTCAGAAAGAACAAAATTAGTTTTTTTATCATACATTTTATAGATGAATTTCTATGATTGTTACATGTAATAAAATTGTAGTTGATATTTATTGTTAACAGTAGTTCTAAATAAGCTTTTATATTTTTGCTTTGACATTTTGTCTTTAGAACATCTGTAACAATATTTTCTTTTTAAATTGTTAACAACATCAGAAACATATCTTTATTACAACTAAATATTTAAAACTTAATAATTTCTGAATAAAAAAAAAATGAAAATGCTTCACGACTTGGGTAAGAAAGCCAAGTTTTTGTGCTATCATATTCTTTAATCTTAATATATTTATGATAGTCTTGGATGTTATGGAGTTTTTACCCAACTCGTTAAAGACGGCACAGTTGCTCTGTGACCAGTTTTTGTGATGAACGTCATGGATTTCAATATTGGTAAACTTCTATACCACAATCTGTGATGTGGAGATTGCCGAGTTACAGCACATCTATAAATTTTTCCTATGTCAGGTCTATGGAAATTGCCATTGACAGAATCGAACAATTTATCGAAAATAGCAAGAGATCGGCTGTGTCCACACTTTTTTTCGGGAGTCTCCCTTCATCTGAAAAGAAAAAAGTTTTTAATTAACTTTAATTTTTTGCATCGATAATGAAAGATTCACTAACGACTTGGCCAGACTAAGGTTTAACATACATACATAAACTCACGCCTTTTTCCCATAGGCAGAAACCACAGAGCGCCACCTAAACCACTATGGTTTAATTAACGTATCACTAACGCAGAGCCTACTACTGAAGCTACAAATTATTATATTTTTTTTACAGTAAGTTCCTTTACTATCGAAGCAGACACTAAAAATATTTTTTGGAAATTCCACCTCCCAAAACCTATGATAAAATGATCACAGAATTTAAGTCAAATGTACTGTTAGTATAAATGTTCAATGAAACAAACCTGCCATGTACCCCATAGTCAGGCCAACTGTGTTGCTAAACACTTGTGTGGCGTGTTTGACGCTCATTTTTGGTATTAGCTGTGGATATACATGCTCAGCTGTTAACTTTTTCATAAGCTTGACTCCTCTATATCTTGGTCCTCGTTTATATAAAGCTTCTATGTGTGACCAGGAAGCTAACTTTATTTTACCATCTTCTTTGAACTGTAAATCTTTGGTAATCAGGTTATTTCTAACGCCCTTCATGAGATGAGGTGGGTCATAAATTGGGTACATGTTTTTTGAATCTATCTCAAAAAAGCCTCCAGGATTATTTTTGCCACACCTTAAATAGTCTCCTTCAGTTACCTTCATCAAAAGATTAAGTGCAGCCATATTGGTTGCTCCTTGGTCGCATACTGTAGCAACCACATTTAACCCAATTTCATTTAAAGAATGAATAATATGTTTTAATTGCTTGCATAAATCTGCTGTTTTAGTGCTTCCTTTACAGAATGAAAATGATATAGGTTGTTTGTATTTTTTACAAATACCCCTTATCATGAAAACACTCACATGGTCACAGAATGTCTTTGATCTCTCTTCACCATTATCAATAAAACCGTGGATAATATCATTGGTCTTGTCATAGGATAAATTAGGTGCTATGGCCATTTCGTCAAAAATCAGGCAGCAATACTTGTGACGGGCGGGCATTTTTTCTACTTTTTTTTTAAATGTTGAAATATTACTTCACTGAATCCTGGCTCTAGATTTATTTTGCAAAGCAATTTCTCCAAAGTTTTTCGCTTGGGAAGTATGCACATTTGACTAAGTATTCGGTATGCTCTAGGGGAAGGCTTGTATAAAGATAAACAGAGAACTTTCTCATCTAGAGTAAAACGCCTCCCTGCAGGTTTCTTTGCAAACTGCTTAATCTGCATTGCGAAAAATGTCTGAGCTGCTGGTGTCATTTTTTCTTTCACCATTTGATAGGCAGATGATTTCATAATTTTTTCTGCCATCATTATTTCCATTTTTAGCTTTTTGTTTGTATTGCGAGCTTTGCGCAATTTTGCTTTGACTTCAGATATATGTCTTTCAGCTTCTTTTCTGTTGCAGTCAAAGGCATGGAAATCTTATAACGACCTGAAAAATAAAAACAAAGTTATGCATTGGGTATTATCTATATACTAATATTATATAGGTAAAATTTGCTTGTTTGTTTGTATGTAGGGGTAATCTCTGGAACAAATTATTCAATTCTAAATGTTTTTTTCTGGTAGGAAGCTACAATATTCCTGACTGCTATAGGCTATAAATTATGCGGGTAGAAGCTAGTTTAAAATATTATTATACAGTATGTGTAGAATATTTATTTTGAACATCATTATTTGTTTACAAGTCTTACACCAATATTCATTACTCATAGTACATACATCACGCCTGTAATCCCCGGAGGGTTAAGCAAAGGTGTAAGTACCTAATAGTACACACACATTTCGCGAGTTATGTTTAAGTCCCATGTATTAGGAGGCGAACCTATTGCCATCAACCGGGCACAAATCCAGACTCCGTGACTGCTACTGAGAAATTCCTTAAGAAAAACCCAATAACACTTTGCCCGACCTGGGAATCGAACCCGGGGCCTAATGCTCAGCAGTCGCGATTGCGCTACTAGATAAATGAGGCATTCTACTTATAGTATTTTAATAATTATTTTGTTTTTTATTTACCTGGATTCGAAGATCTAGATATGTCTGTGTCCATTGGTCCGGAACTGGTCTGGTAGAGGCAGCCATCTCCATTTGAAGTAAAGCAGATGGCATTTCAATACTCATTACTGTAATCACAATAGCAAAACAAAATTAAAAAAATGTATTTTTTATCAATTACCAACCGCAAAATATCTATCAGCAAAATTGGTCAACACTATCTTTGGACTACTGTATAATATTTACCTGGCCTCGAAGATATATCTGTGTCAGTTTGAACTGGTCTGGCTGAGGCTGTCTTTATTTGAACTGAAGTAGATGGTAGTTCAATATTCATGACTGTAAGAACATAATAAATATAAATTAACATTGGGTTAATTATTAAAGAAAACCGGCCAAGTGCGAGTCGGAGTCGGACACGAAGGGTTCTGTACCACTGTAAAATATTTAACTAATTATTTATATATTTAACTAGCTGTTCCCCGCGGTGTCACCCGCTGCTCAGCCCCTAAAGGTCGTACCGTGATGTTATATAGCCTATAGCCTCCCTCGATAAATGGACTATCCAACACAAAAATATTTTTTCAATTCGAACCAGTAGTTCCTGAGATTACCGCGTTCAACCAAACAAACAAACTCTTCAGCTTTATAATATTAGTATAATTAAAAAAAAAAACCGGCCAAGTGTTCTCCTATACATTCCAACTGCAAATGTAAGTTTATATGCACAATATTGGAGATTTACCATGTCATTTCAAGACCATAGATTTCCTTTAAAATTACCTGTAATCTATAGGTATATAACTATTTTTACCCGACTACGGCGAAGCAAAAAGGAGGGTTATGATTTTGACCGGTATGTATGTATGTTTGTATGTATGTTCATCAGCTGTTCCCTCATAACTTCTGAACTACTTATCACTACTTGACAAATGAGGTGTCGTTAGAAGCGTCTCAGTTGTCCGCTGGTTATAGGGTAGGTGACGTGTCACTAAATCCAATATGGCGCCCTCTAGGGGATGAAAAGTCGTAACCGAAAAAAAATAATTTCGCACAGTATCGACATGGGTATCAAATTAAAGGGCTTGATGAGCACATTTGAAATATATATACATTATATAGCTTTTACTAGCTACTTTGCCTGTTTCTAACAGTGTCAACATGGGTATCAAATGAAAAGGCTTAATGAGTACATTTTAAATTCACTCGCTGCTTTGCTTATTATATCAAATAACCCCAAAATAGTGTAAATAAAAAATAAGTTAAAATAACTAAAACCCGACTACGAAAAAATCGCGCACTAAAAAGTATAAAACAAGAACAATCCGTGTTACAGAAAATTTTAATTAATAGCCGTGGTCGTACGCCACCTAGCCAATAAAGATTGTGTGAAACAACCGCAGGTGGCATACGACAACGGCTATTAATTAAAAGATTTCTGTAACACGGATTGTTCTTGTTTTATACTTTTTAGTGCGCGATTTTTTCGTAGTCGGGTTTTAGTTATTTTAACTTATTTTTTTCTGTATTGTTTTCTTTTTCAATGCTCTAGTCAAGCGCAACAGGTCATACTCACAGATACAGTTAACATTAGCATGTCGGTGGTGGTGAAGCGAATATATATAATAGGTAAGATTTACCCCTTTTTTTTTTTTTTTTAGCGTGGTAAAATCATCAAATGAGTCCTCCCACCCCGGGCAGGGCGGGAGGGACTGTCAGACTTGTACTGACTAAAATCCACGGTGTCCTTCAATAGCCTTTTATGTTCCGGGGTCACGGTAATGAGATAAGCCCCGCGACCCCGGCAGGCTTTGGCCCTCTTGGGCCCCCGCCATCGTGCTGACGCTCTTTGTGGCGCGCGTGGAACACAACGCGCCGTCGACCCGGGCATGGTCCATGGTCGGGCGGCGAGTTGCCCTTTACTCGCCGCCCGCATGCCCGCGCCTACGGTGGCCGGAGATCGTCTTGCGACGTCCGACGCCGTGGGCGTCTACCATTGCGGGTGGGGCGGAGGAAGGACGCTGTCCTCTCTCTCTCACGGCCCGCCTCCTCCTTAACGAGCATTACTGCTTCGCAGAAGGAGGCGAACGCTTCCCACTCCGTCTCGCCCCGCAGCATGGCCTCGACCAATGCCGGGCGCGAGAGGTCTCCGCCTATCGCTGCCGTGAGGACACGGCGGTGCTCTGCCCAAGCGGGGCAGTCTTGCACCGTATGCTCTACTGTGTCCTCCGGGCGATCTTCGCAATGGTGACACCCCGGCGTTTCTTCCTTCCCCATCCGACACAGGTACCTCCCGAAACATCCGTGTCCGGTGAGGACCTGCGTCATCCGATAGGTCAGGACGCCGTGACGCCTTTCCAGCCACTCCTCAAAGAGGGGTCTTACCGCCGCGATTGCGGCGTGCCCGAAGATTTACCCCTGCCAAAAATCGCTAAACTCGCCTAAACATTTATATTTCACAAATAATAATAAGTATTCTATTAAAATTATAAAAACCTCCACAATAATTTCACTTAGGAGGCCTTGATGCTTTCTATTATTATTTTCCATTAGAAGTTTATGTAGTGAATCATTTACCTGGCCTCGAAGATAAATCTGTGTTGATGGGAATGGGTCTGGAAGAGTCGTCATTTGAATTGCCGTAGATGGCAGTTCAATATGCCTGCGCTCACCAACATGCACACCTGAAATTTATATGAGTGATTATTAATAGGGATGAACACAACCTTTTGGGATAAAAGGATTTATTCATAGGAAGCCGTTATCATCATCAATCAAAATTTAAAGAACATACTTTTACTTTTATGAAAATTTAATATTTTCAGACACAATTTCTAATAATAAGACTAGAGTAATATTAATCTGCTTAAAAAAACTTCTTCATGAAGTAAGTTTCTATTTTTAAATTGCTTAGTATTTCACAAAACAAAACATTGTTAGATTATTTACCTTTACTTTCTTCCATCAATAAAAAGAGTATAGTATTTTTAAAATTAACAATTTTTACCTGGAATTTCAAGTGTTGGAATTGCCAGTGCAGTTAGTTTCATATTTGGAAATGTGTAAACATCTTCAAAATGTTTATGACACACTTTTCTGTTCTTATATAAGTATGAATTCGTTATTTTCTCCAATAATATCTCCTCCAATTTTCATAACCCAAGTGCGAAAACGTTCTATTTGAGCAGGATTGTTTGAATTTGGAAACCGGTGCAACGGCAATCCTAAAACATGATAATTAAGAACTTGTTGCAAGATGTTCATCAAACATAAAAAAGAAAAGAAAACGTAACATAACACTCAAATTATAATTTTAAACTTGAACATTTAACTGTTTTTTTTTGTCCCATAATAAAATAAACTTGTATCTTCGGTTAGTAAAAAATAATGAGTGGTCTGGAGTCATACACATAATACTACTGACTTTTCTAGCTAACATAATTATATTATGTTTAGATATTTGTTACTCAACCACACTTCAACAGCTGAATAGGTTTGGGCGAACACAGGTAGACCATGACCTGGATTAACTTAAAGGACATTTTAAATCCAGAAAACAGGTTTCCATGGAATAATCTCCCATCACTAAGCAGACGAAGCATAATAGGAATGTGAGAATTGGCTAAGTAGTAATTATCCCACGGGAACGTCATACCGGGATAAAAAGTATCCTGTTTTAATCACGGTTATAAACTATCTGTGTACCCAATTTCATCCAATTCCGTTCAGCCGTTTTTGCGTGATTGAGTAAAAACATCCAAAAATCCAAACACCCACACTTTCACATTTATAATATTATTAGTAGGATTATATCAGTAAGAATTACAAGTACCTACATAGGTGGGTAATTTCAGAATTTTATGTAGTAACTTTGAACTAAAACAACTTTGAAGTAGGTACTACCAGTTACTTAGTACGTAAGGAATAATGTTATTCTAAGCCGGAAAACGGGAATTCTATAACATGTCGAAATTCTACACATACGGTGATACGAAATTACGATTATAAAATATACTCAGACTGAGACAACTTACCGCCTCCAAGTTTCATGGAACAGCCGGGAACACAACAGGACCTTTGAGCCATCTTAAACTCATCGAGTAAAGTAAAGCCGGAGGAACAAAGTTCAACTATACGTACTCTAGTAAAACAAAAGCGAGAAAACACGAAAATACAAGAAAATTAACAGGTTAAGCGCATACACTTCAACCGAAAAAAAATCTTGTGAAAAATTCAAAAGATTCAAAACAATGTCAAATCAAATCAAGTCAAATGTCAACGTCATTTGTCATCGTTATTTCATAGTGCCATCTAGTAATAATCCTTTGATAAAATTACAAACAGCCTTTTTTTTCTTGAAGCGGCTAATAGATGGCAGTGCTTACAGCGTACCGTGCCGTTTGTTCTAAGATACCACAGCATGACTGGACGGCCAAAATAAGATTTAGATAGGATATCACTTTATAATAAAGTTTTATGGACAAGCGTAAACGATGTATTTACCGGTTTGAAGTAGGCTATAGACGCACGAGCAAGTAAGCGTACTGATGTTACTTTAATTGACGTTTGCGTTACAAACCCGAGGTTCTCTGTTAAAGCAGTCATGAGATCCATCCAAACGTCTTATTTAGGAAATAGTAGCAAATAATTTTCTGAAAAGACAAAAGATTATTGCTATTTGCTATGCATGATCATTTATTTCCAAATTATTACATTAAGCTATGAAAATTGAGTAACATAATGTTGGAATTCAGGAATGTCCAATTAACTAAGTCTTAATTGTAATAATAACACAATGCAATAAAATTAATTACATTCATAAAGCTGACCTAATTATTTCACAGTAAAACGTTGACGGCACGATTTGTGAAGTGGCTGTGCGATTGGTTGCGGGTTAGTGTCGCGCGGGTTCGATTCCCGTACGGAGTAAATATTTGTATGATCTACAAATAGTTGTTTCGGGTCTGGGCGTTTGTGTATGTGAGTTTGACACAGGATTAGTGTGGGGCATATTACTTAAAGAAAAAACCGGCCAAGTGCGAGTTGGACTCGCGTGAAGAGGGTTCCGTACGATGTTACCTACCACGTTTTTTTTTAAATCTGACCCAAATTGGTACGCACAATATTGAGTGATTTACCATGTTATTTTAATATCATGGACTTCTTATAGGTTTTCCTATAATCTATGTATAAGTAGAAAACTAATTTCTGTATTTTAAAAATAAAATTAGGTTCAGTAGTTTCGGAGATAAGGGGGGGGGAATGGTCAAAAATCGTCTATTTTCTTGAATAACATGGAAACTATTTATTTAAAAATTACAAAAAAAAATATATTTAAGATTGTCTCAACAAGACCTTTCATTTGATATGTCACACGATGCAGTTTTCAAATATATTTTTTAATTTTCCCCTTCCCCCCCCCATGTATAAGTAGAAAACTAATTTCTGTATTTTTTAAAAAAAATTAGGTTCAGTACTTTCGCAGATAAGGGGGGGGGGGGGGTCAAGCTTCGTCTATTTTTTTTGAATAACTTGGAAACCATTTATTTTAAAAAATACAAAAAAAATACTTTTAAGTTTTTCTCAACAATACCTTTCATTTGATATGTCACACGATGCAGTTTTCAATTATTATTTTTTTAATTTTCCCTTCCCCCCCCCCCCCCCCAAAATTACCTCCCGTATACAGATATGGACTTCTTATAGGTTATCCTATAATCTATAAGTAGAAAACTAATTCCTGTATTTTTTTCAACATTTTAGGTTCAGTAGTTTCGGAGATAAGGGGGGGGGAATGGTCAAGCTTCGTCTATTTTTTTTGAATAACTTGGAAACTATTTATTTTAAAATTACAAAAAAAATACTTTTAAGTTTGTCTCAACAATACCTTTCATTTGATATGTCACACGATGCAGTTTTCAAATATTTTTTTTTTAATTTTCCCTTTCCCCCCCCCAAAAATTACATCCCATATACAGATATGGACTTCTTATAGGTTATCCTATAATCTATAAGTAGAAAACTAATTTCTGTATATTTTTTCAAAATTTTAGGTTCAGTGGTTTCGGAGATACGGGGGGGGGGAATGGTCAAATTTCGTCTATTTTCTTGAATAACTTGGAAACTATTTATTTTAAAATTACAATAAAAATATATTTAAGATTGTCTCAACAAGACCTTTCATTTGATATGTCACACGATGCAGTTTTCAAATATATATTTTTTTAATTTTCCCGTTCCCCCCCAAAAATTACCTCCCATATACAGATATGGACTTCTTATAGATTTTCCTATAATCAATAAGTAGAAAACTAATTATTGTATTTTTTTCAAAATTTTAGGTTCAGTAGTTTCGGAGATAAGGGGGGAGAGGGAATGGTCAAATTTCGTGTATTTTCTTGAATAACTTGGAAACTATTTATTTTAAAATTACAAAAAAAAATATATTTAAGATTGTCTCAACAAGACATTTCATTTGATATGTCACACGATGCAGTTTTCAAAACTTTTTTTTTCATTTTCCCCTTCCCCCCCCAAAAATTACCTCCCACATACAGATTTCATCTATTCACGTCACACCTCTGTGCTTGGGTCACAGGAATTGATATGTGTACCAAATTTCAACCCAATTGGTCTAGTAGATTCGGAGATAATTGACTGTAAGCGACAGACAGACGGCCACACGAGTGATCCTATAAGGGTTCAGTTTTTGTATTCAGACGTACGGAACCCTAAAAAAACGCCGGTTTGCACACTCCGGGAGTGCCGATTGAAGTGAAAACTTTTTTATTACTGTGTTATATTTTAAAACTGGAGTGATACAGATATGAAATTAACGAATTTTGTTACATCTTGTTAGTGTCGTACAGGTGTCAAATCACAAATGTTTTCATATAATATGCTCGATAGATTGCGTTGCACGATTAAAATGCAAGCTATCGTTTGTTCATCTTACGAATTTTCGATCAGGGTCACGTGAACCTGACGCGAGTTTAAGATTTTTTACCCATTACAAAAAAGTGTACAACGCAGCTAAGAAAGTTTTCACTTCAAAAACCTCAACAGGCTTTAAAAGCTTCTCAGTATCGCTTCATACTACTTCACAACCCTTCTAATAGCTCCCTAGGGCTCTCTCACCCTGTAGTATCGCTATGTATCCGCGTGGCTCGTGGCTCACAGACGACACAAACAGCCAGGAATTGGTTGTGTATTGTGGAATACAATGGCGCGAGTTTCCCTGGGGCAGAGTTAGTTTACAGGCATGATACGTGTGGCACAAGATACAAGAGAATTGCTATTCATGTAAATGGTCTAGATCAAATTGTAGAAGATTGGCTGGAGAAGCGAAAAGCTATAGAGGAGACCACTGCCCAGCATAGATAACACGCAGGTTTTAGAATGATAGGGTACATTAGATACGCCGCCGTGACACGCCTTTCGTAGCCCAATATGACGTAAAAATAATTTATTTAGATTATAGAATCAGGCGTTACTTTATTCGAGGCCGAGCGCTTGTCGAGTCTACATCTCCTGAGGATGCCCCGTGGAGGGGCGAAACACGTGTCGAGTATAGGTTTGATTGCATGGCATGTTTTCCATTTTTCTTGCACGTATGCATATGCATGAGGGCGGGAGGGTGGGACTGCATCCTGCATGAGGCCTGGATTTTTGTAGCGGAATTAAAGCTAGATATTTTTCATAACATTTAATTTAAATAATTTATTTATTAACTAACAATGAAACCACAAAACAGGAGAACAAAAACAGGAACAGTAAATTCAGTTAGAGTCTGTCTCACGAAAGAATTCTCGCAGGTGCGGCGCTGGCGCTGCAGTCATGTCACGGAATTTTGCCAAACTCCACTTTTTAAGACTCCCCAAAAATGTCATAATAAATGATTTCAAATTGAATTTTTGGTTCAATCCGATTTTATTATTTTTAATAATTTAATTAATATGATTAAAATAGAAAATGAAATTAGTTCCAATTATTGTCGCGGGACTTCTTTTGTGAAACAGTCTTTACAATACGTAAATGAGTGGCATATTAGCTATATTACAGTATAATCTGTGTCTCAATTCCAAAAGAAGCAGCATGAGCCGGGGCTTCTAGAGGGCTATTCAATTAAGCATTGAATTTGGGCAGTTATTATTTGGTGTGCCTGGTTATATCTTATTAAGCAATAACAAACATGTGTTTCAGTTTATAAACTCTTAAAGCGAACTTTTTTATTGTCAACTCTGGATTCAGAACAGAAATCTGGAAATCCAATACCCCGTTTTTAAATTGGCATTCATTATAGTGGCGTTATGAATTACTAGCTGTTGCCAGAGTTTTGACCCGCTATAAGTCTAAAATTATCCCACGGGAAGACAAAATCGGGATAAATGCTATCCTATGTGTTAATTCAGGTTATAAACTATTTGTGTACCAAATTTTATCCAAATCTGTTCAGTGGTTTTTGCGAGAAGGAGTAACAAACGTCCATCCATCCAAACAAACTTTCACGTTTATAATATTATAGTAGGATAGGAAGTAGGATAGTAGGATGTAATACGTAGTTAATAAAGTCCGTTGTCGAAACTCGCTTCCGCTTGTAGCTTGGCATACAGTGAGACCGGTGTTATTTTGTAGATACAGAGAAAGATACAAATGTCCAAGATCAAAGTCGGAAACTGAATGTTTTTCTGTGTGTGTAGTTTGTCAGAACTTGACTACTACTTACTCACTTATGTATATAAAAGTAATGAAAATGTGTTTTCGCAACGTCGCCGCGTCGTTCTATTTTTTTTTGTCAAAGGAGTAGGCTAATAACTTTTGTCAAATTTGATTCAAAACATAAATCTTTTACTTAGGTAATACTTTTTGTGTGAAAAAATGTGGTGAATATTTTCAGGTGAAACCGTTCTTATCACAATTTGTTTTTATTAGCCTGTTCCACTGGTTTTGTGAATCTACCATTGTTATATTTTCTTATTTAAATAACAAAGAAAAGGGGATGATATTATTATAAAGGCTACAAAATGGTTTTGGGAACTAACAAGTCTTTTTATTTAGAAATACATTTCTTGAAAGATATTATGAATATTTTTATTCTTCTGTTAAAAGTATCGTTTAAGAGGATACATTATTACGTACTCAAAACGTCAAGCATTGATCGCTATGATTGACAGACGATTAATCTTCGCCGTCTCCTGAAGATATGGGAATATATTTACGTTCTTTTCTAATATGGAGGATAAAGTGAGATATGGCACTTGTCAGAGAGATTGATCAATGTGGTATTACATATTGTGAGCTATTTATTAATTTTGAAAATATTGTTTAATTTTTAATCGGGGTTCTAGAGAAGGAGGATGTCAACAACGATATAATTTCGTTTTTATTTACTTGTGTTCGACCTGACTAGTACTTCTATTGATAAATGCACCTAAGTGAAACTCTTCGGGGTGCTAGGATATTCGAAACTATGAGGAATATCGAAAATACTGAAAGGAGTCTCGAGGCTGATTTTAACGAAAGCTAAAACTGCAATTTTGGCTTTTTGAAAAATCAACACACTTGGTCAGGAATTGAACCCGTTGATTTTGGTAAAAAAACACGATTGATTGATGATCCTAACAATGATAAAATTCTGCGAATTATTGACATACAGCAAACTAAGAGAAATTGTCGAATTTAAAAAAAAACTGATTAATCTTCATGGCTCACCTGAGACTCACTCGAGACTCCTTTCAATATTTTTCGATACTCTTCATATATTCTTTAGGATATAGCCATTCACGCCCAGTTGAAAATTCACCCTGTATACAGATAAAAACATTATTTTGCAGGGAAAAATTGTGAATACCACTTGAGTATCAAGTTAGTCCCAAATACGCAACTTATAAACATAATTCATATTTTGTAAACGTATTAGTTACCGAATTTGTGAAAATTATCACGTCCTTTAGCACTTTTCAAGGCCAGACTAATAATAGTTTGGCCTTCCCTAACTTAGTATGCTGAGTTTCAAAACAGAGGCTTAAAATATGAAAGTTCGTGAAGTTTCTAGAAGACCTGTAAAGTCTAGGCAGAGAAAAATTACGGCGGAAATATTTTTGATGAGAAAAGTTAAGGAGAATATAAAGAAGAAGACCAAAATTCAAAATGCGTTTTTCGCAAATGGCTAAGTTGTTTTCTGTCTTATGTTCAAAACAATAATTGTAATAACATATTTAATTGTGTTACTTTTGATATAATCTATCAAAAGTATAAGGATTTTACGTAAAAACATGACTAACAAATTATATCTAACATATAAAATTCTCGTGTCACAGTTTTCGTTGCCATACTCCTCCGAAACGGCTTGACCGATTTTGATGAAATTTTTTGTGCTTATCCGGTATCTATGAGAATCGGCCAACATCTATTTTTCATCCCCCTAAATGTTAGGGGTAGTCCACACCTAAATTTTTTTTAAATTATTTATATGGCAAAACAACGTTTGCCGGGTCAGCTAGTAAGTTCTAAAATTATTCAAGGAAGCAAGTAAAAAAAGAAGAGCAAGTCATAAAGCAAAAAAATTAAAAGTATAAATCTTAAGACGTGTCCTTACTTCAAAATAGGCCTCATTAGGCTGACGGCGCGTTCCAAAGATATGAAACTGAAACAATCTCGTTATACTAGAGAAAATTGTGAAGAACAATCTGAATAAAGACAGTACAATTTTTGTTGCTTTGTGTTACTCAAAGTTGCTTACGATTTATATTTTAGATAATGTAATATATTGACAGGCCTGTTGGTCTAGTGGTTAGTGACCCTGACTGCTATGCCGGAGGTCGTGGGTTCGATTCCCACCCAGGACAAATGTTTGTGTGATGAGCACGACCATTTGTTCTGTGTCTGGGTGTAATTTATCAATAATATTTATGTATTTAGAAATATATAAGTATGTTTATCAGTTGTCTAGTACCCATAACACAAGCTCTGCTTATGTTGTGTAATATTATTATTATATTTTGTAAAGATAAGTTTATTTAGATATTCCTATATTATTTGTTGTGTTAAAAATGATGACTACAACTTTATAAAGGCTCATTGAAAACGGCCGTTTCCATTTTGATATTAATATATATTAATACGTAAATAACAGAAATAAATATGTTTATTTCTGTTACGTAGGTAATATAATTAATAGAGCGTAAACAAACACGCTTAGAAACTTGATTTAATTAAAAAAGTCTTCCTCTAAAAATCATCCAGAAACTTGACTTTATTAAAAAGTCTTCTTCTTTTTTATTTATTCTTTTACTCAAATCAAATAGAAACAAATTAAATGTCTTTCGCTAGATAAACTTTCCGAGAAAACTTGAAAAGAAAGCATCTCTATGCTCAATTTAACACGGAGGCATAGATAAAATCAAGAACACTAATCATTCATCAAGATTTCCGTCTTCAAAGTGCTCGTGTATACAATATTTAGGTAAAGAAGGCGAACATACATAGACACCGCTTTTTCCCCACTACTCAACTGTAAGTGCTCAACTGCGAATAGTTGAGTAGTTGGAAATCCCCAATGCTCAACCAAAGAGTAGTTGAGAATTCGCATTAATCCTGTTCCCTACCGCTTAAGGTGAATGCTCCAGGGTAGCCCGCGAAATTCAAAATTTCTTGGGTTTTTTTGCAATTTGCAGGCCAGTGCTAGGTTGTATGTTGATTAAAATATTGATCGCGACTGTAAGACGAATGTAGTTACAGAATTATTATCATCAAAATCACCAATACAACCCTCCAAGTTCATAAAGCTTCAGGAACAAAAAAATAACATAAAAAGTCATTCCTATCAACTTACAACCTAGCACTGGCCTGCAAATTGCAAAAAAACCAAGAAATTTTGAATTTCGCGGGCTATCCTGGAGCATTCACCTTAACTAAAACAAAGGATATAGGGAAAAAGCGTCCACAACCTCCATCAGATTTAAAACAGGGACGAGACAAACAAGCGTTTGACCCCTGTTAAAAAAACCCCTGTTAAAATTTCCACGTGACAGCGAACCCTTAACTAAATAAATCCCCTCCCCCTCAAAGAAAATAATAAAATTGACTGTTGAAGAAAATAAGGTTTTTATTTGAATAAAAAAGGTAACAAATAAAGTGCCAAAAGAAATATCTTTTTAATATTAATGTGTTGGGTGTGCTTGTTTCTTGTCGCAAATAGATTCAATATTAGGAGTAATTTTGTACAATTTTAACCTTAATTCTGACTCGGTATCAAGTCGCTTGCTGTAGGTATTTAGTTTTTATGATCAGGTGTGAAAACCCACTCTCACATAAGTATGTTGCTTGCATTGCCTGCCAGTTATCAAACCACCATTACGTAAATCTTGTCGCGAACCCACTGCCGTCAAATGGCGAACCCCTAGGGGTTCGCGTACCCCACTCTGTATTATGCACGCTATAGAAATAACAGACATTTACAAATCTGCCGGTGTCGCGAGACCGAGGCTTTGGAACTCAAAGGGCGTGTGAAAAAATCACGGCGTTTGTTAACCAGTTACAGTCTGGCAGTGTTACACTCCAGCCAGGGCTGAAGACTCATTCGAATATCGTTATTATAAATGGATTCCATTTATCTATGCAAATATTATAAAGCTTTTTTTTTTTTAGGTGGTAAAATCATCAAATGAGTCCTCCCGCCCTGGGTGGGGCGGAAGGGACTGTCAGACTCTTACTGACTAAAATCCACCCGTGTTCCTTCGGATGCCCTTTACGTACCGGGGCCACGGTATCCTGGGCTAAGAAAAACCCGCGGCCCCAGCAGGCATTTGGCCCCATAAGGGGCCCCGTCAGTTTGCTGACAACTCCCCGAAGGCACGCGCGAAACACGACACGACGCGCCACCGACCCGGGCTTGGCCCTTGGTCGGACGGCGAGCTACCCAACACTCACCGTCCGCAAGCCCGCTCCGCCGCTGTGCCCTCTGCTAACCAGAGGGACACGCGTTGGAGCGTCCACCCGACAGGCTATTTGCATACTGGCAAAGAGACCCCTTAGGCACACAGTGCCTAAGGAAGAGTTTTTGCCCGCATCCCAGGGTGCACCGGCCCGAAAAACTGGTCTTCCCCACGGACGTATCCGAGAGGGAACTCCAGTCCACGGGCGCACGTGGAGGTTTCCTGTCTTAGCACCCCAAAATATTATAAAGCTGAAGAGTTTGTTTGGTTAAACGCGCTAATCTCAAGAACTACCAGGAAGGCTGTAACAGAGACGTATCCAACCTCTTCTGTTCCTTCAACCTCTTTCCTTTTTATTTTTCTATTTCGTTTTTTTTTAATTTAAACATTTATATTTCGAATTTTCATTTTGTCATTCATTCATCTTCAATTCTTTTTTGGTCATTATAATTTTACGACGTTTTGCAGCAGCTCCTGTGCTGATATTTTCTTTGCTGCATATTTAATTGATAAAGTAAACTCAGTTATGTGTCCTTATGCTTCCTTCAACTGGATTGAACTTTTATTAAAATTGTTGTAATACTTCAAATACTGTCTACCCTGATAAAGGTTCGTAATGTACTTACTAGATTTTTAATTGCTATCTCTACAGGTCCTCAGGAGCATTTCATGTTATTTAATTGTTTTATCTACTCTCAAATCGTTAAATTCAAAATACAAAACTCAAAACGAGTTTATAATGACGTACTTTACACACAGTATATCGAAATGAAATTAAAAAATTAAATTATGGCACTATTTTTCTAACAAAATAATGTTACAATAATTTTTTTTCATTACGATACTGATTACAGATCAAAGATACATCCATTTGATTTTTTATCTGTGGCTGCGCGCGCTGTGGCCCATGCGCGGTGATAACGGGAATTTTGGCGCCATAATACTGTGTCAATCTTTATCTTTTATTTGATAAATTCGTGTTCAATGAAAGTAGATAAAGTAGTGTATGAAACTGTACATAACTAGGTATTATACACTCGTGTGATACTTTTAAAAAACGAGCGAATCACACTCGTGTATAATACCCCTCATTATGTACCAATTTCATAAACTACTATTATCACATTGTTCATAGGGTTCTCCCATTGGAGCTGTAATAAACCAAATACAGTTCTTGTGGTGGCTACTTTATTTAAAGTACCTTACCTCTCCCTCCTAAATTATTACGGCATCGTCTATTGGGACGTAGACGCTTGCCATAAGGCTATAGGCTATATAACATCACGCTACAACCAGTAGAAGTGGGGAATAGCTAGTCGCAAATAAATCTCCGTGAGGCGTGTCTGTGTGCATAATCAACTTTTGTATAAACCTGATTTTCTGTACCGATTTGTTTTGTGTCACGTATGGCCGTAACTGTCTTTGGCAGTTTTCGGGTCGCGGTCAAATTCACGGAACAGAAGCTATTCGAAAGTTTGAGGTCCATTGGTTCCATGTTCCGGGAAAGTTTTTGATGCACGACGATGAGATTTTAACGCGGTATTGAAGTAGGAAGTGAGCTGAATTCTTATCTTAACTTTGATGTATATATCTTGAAATTAAGACGTTTTAATTGTAGAACTTATTATTAGTTTAAATTAAAGCTTTTAGTTTTAAACAACTTCGAAAAAAGGAAGAGTTCTCAATTCGTCAGAATGTTTTTCTTTTTGCAATGTTAGAAAATTATTATAAAAGGAACATCATCTTGCCCATGCGGAATACATTTTTGTTTCTTGTATGCCAGCGATGTTATTCAGTAACCTCGTTAGCGTAGCTTAGTTCTTTTGCGATATATCTGTAGTTCTGCAGTATATGAGACGGAGAGATGCTCGCTCGGCTCACCCGCTTACCCCGTTTTGGCAATTTTCCTTCAACTACTCGGCGCTCATCTTTGGTACAACGTATTTTTCACATCTTTTTCTTTTTTATCATGTATCACTCAATCCATTCATCATATCCTATGGTATTTCTATCCCTTTCCATCCTTCAACGTCTACATCTATCACTCTTTTTGGAGGGCTTTATGGAATGGAGTTACAAGCTACATTGGTATTTTCATTAAGTGGTAATGAATATTTCGTATCAACAGATACAAGGAGGTAAATGCACTTATTATGTGTACTAACAAGAAAATGGCTTACTTTTTTAGAACAAGCTTTTATCACGTCTTTGTTTAAAGAATCATTTACATGAAAACACTACAGTCGTATTATGGCTTATGGATTTACTATGTGTCTGTTTTGGGGTGCTAAGACAGGAAACCTCCACGTACGCCCGTGGATTGGAGTTCCCTCTCGGATACTTCCGTGGGGAAGACGGGTGTACGCTCCAACGCGTGTTCCTCTGAATAGCAGAGGCCACAGCGGCGGAGCGGGCTTGCGGACGGTGAGTAATGGGTAAGCTCGCCGTCCGACCAAGGACCAAGCCCGGGTCGGTGGCGCGTCGTGTTTCACGCGTCACTGACGGGGCCCCTTAAGGGGCCAAATGGCTGCTGGGGTCGCGGATGTTCCTTAATCCAGGATACCGTGGCCCCGGAACGTAAAGGGCATCTGAAGGATCTCGCTACCCGACCCTGGACCATGCCCGGGTCGACGGCGCGTTGTGTTCCACGCGCGCCTCAAAGAGCGTTAGCATAATGACGGTGCCCCGGCCCTCTCTAGAGGGCCAAAGCCTGCCGGGGTCGCGGGACTTATCTCATTACCGTGACCCCGGAACATAAAGGGCTATTGAAGGACACCGTGGATTTTAGTCAGTAAGAGTCTGACAGTCCCTTCCGCCCCACCCAGGGCGGGAGGACTCATTTGATGATTTTGCCACCCAAAAAAAAATGTGTCTGTTTTGAAGTACACTCTATCGAAAATCTTCGTAACTAGAATACTATGAAGAAAGTACCTTTTGACCACGGCTTCGCCCGCTTTAATTCAAAGAATATAACACAGGAACTTAATCCGGGAAAAATCATCAATCAATCAAATAAACGTACACAGACAGTTTACCAAACATTCTAGTCCATCTATTCTTCCAAAGTCACAATTATTTATAAATAGTAGTTATAATTTGTATTGTCAAAACAAGTACCTACTCATTTCGTAGCTCTGCTGATAAAAACCCATCTAAACTTTGTGAAACCTTGGACTTTAGTCAGAACAAGTGTGACAGTCCCTCCTGCCCTGCCCTGGGTGGGACGACTCATTTGAAAATAAAAAAGACTTTGTGATTTACCGCCTTAAAAGCGATTCATAGCGATTTATCGGGCGGATGTGCCATTTTTTTTTTTTTTTCGTGGTAAAATCATCAAATGAGTCCTCCCAGCCCCGGGCAGGGTGGGAGGGACTGTCAGACTTGTACTGACTAAAATCCACGGTGTCCTTCGGTAGCCCTTTTGCGTACCGGAGTCGCGGTATACGTATGTGTGCCATTAGCCATTAACGTGTTCATAATAATGTCACCCGTTTGTTGACTCAAAACCAGGAGGCATTTTAGACCGGGACGTCAAAAAACAAAAAACTTATATCGACAGTCGTGATGACATAGTTACAGTTAGGACGATGACCACTTTAGCGGAAACAAAAACAAAACAAATCCTAAAAAAACTTTTTTTTTAAAAAGTACCGACTTCAAAACAAATACAAAAAGTTTAAAATAACTTTTCTTTAGGAAGTCGGTGGCAATAGTCAATGACACAACAAAACAAAGCCACCGACTTCCGAAAGAAAAGTTATTTTAAACATTTTTGTATTTGTTTTGAAGTCGGTACTTTTTTTAAAAAAAGTTTTTATTGTACCCTTTTTAGTTTATTTATTACATATTCAACCCAAATTCTTGTAAAATACAAAATTTTCTTACATATGCACTAATCTTGTAATCCGTCACAACATAAAAAAAATCCATATCTCTAAAACTACTGAACCGATTTTGATGAAACTTGCAGTGTACCCTAAGTTGAACAATACCTAGTACAACAAAAAAAGAATTACTTAAATCGAACTTATAGTTCCGGAGATATGCGTGCACAAACATAAAAACATACATACATACATACACTTATGAAATTTGGCACATTTGTTCAGACGCTGATATAGACTAACATATATGAAAACTGGGCAGTTCTGATAATATTACATACATACGGGTCGAATTGATAACCTCCTTTTTTTTGAAGTCGGTAATAAAAATTCAATAGCTACCCAGACATGGCTTCCTAATATAATGATTTCAATAAACATAAATGTAATATTTCTCAATATCGAGGCCTGGACATTATTGTGGAAAATTCGAGAGACCCTAGAATTGTTGTGAAAAAGTATTCCGTTCTACGTAACGATAATTCGATACCATCCATTAGCTCCTCCGGTTTTTGGGGAAAATGGGGGCCATTTCGGCCAAAAATATTTCGTGGTATTAGAATTTTCCGGGCTATTGATTACAGGTTTTATCTCTGTGAATAACTGAAGTGGATGAGACAGAATGTTCTTGGACATTAAATATTTTGCAATGTTATATTTTATATGAGGTTATAACCGTCTTGTAACTTTATTTTCATTCGAAATTTTTCTATATACGAGTAAATGTGACAGCAAATACATAACAGCGTTGTACAATTTTTTGTACTCCAAAGTAGCACAAAGCACTATTAAAATTCATGTAAAAGTCATACATTTTGTACACCCATATTCTAAGTTTCTTCCACAGTTACTCAACTCTACGTTGAAATTATTGGTTACATAGAATAAAAAAAATACAAATTCACGCAAATATATCTACTTTATATAAACCTTCGTTTTGCATGAAGCGCAATCAAGACCAGGATTAGACCTATCCTACTATAAAAATGAAAGTATGAAATTATATTTTTAATCGTTACATAATTAAGTCTTGTAGCTTTTACGGTTGATTTTCAAAAGGAAATGTAACGAATAATCTGTTATCGAAGCAATTTAATATTATAATGAGAAAATATTGATTTTTTATTTTATTTGTGTGTGTTCGATATACCTGCCTGCTTAAAAAGTACTTGGGTGTTGGTAAAATGTCTTTATTTTTAACCGACTTCAAAAAAAAAGTAGGTTCTCAGTTCGACCTGTATGTATGTATGTATGTATGTTTGTCCGCGATTATCTCGCGTTTGGCTGAACCGATTTTGATACGTATTTCAGGAAAGTGTTCATTACATTCTGGAGAAGGTTTTAGTATATAACACTAATGGATATCCCGTGACGTTGCCCGCGTGGATCCGTTTTTGCTTACTTGGGTTGTAGATTTTTAGAGACGATTGCATGTTTGTCCGCCTTTATCTCGCGTTTGGCTGAACCGATTTTGATGCGGTTTTCAGAAAAGTGTTCGATACATTCTGAGGAAGGTTTTAGTCTATAACAATAATGGATATCTTGTGAACTTGCCCGCATAGATCCGTTTTTGTTGCTTACTAGGATTGTAGGATTTCAAAGACGCCCATTATAATGAAGGTTTTTGTTGAATATCTAAACTAAAAAGGGTAAAATAAAAAACTTTTGAAAAAAAAGGGAACCGACTTCAAAACCAAACACAAAAAAAGTGTAAAATAACTTTTCTTTTCTTTTCGGAAGTCGGTGGCCATAGTCAATGAAATAAAAAACAAAGCCACCGACTTCCGAAAGAAAAGTTATTTTACATTTTTTTTGTGTTTGGTTTTGAAGTCGGTTCCCTTTTTAACCGACTTCAAAAAAGGAGGAGGTTCTCAATTCGTCGGAATCTTTTTTTTTTTTTATGTATGTTCCCCGATTTCTCGAAGACGCCTGGACCGATTTGGAAAATTTTTCTTTTGTTAGAAAGGGTATACTTTCCAATTGGTCCCATGATCATCAGGTCAGGATCTGATGGAAATCGAGAATCCCAGGGAAATCGAGGGCAACCTTCAAATTTTATAGGCACATAGTACCATTTTCATATATTTTCTAAAGCTGTTCAAGTATTTGCATCTGATAATCATCATCTCAGGTGGATGAGCTGATGATGGAAGGTACAACTCCTCAACGGCTTGGAGTAGGCATCGACTGATTTAGTTTGTGTTCGCATATCTCTGGAACTACAAGTCCGATTTAAGTA
The DNA here is from genome assembly GCA_950005045.1 of Agrotis exclamationis. Taxonomy (NCBI): domain Eukaryota; kingdom Metazoa; phylum Arthropoda; class Insecta; order Lepidoptera; family Noctuidae; genus Agrotis; species Agrotis exclamationis. The sequence goes on from OX465424.1 coordinate 2,851,804, forward strand.
ATTCTTTTTTGTTGTACTAAGTATTGTTTAACTTACGGAATAGTGCAAGTTTCATCAAAATCGGTTAAGTAGTTTTTGAGATAGGGTATTTTTGTGCACTTGAGAGATAATGATTTATTTGACAAGAATTTGAGTTGAATATTTAAACTAAAAAGAGTAAAATAAAAAACTTTTTAAAATAAAATGTAACCGCCTTCAAAAACAACCACAAAAAAGGGTAAAATAACCTACAAAATAACTTTTCTTTCAGAAGTCGGTGGCAAAAAAACAATGAAATGAAAAAAACAAAGGCACCGACTTCTGAAAGAAAAGTTATTTTGTAGGTTATTTTACCCTTTTTTGTGGTTGTTTTTGAAGGCGGTTACATTTTTTTTTTAAAAGTTTTTTATTTTCAAAAGTTTTTTTGTAGATGTCTACGACTAGGACCGATCCTCGCCATAGTCTTTGTTTATCTGGGTTGTCTAAGCAACCTTGCTACATCGTCAACCATCAGCCAGATAGGTCATGGTCAAACACGGATCTATCGCTAAATAAAAAAAAAAACATGAAAAAATCACAACAAGCAAAACCAAGCGTTGCAGTAAGTTTTTTACCAACCCAAAAGATTATCAGATTAATAAATTAATCAATTTTATGAATAAAAATTTTCTCATTAAAGTCAATAATAGAAACTTTCAGTTGTTGGTACTTGGTGTGCATCATGAGGTCCTTATTGCTTGCTTTATTCTTTATTACTATGGCTATTTATTATGTTCAATCGTATCACCATCGAACTATAGATCAGTGTAAGTACTAGATACGTATTATGGCTGATGGTATTTAGACTAATCTGTCAAATTCCAATCGCTGTCAATTTTGAGGTGACAAATTAAACGATACACGTGCATTTCCAAATTTTTGAAAATTATTTGGCGAAAAGTGGCGCCTTATTTATCATACAATCGTCATTGTTGTCAAAAACCTATTAAAACTTGTTGTCTGCATACGTTTCTCTTTTGTTGTCTGTACTAGGTTGGTACGCTAAGCTTTAGTTAATTCATTAAAATATATTTTACAGATGACGAATGCGAAAATGATGAACAATGCCAAGAGATGAGTCAGAATTGCTTCTGCTTGCTGGAGTATGACGATGTCCAGCGATGCCAGTGCATATCTTAGAGTTCTACGTGTCGTATCCACAACCATAATATGTATCACACTGAGCTGAATAAAATGTAGCAACAATCAAAATACTTATTTATATTTAAACTTTTATGGCCTCAACCAGCCCAGAAGAAAAAATGAGATCCAAGAAGAATCCAGCTCAACCAGAAGGAACTGGAACTCCTGCGCACCTACGGATCACAGTAAAACTATGTATTTGGCGCCGGACTTCGACAGGATGGTTTTCTCCAGTGTGACACCACAGGTTACAGTCTACGGGTAGCCTTTGGTGTCGTGACCTGGTGTGGACCGCTAGAAAGTTTACGGATCTTTAGCTTTTCAAAATCCGCAACTCATCTAATATATAAAAATCAATGCCACTTTACGTTGTAATGTTATAACTCAAGAACGGGCTCACCTATCAGAACCAAATGTTTAGGCTTTGTTCGAACTATTTAGTAGATGCTTTATGTGAAGTTTGCACAAAATCGGACGAGCGGTTCTTATATACCCGTGCGAAGCTGGGATGGGCCACTAGTTTTTCCATGTTTTCCTGATTTGCTTTGTGTTTATTCTCTATAAGTAGTCATAAGTGAGAGTAGTGGTGTCGAACAAGAAAGACGGTAGATCGCGAAGTAAAGCCAGGCGGCTTTACTTCGCGATCTACCGTATACCGTTCTACCTGTCGCGGTCCATTGCAGACAGGCAAATAGAGCGTGTGCTCTATTTGCCTGTCTGCAATGGACCGCGGCATTATAAAGAATAACATACCAGGTACGCACCTGGTATGCTATTCTTTATAAGAAATGTATCGCTGGACTATACAATGTGCTCTTCGACGAGACGGCTTTGAAATCGTCCAAACGTGTAATAGACTAGTATTATATTATCTGTGACTATACTATAGTCCCTGTTTTTCGTGATCGCTGAGTCTGCCCCGTCACAAGGCTGTGTTTGTAGAGAATAGCATTGCTGCAACAGTTCGCTGTTGTTCCAGTTAGCTGAGCCAATGACATTGAGCACTCGCCGTGGTACCACAAAAACAAACTGTTAACCACTTGTCTAAAGAAAGTATAACTGCAAAACGACCCTTATGTATATCAACATCAAATGCTGTTTTGACGTTGTCATATTTTTTTAAGACAAGTGTTCAACAGATATTTTAAAAGAGTAACCATGGAGTTTCTTGCCGGTTTTTCTCCATGGAACGGCCAACCCGAACCTTGCCAATTTTTTTTTCTTCTTGACGTTTTATAAGTGCCCATTGAGGCCCATGTAAGATAAAATATTTTGATTTTGAGTAAGTAGTTTAACTTTTTTAACGTACCCGGTCCACAACACAGAATACATTCTTAGTGGGGCAAAGCTTAAAAAAAACTGTTTACTACCAAAGTCACCTACATAATTCAAAAAAATACATGTGGCACTCGGTGACTGCCGCGATGAAGCTATTGCATAACATTTTTTTTTTTTTTTAAATAATAAAATCGCTTTATTTAAAACGTTTGTGGTGCACTACGAGAATTTTTAGGTTTCATTGTGAAAACTCCTTTTTTAGCTGGCCGTTTAGAATCAATAAGAAAAAGTAAATTGTTTTATGACGGATATTTTTATGATTGCCGAAGTCTTCCGAACACTGTAGTAAACTCTGCCCGAACTGAAACGACGTGCTGTCAAATGTGGTCAGGTTTTTTCGTTAGGTTTTTCGCGCCCGCCGCGCTCAGAGCCTGCGATAAAAGCTATGCAATAGCTTAAAAATGTTACAAAACTAGCGACACAATACCATCGACCAACCTGTCTACCCACAACCTAACCACGAATTCCAGCTACCTACCTAATTCAATCTCAAATTTAATCTAGAGCAAACTTGGTAGCATTTATAATCAATTTATATACTATAATATGATCATGTTTTTATTATATATATTATAAATATCTGTGAACACTTGGTACCACTGTTTAGTAAGCTGATATCACTAGTCATCATGAGGTGTTTATTTTTTGGTCTGCTTTTAACTATTGTCTTAGCGGTTAATGTGGCTGCCTTTAATTTGATATCAGTTGATCCTCGAGCCACTTCACGTAAGGAATATTTTAAGCATTTTTTTTTGGTTAGATGAGGCCTGTTTTTCGTACCTGACTACTCTGAGAAGAAACAGCCTAGACAAACTCAGAGGTCAATGTCTCTTTTAATGAAGTGCAGACATTATTTTGGACAAGACATACGAGAACCATGTAGGTTAGTGTCTGAGATGGTCTTTTGAAGAAAAGACCACACAGATTTGAGTGGACCTGTCCAGTCAGTGCAAGTATTTGTCAGCTCGACTATTAACTCAAGGTCCTCTACTATCTACGTAGGTACATAATTATTCTTTACATTGCGTGTGAGAGCCTATGTATTTTATCTGGTATCCAAATAAAATTCGATTGCGAGGTCAAAACTGTTGAATCAGAAGGTCGCAGGTTCGAATCTTGCTCGTAATCAATTTTTCTTTCCACAAAAAAGATTAAAGAGGAACAATATAGTCCCTCCATTGAAAAGGCCTGCGTATGTTCGAACTCGGTGGTGGGGGACTGTCAAATGGATTGCAGCGCGATGTGGCAGAAACAACTCAGAACTTTCGTTACCGACGTGTGTCACTATGAAAAAACTAGCCGAAAATGTTCATAGGTATATCTTATAAGTCCGGAAATAATGTGGTATGTTTATTGTGATGAATTCATCAGCCGTCAGGGTCGTTGCGTAGTTCGTTTAAGCGCATCACACACGGCTAAAATACTATAATATTTTATCTTAAGATGTTATATTAATATACGAGTATCTTAGGCCATCACAGACGACGAAGATACTCGTACGATACTATAATATTTTATCTTAAGATGTTATCTTACGATATATTTTGTATCTTAAGATGTTATCTTACGAAATATATTGTATTTTAAGATGTTATCTTACGATATATTTTGTATCTTAATATGTTATCTTACGATATCTTAAGATATTATCTTACGATGTATTTTACATCTTAAGATACGAATATCGCTCTCTATCTTACGATACGAAAATATGAAATATATATTTTATATATTATCTTCGTCATGTGTGACCGTCCATTGAATAGTATGGCGAACTATATAGTATCTTAGCCGTGTGTGAAGTGCTTAATGGCCTCGTAGATGCGGCCATAGCTTTTATTTAATAATAAATTCTTGTATTTTACAGCACCGCAACCATATAACCTTTGCACATCGCACTCGGATTGCCGATACTTCACTGATGACTGCTTTTGCGGGCTTGGGACTGACGGCCTCAAACATTGTTACTGCGTAGGAACACTCCCATAGGCCCATTACTTCCTCGATTCCTGAAGTCGGTTAATTTCAGTACAGTAAACGTGCTTGCCAAACTTTTTTTTTGTTTTTTTTTTTAATGTACCAGCTATTCTATAAAGGTGTTGGATGAACAATAAATGAAATGGTTAAGAACATTGTTTAGTTTTTTTAAGTATAAAATAATTATATGTACTGCTTAGCTTATGTTTAACTTTTTTTATTGTGTTAAAATATCCAGGGCAGGACGGGAGGGACTGTCAGACTATTACTGACTGAAATCCACGGTGTTCCTTCAATAGCCCTTTACGTCCCGGGGTTTAGCTTGTTAGTCCCGTGAACCCGGCAGGCTTTGGCCCTCTAAGAGGGGCCCCGTCATTGTGCTGACAGCTCTTTGGGGTGCGCGTGGAACACGCGTCGACCATGGGGCATGGTCCATGATTGGACAGCGAGTCGGTGGCCCAAGATCGTCTTGCGACGTCCGTCGCCGTGGGCGTCTACCACTGCGGACCACGTTTACTAATATGAAATACTTCACAACTAATATACGCTACCTCAAAAAACTTGAGCCATGCGATATCGAATACCCAAACCTTTGCTTGTCTCGCTAATTAAGTGAGGTAAAGACATTGTTCAATTAACACCAGTAATGTTGAACAATGATTAATAAAAAATATTAATTAAAACGTATTTCTCCTTCAATTTCCTATTAATAATCGATAGAAATTAATAAATTGCCAGTATATTAAAGCCAATTGTTTTTCATTATGAGGTTCCTCCAAGTCGCTCTGTTTTTCACGTTTCTGATGCTGGCCTGTGATGCACAAACTACTCGCCCAAGGGCCATTAAAGTTCGTAAGTATTTTTAGTACGGGTTGAACACTGGCGTATTGTGTAATATAATTTGTGTGAAAATAATAAATTCAGCACCCGTAACATGGCTGAAGTGGCAATGGGCAGGCCATATTGCTCGCAGAGCAGATGGCCGATGGGGTCGAAAAGTGCTAGAGTGGAGACCGCGGACTAGCAAGCGCAGCGTAGGACGTCCACCAACGAGACGGACAGACGACCTTATAAAGGTCGCCGGAAGACGCTGGATGCAGGTCGTTTCCAACCGGTATATGTGGAGATCTAAAGGGGAGGCCTATGTTCAGCAGTGGACGTCCTATGGCTGAGATGATGATGATGATGATGAACATGGCACCGTAAAAACGGGACTTACAGACGGAAGAAAAAACAATTAAGAATGGCAATGTGTGAACAATAGCAAATGTTTCTTTTTTTCATATCATATTCGTGCAAAACGAATTGTATAGAAATACCGATAAAATATAAGATCTATTCTTGGTAGAATAGAAATAGAAGTTTGGTTATGATGCGCGTGCAGATTACACCTAAACAACGTGATGATAAATGATCTTATGATCTCATGTTATGAGTAATGCTTCGCTTCCTACCGTTAATTCCCATTTGTCACCCATGGTGACGATTGGGAAAAAAAAACGCTTTTCCTCACTGTTGACTGACTGGAAAATATTATAACTTTTTTTGTCTTTTCTTCCAAACAATTCTGTTAGGCGCTTCAAGTAAGTCACTAGCACGAGCGTGTTCTTTGTTGTAGAAGAATTATATAAGTAGGTTTCATTGTGAAAAATTCCTTTTGTTGCTGGCCGTTTAAAATCAGTAAGAAAAAGTAAATCCCTCTTCGTACCGTTATGAGCACGTCTGTCCGTACCTTTATGATTGCCGAAGTCTCCCGAACTGAAACGACGTGCTGTCAAATGTGGTCAGGTTTTTTCGTTAGGTTTTTCGCGCCCGCCGCGCTCAGAGCCTGCGATAAAAGCTATGCAATAGCTTAATAACATATTTATGTCCAAGGGAATTGTATACTTTGCTAACGATGCTTTGGATTTTGATTAAAAATCAGCGTATTTACAAGTTGCCAATAAACGAGAACATTCACTTTATTTTTGTCTATTAGAATTATAGAATTATATACATACGTATACGATAACTCACTCAGGGTTTCGCCTCTGGTATTTCAGTACATAATTATCAGCCAGAGTCTATTTTATTTGATTCGAGTGGCCCTTTAATATACGCTCTAAGTCTTCGATCATTAAAAACAACTAGATACAGAATCAGCGACAAAAAACATCCTCACCAAAAGAATGACCAAATCAGAGATCGGTCATCCTTTTGGTTTAGTACTGTTCTAACGCTCGGAACGTAAACATGCCTCCGTGCTCGTTTAAAAATTGCAAAAATCACTCTTCCAGGACCGAAAAAGGATAGAATTTGATTTTTTCAGTAAGCAAATATATAATAACTATCACTGTACTATAAATACTGATATTTCGTCAAGAAATCGCCGAAAAACATTTATTTTAAAATTGACGTAATTATCAGCAGGGTTTATAAAGCACCTGAATTGAAAAGACTTTTACTAAACCACAGTTCATATTGTCGCATGGCTGCTTGATTTAGTCGGGTAACATGTGTTGATTCGAGTCGCAGTCGTAAAATTTAATGTGTTTTATGTCCGTTCTAAATCCGACTTTAACTCATTCGAATAAGGTTTAATTTCTATTGGCATAATATGTTGGCCAGTTATGTTTCTTTCTGTTTTCTTTCTATTTTACGAACCTACTTGAGGACAGTTTTAAGTTCGTTTTTGTACGGGATTGTGTATCTAGTTATTTTTAATGATCGAAGCTCTAAGTCTTGTTTTATCTTACTTTTTTGTGCTCGTAAAATGTGTAGTTTTATTTTTATTTGTAATTAAATGTTCGACTTTGAGTGAGTTTCAAAAAATTAAAACTCAAACATATCTCGAAAACTATTAAATTTCGGCCAAACATATGTTTAATTTGTTGCATTTTGGCTCTCCTATCAACTCCTGACGGACATAATATGTCAAATTACGAGTAAACCTGTATAAAATTTGTTAATAAATAATAGAATTTTAACAATAATTAGCTGCTGTTCGAACAACTCGCCCTTAGTAACTTTAGTAAACCTTGGAAACCGACCAATGATTAATGGATGTGTGTTTTTTACAGCTGTCACCTGCTATTCACACGCCATGTGTAACACTAAACAAAAAGGTTACAAATTTTATAAGTGTTATTGCAGGGGTCTGGGATTTAGCAGCTACTTCGGTGTATGTGATTGTAGATTACGCGATTTAATCAATCCGTAAAAATAGATCGTATGATTTAATTAATTCTTCTTTTTTGTCGTTGAAGATTTCATACTCATTATCGCATTATTATCCTGGAACTAAAGAAATGAAAAATAAGGAGCAACAAAAAAAATGCTGCAAGTTTAAATTTATTACAGTTCACATATTTTCCTACGAAGTTTTCTTCTAGAAAAAATGAAATAAAAGGCAAATAAAACTTGTATTTTAACAATAAAGATTACTATTTGTTTTATTTCCAATCTACAGATCTGAAATGAAGACAGGCCTGTTGGTCTAGTAGTTAGTGACTCCCACCCAGGACAAATGTTTGTGTGATGAGCACCATCATTTGTTCTGTGTCTGGGTGTAATTTATCTATAATATTTATGTATTTAGAAATATATAAGTATGTTTATCAGTTGTCTAGTACCCATAACACAAGCTCTGCTTAGCTTGGGACTAGATGGCGTTGTGTGCTAGTTGTGGAATATTATTATTATTTTTATACGCCTTTAAACATCTCGGGATCATAGGATCTCGGACTTTTGAATGGCGTGCCAACTGCCAGGAGCCGAAGCCATCTTGCAGAGGCACGTTACGTATTTTAAACGAAATGAGGCCCCAACCGGCGATTATCCCTGTGTGCACTATGCCAGTATATCCAAGGACAACTCCCAGCTGGAGTTGGACTAATTGCGAACTGTGGAAACAAAGGACAGGGTTATGGCGTTTGGTGGGTTTGGTGGACTGGTTATTTATAATTATGGAAAAACTATGGCCCCTGCCTAATCAATGTTTTATATACATAGACACTATGGCAGGGAGTGACTTGCACACTCAACAAATGGGCCCCCAAATATATCACTAGCACTAGGTGGCGTAGCGACAAGGGGGTAACATATCCTGAGGTGCTTGAGGAGTGGAGAGGTATTCCACGGTTCTCAGAATCGACCAGGAATCCGGAAGTATGGTCGATCCCTACAAACACTGGAATACTTCCTTCCTCCGAGCACGTTTGCTCTTGCGAATCTCCACTCTAGCCAGCCAATAAAGGCAAGAAAGAGGTGGGAGATCTGTTCCTCGTCAGTTTTCACTCTGACCGGCCAAAAAAGACAAGCCAGAGATGAGGAACAAGATATCTCCCGGGAGATCAGGTCCTTGGGGTCACAACTGCCCAACAGATCGCCACAAGCTGCACTGCAGTTAATTATTATATCCTTTATTCATTAAACTGTTTTAACATTTTAAAATATTTTAAATAAAAAACAAAATGATATAGGTAAAACATTTAAAAATATAAAAAAATAGAGATCCGCCGGTGTGGGAGCAGGGTCCAAGCTACCGGTGGTTAGGGCTCCAGAGACAGGAACCTCCTCACAATGCGAGCCGTATCAAGGAGTACTGCCTTCTGAATCAGGCCCTTGATCCAACCCACTAAGGAGAGCCTCGAATGGTGTTCGTCGAGGCTCTTTGCCATCAGACCATTGGCAGTAACGACAATCGGCACAATGATAGCCGAGTTCACATTCCACATGTCGACAACCTCGCGCGCCAGGTCGAGATATTTGATTTGTTTATCTTTCTCAGCTTTTACGAGGTTCTCAAAATCAAAATCAAAGCGTTTATTTCAAGTAGGCCAGTTACAGGCACTTTTGAATTGTCATAGACAAAAATATAATTAAACACTAAAAAGTTATGGTGCTACAGTCCCAGTCACAAGACATGAAAACTGTGAAAGTACTGTAGATGCCCATTCCAAGAAGTAGATCTCTATGGAGAAGAACGGGCAAGAAACTCCATGGACACTCTTTTTAAATCGCCAAAATTATTACAAAACCTTTGTTACATCATTCATTTTGAGATGATACATTATGTGAGAACGATGTAGCAAGTTAAAAGTGTCCATAGTAGAAAATTAAAACAAAGACAATTCAGAAACAAACAAAATGATCAATAGATAGTTAAAATAAACCGTGGCAACTAAGAGATGACCAGTCCCAACTGACAGCGCCCGTTCACGAACATGACACATGTATCAGCACCATTCAGCTCAACCATTTTGAAGGGAGCTAAATGATCCGACACACGCGCCACCATCAGCGAGACATTTGAGTGAGCATGACATACTCTCAACCGCCAGGGTTATTCAAGTCAATAAGAGACGTAGGTACTCAGTGAATGATAGCTCCGAGGAATATAGTACTCACACAATGCTGGCTATGAAACTATATAATACTAGGATGATTGAATCTATACAATGCAAATACAGTTGTACAATCTTCATCAGCTCCAACAAGAATATTAAATAAACGCTATCAATATTTATCCTACACTGTCAGGTGGAGCAGGACCAGCATGGAGCCAAGCATTATCATCAGCAATATAATCGCTTAGTTTATAATAAGCCAGCTTACATAGTGTGCTTTTAATACATGATTTAAATTTAGTCTCATTCAAATCAAGAACATTTTGTGGTATTTTATTATAGCACTTTAAACAGTATCCCATGAAAGAATAGTCCACTTTGGCGAGTCTGAAGCCCGGCTGAACTAACTGATCCCTATTTCTAGTGTGATAGTTGTGTCTGTCACCTCTCTTACTAAAAAGATGCAGATTTTTCCTAACGTACATTATATTTTCATAGATGTATTGACAAGGTACTGTCATAATGTTAATTTCCTTAAACAGTTCTCTTAGAGAATCGCGTCTACGGAGATTGTATATGGCCCTGATGGCTCTCTTTTGCAGGATGAAAATAGATTCGATGTCGGCAGCCCGCCCCCACAATAAAATGCCATAAGACATGATACTGTGAAAGTAACTAAAATAGACGATTCTAGCAGTATCTACATCGGTAAATTGACGGATTTTTCGCACAGCGTATGCTGCTGAACTTAGCCTCCCCGCAAGAGTTGTTAAATGGGGACTCCATTGAAGCCGTGCATCAAGCGTAATCCCCAGGAAAACTGTTTTATCGACAAATTCAAGTATTTCTTGATTCAATACTATATCATAATTTGTGCTTTTAACATTTGGTAAAGCAAATCTTATACATTTGGTCTTTTTTCCATTTAATACTAAATTGTTTGCAGTAAACCAGTCATGTACCTGACGTAAGGCATCATTTACGTTGTCTAGATTTTGGGCCCGTCTATTTATCTTAAAAATGAGGGAAGTGTCATCAGCAAATAACACCATATTGTGAGGTTGGTTTTTTAATAAATAGGGTAAATCATTAATATATACAAGAAAGAGAAAAGGACCCAATATTGAGCCTTGCGGAACCCCCATTTTTACCTTTAAACCTTGTGAATTCACACCATTTATCTGAACTTGCTGCTGTCTATGACACAAATAAGATTTTACCAAACTAATTGCAAGTTTACTTAAACCGTAGTGCTCAAGTTTAAAAAGCAAAGTATCGTGATTTACGCAATCAAATGCTTTGGAGAGGTCACAGAATATTCCTATAGCGTCTTGTGCCTCTTCCCATGCAGTAAATATGTGCTTCAATAAGGTGACACCGGCGTCAGTTGTACAACGTCCCTTGGTGAAACCATACTGTTGATCATGTAAAATTTTATTGGTGTTAAAATGGTTAAGCATCTGATCAAGCATTACCTTTTCAAAAACCTTGCTCAAACGGGCAACACGGATACTGGTCTATAATTATTAGTGTCTTTAGTGTCTCCGGATTTAAAAAGAGGTATGACTTTACTGAATTTCATTAAATCCGGGAAAACTTCTTGGTCTACACACAAATTAAATATTAAAGCCAAGTATGGTGCTATAGTCTCTACTATGGAAGTACAAACTTTTATCGACATTCCCCAAAGATCTTCTGTTAGCTTAATTTTGATTTGTTCAAAAGCTTTAATAACCGTCATGGGGTTTATGTGCTTAAATACAAATTCAGCCGAGCAGCCAGACACGTTTGCCTTTAATAAAGAAATTGCGATATCGGGAGAGGAGTTTAGAGCCTCCGGGGTCTTTAATGGTATATCAGTAAAGAATTTTACAAATTCTTGGGCTACATCCCGATTTGAACTTATAGTACCGTGTGGTGTCTCCAACGTATACTTGGTGCTACGTGTTTTTTTCCTGCCAGTCTCGTCATTTATTACTTTCCAAACTGTTTTGATTTTATTATCTGATGTTTTGATTTTATTATGTACATGGCTTTAGCAGCTTTGCAAGTATTTCTGAACACTTTCGAGTATGTAGAAACAAACTTGTTAAAAGTTTCAGTGTTGATGTAAGGCTTAAGGCCATAGAGCTCAAATAGTCTTTCCCTACTTTTTCTTATACCTGCAGTCGCCCAGTCACTAAACACAAATTTAGGGCAAATAGTTTTAGTCTTTTTTTCAAAAGATTTATTGAATTCGGTGTGAACTATTGAAAAGAAACTGTCGTAAAATTTATTAACTCTAATGTCGTCCACACTAGGGCTCATAAAACTTAATCTGTTGAATAGGGAATTATTAAATTTATTTAATTTGTTAGTTGTTATTTTTCTATATGAAATCTGAACTTGTTGTTTAATTGTTTTACACCTAAACGTTACCGTTTGTCCACTATGATCAGACGGCAGACAACTAACTATTGCTTCATCCGAATAATCACAATTGCAGAAAACATTATCAATACAAGTAGCAGAAGTTGGAGTCACCCTAGTAGGTTCCATAAAAATATTGGTCAAATCAAATGACTTAAAAAGATTTAATAAACTATTACTATTTAAATTTTCTTCCAAAATATTGATATTAAAATCACCACAAATAACTGCGGATTTATTACTGTCTGCAAGCTTTACTAGGACATCTTCCATTACTGATTCGAATAAGGAGAAATTTTGATAGTTTGGGGGTCTGTACACACACACTATTACATGCCTATCTAGCTCAACACAGGACAGTTTGATACAATGTTCAACAGAGAGACCTACTATGTCATTACGTTCTTTACATTTTATAAATCTTTTTATTAATATTAAGGAACCTCCACGCAGCATAGATCTACGGGTAAAACAACTGCCCACAGTGTAGTTATTATAATTAATTAACATTTGGTAATCCTTCAACCAATGTTCGGTAAAACAGATGATGTCAAACATGGTTTTTTCTAAAAATAATTCGATTTCCAATAATTTCGAAGAAATACCTTGAATGTTCTGATGGAGTAATTTCAAGGTATTCTGAGGCCCTTTTTTTAAACTAAATAATTGATTGCAAGAAGATACATTGTCTTTAGGAGATGCTATATTGCTAATGGTACCTTCTTTTGTCTTACTTACAAGTTTAAAGGAAAATAAATACTATCCGGAGGGAGCCCCGGGACTCCCATGCCATCACCAGGCAAAAATATCCTAATACTAGTAGTCCCACCTTGAGATTGGGAATCTTCCATGGTGACACATGGATCCTCCTTCGTACAACTAATACTATTACTAAAACTACTACTATAAATATGTACACAACAAGACGAAGACATACTACTTATGTCTGAGTAAATATTAAAACTTAATAGACTAGCTATTATATGTCTATATCTAATAGGCAGATATGCTGAATCCTGGGTCGACCTAAGTTTATCAACAACATTGTTGATGTCTAAACATAGAAGTTTGTCACTATAATGAGTTGCTAAGAACTGTACATGCTTGTTCAGCCTATGTATATGATTGTTTTGTTTATTTGACAACTTCTCAAAATAGGGAAAAGCACACAAAATAATTTCCGTGTCCGGTGAGGACCTGCGTCATGCGGTAGGTCAGGACGCCGTGACTCCTATCCAGCCACTCCTCAAAGAAGGGTCTTACCGCCGCGATTGCGGCGTGCCCGGTTGTGGAGGCTTGACTTTTTTTTTTTTTTTTATCGTGGTAAAATCATCAAATGAGTCCTCCCACCCCGGGCAGGGCGGGAGGGACTGTCAGACTTGTACTGAATAAAATCCACGGTGTCCTAATAATTAATTATTATAATTAATTAATTAATAATTAATTATAAATTTTTAAAATTAATTAATGATTTTAAAAATTTTTAAAATTAATTTGTTCAGCCCAAAAATACGAGTCCATGCTTTAAATCAATGTATGTTGACTATGACCCAGCGATTTATGGTATGGGTCTATAATTGCTCTATGAAGGACGCCATCTTTGTCATCACTCGGACCGGAAGCGAACCACTTGTCAACCAGCTCTCGCCGCGAGCGCACGTACATTGTATAAGATGTAGCGAGACCGGGTTCAGGTCGCACCGCCATTATACGCGTGACCGCGTGTTCAGTTAATTCAGTTAATTCCCCGGTAACCGCAGTCAGGTTTGAGCCGTCCCGCAGAGGAATAGTGTTCGTATCGTAAATATAATATCAGTGGAACTAGTCAGTGGTGTAATTTAATCCAACCCGTTCATCCTCATCGTCACCGGTCAACCGTGCTAAGAGCACGCTCTCATCACATCATCTCATCATCAGTCGTGCAGCGGGGCTGCGCGGCGTTTCAGCCGGAAGGCTGTGGTGGCCCATAAATCTTCATCACATCGCCAGGCGGTCCGAGCAGTCAGGGCTAGACCGCCCACGTCAAACACCCCGCATGTATCGCGACTCAGGGCGAGTTGCGAACATAATTAATGATTAAATAATTGTTATATTTATGCAAAACAGCTAAAGCTATTCATATTAGTAATAAAATAAAATCAGCCGATGATAAAATCAAAACAACTTGGAAAATTATAAATAATGAGACAGGTAGGAATAAACAGCGCAATAACGAATTTAATTTAGAAACTGCACATGGTCCTATAAACACAGATATAGAAGTAGCTCAGGAATTTGAAAAGTTTTTTTCGAACATTCCTCATAAGACAACTGAGTCTTTAAATTCGTCACCCGCACTCTCGGCTGCCTTACTTAGAAATAATGTAAAGGCTTGTCCGATGGAGTTTAGGTTTCGGCACACAAACCCCCAAGCTGTGATTAAAGCATTCAAAGATCTTAAAATTAAGTCAACAGAAGATCTCTGGGGAATGTCTGTGAAGGCCTGTAAATCTATAATAGAAACCGTTGCGCCTTATTTAGCTTTTATATTTAATACCAGTGTAGACCAAGGAGTGTTTCCGGATCTCATGAAGCATAGTAAGGTAGCTCCACTTTTCAAATCGGGTGATTGCAAAGATCCTAACAATTATAGGCCAGTGTCAATTTTGCCAGTTTTCAGTAAAGTGTTTGAAAAGTTAATGCTTGCACAAATGCTATGTCACTTCAATAAAAACTCCATCTTTCATCATCAACAGTTCGGTTTCACCAAAGGTCGTTGTACAACTGACGCCGGTGTTACCTTATTGAAGAACATTTTCAACTCCTGGGAGGAAGCGCAAGATGCCATAGGAATCTTTTGCGACCTCTCAAAGGCATTCGATTGCGTAAACCACGAAACGCTTTTGCTGAAACTGGAACATTATGGAATTAAAAATAAAGCTCTTGATTTACTAAATTCATACCTAAGAGATAGACAGGTTAAAGTTCAGATAAACGGTATAAACTCACTAGGAGCTGAGATGACTATGGGCGTGCCTCAAGGTTCTATTTTGGGTCCATTCCTTTTTTTAGTCTATATTAATGATTTACCCCACTTACTAAAAAATCAACCACAGATGGTGCTATTTGCAGATGACACATCGTTAATTTTTAAAATAGATAGACGTGCACAAAATCTAGACACTGTTAATGACTGTATTTCTAAGGTTCAAAATTGGTTTACTCTTAATAATTTAGCTCTCAATGAAAAGAAAACTAAATGTATAAGATTCACTTTGCCAAATGTTAGAAGTAGCGATTGCGACATTTTATTGAATGGAGAAAAATTGGAATTTATTAATCAGACAGTTTTCCTGGGAATCACGTTAGACGATAAATTACAATGGGGCCCCCATATAGAATCTCTAGCGGGGCGACTAAGCTCAGCCGCTTATGCTGTTAGAAAGATAAGACAGTTAACAGACGTCGAAACTGCGCGTTTAGTTTACTTCAGCTACTTTCACAGCATTATGTCTTATGGCATTCTACTGTGGGGGCGGGCAGCTGACATTGAGTCCATTTTTATTTTGCAAAAAAGAGCTGTCAGAGCAATTTACAATCTACGTCGTCGCGAATCTCTTAGGGAACTATTCAAAAAGATTAATATAATGACAGTGCCTTGTCAATTCATTTATGAAAATATAATGCATGTTAGGAAAAATCTTCATCTTTTTAATAAAATAAGCGATAGACATAATTTTAATACTAGAAATAAAGATAAAATTGATCAACCTTATTTTAGATTGGCTAAAGTACAAAAATCTTTTATGGGGTACTGTGTTAAATGTTACAATAAAATACCTAGGGAAATTTTAACACTAAATGAAAGAAAATTTAAAAGTTACATAAAAAATACACTTAGTAAACAAGCATATTATAAATTAGAAGATTATATCCAAGATAAAAATGTTTGGAAACATGCTGGTCCTGCTCCATAGTACAATATAGGGCTTAAACAGAATCAAGCTGGTTGAAATTTGAATGCTCACACACTTCTTATATTGTATTTGTAAAAGAGCTGTAATTTCAATATTTTGTTAAAATGTGAACACCATGTACCTTTTTGCTATTTTTGTTTTATTTCTTATTATTTTAATTTTTTATAATATTTAGTGTACATTTTCAAGGTACATTGCTTTCACATTATTTATTTTAAATGATTGTAAAAATATTGTAAAACATTTTTAAAAAGAGTAAGTATGGAGTTTCTTGCCCATTCTTCTTCATACAACCTACCTTTGCGAATGGGTGTAGATTCATTCCCATCCCATCCCATTTCCTTAATTTTAATTATGCGACGTTTAAAAGTGCCTCTTTGATGGCCTAATTGAAATAAATGATTTGACTTTGACTATAATAATTAATGATTAATTAATTATTATAATTAATAATTAATTAATTATTATAATAATTAATGATTAATTAATTATTATAATTAATAATTAATTAATTATTATAATAATTAATGATTAATTAATTATTATAATTAATAATTAATTATTATTTCCTTTATTCATTTTCTATCATATTTAATACATTTTTAAATATTATTACAAAAAAAATAAAAACATTTAAAAATATAAAAAATAGGTGCCCACCAGCATCGGGAACAGGGTCCAAGCTGCCGGTGGTTAGGGCTCCAGAGAGAGGAACCTCCTCACTATGCGCGCCGTGTCCAAGAGAACTGCTTTCTGTATCAAGCCCTTGAGCCAACTGCACAATGAGAGCCTCTTAAGATGTTGGTCGAGGCTCTTCGCAATTAGTCCATTGACCGTAACGACTATCGGTACAATGACTGCTGAGTCCACGTCCCACATGTCGACAATCTCGTGTGCTAAATCAAGATACTTGATTTTTTTATCGTTTTCAGCTTTCACGAGATTCTCGTCATGCATGAGGGACGGTGATGTCAACAATCATTGCACGGCGCTCTCGGCGATCTACCACCACTATATCAGGCTTATTGGCTACAATAGTCCTGTCAGTGATGATAGATTGATCCCAATACAATATGGCATGACCGTTTTCAAGAACTGGGTCGGGCACATACCTGTAGTATGGTACTTCAGAATCCACAAGGTTGTACTGCAGGGCAAGTTGCTGGTGGATAATCCTAGCTACTAGATTGTGTCTGTGCAAGTACTCGCCGTTAGCAAGACGAGAACAACCGGAAACAATGTGTCTGATCGACTCACCGGGACGGTGGCATGCCCGACAGATGTCAACCGTACCGTCCTTGACAATATATTTCCGGTAATTGTTCGTCATGATAACTTCATCCATAATCGCACAGACAAAACCTTCGGTTTCTCCGAAGAGGTCACCGAAACGTAGCCAGGCTACAGATGACAAAAAGTCTACATCAGGCCCGTGAAGGGCCTTGTAGAACCTTCCGTGTAGCTCCTTGCTCTGCCATACCTCTCTGCGGTCTTTAGTATCCAATACCACAGGTTTGCGCCAGTTATCGTTAGCCAAGGAGAGCGGGGTAAGGCCTTTGTCCACTGAAACTACATCTCGATGCATCCCCACGTCGGCTTCAAGGAAGTATTCCCTGAGACTGCATACCTCGCGGTTGTGCAAGGTCTTAGCATTGAGTAAGCCACGGCCTCCACACTTCCGCGGGATATATAGTCTCATCACCGATGACCGTGGGTGATGCATCCGATTTGCAGTCAGCAGTGTACGGACCTTTCTATCTAGGGCGTCAAGTTCCGTTTGAGTCCATGTGAGTATGCCGAAAGAATACATCAGAACCGGCATGACCCAACTATTGAAGGCGCGCACCTTATTTCCGCCTGATAAATAGTTATTTGTGCAACAAGAGAGCAAAGTCGTGTTTTGCTGCGAGTGCTGATTTTGAATCCTGAGTGTGGCGAGGGATTCAAAGGCACGAGATGCAAAAAACTTTGCTCTCGTGTAACACACATAACTTTTCACTTCAGGAGCGAGAACACTTTAGGAGATAAAATAATAAACAGGAATAGATTGAAATAACTATTAACTTATTCAACTCTTAACGCCGCCAGCCACGAAATTTTATTCCCGCTCTTTTATTTAAATTAAGGCGTGTTCGGAAATTATAGCACCCATGATATTTTATTATTCAAAATATTTACGTAACATTATTGAAACTAGAAATAAATATTTACAGGTTAAATATCAGTTTTATTTGCAGTTAATACTTATTTTCGTTTAAATACTACGTAATACATATAAGTTAAAAATTCAATAAATGAAACTAAGATATAATTATCTTTTCACTTCAGTAGCTCAAACATGTAGGTTTTGCTGCCTGAAATCAGTGAGCAAAATGCGATTTTGCTCACTGAGTGAGACAAAGTAACTTTTTAATTTTTGTTTTCAGAAAGCCGCGAATATCTTATTCAGCCTTGGGGTAATCATACAATTCGAATTCCGATTTTGAATTCGACCTCAAAGACAACGCTCGGTTTGTACTAACTAAAGAAATTTTGCAAAAAGATAATTATGTCAGTGTAATTTATTGAATTTTTAACTTATATGTATACGTAGTATTTGAACGAAAATAAGTATTTACTGCAAATAAAACTGATATTTAACCTGTAAATATTTATTTCTAGTTTCAATAATGTTACGTAAATATTTTGAATAATAAAATATCATGGGTGTTATAATATCCGAACACGCCTTAATTTAAATAAAAGAGCGGGAATAAAATTTCGTGGCTGGCGTAAAGAGTTGAATAAGTTAATAGTTATTTAAATCTATTCCTGTTTATTATTTTATCTCCTAAAGTGTTCTCGCTGCTGAAGTGAAAAGTTATGTGTGTTACACGAGAGCAAAGTTTTTTGCATCTCGTGCCTTTGAATCCCTCGCCACACTCAGGATTCAACTTTAGAATCACTCGCTACGCTCGTGATTCAATCGTTGAATCCTTCGCTTGCTCTGGATTCAAAATCAGCACTCGCAGCAAAAAACGACTTTGCTCTCTTGTTGCACAAATAACTATTTTGCAAAATTTCTTTAGTTAGTACAAACCGAGCGTTTATCTTTGAGGTCGAATTCAAAATCGGAATTTCGAAAGGGCTGGTCTTTGTCCCTTTCTCTTTCAAGTAGCGGGAAAGAGATGGAGTGTAAATGTTTTAAATTGTATGAGGCTGAATAAGATATTCGTGGCTTTCTGAAAACAAAAATTAAAAAGTTACTTTGTCTCACTCAGTGAGCAAAATCGCATTTTGCTCACTGATTTCAGGCAGCAAAACCTACATGTTTGAGCTATTGAAGTGAAAAGACTATTTAACACTTTGTTCAGGCGGCCAAAGAAGCGCTCCCTCAATGTTTGCTTCATGCCAGCAACATTGATGCCCAATGATTCCGACATACCCAAATACTTATAGGTTTCGGTTGCTGAAAGGGATCTAAGGTTTATGGAATCTGAGAGTTGGGTGCTCTCAGAGTCCATAATTCCCCCTCGCCTTACATGCATGACCGCACATTTCTCCACACCAAATTCCATCATAATGGCGCTACTGAAGGTTTCAGTGATCTTCAGTAGCCCCATCAGCTGCGAATTGGTGGGGGCAAAAAGTTTCAAAATTATTATTATTATTAATGGTAATATAAAATAGATCATAATATCATAATCCATATTGAAAACCTACATAATATGATCATGTTCCGAATGACATACATGTGGAGAGCTTCACTCCTTCGCTGTGAATTGATGAATAGAAAAAAGTAGGAATGGTAATTTGTGCAGCACGTCTAAACTGGAAAGGTTAGTTATTTTTTTTTTTGAAAATTTAATACTGATTGGATTAACCCAATCCCATCCATTTAATATTCGAGGTTTAAAAGAAAAGAAATAAATGATTTGACTGTGATTTTGACTCTAAGGAAATTGAAAAGTGAGGGTAGGAGACTTGACATTTTTAGCGCCCTCCATGGATATTTATTACGTTTCTTGTTGAGTCATAAAATAATAAGAATACGGAACTCAGTCAACTTACACCGAATCGATGAAGTTGAAAGCTGCGGTCACACACAGCGACTAATCGAAGCGAATGCCTATTCGTACTCGCTGCGAGTATGCGCTTTGTTTGTGTGACAGGCTATTCGCAACGAGTTATCGCTGCGGTTTGAATTGAGCATGAGCGTGTTCAGATTTTACTCGCAGCGATTAGCTGCTGTGTATGTTCGATGCTTAAGATGCCCTTGGCCATGAGCCTGGTCATATCTGTTGATATAAACTTAGTGATGAATTACGAGATACGTCTGTCATGTGGGACCTACATTACAGGTATTACAGAACAATAGCGCATAAAGTATTTTAAGGCGCTCTCCTAACCGCGAGCATTCATCTGTAATATAACGATACAGATTCGAACATTTCATCAGTGAGTGAAGACAATCGAGCATCACAATGCACACATTTCTTATACTAAATGTACGCGAATGCTCGTCAGTCAAGGAGGTAGTATTGAAATGTAATGCTCAAAGTCGAACTATAATGTTACAGTACACGCGAATGCTCCCGGTGAGATAAAAAAAAAAAAAACAAAGTAATAACGAACTAGAAGAGAACTTAACTGATTATTCCAAGTTGTCTGGACCGATTTGGTTTGGTTTTTAATATTCCTGGTGTTCCCGTGGCTGCCTGCTCATAAGGTCAATACCTTATGTTAGTATTAGTTTCGGATGTAGACAACGGAACTCTAAGGGCCTATACAGTTTGTTGTCGCGATGCAGACGCGAAGCAAACGCGCGTTTGACGCGATACAAACGCGCGTATGAAGCACGGAAGAGGGGTAGAGTAGGGTAGGGCGGGGATAGTTGAGTAATTTTTCAGTGAAGCGGCTATAGGTCCTCTACCGTAAGCCTGAATGGGTTGTTATGCATTGTGATGGATTAGTAATTTATCCCTCTGTAAAAGTGTTTATAGTATTTATTCCTCAGAAGTTGCGTTTAAGAGCTACAACTGTTTAAATGCAGAAAGTCAGTCATGCTCAACATACCCCATAGATGAGGTAAGTTGAGCAAGAGTATGGGGCAAGTTGAGCACTTCGAATTTTTAGACTAGCCATGTGTTCAATGTTAACGAGAGAAGCAATAAAATAAGTGTTTGCCAATCAACTTGTGAACTCTTTAATTCTTTAATATTTAACAAAAAATGGAGTCAACCAAACGTCAGCGTATTTAACTATTGACTTTAGGATTAAATGCAGTCTTTCCGTTGTTTTTTCGACTTAAATATTTATGTAATTATCAAATATCGCCTAAATCTCAAAAGATAATAAGAATTAGATCTCAGAAATTTAATCGTCGTTGTCACAGATAAAATTAAAGCTACAGTTGCTCAACTAACCCCAACCCGAAATTTAAAAATAAAAGAGACGTTATTAAAAAACGTTAAGAATTATACCCAGAACCTCTGAACTTATCAAAAGTACAATAAATTTATGAAAGGTTAACACTTGTTTGATTGAAAACAGATAATATTTGACTGGTACAGAAGAAAATTTACGCTAAAAGATTTTTTTACTTTTTAGTCACAAAACATATAAGTTTCCTTCTCACTACTCCTTATTTCCGTTCTATGATGTCTGCGTGTAGGGTGAATAGTTTCGGAGATAACAAATTTCGATTGCCCATCTTACATCTATGCTTAACTAGCCCCGCTCTACCCTACGTAAACGAACAGAAGACGGGCAGATGAATTTATATATTATTATTTTAAAATATGACTGTATAAAAAATAATTTATTAAAAGATTTATAGTTTTACACGGATTTCTATTACTGTTCCTGTAATATATGTTTTTATAAATACCAAAGCATAAATAATGAATTTATGTTCGCTTTGCTCTTATTCAATTACCTATAAATACTGAAGTATATGAATACGTTGGCAGTGTAGTACCTACATGCCTGTGTCATCATGAGGTTCTTACAATTCACGCTGTTGTTCGCGACCCTAATGCTGGTTTTGAATGGAGTAAACGGCGCTGGTTTTGTCAGTGAGTACCTATTATCTAAAAAAGTGTTCAAAAGTTCTTAAACTATACAGGATAATTTTTAATTTTATTTTTTTACTGTGGCAAAATCATAAAATGAGTCCTCCAACCCACATTGTTCACGGAGAAAAAGAAATAGAAAAATTTGTTTATAACCATAGTACTTTCAGCTCATGAAATGTTAAGAGCGCGTATTCTGAAAGTTGGCAACGTCGCAAATAACTGTCAAATATTGACAAGTTTGAATTAATTTGGCTGAAAATAAAAAATATGGCTCTGTAGTGCACTAAAAAATTGATAAAGGAATGCAATTAAAACACTGAATTTGATGTTGTAACCGTTCCAGGTGTGAAAAAGGCATTTGGAAAGTTTCCAAATTCTTTTGTTACAGCTAAAACTACATATTCGGTGTTACGATATTAATTTTATTGCATTCCCTTATCAATTTTTTAGTGCACTACAGAGCCATATTTCTTATTTCCATACAGTAACATTGCCAAACTAATTTAAACTTGTTAATATTTGACAACTATTTGCGACGTTACCAACTTTCAGAAAACGCGCTCTTAATGTTTCACACGTTTTACAAAATGCCGACCGGGGTCGCGGGACTGTCTAAATAGGTTACCGCGAGTCTGGAACGTAATGACAATTGAAGAAACACGGTGAAATTTATTCAGTATGAGTCTGCAGCCCCTTCCTCTACACCCAGGATTTGAAGACACATTTTGATGATTTTAGTGCATTCAAAAAGTCTATAAAGTTTTGCAAATATTATCAGCATAGGTCGGAATTAGATAGAGTTATTCATGTACATGCACTGATTTCATACAGCGAAAGAATAAAGTGGATATGCCCTAAATCAGCAAAAAAATCCCGTGATTACTAAATGAAAAAGTTATTAAGTTTTACACAACTTATTTGTCTAATCTATCTCTGATGTTTTTATACTGTTTTTCACACGAAATTGTCTATAAGAAATCCCGGGAAGATCCTTATTAAGATCAACATTTCGATGCAAGTACCAGAATAACTCTACCTAATTCCGCCCTATGATTCTCAGTTAGGATTATTAAAAGCACCTATTATAATGAATGTATCTATTTTACAGACCCTTACTGCAATGTTAATGCTGATTGCAACCACGGTCAACCAACTCCTTGCTTCTGTATCGGAAAAGCACCTGCACCAAAAATGTGTGAATGCACTGGATTGCTCATCCCTGACAAGAAAGGGTAGAAATATTGTAATGTCGTCTACAATAAACTGAATGATAAATCATTCACCAATGTTTTATTGATTTTTAACTTATTTTTCTTATATAAAACAATTGAATTGCAAATAGGTACTTGCACCGAAATTAAAAAATATAAATATTATATTATTCAGTTTAAATATTCATTTTATTTCCTAGTTTAATTTTGTATAAAAAGTTTAAATCGTAAAATGAGAAGGCGGGGCAGGAGATATTGTCGAAAAACATGCTATTAGTGTCAATCACAGAGTGTCAATTCATACTAGCCTAGAGTATATGCATTAATCTAAAATGTAACATGGAAAATTAATTCACCTTTATCACCGCCTTGTAATGCACATCATTCTACTGAGAAAATTGAGAGGAATTTGTGAGATGACGAGCGTATTCTGAAAAATATGCGCGTCTTAATTTTTTTCTCAGTCGAAATATGTTAATTATACTGTGAAGATAAGGGCGTATTTGCTATGCTATGTTTTAAATTGACGCTTCGACACTTGAGTGTCATTTTTCCAAAGTTGCATCGCGAGCAGAAAAAATACAAAGTCGCAAAATAAAATCGGATATTTTAAATGCCTTTTTTGTGGTGGAAAAACCATCGAATGGGTCTTTCCACTGTACTCCACGCCACTGTGGTCCAGAATTAACAGTGAAAAGCGCCGACATTATAAAGCTCGACGTACTTATCCCGGAAAATACATTTAACTGTCTTGAATCCTGCAAAGAAATTAATCAGAAAATAATAGCGGAGTGTCGTAGTTTCCACTTCTGTCCACATCAATCAAGACTGTCAGATCTTACTGACTAAAACTCCACCCCGTTCATTCGGTTGCCCTATGCATTCCAGGTCCACGATATCTTGCTTAGACAGTCTCGCTACTTTAAAATATTAAGATTACTTTACGACGTTTTATATGTGATTGTTTTTTAACCGACTTCAAAAAAAGGAGGAGGTTCTCAATCCGGTCGGTATGTTTTTTTTTATTTTGATCAAAGAGGTATGTGTCCTTAGTGTCACACTGAATACAGAGAATAACATAACATAATGACTACAGAGAAATTAAATAACAATGGCCCTGTTTTGCTGTAAGTTGTATAAAAGAGTCCTAGGCTGAGGCTACACTAAGCAGCCATTTGCGATGCGACTGGAAGAGCGAAACGAGTTACACGTAGTATAGCCGATGTACGGTGTAGCCATATACATGAGCAATAAATAATTTGTTTTAATCGCTCATGTGTCGTAAATAGCGTCGCGGCCTAGTGTAGTCTCAGGCTGAGGCACAGCTTTTATACTGAAGAGACATGGCGAGGACATGTGGCAGTGTTAGATAATCAAGTTAACCCAAAATTAACCTAAGAGTTATGTCAGCATAGTGTTGTTTTTGTGGCAAAGGGAATTGCACACGTGCTTCCTGGCAACGTCACCGCATCGCCCCACTAAAGCTTAAGGCGCCGTCTCCATGAGCGAGAGAATCGCGGCGATAATATCGTCGTGCCACGTATTTCCATATACTCTCTAAGAACGCGTCTCCATACGGCGATGTTATCGCGGCGATGCGACGAGTGGCAATGAGCGGGCGTATATCGTAAGCATATCGCCGCGCGATCACTGCTTAACGTGGCGCTCTCGCAGAGAGCGCGCGGCGGACGCGCGTCGAGTGCGCTACCAGTAGCGAAACAAAACACGGCGATTCCGTTGCGAGTCGTGACAATACGCTGGCGGATTAATCGCTCGTCGTGGAGATTCTCCGACGATAGACGGACGGACTAGCCGCGATTCTCTCGCTCGTGGAGATGGCGCCTTACATAAACATAACGTTTCAAAATAATTAATTCCTACTATAAAATATATGCAAACATAAATAGATAGAAATATAAGGCGCTAGAATTAGAGGTATACCACTTAGTTACCCAATTTCTCACCATAATATGGTCAGAAATTGGGTAAAATCATCAAATAATAATAATAAATATTTTATTTCGGAATCATCCATATTTGTTAGTAACAATGCAAAACTGACGTACCCTGAAATATGTAGAAACCGAAGATCGGCTTGGCAAGTCTGCTACTTAGCTTTTTTAGGGTTGCGTACGTCCGAATACAAAAACGGAACCCTTATAGGATCACTCGTGTGTCCGTCTGTCTGTCGCTTACAGTCAATTATCTCCGAATCTACTAGACCGATTGAGTTGAAATTTGGTACACATATCAATTCCTGTGACCCAAGCACAGAGGTGTGACGTGAATAGATGAAATCTGTATGTGGGAGGTAATTTTTTGGGGGGGAGGGGAAAATTAAAAAAATAATAATTGAAAACTGCATCGTGTGACATATTGTAACAATTATAAAAGAAATTTAAGAAATGTTCTCATCATACGCATCGTCACACTTAATCTCGCATTTAATTAAGAAATGAATTATTGGAAATATTGGAGACGGGTAACGCCCTCTATTGACAAAGGCGCGAACTAATGGGAAATAGTTGCAGTTGATTCTGAAAAAATAAAATAGATGGCGTTAGAGTGTAACATATTTATTTTCTAAATTCTAAATAAAATATAATAATTACATAGATAAAATTCAAATAATAATTAATTGTAATAGATTTCAGTTGAATTAAGTTTAATTAAATACAGCATGGTCTGGGATCAAAGGGACTGGTTGCTGGTCTAAAAAAAAGTTAAGATGATGACGTATTGACGTGTAACTTTCGTTCTTTTTTTCTTGAGCAAGAGCACGCGATTGATTTGGAACAAAGAATAGTTTAATTAAATAAATTAATGACGCGGACAAGGCGTGGTACAGCGGCTAAAATGAAAGTGCATTAATATAAGGGAACCGCATAAGCGTATGTATTGATAATTATTTCCTGTTTTGTTACATTTACATAGCATCATTTTTCACCATGATTTTGTGTTGAAATGCTCATGGATTTCTTTTCTGATACTTTCAGGGTTTCAAACATTATTTAAAATATTAACAATTAATTAATTAAAAACGTCTTCTCAACTCGTGGCACATAATATGAAGTAATCTAGAACAAGCTCTGGTTCCAAGCCACGTGTTATATTCTACAAGTTACACAGGCTACAATGCCGTCTTCGTTGCATATCCACTGTTCGACCTGGATAGATGGTAGTATGTCCTACCTGAAGTAAGTGTTATTTCTATAACCTAACATTATAAGGAAGCTTGACAAATGCTATGTTCCTGTATCATTGAAGTGTGCACCAAGACATTAAATAGCTGAGAAGACGGAAGTATCTCTTTTATTTCAATCAACACCTCATGCGAACAGAACCCATAGTCTCATGGCAAATCTACGCTGGCAGCTGGTGGTAAGAGACGAAAGGACCTTACAATTGGACGCCCTACGTGTCGCATGAGGTCAGATTGGAATCTTCACTTCAAGATTAAGAGCTTGATCTGACTTAATTTGATTTAACCAATTGATTAGTAATTAGAGTCATTTAACTTAGTACATTTTTGTGAATTTGAGTTTTCAAAATTAGTTGATAGCACATGTTAACATTCTTTTTAATAGGTAAATCTTTCCACATTATTGATGTAATAAAGCTTAAATGTATAGACTCCTCTTAATTTAAATGAAGTCATACAACTTGGAAACATCAACACTTTGTGTTAAAAATTAAGGTTATGCCACATGTCATGTTAACATTGTAAACTTGTACAACTACTTGAATGGATCGACTCTAATTAGATTTAACTCACCTTGATTAATGTAAAATTACTATTTACATTCACTTAACTTAAAAATTGGATTTAGAATACTTATCAAAGACTGTTTAAATATTTTAAATTCAATATGGATAAGACAATTTGGATTGACTATCTTCGTAAAGAAGAATTATTACATGAGCTTAAATATTTTAATATATCCACAGATGTAAAGGCGACCAGGGATGTGCTTCGCAAGCGGTATCGCAGTCTGTGTGGCTTGTTTCGGAGAGGTAGCATTAAACCAGAGGATTATGCAACCCCAGCGAGTGCAGATGAGGTACGCTTATGCAAGGAACCTATTGAGGAGCTGTGCCTATTACATAAGGATATAACCGAGGGAGATAGCTCCACTGTTAAGCGAATATTAGCTCGTTCGCAATATTACTTGATGAGAATTTCACGCGTGAATGATAAATCACCGGAATTAATCGAACTTAAAAATAAATTGGTAACGTTGATAACATCTTTAGAGGATGGCTCTGATGAAGAGGAGATGCAGTCTACTCATGATCCCTCCTCTGAAAATGAATCAGCAGAAAAAACACAATTAGTTGTTGTTAAAGATAGACCAATTAATCTGTGTTCTTTAAATTTAAAGTATGATGGTACTACATGTGTTAGGAGTTTCATTGAACGTTTAGAAGAGTTGAGACAGGCTCGAAGTATATCTGCAGATCGTGCATTGATTGCTTTCTCAGATCTTTTAGATAAGTCTGCATTACATTGGTTTAGATCATACAAACACACCTTTACGTCATATAAACATTTACTTGCTCGTTTAAGGGAAGATTTCGACATTCCTGATCTTGATTATAGGTTGACTCAGGAAATACGCTCCCGTACGCAGGCGAAGCAAGAGACAATAATAGTATATTTGTCACTTATGCAGGGTATGTTTAATAGATTGTCTAGACCTCTCTCTGACGATGAACAATTAGAAATCCTAATGCACAACATAAGACCTGAGTATATGAGGGAGATGGCATTACTAGATATTAATTCCATTAAAGATTTACTTTTGTATGGTAAGAAATTAGAACTTGCTCGTGCTAGGTCAGAACAATTTGTAGAACCTAACCTCTCAAAAGCGAAACTTAGTCAGGATTTTCAGCCTACGAAGAAAACTGATCATAAACCAAGGTCAGATAGGTCTGGAGAACCAGTTGCTGTCGTTGACGCTCCTTCTACTTCAGAAGCAAAAGGGAGAAAATGTTTTAGGTGTAACAGCACAAATCATTTCACGAGTAAGTGTAAAACTTCAAAGGATTTGGTCTGTTTTAAATGTGGTGAAAAAGGCGTTAAAAGAACTAACTGTCCTAAGTGCTCAAAAAACTAATTAACGTGAGTCACAAAAACTTAGTGATTAATTTAACATCTTTACCATCACATATTGATGTGGCTCACTTTGAAGCTAAGACACATGACATTCGACCACATTTATTGGTAAAAGTTTTAGATTTGGAAGTTTATGGTTTGCTAGACACTGGAGCGGTTTGCTCAATATTGGGGGATAATTCACATAAATTATTTATGAAATATGGATTTAAATTAGTTAAATTACCAAAAGGTCAAAATGTAAGGGCTGCAGATGGTTCAAGAATTCAATGTTTAGGTTTTATGCAGTTACCCACTAATTATTTAAATAAAATTAAAGTTATAAAATTCTACAT
Source organism: Agrotis exclamationis (assembly GCA_950005045.1). Taxonomy (NCBI): domain Eukaryota; kingdom Metazoa; phylum Arthropoda; class Insecta; order Lepidoptera; family Noctuidae; genus Agrotis; species Agrotis exclamationis. The sequence goes on from OX465424.1 coordinate 2,880,693, forward strand.
AGTTCCCAACATAATTACTCCAATCATTTTAGGTATGGATTTTTGCAAAGCATTTTTGATAACTTTAGACAGCACATTAAATAATAATAAAATTTTTAATATACCTGACAATTATATTAATTCAGTTAGCCTGGACCAAGGTTTAGAATGTTTTGATTCATTGACTTCTGAACAACAATTAATTCTACAGAAGGTCATTGATAAATTTGATAAGATTAATACTGAAAAAGTAGGTTTAGGTAGGACAAAATTAATTACTCATAAAATAGACACAGGTAATAGCCCACCAATTAAACAAAGATATTATCCTTTGTCACCTTCCAAACAATTAGCATTGGAACAGGAACTTGATAGAATGCTGCAACTTGGAGTTGTAGTGCCTTCTAACTCACCTTGGAATTCCCCAGTTGTCATGGTAACCAAACCTAATGGTAAACTAAGGCTTTGTTTAGACTGTCGAAAACTTAATGCCGTTTCTAAGGCTGATGCTTATCCTTTGCCTTACATACATCAAATACTTGATAGCCTGAGAGATGCAAGATATTTAACTTCAATTGACCTGAGTGCTGCATATTGGCAAATTGAATATGATAGTGAGGAGTCTGCTGAAAAAACTGCATTTACAGTCCCTAGACGTGGTCTCTTCCACTATACAACTATGTCGTTTGGTCTGGTAGGAGCATCTGCCACTATGCAACGACTTATGGATAAATTGTTTGGTCCTGAATTTGATAATAAAGTATTTGTTTTTCAGGATGATATTATATGCATTTCCAGTGAATTTGATACACATGTTAAGTTGTTGGAAAAAGTATGTCAACGTTTAGCAGACGCAAACTTAACAATTAATATGAGTAAATCTCAATTCTGTAGAAAGGAACTTAAATATCTTGGCTACATGGTTGATAAGCAGGGTCTTCGTACCGATCCCTCTAAGGTGGAAGTTATTCTCAATTACCCCACACCCACCTCACCCAAAGAAGTTAAAAGATTTGTGGGAATGGCTGGTTGGTACCGTAGATTCATACAGGATTTTTCTAAAATTAGTAGACCACTTAGTAAATTAACTTGTAAGAATATAAACTTTGAATGGACAGAGGAAGCAGAAGAGGCTTTTAATAAATTAAAATCAAACTTAGTCTCAGCTCCAATTCTTAAATGTCCAGATTTTAATTTACCATTTTCAATTCAATGTGATGCCTCAGCATATGCTATTGGTGCCGTGCTGACACAGTCATATGACAATTTTGACCATCCTGTAGCATTCTGTAGTAGATTACTTAATAAGCACGAGGTTAATTACACTACTACAGAACGTGAATTATTAGCAGTCTTGTTTGCTTTAGAGCAGTTTAGAATGTATGTTGAGGGTCAAAAATGTAATATAGTCACTGATCATGCATCACTACAATGGTTTTATAAATTAAAGAATCCCACAGGCAGGTTAGCTCGGTGGAGTATTCGCTTAAGCCAATTTGATTTTAATATCGTTCATAGGAAGGGTAAAGAGATGGTTTTACCGGATGCACTCTCAAGAATTAAAATTGAATCGTTAGACATATCTGACAATATCCAAGATAAATGGTATTTAAAAATGGTAGAAAATTGTGAAAAGTTTCCCCATAAATTTCCAAATTATTCTCTTAAAGATGGTAAATTATTTCGACATTCAAAAAATAAATATAATTTAACATCACAATTCACTTGGAAACAAGTGATTCCAAGTGATGATGTGGGACCTCTATTAAAACAATTTCATGATGATCCCACAGGCGCCCACTTTGGTATATTTAAAACCCATAAAAGATTAGCATTACATTATTTTTGGAAAAATATGTATAAAGATGTCGAAAATTATGTTAATAATTGTCAAACGTGTAAAGAGTACAAGCCGGTAAATTCGTCGAGACCTGGTTTAATGGGCAACCCTAAACAGGTTACAAAACCATTTGAAGCGATTTGTTGCGATTTGTTAGGACCCTTTCCTGTGTCCACTAAAAGGAACACAAATCTCTTAGTATGTTCAGATTATTTTAGTAAGTATGTTATGTTGTTTCCTATACGGAACGCAACAGGCAATGCTATTGTTAAAATTCTGGAAGAAAAAGTGTTTCTGGTGCATGGGATACCGAAATTTGTCTATGTAGACAATGGTCCGCAATTCATTTCAAAACAATTTAGAGATTTAATGTGCAAATATAATGTGCCTAATATTTACTATAATCCTAGGTATCACCCGCAGGTTAATCAGGCAGAAAGAGCCATTAGAAATGTTCTGTATGCGATTGCCTCGTATGTGAAAACAAATCACAGGAAGTGGGACGATCACATTCCAGAAATTCAGTGTGCACTGAACACCTCAGTAAACGAGTCAACTAAATTCTCACCTTACTTTCTCGTACATGGGAGAGAGATGTTTGTAGATGGTAAGTTACATAAAGACTCTGAAGTGCCACAGCCTGATTCAGATCTATCAACTGTAGACCCTAGAATTCATGGTGATGACTTAAAAGAACTTAAATCAATTTTCCAGGAGGTTAGTAAAAACTTGAAACTTGTGCACGATAAAAATAAAAAGCACTATGACTTAAGAAAGCGACCTTTAGAATTTAAAGTAGGTCAAATTGTCTATAAAAGAACATTTACTTTGTCGGATGCTAGTAAAAACTTTACTTCAAAGCTAGCACCGCGCTTTATAAGATGTGTTATTTCAAAGAAACACTCACCTGTAGTGTATAGTTTAAAAGACATGCAGGACAAAGACTTAGGTAAATTTCACATTAAAGACATCTTAAAATATGAAGACTCCTAGTTTTTATACATTGTTGTTGTTAATCCAATATTTGCACGAAATTAGCAATAGACGTGCAAATATTTAACTTGAAGAGGGATGGATGCATGTTGGTAGGGTAAAAGGTTTTTTTTTTCAAAATTAAATAGCTATAGCAATTTTATTAATAAGGAATGTTTGCAGATGTATGAAAGGAAACACAATGATTGTTAAACTTAGTAGTATTCGAATGGGACTTAAAAGTGTCACCACTTAACACTTAATAAAACACATATCTACATTAATTAAAGATAGTGTTTACTTAAAAACTTGACCAAGTATATTAACCTATACTTTGTAACTTAATACTTAATAAAACACCTATCTACATCAATTGGAGATAGGGTTTACTTAATAATTAAAAAAAAAAAAAACTTAAATAAGTATTTGCCTATACTTTGGCTTGATACTTTCTAGATAACACTTACCTAGGTTTCAAGGATAGTGTTTATTTAACTTAAAACTTAACTTAATTAGTAAATTAATTAGACTAAGGCATGATTAGTCAATAAAAATTAGTTAATTAGTTGATGTCTGCAGAGAGTAGCTACGTGCTATATGTAGATAGGCAGACATGCGCTTATTATTATATTTAGTTTAGTACTTAGATAGTTAAGGCAGGAGCAATCAATGTACGAATTTGCCAAATAGGTTTTGTTTCGGAATTGTGCTACTAGCCATTAACATTTAGTAATTTAGTCTGTAAGTCTAAAGCATTTGGTTTCAGACTGTCTCAGTTTTCAATAGAATGATTTCGAGCTTTCAACACACATGAAAAAAAAATTTTTTTGTCAGCAAAAATTTTTTAACTGGGGAAAGATGTATTGTAACAATTATAAAAGAAATTTAAGAAATGTTCTCATCATACGCATCGTCACACTTAATCTCGCATTTAATTAAGAAATGAATTATTGGAAATATTGGAGACGGGTAACGCCCTCTATTGACAAAGGCGCGAACTAATGGGAAATAGTTGCAGTTGATTCTGAAAAAATAAAATAGATGGCGTTAGAGTGTAACATATTTATTTTCTAAATTCTAAATAAAATATAATAATTACATAGATAAAATTCAAATAATAATTAATTGTAATAGATTTCAGTTGAATTAAGTTTAATTAAATACAGCATGGTCTGGGATCAAAGGGACTGGTTGCTGGTCTAAAAAAAAGTTAAGATGATGACGTATTGACGTGTAACTTTCGTTCTTTTTTTCTTGAGCAAGAGCACGCGATTGATTTGGAACAAAGAATAGTTTAATTAAATAAATTAATGACGCGGACAAGGCGTGGTACAGCGGCTAAAATGAAAGTGCATTAATATAAGGGAACCGCATAAGCGTATGTATTGATAATTATTTCCTGTTTTGTTACATTTACATAGCATCATTTTTCATGGATTTCTTTTCTGATACTTTCAGGGTTTCAAACTATATTTAAAATATTAACAATTAATTAATTAAAAACGTCTTCTCAACTCGTGGCACATAATATGAAGTAATCTAGAACAAGCTCTGGTTCCAAGCCACGTGTTATATTCTACAAGTTACACAGGCTACAATGCCGTCTTCGTTGCATATCCACTGTTCGACCTGGATAGATGGTAGTATGTCCTACCTGAAGTAAGTGTTATTTCTATAACCTAACATTATAAGGAAGCTTGACAAATGCTATGTTCCTGTATCATTGAAGTGTGCACCAAGATATTAAATAGCTGAGAAGACGGAAGTATCTCTTTTATTTCAATCAACACCTCATGCGAACAGAACCCATAGTCTCATGGCAAATCTACGCTGGCAGCTGGTGGTAAGAGACGAAAGGACCTTACAATATCAAATGAAAGGTCTTTTTGAGAAGATCTTAAATGTTTTTTTTTTGTAATTTTAAAATAAATAGTTTTCAAGTTATTCAAGAAAATAGACGAAAGACTATTCCCCCAGCCCCCTTATCTCCGAAACTACTGAACCTAAAATTAAAAAAAAAAACAGAAATTAGTTTTCTACTTATAGATTATAGGAAAACCTATAAGAAGTCCATATCTGTATATGAGAGGTAATTTTTGGGGGGAAGGGGAAAATTAAAAAAAGTTGAAAACTGCATCGTGTGACATATCAAATGAAAGGTCTTGTTGAGACAATCTTAAATATATATTTTTTTTTGTAATTTTAAAATAAATAGTTTCCAAGTTATTCAAGAAAATAGACGAAAATTGACAATTCCCCCTTCCCCTTATCTCCGAAACTATTGAACCTAAAATTTTGAAAAAAATACAGAAATTAGTTTTCTACTTATATGTCGAAGAATCGATATCAGAAGGGGCGCGATATCGGAAATAACACTCACAAAACCTTCGTTAACACTTTTAATTACTTGCTAACACACACTGAATACTAATAATCAAGGATGTCCGAGATATGGCTCGATTAAAAACTTAGGAACGCGGGAAGTTTATCGTGGACGACGTGGCGTAACCAAGATGTCTACACAGCTTGACGGACCGATTCAAAGTGTTCACTTCACTCAACTGTCCGTCCAAGTGGCCTACCCCACACAGGTTTGCCAACATATCTGTCAACGTCAGTACCTGTCAACGTCGAATACCTGATTAAACCTTTCTCTCGCAAAAGATTGATCCCACCAATATCGGTTGACATTTCAGGTCACAATATTCCACTATTAAACAAAGTTAAATTTTTAGGCGTTATTTTGGATTCAAAATTTAATGGAAATCATCACATTAATCATCTTATTAAAAAATGTGAAAGAGTTGTATCAATATTAAAAGTTCTTTCGGGTGTCTGGTGGGGTGCCCACCCTTATACTATGAAATTAGTCTACAACGCTTTAATTCGTAGTATTCTGGACTATGGCTCGTTCCATTTGGTCCCCTGTAATAAGGGTGCTTTGGCTGGGCTGGACAGGGTTCAGTCTAAATGCCTTCGTATCATCTCCGGTTGTATGAAGTCTTCTCCCATCAACGCATTGCAGGTCGAGTGTGCCGAACCTCCCTTAGCCCTAAGGCGACAATATCTAGCCTCTCGCTTTTTGGCCAGGGTAATCCCTAGATCCTCCCACCCTCTCTTAACAAAATTAAATGACCTAGATGCCTTATGCTCTAGCGCAAATTATTGGAAAAACAAAGAAATTCCCCTAATTATTAAAGCTTGGCGTAAAATTAGAAATTTAGATTGTCCTATAGAACAAAATTCCAAATTACCCCTTTTTAACTTTCCATATGATGTTCTACATTTTATCCCAAACATTTTTTTCGACATTGGCATTTCTAAAGGGTCATTGGTGGCAGATTCGGCCTTCAATGCGGTGGTGGGCGAACGCTGGACTGGGTTTCAGAGGTTTTTCACAGATGCATCAAAATTTAGGTAACGATCTCAGTTTCACAGGCGCCGCGGTCTATTATCAAAATTCCAGAATCATTTTACAGTACAAGTGTCCCAAGGAGTCATCTGTCTTCACTGGTGAATGTGTGGCTCTATTAGAGGCCTGCCTCTTTATACAGTCACACCACAATATTGATAAAGCTGTAATTTTCACAGACTCCCGTAGCTGCCTGCAAGCCTTAGTTCAAAACCCATTCAAAAGTAAAACGCATAGCTCCCTTATTCTAAAAATTAAAAATTCCTTGTTTTCTTGTGCTGGCAATCAAAAAGAGGTTCAGTTAGTTTGGATACCTAGTCATTGTGGCATTAAGGGCAATGAGTGCGCTGATGCTTTGGCTAAAGATGCCTGCTCATCAGCAACAGCGGATCCTAGCCACAATATTCATCAGAGATATGACCTGCTGGGTCTTCCGGGAGTTTGGCTTCAAACTGATTGGCAGGATCACTGGAATAGCTCAGGGAAAAAAAAGGGAAGGTTCTATAAGGCTGTGCAACCAAATATTCAGTCTAAACCCTGGTTCTATGGATATATGGTTTTTTTTTTTTTTTTTGTTTATATTTCATATTTTTACCACTTTGTCTGTTTTTGTTATTTATTCCTTTCTTTTTATACAATTTGACATTTTTTTAATTATTTTATGTTTACAAACTGACATTTTTTATTTTTATACAATCTGACGTGGGTTACTTTGTGACTTCGATTTTTTGTTATTTTTTATTTTTACAATTTGACATATTTGTTATTTTCTATTCAATTTATTTTTAATTTTATAATTTGTGTACTTTAGCATTGTGAATGCGAGGACGAATGTGGGGAAGTTTTGTTTTTGACTTATAATAATTTTACTGTCTGACAATTTGAGTACTTTAAGCGGCCTACCCAAATGTCCTTTCTTTGGTATTGTTCGTCGTGTCGTTGAGCTCCTTGTGTTCTGAGTCGAGCTACACGATAACCGACAAATGCTTGCACTGACTGGACAGGTCCACTCAAATCTGTGTGGTTCTTTCCTCAAAAGACCATCTCAGACACCCGCATGGTCCTCGTATGACCTGAGCAAAACAATGTCTGGACTTTAAAAGAGACTGTGACCTCTGAGTTTGTTTCGGCTGTTTCTTCTCAGAGTAGTCAGGTACGAAACACCGGCCTCATCTAGCTTTAAAAATATTGGTTATGACGTGTAAAAGTGTTTTTTTATGACCAACTTACAAAATAAATATCATTTATCATTTATCATTTATAAAAAGCTATCTAAAACTATAATTTCCACCTTGTGCCGAATTAGATTGGGTTTCTGCTGTTCTCCTGTGTTTCTACACAAAATCGGTGTACGGGACTCCTCCCTTTGTGAGTGTGGTTTGGATGAAGGTACTCTTGATCACATCTTCTTTGAATGCACAAACAACATCCCACCTTTAGACCTACACACATCAAAAGTGTCTAGGGATCAAGCATTTTTATGCGGATTTCTTGAGATTGAGATGTGGCTTTGTAATAAATTTATGATTTTATAAATTTATATGGATCCTTTTTGGTGCATTTCATAATTTGAATCAGGAACTGTGAATCAAATTCGAGTAAAAGATGAAAATCAGCTGTCAATATTTTCCCTATAAAAACATACAACGCATTGAAGACATTATTAGTGCTACTGTTTCCCTACTACTGATTAAAACCAACGTTATTATGGAGCGGCGACGTCATTTAAGCAGGGAAGAAATGCTCAGAGCCGTGGGAATGATAGAAGCTGGTTCCCGGCAACGTACTGTGGCTTTAGCTCTGAATACAAGTCAGAGTGTTATCAGTCGACTTTGGACACGTTACCGAAGCACTGGTACCGTGGCTGAGCGCCATGGAGGACGGTATCGCTGCACCACACGGAGACAAGACCGATACATTCAAATCTTAACTCGAAGAGCTCCAACAATAACCGCCATGATGTTAGCCGTGAGGCTTCATCACTCTTCAGGGAACTTAATTAGCGACCAAACAGTCAGAAACCGCTTGCATGAAGTGAACCTTCATTCCCGAAGACCGCTACGGGTACCACCTATAGCAATGCACAATCGTAGGATTCGATATCAATGGGCTCTTGAACACAGAAATTGGGCAGAAGAACAATGGCGTTTCGTGTGCTTTTCTGATGAGTCTCGTTTCGGTATGAGACCGGATACAAGACGTATACGACACTGGAGAACCCCTGGACGCCAACAGCGATTAAAATCCTGCCAGGAAGTCCATCCTTATAGTGGTGGAACCATCATGGTATGGGCGGGTATTTGGATCGGCGGAAGAACTGAGTTGATTTGGATCAGAGGCAACCTCAACGCTCAAATTTATGCTGAGACGATTGTATCAGACGTCATCGTTCCTCTACAAGTGCAAATCGGTCCCTTATTTCAGTTAATGCATGATAATGCACGACCGCACACCGCAAGAGTTGTAAGACAGACTCTCGCCGCAGCTAACATCAATGTCCTGCCCTGGCCTGCTCAGTCGCCAGACTTGAATCCGATTGAGCATGCATGGGATATGCTACAGAGAAGAGCTCTGCCGAATATGGAGGGTATCCAGTCGCAAGAAGACCTTTTTTTGTTGTTGCAACGAACATGGGCGGCCATTCCACAGCGTGATTTGGATGAACTCATTTTGAGTATGCCAAACCGATGTTCTTGTGTTGTTAGTGTTCGCGGTAGAAACACGGATTATTAATTGTTTAAGTTACCCAATAAAATTTTAAAGAAAACTGTTATTTCAGTCTTTTTTTCGAACTTTTGTGTTAGTGGTTCAAATGTCAAAAATCCCTTTATTAGGAAAATGGCAAATTTCTTTATTAATGCAAAGGTGACTTGGTTTATCGTTACTGTGACAAACGAAAACACTTTATTTGATGAATCCTTAAAGAAAATTTTAATTAATATCAATCAGGAGAAAAGTTATTGCAAAAATATATGTTGATCCCTAGACACTTTTGATGTGTGTATATAGCCGTCTCCCAGAAATTAAGATTCCCCTTCCCATTAACTTCTCCTCTCTCCTAACTCATTCCTCTCCTGATTTGCTTGTGACGCTGATGATATTCATCCGTCACAACAACATAAAATTGTGATGAATGTTATATTTGTGGTATACGCTTATTTTATTTTTTAACAATTATATGAAATATATATTTATTCTATTTTTTGTTTGTTTCAGTCCTGTACTAACCCAACAAGATCTACATTGTCTACAACTGTATCAATCAGAGTTTTAGTTATTTATTTATTTATTTATTTTACTATTTATGTACACACAAAATACAACACAGGATAACTAAAAACATAGAACTCAGTACAAGGGTACTGCTTATTTCTATATAGAAATTTCTGCCAGCAGACCCGCGAGAGGAGAAAAGAAAAAGAAATGTAGACTATAGTGTGTGAGAGGAGGAATAAAAACCGTCAAAAAGTGGATGCTAACCTAATCTAACCTAACCTATAACATACGAATACATACATAATAATAAATAAATATTAATACTTATACATACACTAATAAAAATATATAGGTACCTAATGCAAAAAATATAATAAATAAATATATATATATATATTTATTTATTATATATATTTATTTTCTTTTAACTTTTCCTTCCTATCTATTTTCAGTCTCATGCACACTTGTTTTTCCAGTTCTCGAGAGATTGGCTGAATAGTCGACATCGGCTTGGATGCCATTAACCAAAAATAGAATAGACCTGATTAAACTTCTGAATCGATATTCAACTCGACTATTCGCTCGGTGTTGCCATTACTCCACGCTAAGCATCCCCAAGTTCAGAACTTGGCATTCCTAAACGTTATCTGTCAAATCTAACTTCATAGTTCCTCCAATGAGAGACAGATGACGTCATTCTAAATTAACACTAATCAATAAAGATTCTAAATTGAGTTTCTGTTTTGATTCCACACTAACGATAATAGATGGCGTTATTCCAAATTAACAATCCATAGAGATTCCAAATTGTGCTTCTGCTTTGATTCCACGGCAATGCCAATAGATGGCGTTATTCTGAATTATTGTGCTTCTGTGTTGATTCTGCGACATATAAATTAAAGGAAAACCTATAAGAAGTCCATAATATTAAAATAACATGGTAAAAAAAAACTTGTACTTTGTTTTGACTAAAGGCCTTTATCGACAGAGCGTGATCCGTTTCGGCGATACGATCTGGCGATACGCTTGCGATGCCGATGGGATCGCTACGCCAGATCGTTTCGTCGACGGATCGCGCTCTGTGGGTGAAGGCCTTAAGTCGGCCAAAGTCAGCTCGTCTCAATTTTAAATTACAGCGAGAATTACGTTTAGTTCTAGTGGAATTTAATAGTTAGGATTATTCTGCAAATATCTATAACTAAATAAGCATTAGCAATGAATTTATGCAAGGTTCTTTTCAATTAGGTACCTGCCTATAAATATTGTAGGAAATAAATACATTTGCAGTGTAACTTTGTTACACGTTAGTGTGTCATTATGAGGTTCTTAAAAATAGCGCTATTCTTCACATTCCTGATGCTGATTGTAAATGAAGCAAATGCATATTATTACAGACGTGAGTATTTTTTGTTTTTCTGATCACACCTTTTCCTAATGGCTTAGTAGTGCTGCAGGTTCAATTCTCGCATTTATTTTATTTAACAACTACACTCGGTTCCAAAAATTTCGGGTCAATCACAAAAATTGAAATAGGTACCTCCAGAACTGTAAAAGTTAAAGTTATATTTATTATACGCAATAACGCCTGCGTCGCGTCTTCGCAAAGATATTTTTAAAGAAACGAAAAATTCAGTTGCGAGCAGGGTTCGATCCTGCGTCATCTATTGGTAGTGTATCAAGTAGTATCAACGTGTAAACAGCGTTCAAAAAACAAGGGAACGAGAAATTCAGCTTTGTGAGTAGTGGTTGCGATGGCCGAGTGGTTAAGGCGTCTGGAGTACCTATCCAGAAGACGCAGGATCGAACCCTGCTCGCAACTGAATTTTTCGTTTCTTATAAAAATATATTTGCGAAGACGCGACGCAGGCGTTATTGCGTATCTATACATATAATAAAACTGTAGAAAAGAAGTTTTTGTACATTAAAAAAAAAATAAAAAAAAATAGCCAGGGTGTTAAAGGACAACCAATAGAACCGATTTCCAGCATTTTTAGAATTTTTGTCTGTTTGTCTGTTTGTATGTTTGGTTATTCGGGCATCACGTAAAATGTACGAAATCAATGTAGATAACTTTTATACACAACGATTAAGCGTAGCTTGAAGTAACATTTAGTTTTTGTTTCATTGCAATCGGTTCAGTCCATCAAAAGATATTTGAATTTAAAGTGATTCAGAAGTAAAATATTAATTACGGTCAGTTCACACCGCGACGCGCAGTTCAGTAGCGCGATCTAGCTTCGAATAGAAAAACTACATATTTAAATAATTCATCTAAACCAACGATAACACGGTAGATGGCATTAAAAAAAAACCTGGAATAGAGCTGTTAAATTGAAGTAACATTAAGTTTTTTATTTCATCGTAATAATCAGTTTACACCTTACAAACAAAAAATGTAAATTAATTAAAGCGTTTTAAAGGAATCGTAGGACAGGATAGGATGGGATAGGATGGGATAGGATGGGATAGGATGGGATAGGATGGGATAGGATGGGATAGGATGGGATAGGATGGGATAGGATGGGATAGGATGGGATAGGATGGGATAGGATGGGATAGGATGGGATAGGATGGGATAGGATGGGATAGGATGGGATAGGATGGGATAGGATGGGATAGGATGGGATAGGATGGGATAGGATGGGATAGGATGGGATAGGATGGGATAGGATGGGATAGGATGGGATAGGATGGGATAGGATGGGATAGGATGGGATAGGATGGGATAGGATGGGATAGGATGGGATAGGATGGGATAGGATGGGATAGGATGGGATAGGATGGGATAGGATGGGATAGGATGGGATAGGATGGGATAGGATGGGATAGGATGGGATAGGATGGGATAGGATGGGATAGGATGGGATAGGATGGGATAGGATGGGATAGGATGGGATAGGATGGGATAGGATGGGATAGGATGGGATAGGATGGGATAGGATGGGATAGGATGGGATAGGATGGGATAGGATGGGATAGGATGGGATAGGATGGGATAGGATGGGATAGGATGGGATAGGATGGGATACGATGGAATACGATGGAATACGATGGAATAAGATGGGTCACGCATAGGTACGACCTGTTTCCTTGAAAGAATGACTTTCGCCCATGTCTGCTTACGTCCTGGGGCTGCCAGCGCCGGTAAAGGCAGGAACGGGCAGGCTCCGGAGTCCGCCCATACTACTTCTTCTCTTGCACGAGCATGCGGGCGGCGAGTATGCCTGGGTCGACGGCGCGTTGTGTTCAACACGCGCCTCAATGTGTCATCACAATGACGGGCTATCGAATTAACTTGACCCCGGAACGTAAAGGCCTATTATAGGATTTATAGGACACCGTGGATTTTAATCAGTACAAGTCTGACAGTCCCTCTTACCCTGCCCTGGGTAGGAGGACTCATTTGATGATTTACGTAGGTTACATTATTCTGGAGCATATTTATGTATGCTCCAGAATGATGGTTTACAGCTTATGTTGTTAATAAAGAAGCACTAAAAAATACATTGTTAAGTTCCGACATCCACGCGAACGAAGTCGCGGGCACAGCTAGTAATAAATATAACTTTAGTTTAGAAGTCGCTATCGAATACAGCATTGATATGATTGCAATATCAGACATGTTGGTTGGTAAGTAGTTTGATACACTACCAATAGATGGCGCAACATGTAAACAGCGTTCAAAAAACAAGGGAACCAGAAATTCAGCTTTGTGAGTAGTGGAAGCGATGGCCGAGTGGTTAAGGCGTCTGGAGTACCTATCCAGAAGACGCAGCATCGAACCCTGCTCGCAACTGAATTTTTCGTTTCTTTAAAAATATCTTTGTAAAAGTTAGATCAATGAAATAAAAGACAGAATAAAGACTTTTTAGTTGCGCTTCTAATAGCATATTATTTAAACGGGTTGATGAAAAAAACATCATTAGAAAAACAAAATTAAAAAAATGACTATTTTTAAAAACAATATTTTTATTTCACGTTGATGCTTTCCATTACGGATGCTTTCCATTTCTATTCTGTCACAAAAAAAATATCGTGAACGTCTTCCACGTGCATAATTATTATTCTGTGAAGTGAAGCATGGCAGTCACGCTAGAGGAATGTACCAGAATCCTAACTTTTTTGGAACTTGGGCGGAGCCAGCGTGAAACAGCCAGAAACATTGGTGTATCTTTGTCGACTGTACAGCGGGTAGTCCAGCGGTACCAAGAGACCGGATCACACCTTAGAAGACCAGGAAATGGCAGACCAAGATGCACAACGGCCAGGGAAGACAGACAACTGGTGGCTACAATGCTCCGAAATCGTTTTCAAACTGCTGTTGGTCTAAAAACTCACTTTATTCGCTTTGGAGGTGGCAATTTAAGCACTCAAACAGTAAGAAGACGTCTTGCTAAAGCAAATTTGAAACCATTGAGGCCCGCAAATGGCCCCAAACTGGAACGGGGACATCGAATTGCAAGACAGAGATACGTGCGCGAGCACCTAAACTGGACACTAGACGATTGGTCTAGGGTAATGTTCACGGACGAGTCTAAATTCATGCTTTATAAGCATGACAGTAGGCAGTTGGTGTACAGAAGACCAGCGGAGCGCTTCCATCAAGCGTGTGAGGAGGAAAAAGTGGCGTACGGTGGAGGCTCCGTACAAGTTTGGGCTGGGATTTCTGCTGAGGCCCGCACCGAGCTGGTACTCATTCAAAATGGAACTCTAAATGCAGAGAGGTACGTGGAAGAGATCCTCAATGAACATGTAGGTCCTTTCATGGCCAGGATGGACCGGCATGGCATATTAATGCATGATAATGCGCGTCCCCATACCGCCAGAATTGTACATGACTACCTTGAAGAGGTCGGTATCGAACTCATGCAGTGGCCAGCGCGAAGCCCGGACTTAAACCCCATCGAGCACGCCTGGGACGAGCTTCAGAGATGCGTGAAAGGTCGAAACCCCCCACCAATCACGCTTCCCGAGCTCAAACAAGCACTGGTGGAGGAATGGGAAGGTATTCCTCAGCACCGGCTCCGAAATTTGGTGTACAGCATGCCTAATCGCCTGGAAGCTGTCAGAAGAGCTCGTGGAGGCAATACAAAGTATTAAATGAAGAAAGTGATGAAAAACAGCAAAAAAAACAATCATAAAAAAATGTACTTTAGTTTTTTTTTTAATTTAGAGATTGATATTGTGAGTGCAACTAAGTTTTATTTTATTTTTTATCTGTATAATTAAATTCTCAATTGAACAGTCTTCGTTTCATAATGATGGCATACGTAGTTCGGGAGGTATTCGGGTTTATGTGACTGACCCGTTATTTTTGGAACCGAGTGTAGCTGTTCGCCGCGTTTTTACTAGCTGCTATATATGCATAGCGTAATGTTATATAGCTTATAACCTTCCTCAATAAATGGACTATCCAACATAACAAATGTTTTTCAATACGAACCAGGCCCTATAGCCAAACAGCAGACGACAACAGACGACAATTGTTATCAATCAGCATCAGCAGTCTCTAATACATTTTCAACTTTATACCCCAGCGTGTAAAGTTGAAAATGTATTGGAGATTACAGATCGTTTTCGTTTGCGTCGTTCGTTATCGCTCAGCAGTCTTTAATAGATTTTCAACTTTATGCGCTAGTGTATAAAGTTGAAAATGTATTAGTGACTGCTGAGCGATAACGATTGTCGTCTGCTGTCGCCTGCTGTTTGGCTATAGGGCCAGCATTTCCTGAGATTAGCGCGTTTAATCAAACAAAATGTTCGGCTTTAGGTACAAATTACGTTTGCGTTTGGCCACAATCGCGCCTGATGCTAAGCATAGATTTGGTCGACGGTGAACTAAGCTGGCCTATAAGAAACCCATTCACTCAGGCCTTAAAGACCAAATAAAAGAAATAGGGCCCTCGGCCTAAGCCGTATTGCCTAAGCCGCCTACGCTAACAGGCGACTTTAGTGTGTGTTTCTTAGCTGTAAGTTTGAGTGCTAGAATAACGTTTTGAAAACTAGAGCGTATTACCAAATTTTACCAAATACAACATTATTTTTTATTTGTAAGAGCTAACTTTTACCTTGGTCTGAGGCTAAGCATTGTCATTCAAAGAGGCAACATCGCCAGTCTCTTGGTCCGAGTGTTTGTGTACAGACTGAGTTTCTATGTTTGTCACCAACGATACATAAGGAATTCCTAACATAATAATATTCCATAACTAAGTATCACACAACGCCATCTTGGGACTAGATGGCGTTGTGTAGCTAAGCAGAGCTTGTGTTATGGGTACTAGACAACTGATAAACATACTTATATATTTCTAAATACATAAATATTATAGATAAGTTACACCCAGACACAGAACAAATGATCGTGCTCATCACACAAACATTTGTCCTGGGTGGTAATCGAACCCACGACCTCCGGCATAGCAGTCAGGGTCACTAACCACTAGACCGACAGGTCTGTCAATTCCTAGAGAAGAGCAGCATTCATCATATCAGCCGTAAGACGTC
This sequence comes from Agrotis exclamationis, assembly GCA_950005045.1. Classification (NCBI taxonomy): domain Eukaryota; kingdom Metazoa; phylum Arthropoda; class Insecta; order Lepidoptera; family Noctuidae; genus Agrotis; species Agrotis exclamationis. The sequence goes on from OX465424.1 coordinate 2,896,616, forward strand.
CACTGCCGAACATAGGCCTCCCCTACCTCCAATAAGACCGGTTGGAAGCGGCTTACATCCAGCGTGATTCTGTGGTGTGATAAGATTGTCTGACCACCTTGAAACAAAAAAAATGTAAATCCAAACAAGCATTTTTATTATTTTACAGCTGTCTCCTGCACCTCAAACGCCGACTGTTACCAGGAGGAAATTGATTGTTACTGCATCACTCCATCATCAGACTAGCCCGGTCAATGTGAATGTACTGGACTCGGGTACAAACAAAAAGGATTGGGGTAAATTTTGATGTAAGGGACCACCTGATCAAACCTGCCATGCTTCTTTGTTTTTTTTTTTCTTGTCTGCGATTTACTTTCATTTTTTTTACAAGAGAAATGATCTAAACTACAATAATAAATGAGAGGTTTAATTCTATTATGTGTTTTACTTATTTTTGCTTGCACTCTCTGTACCATGATTCAGCAAAATCGGCCATTTGAGCCGCTTTTGTGTGTAAACAGATCATACAAACATACACACTTTACCATTTATAAGTACGGCTACGACGGTATATTATAACTATTTTAGTAGTGGATTGATTAAAATTATTATAGTTTAATTTCTTTTCATGCTTTTTTTTCCGTTTTAAAACAAAAATATAACTACTACTAGTCATTGCTTCTTTCTAGTCTATCTTGCTTCTTTGTCCAAACCAAGCGGTAAGACCCCTCTTTGAGGAGTGGCTGGATAGGAGTCACGGCGTCCTAACCTACCGCATGACGCAGGTCCTCACCGGACACGGAAGTTTCGGGAGGTACCTGTGTCTAAGGAGAAAGGAGGAAACGCCTGGGTGTCACCACTGCGAAGATCGCCCGGAGGACACAGTAGAGCATACGGTGCAAGACTGCCCCGCTTGGGCAGAGCACCGACGTGTCCTCACGGCGGCGATAGGCGGAGACCTCTCGCGCCCGGCATTGGTCGCGGCCATGCTGCGGGGCGAGACGGAGTGGGAAGCGGTCGCCTCCTTCTGCGAAGCAGTCATGCTCGCGAAGGAGGAGGCGGGCCGCGTGAGAGAGAGGACAGTGTCCTCCCTCCGCCCCACCCGCAGTGGTGGACGCCCACGGCGACGGACGTCGCAAGACGATCTCCGGCCACCGTAGGCGCGGGCATGCGGGCGGCGAGTAAAGGGCAACTCGCTGCCCGACCATGGACCATGCCCGGGTCGACGGCGCGTTGTGTTCCACGCGCGCCTCAAAGAGCGTCAGCATAATGACGGGGCCCCCTCTGTAGAGGGCCAAAGCCTGCCGGGGTCGCGGGACTTATCTCATTACCGTGACCCCGGAACATAAAGGGCTATTGAAGGACACCGTGGATTTTAGTCAGTACAAGTCTGACAGTCCCTCCCGCCCTGCCCGGGGTGGGAGGACTCATTTGATGATTTTACCACGCAAAAAAAAAAAAAAAAAAAAAAACAAGTTAAAAGTAGTCGCGGCTTACTCTCCATTCTGAACCACGATCTCGTACGTATGCTATGCACCTATATCGTATATAATTGCAAAATTTCCAGGGTGGACATTGGCTGTTTTTACACGCATTCGATGTAATCTAAACAAATGATGAAATAATTCTTTAATAGTTTAAAAAACTAAAAAACACGCACTAAAAATTATACTTTTTAGGCTTCTTATTATTCAAACTTAACTTTCTACTTATCCGCCACCTTGGGACGGCCATGTTGGATTTAGGTCACGTAATATTTTTTTTCGTATTCCTGACAACAAACCCTTTCATTTGATACCTATATCATGGGGGTGCATTTCAAATAGCCTGTCCTAAATCTTGGACGTCCGCCATATTGGAGTTAAGTCACGTGACTATGTTTTCGTATTCCTGACAGCAAACCCTTTCATTTGATACCCATATCATGGGGGTGGATTTCAAAAAGCCAGTCCGCTATCTTGGGGAGGCCGCCATTTTGGATTTGTAATGACGTCTTTTAGCTAGTCATGTATTGTCATCAGAATTCAGAGCGTGTGCGTAATTTCATCTTAATCTAAGACCGGTAAGTGGGTCAAATTAAGATTCCAAAATTTTCTTACATACTCGTACATAGTTACAAGCTTTGATTAAAATAAAATAGCGGAAGATATGTCACTACACGATAGCGCATGGACCGCATAAATTAGGCCAATTGGCCTAACTGTCCTCAGTCGCAATACGAGTAGATTTCGGTTGAGACGTGCGTACTGTTTATTTCAAATTTGCCCCACCACACTCTCAAAAGAAAAAAAATGCCTTCGTGTGCCTTCACCGGGTGTACGGACTACTCTAAAAGAAAAAACAAATCACATGGCCTCACATTTCATTCGTAAATAAATTTTTATTATAATTATCTATTAAGATTTGATGTATCCGTTCAAATTTGTTCGCCATTTTGTAGAGCGGGATAGAAATATAATTACATGAGTGACTATACGAGTACTAACGAAGTAATACGAAGAGCGTCGATGCTCCGTCTTGGTCGCACGCCACCTTTGTGCATTATTCTGTCTCTGTCTTTATTGGCGTGTAATAAAGCGCATCACACACGGCTAAGATACGATAATATTTTATCTTAAGATGTTATATTAATATATCTTAGGCCATCACAGACGACGAAGATACGATACTGTAATATTTTATCTTAAGATGTTATCTTACGATATATTTTCTATCTTAAGATGGTATCTTACGATATATTTTCTATCTTAAGATGGTATCTTACGATATTCGTCGCGATCGCACGGTCGTGTCCTTTGTTGAACGAATAAATACAGGGTGTTTTAACTATGGCTCATGCTTGCCTGCTAGATTTACTGGATAGCTCTACGGATGACGATTCCGATTTTGAATTCGATTTGCACATGGTTCTGGCACACTCCAGAAGAAGATCAATTTGGGTCGAAACTCACATTAAAAATAGGAAAGATCGTGGGGAATACAAAATTTTTGACGATCTTTCAGAAAAAAAGTTCCATGAGTATTTTAAAATGTCAAGAGAAGAGTTCGACGCACTTCACAGTTTAGTTCAAAGAGATATTGAGAAACAAAATACAAACATGCGACAGTGTAAAATCAATTATAGACAGTCCTAAGCCTGAAAAGTATGAAGGAAAGTTCATTGGTTTTTTAGGGTTCCGTAGCCAGATGGCAAAAACGGAACCCTTACAGATTCGTCATGTCTGTCTGTCTGTCCGTCCGTATGTCACAGCCACTTTTTGTCGAAAGTATAAGAGCTATCCTGTTGAAACTTGGTAGGTAGATGTATTATGTGAACCGCATTAGGATTTTCACACAAAAATAAAAACAAAACAAATTTTGGGGGTGCCCATACTTAAAATTGAAACACAATTTTTTTTTTTCACCAAACCCTTACGTGTGGGTTATCTATGGATAGATCTTTAAAAACTATATTGAGGTTACTAATATCATGTTTTTCTAAACTGAACAGTTTGCACGAGAGACACTTCCAAAGTGGTAAAAAGTGTGTCCCCCCCTCTGTAACTTCTAAAATAAGGAAATGAAGACCTTTTGCCGGTAATGTGGGTGCGTGAGTGATTGTTGACAGAAGGGGCGGCAAAATGATATGCGTGTTCTCGGTTTGAAGTTTATTGGACGACTGTGTCAAATGTCTGACTCCAGTGAATTTATACAGTAACTAATGTGCCTTAGACTAACTAATTATATTATGCCTACGCGCTACAGTCCTCCCCCCTTTGTTGAAGCTAAATTTTATTGTTGAACCCCAATACTAAATTATAACTAGAAGTACAATATATTTATATCTACGAAGATAAAAGTACTTAAACGCTACGGTTGTCGGACACTATTAGCGCGCACTTTTCACTTTATGCCTCACTATATGCTGTTTTAGGGTTGACGCACGGGTGGTTTGTCTGCATGATGGGCGGTGCTCTAATGCTGGCGTGCTGTGTGATGGTGCGGCTGATTCTTGTCTCTATGGCGGTTTAGACGAGACGTTTGCAGTATCGCCACCCCACGTAGAGTACGCAGAGGGTTACGCCTGTGCTGATTAAGACGACTAAGGCCAAGGGCATCTTGAAGCTGTTGCTGGAGTTCTCGTCCTCAACCCTGGCTTTGCTGCTCGCAGCTGCTCTGTTTTGTACTACGATCATACGTCATTTTGCTGGCTGGTTGGCCCATTATAGAGTCGAGGTGTTTTTTCAGACTTGGGTGATGCGTGCTTGTTGTCGTGTGGCAGTGAAGTGCTGATGTGGGCTGTGGTTGACGACGAAGTGACGGTTCACATGTTGAATCTCACGGTCTTCTTAACGATGCGACCTGATCTTGTAACTTGCTGTGAATCGGGCTTTGCGGTGTCGGATGACGTCGTATCGCTTGGCGGCTGTGGAACGGTCTTGAGTGGCGTATTATCGCTCGGCGGGTGTGAAGTGTTGTTATGAGTGGTCGCTGTGCTCTCCGGGCGTGGGACCAACACGTCGTCACCCCTTAATAAATAGGCTGGTTTCAAGCGATCAAGTGACACCGTGATTTGTTTACCTTTACATTCCAACTTAAAGAATTTATTATGCCGCGATAAGACTTTGAATGGGCCCTCATACGGTGGTACTAAAGCTCGCCTTGCCTCGTTTCTAATAAATACGTGAGAGCAAGCTGATAGATCTTCGTGAACGAATACGTTATTGTTTGTGTTGCTATGTGAGCTTGAAAGGCTAAGATTCGGGACTGATGATAAAGATTGCGTTAATTGTTTTATAAATTCGCGATCGTTAATATTGGATGAAGGTTTAGATTGGAATAGGTCGCCTGGAAGTCTTATACTACTACCATACAAAAATTGTGATGGGCTGTATCCTAAATCTATTTTAATCGCTGTACGTAAACCTAAGAGTATTATAGGCAATTCTTGTACCCATACTTTGCTATCTAAGCATTTTGCCATAATAGCGGCTTTTAAAGTACGATGTAGTCGTTCGACCATACCGTTCGCCTTTGGGTTGTACGCTGTTGTACGGATGCGTTCGATACCGAGTATTTTCAGTAATTGTCGAAACAAATCGGATTCGAATTGACGACCTTGGTCTGAAGTTATTCTTACTGGACAACCGAAACGAGCGATCCAATGTTCGACGAACACCCTAGCAACTGTTTCAGCTGTTATTTCTTTTACTGGTATAACTTCAGGCCATTTCGTAACTCTATCTATAATGGTGACGCAATATTTGAAATCCTCAACAGGTGGTAAGGGTCCTATAATGTCTATGTGTACGTGTTCGAAACGGTTTCCAGTGTTAAATTCGCCTAACGGAGTTATTGTGTGGCGTTGAATTTTACTTTTTTGACATGGAATACACGTTTTAACGAAGTTTTTGACATCGGTGTTCATATCACTCCAAAAGTATCTAGATTTAACTAAACGTTTCGTAGTGGCGACGCCGGGGTGACTCACGTTGTGCAATGTTTTGATTGCGAGTTCCCGGAATTGTTTAGGTAGATAAGGACGTATATCGTTCGTAGATGTTTCGCATGCTATTTTTATCTCGGTGTTAGGCATAGTAATTAATTTAAATTGGAGATTGTTACGTTTGCGTAGACTTTCTAATTCAGAATCGGTTTTTTGTAATTCAGATAATTTTTGGTAATCGAATAAAGATGGCATGGTGATCTCTTCAATTCTAGATAAGGCGTCGGCTACTGTAATTTTATCGCCTTCTATATATTTAATATTATCGCAAAATTGAGAGATGAAATCTAATTGCCTCAAACGCCTTGGTGAATCTGATGGTGAAACTTTCTTTGTTAGTGCGAAAGTCAATGGTTTGTGATCCGTTAACACGGTTAGTTCTCTACCTTCTATCATATGACGGAAATGTTTTATTGACATGTATATAGCAAGAAGTTCCCTGTCGTAGGTACTATATTTTGTTTGGGTATCCGTAAGCTTTTTTGAATAAAATCCGAGGGATTGTAATTTTCCGTCAACTCTTTGATTTAAAGCTGCGCCTACACAACTAACAGAAGCGTCTGTCATTAATACTAAGGGTGCGGTTGCGTCTGGGTGGGCTAGCATGACTGCATTGTTTATGAGTTGTTTACATTGACTGAACGCTTTTAGTGCGCTTTCGTTCCATGTTATCTCAGTTTTGTCGCGTTTTTTTGAGTTATGCAGGTACGCGTTAAGTGGTGCTTGAATCTCTGCAGCTTTTGGAATGCTTTGCCTGTAGAAATTCATCATGCCGAGAAAACGTCGAAGTTCCTCAATTGTTTTCGGTTGTGGATAGTCATTAATAAGTTGTGTTTTTTTTGCACTCGGTTTTACGCCCTGTGAATCAATATGGTAACCGAGAAAATCTAATTCGGATTTACCAAATTCGCACTTATTTGTGTTAATTGTTAAGCCGTAGTTATTTAAACGATTTAATATTGTTTCTAGATGTTCTAAATGCTTAGGTTTTGATTCCGATGCGATAATAATGTCATCTAGATACGGGAATGCGAAATCTAGACCTTCCAGTGCTTTATTGATTAATCTTTGGAAGTCTTGTGCTGCATTACGTAATCCAAAGTTCATTCTTGTAAATTCGAATAAACCGAATGGAGTTATGACTGCAGTCTTGGGAATATCTTCGGGTGCCATGCGAATATTAAATAAAATAGGCTTTTCGCACGTCAATTTTAGAAAATATGGTTTTGCCTCTGAGTAGATAAGTGAAATCAAGTAGTCGCGGTAATGGGTAACGGTCGGGTATAGTTTGTGCGTTGAGTCTACGATAATCTCCGCATGCTCTTATTTCACCGTCTTTTTTAGTAACACACACAAGTGGGTTAGCCCAAGGACTATTTGAAGGCCTACAAATACCTAATTGCATCATTCGTTCGAATTCAGCTTTCGCTATTTTGTATTTCTTCGGATTGAGTGGACGTACTTTTTCATGAACCGGGGGACCGGTGGTATAAATGTGGTGTTGTACGTCATGTTTGGGGTCTGTCATAAAATTTTCTAGTTTGGTGATGCTAGGAAACTTTTGTAAGATAAGATGGTATTCGTCATTGACATCTATTGTACGAATACTCGGTTCGTTGGAGGATATTACGTTTGTGGTGCGCGATAACAATGTGACTTTGTCGACTAATTTCCTACCATGTAGGTCTACCAAAAGTTTGTTTGCGGCTAGGAAATCGGCACCTATTATCGAACTACGTACGTCAGCTAATATAAATTTCCATCTAAATGTACGGCGTAGCCCTAGATTGACCGTAATGACTTTTTCACCGAATGTCTTTATTTTTGTGCCGTTTGCTGCATATAACACATAGTCTGACGTCCTACAGGAGTTTTGCTTATTTGCGGCTAACACGGAGACGTCGGCACCTGTGTCGATTAAATATCGCACACCTGTTGTAGTGTCTGTTACGCACAAACGATATGAATGTTCGACACCGGCGACATTATTTATTCGTGCCGGTGTCTGAATTAGTTTTCCGAATTTTGTGTAGGGTGTTTGCGACAATTAACGAGATCTCCGCATTTGCGCGCATTATTGCCGTAGACGTAGTGATAAAAACACAGAAAATTTGAGTCGCCGGGTTTCGCGGACTGGTTCAAAAACTTTTCTCGATTTTTTTGTGAATTTTCACGACTTTTGGAACGCGGTCGAGACGGGCCCGGATTATGTCGGTTTCGTTCTCGCGGTTCATTATGATTTTTTCTATTGTTTTCGCCTAGTTTGTTATTTAATGTTGCAATTTCCATTTTCATTTTGTTTAGTTCGTTTAATATTTCGGAAGTATTATTTACAAAATTTTGAGAAGGCTTCGAAACAGAAGCTATCTCAGACGGTTTGGTATTCTCCATAATTTTATCAGCGATTTTGGCTAGACTATCTAATTTTACTTCACCTGAATCACATGCCGTTAAGACGGCTCTAACGGAATGTGGTAGGCGCCCGGTCCACAATAATTTTAAGGTTTCATCTGGGACTCGGTTTTTTCCAAGATTTTGCATTCGTCTAAGTAGCTGTGACGGCTTTTGATCCCCAAGCTCTATCTCGTTTAAGAGTTGGTTTAGTTGTTTTGTTTCCGACTCCTCGTAAATGGAAATTAGCCTGTCTTTCAGCGTTTTGAATTTATTTGATTCGGGCATGTTTTCTAAAATATCGCTAATGTCACTTAATTCGCTTTGTTTTAGCCTAGCTATTAAAAGTTGACTTCTGTGGAGGTCACTTGCCTTTTGAGGGTCTACGATGGCGCTGAATTGGTGGAACCAGAGTCTCGGCCGGTCTCGCCAGAAGTCCGGTATCCTTGGTGTGATGGTAACTGCCGTCATCTGCTGTGGCTGCTCCGGGGTCGGTGATGCAGCTGTAGACATGGCTGCAGGCTGTGGTTGAGCAGCGGCTTGATATCACGGGTCGTTTATCGCGCGCGGTTAAATTAGGCGAGAGTTATAAGAGGCGCGCGCACACGTCGGGTCACCACTTTGCCGGTAATGTGGGTGCGTGAGTGATTGTTGACAGAAGGGGCGGCAAAATGATATGCGTGTTCTCGGTTTGAAGTTTATTGGACGACTGTGTCAAATGTCTGACTCCAGTGAATTTATACAGTAACTAATGTGCCTTAGACTAACTAATTATATTATGCCTACGCGCTACAACCTCAACAAAACTTCCAACGAAAATTGGTTTGGATGAGATACAGTTAGCAGTTTTTAAGATATAGTACATTTTCAAAAACCGCAAATATAACTTTGCTATTCATACAAACACTATGAAAAACAAAGTTATTTTTATTGTTTGTGTATATCACTTACTAATCTCAATATAATTATATACCTAATCTATGATTGCTACTACGGAACCCTTCATGGGCGAGTCCAACTCGCACTTGGCCGGTTTTTTTACTGCTCCATTTCATCGTAATGAATTCATAAACGCGATGTAATATTCTTAATTTCTTGTACATATAGCATGCAACTAAGGCAAACAGTCACTGCGCTTGCTTTATTCGCACCTACCGCTACCTAGTGAACCTACGCATATAAAATAGCATGCTATAAAATAGCAAGTAAAATATCATTTAGCAAGTTATTGCCATATAGCAACTTTGAACACTACTATTTCGTACCAACGAAGTTAACAACACCCCGTATTTGCATCTGATGTTATCTTACGATATATTTTACATCTTAAGATGTTATCTTACGATATATTTTGTATCTTACGATATATTTTCTATCTTAAGATGGTATCATACGATATATTTTCTATCTTAAGATGTTATCTTACGATATATTTTACATCTTAAGATACGAATATCGCTCTCTATCTTAAGCGCATCACACACGGCTAAGATACGATAATATTTTATCTTAAGATGTTATATTAATATATCTTAGGCCATCACAGACGACGAAGATACGATACTGTAATATTTTATCTTAAGATGTTATCTTACGATATATTTTCTATCTTAAGATGGTATCTTACGATATATTTTCTATCTCAAGATGGTATCTTACGATATTCGTCGCGATCGCACGGTCGTGTCCTTTGTTGAACGAATAAATACAGGGTGTTTTAAATAAGGCTCATGCTTGCCTGCTAGATTTACTGGATAGCTCTACGGATGACGATTCCGATTTTGAATTCGATTTGCACATGGTTCTGGCACACTCCAGAAGAAGATCAATTTGGGTCGAAACTCACATTAAAAATAGGAAAGATCGTGGGGAATTCAAAATTTTTGACGTTCTTTCAGAAAAAAAGTTCCATGAGTATTTTAAAATGTCAAGAAAAGAGTTCGACGCACTTCACAGTTTAGTTCAAAGAGATATTGAGAAACAAAATACAAACATGCGACAATGTAAAATCAATTATAGACAGTCCTAAGCCTGAAAAGTATGAAGGAAAGTTCATTGGTTTTTAGGGTTCCGTAGCGAAATGGCAAAAACGGAACCCTTATAGATTCGTCATGTCTGTCTGTCTGTCTATCTGTCCGTCCGTATGTCACAGCCACTTTTTGTCGAAAATATGAGAGCTATCCTGTTGAAACTTGGTAGGTAGATGTATTATGTGAACCGCATTAGGATTTTCACACAAAAATAAAAACAAAACAAATTTTGGGGGTGCCCCCCATACTTAGAATTGAAACTCAAAAATTTTTTTTCACCAAACCCATACGTGTGTTGTCTATGGATAGATCTTTAAAAAATATATTGAGGTTACTGATATCATTTTCTTCTAAACTGAACAGTTTGCACGAGAGACACTTCCAAAGTGGTAAAATGTGTGTGGGGGGGACACACATTTTACCACTTTGGAACTGTCCCCCCCCCCCCCTAACTTCTAAAATAAGAAAATGATAAAACTAAAAAAAAATTTAATGTAGACCTCAACAAAAACTTCCAACGAAAATTGGTTTGGATGAGATACAGTTAGTAGTTTTTAAGATATAGTACATTTTCAAAACCACAAATATAACTTTGCCATTCATACAAACACTATGAAAAACAAAGTTATTTTTATTGTTTGTGTATATCACTTACTAATCTCAATATAATTATATCCCTAATCTATGCTACTACGGAGCCCTTCATGGGCGAGTCCAACTCGCACTTGGCCGGTTTTTTTACTGCTCCATTTTATCGTAATGAATTCATAAACGCGATGTAATATTCTTAATGTCTTGTACCTATAGCATGCAACTACAGCAAACAGTCACTGCGCTTGCTTTATTCGCACCTACCTAGTGAACATTCGTATATAAAATAGCATGCTATAAAATAGCAGCTAAATTATCATTAAGCAAGTTATTGCCCTATAGCAACTTAGAACACTACTATTTCGTACCAACGAAGTTAACAACACCCCGTATTTGCATCTGATGTTATCTTACGATATATTTTATATCTTAAGATGTTATCTTACGATATATTTTGTATCTTGAGATGTCATCTTACGATATATTTTATATCTTACGATATATTTTCTATCTTAAGATGGTATCTTACGATATATTTTCTATCTTAAAATGTTATCTTACGATATATTTTACATCTTAAGATACGAATATCGCTCTCTATCTTACGATACGAAAATATGAAAGATATCTTAGCTTCGTCGTGTGTGACGGTCCATTGAAAAGTATGGCGAGCGATATGGTATCTTGAGATAAAATATTATCGTATCTTAGCCGTGTGTGATGCGCTTAAGAGTACACAGGCCGCTCGGTCGAACTCAACGGTGGGCGCGGCCTAAACGCTTGCTATTTCATCAAGCGGCACGCGAGAAAAGGATAGCGCCAGCGATGAACAGTACGAAACTATTGCGCACACACAGAAACGATCGCGTCTAGCTTAACGTATCCGTCGTGCAGCACACTTGCGCAAGCTCATTGGTAACCTTATCGACGCGCAAGTAAATCATGTACCTATTTTTAATTATGGTATAAGCACAGAATAATTAATAGTACTATACGTACAGAAGGACTAGGTACTCCAAAAAAAAAATCAAACAAATGTAAAATCTATATACGAGAGAATAAAGTACATTTTAACTGGCAGCCGTACCGCCCACCTACTTTTATAATAGCCTAAACTTCCCGTGCGCAAGCAAAAATGTACTGAATGGTTACGCCCGAGAGTTTATTTTGGTTTATCTGACGCCAACGACATTAAAAGGTTACTATGGGTCAAGCTCAATAGGGTTGCGACTTGCGAGTTCAGGCACAAATAGGTAGGTACCTATGCGTATTTTATGCATTTGCTAAATTACAATATTACCATAAATACCTATGTTCCTCAAGGAATTTTGTTTTTATCATCAGCCTATATCTTTTTGGTTTTGTCATCGATTACTACATACATTATTGATTTTTAGCACAGAATGATAATAGTAGGCGCCCGGCTGCGAATCGTTCAAATACAAGCTACCTACGGCACCTTACGTGAGGAATAATATTTATAATAATATTATCTTTTCTACCTATTATTGTTATATTTTTGAACATTTATCTTACAAAAAAAAGAATAATATTTAAAAGATTTTTATCGTCTATGGCAAAATAGCCAGTCCTTATTATTTTGCACTCAACCTAGTAACCGACCAATTACTATCGCATACTGTCACAGGCCCCGCGTTGCGTGTCTTTGTAGGTAGGTAAAAAAGTGGCGCAGCGAATTACGACCGCTGACCTTGAATGCGTAGTGTGGCCATTTTCTGAGTTAGAACTTTTAAACAACAACGCAAACATCTTTCTACTTTCTACCGATCTTAATTCTTAGTACTCAGCTTAAGGTGAGTGAGAGTGTCGTCTTTTTATCTTGGTCGTCCAGTAGGCTTACCCCCCCCCCAATTAGTATCTCGCCTCATTTCCAAACTTGTAACCTCATGATTAGGTATCATGATCAGTTAAGCCCATACTTCACAGCAGGGAGATAATTTTGTTGATCATTACTAAATATGTACTACTTATATATTTTTTTTCTTCATAATAATATTGTGTTATTAATTTACCAATAGCACCTAAAGCAAGAAACTTGTGCGTAACTACACGTAACGTAACAAAAATATTAAGGAGACGGAGCGCGTGCGTAACGGGTGGCGTGTGCCAGCCGTAGTGAATGGGCCACGACATAATGGCCCCGCAACTACTTGCAGTTTTATGCCTACACCGCGGAGTGAGACAGGCCTGGTATAAGTATAAGGTGTAGTGTAGCCAAATGAAATGGCGGCTCGGTCCAACCAGTCAAGGTCAACAATAAAATAAAAAACAATAACGAAATAATAACAACAAAAACTTTACAGAACATAAAAAACTATCTAAACTATATGCTCGACTGTCCGATAGCAGGATCACACGCGCCGCACAAATGAGCCTCCAGGGGGGGTATTACAACGTCTTAAGGCCAGGTATTCCCAATTTTACATCACTTTGATTTAACAATAAATAAAGAAATCGTGATTTTTTAAATCCAAAAAAAGAACTTGTTCTAGTTTACTCTATGTACTTTGACAATTTGTGGTTCAAAACACGATATTGAAAACTTCACTCGATAAAAAAAAAAAACCGAAAAACAGGCTTAATCGATATTTTTTTCATGTTTTTCTTGTTTTTCTCAAAGCTTATAAATGTTTTACTACTAAAAACCATATCTTAAAAAAGGTAATAACGTAGAGAAAAGTAATTTGTGGTTACATTTTGCAAAATAGCTTGTTTTTTTTAATAATAAATTATTATATAACACAGCGGCTCGCGTTCGTCACTTCAGTCGCCCGCTAGGCCTTGTCGAGGTGAGACCTGTGTCCCTTTTTCTAGCGCGCGGCTATCACATAGTGTAAAGAAGGCAGTTACTCTTTATTTGTTTTTATTAGTGCACAGAAGTATGGGAAATAAAAATAAAAACAAGAAAGTAGCCAGGTGCAAAGTCCGGAAGGTTAGACGAGAAATCAGGTAAGTTTGTTTACAATTTTATTTTTTCACATACTAATATTATCTAAATACTTATTCGTCTTTTGATTTTTAAATCTAATCTACGGTCTATCTTTACCTTTACTTTCGAAACCTGTCCATCATTTCTAAGAAATAGCAATAAGAGTGCGCTTCTTATCTCTATTTAGGTACCTAGGTAGGTAATATTATAATAACAATAGAAGTGCAGCGCGCGCCGCCGCCGCGTTGCCGGCCGCACCTGTGTGTGTTTATTACCTACTAGCTGTTGGCCCCGGCCTCGCTCGCCAGCCAACCCCTCTCCTATATAGCCTATTACCGGCTCTAGTGTCCCACCTGTCTCTGTACCAAAATTTATCAAAAACAGCCGTTTTGACATGAAAACGGAACATACATACATACTTACATACATAGGTAGATGCAAAGGTATAATATGAGTAGGAAATTAGGGATCTCTGTTCCTTTCTGCGGATATATTATGTAGGTAGGTAAGGATACCAACATAATACATAGTAAAATCATAACAGTAGAATAACTTGATAACGTTTTCATGAACATTTTTTTATTGTTGCAGTGCATCAAAACCACGATGCAAAGGAATGTATGCGTCCAAAAAAAACACAAATATAAAGTAAGTATCTAATACCTATCGCAAGGCAAAATGGTACCAACTCCAAGCGAAAAGGCACCCACACAGACATATTCGTACAACTCACGAGACGACGGGCATTTGTTTGAAACCATGCATTCCAAGGCAAAGAAAATGAGCAGCCAGATAATTTTGCAGCACCCAGTACACACTCTATGCCTCAACCACATTTGGAACAACCAGGTCCAAGTACGCGGGTGATTAATTTTAGTAATTTTTGATTATTTTTGTATATCAATTTCTTTCAATAAAATTATAATCCCGTCATTATGTTTCTATTGAAGGACACCGTGGTTTTTAGTCAGTACAAGTCTGACAGTCCCTCCTGCCCTGCCCTGGGTGGGAAGACTCATTTGATGATTTTACAAGCTAAAGTCCCTTTTCATTTCATACCAGAAAGGAACGGGATTGGGTTTGGGGGCATCCAGTAGCCCAGGAATGGGATTGGGAGACGCTGGTCCAAAGGCTGGAAAAGCCTTTTGGTGGTTCAGCGTGTTCCAAGGAGAGGGTCTTTAGGGACTAAGTTTCTCGGGCATCAGTGAAGAGGGAATCTTCACAGATGGGGATTCCCTCTGTTGGCGGGCGGCAGCGCGCTTGGCCAACTTGGGAGAAGCGGATTTGGGGGCTTTGGCAACCGCGGTTAGCCGGGTGACCTACTTGGCCGCATAGTACGCAGCTGGGAGGTTCAGGGCAGAGAGCCCTATCTTTGGGGCGGGGGCAATTGACCGTACTATGGTCACCTAAGCATTTGACGCACCTGGGCGGTGCGAAGTAGTGGGCTTGACTGTGGCCGTATTGCTGACAGTTGTGACACTGTCCTACAGTATGAGCCTTGTATGGCTTCTCGATGGTGATGCCCGACAGGGAACACACCGACTTGATTTTAAAAAAGGGGTGAGGGCCATGACTCGACAGGGTCGCAGATTACTAGGACCATGTAGAAGAGCTCACCGCCCCTCGCCTTGTGAAGGCGGTGGACGGCGGAATCGGGGACGTTTTGGGCTAGCAGGTCGTCTAGGACGTCCTGGGTGGGGATTTCCTTTGGGATCCGCCTTATCACCACACGGCCACACGGGTGGGCTTCTCCTCAGGGAGAGAAAAGGAGTGGAAGAACGTATTCCTTCCGCGAAGGAGTCGGGAGAGTTCCCTATAGTCCGAAGACGTCGGGGTCGAAACTTTGATGTCCTTTTGGGTACTAGTGGCCTTGGTATATTGGATTTTATTATCCACACACAACTTTGAGACCTCAGTCCATTTGGACTTGTCATGGATGTAGATCGGGGGAGGGAGCTTAAGCTTCTTGGCAGAAGCCGCGGGAGGGATAGCCATAGGGCTAGAGGGGAGGCTGGCGGAGGCCGCTGAAGGGGTGGGGGAGATAATACGAGAGATCGGGAAGAGGGGGTAGGTGGGCCCGCGAGGGGTTTCTTAGCCTTTTTGGCTTGAGAATGTTTCCCCTGTTTGCGTTTTCCAATGACTACTTGGAAATCCTCATAATCGGAATTGGGCACAGATGTGTCTATTCGTTCGGGCTCAGGTGCAGAGCGCACCTGTGAGGGACTATTGTTTGAGAAACAATGGGCGGATTAGGGACGGACGGGCTGGGAACAGAGGCCGCTTTGTCGGCAGCGGCTTTGTTAGGAACGCGGTCGGCGGGAGCCGGATTGGGTGGAATGCCTTTGTTGGCGAGCGGGGGAGAAATGGGACCAGCGCGCGCATTATTGCGTTTTTGCTGAACGATGGAGAGAAACCCCCAAAAGAGATCCTCGATAGTGGAAGTCATCGTGTAGCAGCTGGCATCGTGAGTGAACTCTCAGGGGGAAAAAAAACTTACACTAACAATTCCACAATTTCTAGCTCCCCGGGTGGGTGTGCCCGGGGATGAGTAGCCTCCCTGCCGAGGGATTATGTAAGCTTGTAAACCTGTTGCCAATCTTAATGTGCAACAGGGCCCTATTAGGGTCTGGTGCGAAGGGGTAGACACACCCAACCGACACCAGGTGTGTCGCTGTGAACGAAACCAGAGACTAGGTTCAACTAGGAGATCCCCCAAGGCCGAGCTCCTAGCTCCCGACTCCAATAAATTAACCTCGCCCTGAAGAGGTTTGGCGGGATGGATTGGGGCACCACCCTCTTGGTTTCGTTATCACCGTAAGGTTTCCACCAAGAACCACGAAACTGTGGATTTTCCCTGGGTGTCACCACTGCGAGGATCGCCCGGAGGACACGGTGGAGCATACGGTGCAGGACTGCCCCGCTTGGGCAGAGCACCGCCGTGTCCTCACGGCAGCGATAGGCGGCGACCTCTCGCGCCCGGCACTGGTTGAGGGCACTATGCTGCGGGGCGAGACGGAATGGGAAGCGGTCGCCTCCTTCTGCGAAGCAGTCATGCTAACAAAGGAGAAGGCGGGATACGTGAGGGAGAGGACAGCGTCCACCTCACGACCAGCCGCCGCGGGAGACGCCCAAGGCAACGGACGTCGGCCGGATCTCCGGCCAACGTAGGCGCGGGCGTGCGGGCGGTGAGTTATGGGTGACTTGCCGCCCGATCATGGACCATGCCCGGGTCGACGGCGCGTTGTGTTGTCAGCAATCTGACGGGGCCCCCTAAGAGGGCCAAAGCCTGCCGGGGTCGCGGGACTGTCTCACCTGGTAACCGTGACCCTGGTACGTAAAGGGCTATTGAAGGTTTGTAATCAGTACAAGTCTGACAGTCCCTCCCGCCCCACCCTGGGCGGGAGGACTTATTTGATGATTTTACCACGAAAAAAAAGGGGTCAATAAGATAAGGCGAAACCAAAACAATACACGCGCGAAGTCAACTACTCGTATCAATGTAGAATCGTAATCAAAATCCAAAGTTCAATGCCAGGAGTCAATGTGATAACAATAATAAGATGCAAAAGATAAAATTATCATAGGTAACGGAAGTCAACATACACGGCACGCACAACCTCATTAGGTACTGGACTGGCGAACGAAAGCGAAATATTAGGAAATATTTAAAAAAATACTGCCCGCGTTTGCGCCGATCCGCCCACTTCCCCCGTTCCCCGCGGGGGATGTGTATTGAAGTGAGATGCACAATAATTGTTGTTAGAAACGGGCGCGTAAAAATTGATGAGTAGGCTTCTAGAATTTGTGTCCTTATGACAAAATAACTGAATGTTTTGATCCAAAGTAAAGTTATATAAATTCTTGAATAAATAAACTACGCCTGTACGAATTTGGTTTTAGAGATTTCATACTCCTTCTGTTATTTAATTACGTCCAAAGTTGCGTTAAATTACGGGTTAAAATATGGAACTTTTGAGGCTGATAACTTTAGAATGACTAAATATTTTTAAATTCTGTTTTCGTACAGGCATAGATCATAACAAGACAAAACAGTATTATGCCCGTCTTGGAACATAAAATGTCAAACAATGGAGTAATCATCCTAAAACAAATGTATGGAGAAATGCGTGGCTTGTGTAGCCTTAACAACTATTGTTTGTGTGAGTAAATGTGTCTGTGTGCGTATAAGAGTCACTGTTCGAATACTCAACGCAAGAACGTAACGTATCTACCGTTATGTTTTTTTAATCAAAGGTTACAAGTGAAGTTAATACAAGCGTGTTAAAAATTAGGGGTTATTTATTGCTTATCGCCGCGAATCTCGCTATTTTTTTGGTGTAGGCTCCGCTCGCCCCTTGGATCTTGCCCCTCACGATTACAATGATCGACTCGCCCCGTTTTTTATTTATTTTGGTGTATCTATTCGCCCCATATGAAGGGGTGAGTTGAAAATTGACATTCAAATAATTATTTTGGTGTATCGACTCGCCCCTTGCGGCATTTCTTTTGAAATTTAACCAAGAAAGGTACAGTCAGACAGAAAAATGATTACAATGAGAATAACGCTACGTTTTACTTTAGTCAACTACACTCGGTTCCAAAAATAACGGGTCAGTCACATAAACCCGAATATCTCCCGAACTACGTATGCCATCCTAATGAAACGAAGACTGTTCAATTGAGAATTAAATTATACAGATAAAAAATAAAATAAAACTTAGTTGCACCCACAATATCAATCTCTAAATTAAAAAAAAAAACTAAAGTAGTCATATTTTCCTTAAGATAACATTTTTTTTATGATTGTTTTTTTGCTGTTTTTCATCACTTTCTTCATTTAATACTTTGTATTGCCTCCACGAGCTCTTCTGACAGCTTCCAGGCGATTAGGCATGCTGTACACCAAATTTCGGAGCCGGTGCTGAGGAATACCTTCCCATTCCTCCACCAGTGCTTGTTTGAGCTCGGGAAGCGTGATTGGTGGGGGGTTTCGACCTTTCACGCATCTCTGAAGCTCGTCCCAGGCGTGCTCGATGGGGTTTAAGTCCGGGCTTCGCGCTGGCCACTGCATCAGTTCGATACCGACCTCTTCAAGGTAGTCATGTACAATTCTGGCGGTATGGGGACGCGCATTATCATGCATTAATATGCCATGCCGGTCAATCCTGGCCATGAAAGGACCTACATGTTCATTGAGGATCTCTTCCACGTACCTCTCTGCATTTAGAGTTCCATTTTGAATGAGTACCAGCTCGGTGCGGGCCTCAGCAGAAATCCCAGCCCAAACTTGTACGCAGCCTCCACCGTACGCCACTTTTTCCTCCACACACGCTTGATGGAAGCGCTCCGCTGGTCTTCTGTACACCAACTGCCTACTGTCATGCTTATAAAGCATGAATTTAGACACGTCCGTGAACATTACCCTAGACCAATCGTCTAGTGTCCAGTTTAGGTGCTCGCGCACGTATCTCTGTCTTGCAATTCGATGTCCCCGTTCCAGTTTGGGGCCATTTGCGGGCCTCAATGGTTTCAAATTTGCTTCAGCAAGACGTCTTCTTACTGTTTGAGTGCTTAAATTGCCACCTCCAAAGCGAATAAAGTGAGTTTATAGATCAACAGCAGTTTGAAAACGATTTCAAATAGTACATAATCTTGGTCTATTCCCATTTATCCCCACTGTCTTTGTCGCCACTGGGGACAAATGAGAAAAAAAACCCGTATTATCCCACTAGGGACAAAGCCAGTGGTGACAAATGGGAATAGACGCTAATCTTAGAGTGAATTCCAATCCAGGGACGAGGGATCATCTTAAAAGGACACCGTGACCCTTAAGGAACAGAAGAAATAGGTGAATTTTTAGTCGGTAAGAGTCTGACAGTCCCAGATCATATCCACTACCTCAAATCCCCCCACCGTAATCACAGCGGTAAGTTCCTTCTTTGAGAAGTGGCTGGAGTGACGATGCATTCCACCAGACGTAGGTCCTCATCGGATACGGTTATTTTAGAAAGTTCCTATATCGGATTTGGCGGGAAATGCCGTAAGGATAAAAATAGGACTTGACAAAAAAAAAAACAGACTTCCAACACAACACATTCTGCGAATTTGTTTTTTCAGAAAGAACAATTTTCGAAATCAGTCCAAGTGTTGAGAAATCAGGTCCTCACCGGACACGGAAGTTTCGGGAGGTACCTGTCTCTGAGGAGAAAGGAGGAAACGCCTGAGTGTCACCACTGCGAAGATCGCCCGGAGGACACAGTAGAGCATACGGTGCAAGACTGCCCCGCTTGGGCAGAGCACCGACGTGTCCTCACGGCGGCGATAGGCGGAGACCTCTCGCGCCCGGCATTGGTCGCGGCCATGCTGCGGGGCGAGACGGAGTGGGAATCGGTCGCCTCCTTCTGCGAAGCAGTCATGCTCGCGAAGGAGGAGGCGGGCCGCGTGAGGGAGAGTACAATGTCCTCACTCCGCCCCACCCACGGTGGTAGACGCCCACGGCGCCGGCGACGGACGTCGCAAGACGATTTTCAGCCACCGTAGGCGCGGGCATGCGGGCGGCGAGTAAAGGGCAACTCGCTGTCCGACCATTGACCATGCCCGGGTCGACGGCGCGTTGTGTTCCACGCGCGCCTCAAAGAGCGTCAGCATAATGACGGGGCCCCCTCTCTAGACGGCCAAAGCCTGCCGGGGTCGCGGGACTTATCTCATTACCGTGACCCCGGAACGTAAAGGGCTATTGAAGGACACCGTGGATTTTAGTCAGTACAAGTCTGACAGTCCCTCCCGCCCTGCCCGGGGTGGAAGGACTCATTTGATGAATTTACCACGATAAAAAAGTGTTGAGAAATAGGGGAACATGAAAAAAAGAAAAAAAAGGTTCCCAGTGCGACTTGAGGTCCTTCTCATTTTTAGGGTTCCGTAGCCAAATGGCAAAAACGGAACCCTTATAGATTAGTCATGTCTGTCTGTCTGTCCGTCCGTATGTCACAGCCACTTTTCTTCGAAAGTATGAGAGCTATCCTGTTGAAACTTGGTAAGTAGATGTATTATGTGAACGCATTAGGATTTTCACACAAAAATAAAAAAAAAAAAAAATTTGGGGTTTTAGCAGTTTTTGAGATATAGTACATTTTCAAAAACCGCAAATATAACTTTGCCATTCATACAAACACTATAAAAAACAAAGTTATTTTTATTGTTTGTGTATATTACTTACTAATCTCAATATAATTATATCCCTAATCTATGGAACCCTTCATGGGCGAGTCCAACTCGCACTTGGCCGGTTTTTTGATTTTGAAGTCGGTTAAAAACCCAGTAAGACCCGACCTGTGAATTCCTCCCGGGACCTTTAGTTTAGCAGTCGTATTTGCGAACACTAAATTAAACTTACTATTTGAATTTGCTATAGCAGCTTCAACATAGATCACCATCACACGCGAACAGCAGCGAGACAAGTAAGTACTTCATTTTAATAAAAAACAAAAAGTCATACTACACTGGTATAATGGAAATTCAATTCTATCAAAATTTATAGGTGATCGAAATAGAAACGTGTAGAAATTATTGCTCCTTGTTGGACATTATTGGTCTTCATTCAAAACTGGCGGCATATTCAGCGTGCCTTAAGCACTTTTCCAAAATTTTAAATACATAGCTCTTAAAGAGCAAGATCCCAGAGCTCCCAGGTCTACGTCATTTTAGCAAAGCTGAAATTTTGAGGATTTCTAATGAAATATGTAGTTTTAAATTTTCACGTTTATCTATAACTATCTGACCCTCTCGGATTTACCGCAACTTTTGGACGCATTGTGTTGATAAATGGCCTCTTTCGAAAAATGAACTATGCAAAAAGATTTATCGAATTCGAACCAGTAGTTCCTGAGATTAGTGTGTTCAGTCAAACAAACTTTTCAGCTTATAATAGCTTCTGAATTGTTCCTGTTATGATTTTGAAATAGCTAAAGTCTGGTGAACAACGATTTGCTATGAAATTTTCACTAGGTGTGGTGAAATGATTAGTGTCTAAACACACTATGCCGAAGTTACGCGATCGAAATTCGGCGGCTGATTTCACGTTCCGTCGTATTGGGCTGATATGACTCACCATAAGTGCCGAACTTACGCGGCAGAAATTCGGCGCGGGTGGCGCGGGCGGCTCCCTGCTGCTCCCCGCCCCCGGATCTTCGTCGGTAATAGAACCGAACTTCGGTCGCGTATAATGTGTGGTCACAGAATAAGTTGCCGCTGAACTTACGCCCGACCGAAGTTATGCTGTACGCTATGACGCGACGTAATTTCGACATAGTGTGTCGTCAGTAATTCAAATAGCATTGCAGGCGTAATTGTGCCGAACTTCGGTCGCGTAACTTCGGCATTTTGTGTTTAGACACTTATATTGAAAGGAATCGAATGTATTGTCCAGTTCCGCTCAGCATAGACGTAAAGGTTGAACTGAGCAATAGCTACCTTTCATTGACATTGACACTTTATAGAAAGAGAGGAAAGCAGTTGTTTACTTATAGGTCTATGCAAGTAATTGTTGTTTATGTGGGTTGCTCGGGGGTACTGCGAACCGCTGCGGAATGAGCATTTTTTTGAACGAAGAACCAGATTATATAACAAGCTTATAACTGTGTGATTTTTCATGATACAGATGACATGATTTTAGGGTTCCGTAGCCAAATGGCAAAAACGGAACCCTTATAGATTCGTCATGTCTGTCTGTCTGTCTGTCCGTGTATGTCACAGCCACTTTTGTCGAAAGTATAAGAGCTATCCTGTTGAAACTTGGTAGAAAGATGTATTATGTAAAACCGCATTAGGATTTTCACACAAAAATCAAAACAAAACAAATTTTGGGGGTGCCCCCCATACTTAGAATTGAAACTCAAAAAAAAATTTTTCACCAAACCCATACGTGTGGGGTATCAATGAATAGGTCTTTAAAAATGATATTGAGGTTACTAACATCATTTTTTTCTAAACTGAACAGTTTGCGCGAGAGACACTTCCAAAGTGGTAAAAACTGGGACTTAAAGACGTTACATCTTCTTCCATTACCATTTGCCACAGATTAGGCGCTGGAACTGAGAATCGGGCGCGTCCCATTCTTTTTCGCCTGTCTGACCCAACAGTGAGATCTGAAGTTTGGAAAGCCAAAGCAAAACTAAAGGGTTCTTCTTTTGTGCTGTCAGAATTCCTCACTCGACAGAGACAAGTGGCTTTCACAGCGGCGCGTAAGCTTTTCGGTGTTACGAATGTTTGGACAATGGATGGCAACATAAACATCAAGCTCCCCGATGGTAAGCGTCGCCACGTGATTAGTCACGAAGAGGTGATGGTACTGGGTGCAGAGCATGGCAAGGCGCTTGAAGCTGAAACTCCGTCTGTTATCAATGAAGACTCAAAGACTGAAAGTCCGGTGCCTGCTGCGCAAGCGTCGACAAGGCCAAGACGTAACGCTCAGAGGAAATTTTAATGCTCGTTGGTGCGCTTCGTTTAGGTACTAATTACTTTTATTATTGATTTCTTCGTTAGTTCTAATATGTTTGCTTTTAATCATAATTTTGTTTCTTTTTTAAGGTCTACCGACAAAAATATCTTTGTTTTTTACTTTTACTTAGTGTTGACACTGTTGACATTAAGATTCGAACTGACAATGACATACCTAAGTCAATCTATGGTTGTTTTCTTTCTTATTCGGCTGCGTTCGGATAGTTATTAATATTTTGTTAACAGTCGACCGGCAGGTTATGCAATTTTAAAAGTTAAGTTCATTTTTTAGTTTTTTTTTTTTTTTTTGTTAGTTTTACATTTAATTAGTTTTTAGTATTTATATTTATTTTATATTATTTATATTGATGTCTGACGACTCTTTTTATTCCGCCAGTGACGGTTCTCTTGATTCTTTTTCGTCCATTAATGTTTCTTTCTCGACAAATAATTTTTTAAATGAAGAATGTCAGCGTTTTCCAAAATGTTTTAATGTTTGCCACGTAAATGCGCAAAGTATTCCCCAACACCATTCGGAATTGTTGGATTTGTTTAACGGTGTTTCGTTTCACGCTATTTTGGTGTCAGAAAGTTGGCTTAAACCCGAACTCCCTTCTACTTTTTATAGCCTTCCCGGCTTCATCCTGGTTCGCAATGATCGCACAGGGAAAAGAGCCGGTGGTGTTGCTATCTATCTCCGTAGTGACATTCCACACAAAGTTTTATTTTCTTCTCCTTCGCTCTATAATAATGCTAGTCCGGAATACTTATTATTAGAAATAACTGTTAAAGGGGTTAAAGCCGTTCTAGGAGTTGTTTATTGCCAACCCACAAGTGACTATTTCTCTTCTCTTGAACCCCTTTTTGAATCTGTCTCCTCAGAGTACAAACATCTCATAATCATGGGAGACTTTAACACGAACCTCTTAAAAAACGATTCTAGATCGCGTGGGCTGAGATCAATCTTGGAGTCTACTAATTTATCTTGTCTTGAGCTTAATCCAACTCATCAAAATGCAGACACAGACGATTCCTGGCTTGACCTCATGCTGACCTCTTCTGCGGATCTAGTGGCTAATCATGGTCAGGTTGCAGCTCCGGGGCTTTCACGACATGATATCATTTTCCTTATGTACAAAATTAAACCCCCCAAGCAGCGGCCAGCTACAATTGTTATTCGGAACTTTGCGAGAGTGGATGAGGTGCAACTTAACAGGGATGCTCAATCCATAGATTGGTCCGACGTTCTTGAGGCTCAAACAGTGGATGATAAGGTTGCGCTGCTAAATACTTCCATTTTACAACTTTATGATTCTCATGCACCTTTGAAAACTGTTAGAGTCAAGCGTCCGCCAGCACCCTGGATAACCCTTGAGGTTCGGATGGCAATGAGGCGGCGTGATAGGGCTTTCCGTAGGTATAGAAGAGATCACAGTGAGGAAAACTGGTGCTTATACAAGTTGGCTAGAAATCGGTGTAATCAGATGGTGAGAGTCTCTAAACGCCGATACATTTGTGAGAATGTTCTAAACTCTTCGCCGGCTAACATATGGAAGTTTTTAAAATCACTTGGTATATCAACGTCACCATCCAATGTTTTGCCATCGAATTTGTCTTTGAATAACTTAAATTTACATTTTTCATCAACAACCAGTCTGGCAGACGATGTTAAAAGAGACACAATTTATAAAATAACTTCCATGCCGTTACTCTCCTCAAACTCCTTCTCGTTTTCTCCTGTGTCTGAGCTTGAAATTCTCAACATCTTTAAGTCAATCAAAACAAATGCAGTCGGATGTGACGGGGTGAGCAGGAAGATGTTAAGTTTAATTATTAGTAGTTTATTAATATATTGTATTCCCATTGTCACACACATTATTAACTTTTCTCTGTATTCTGGTGTTTTTCCCGTAATCTGGCGTAAAGCTTATATTATTCCTCTTCCAAAAATTAGTAACCCCAGTTTAGTTAATCACTTTAGGCCGATCTCCATTCTCCCTTTCCTTTCTAAAATCCTTGAAGCCGTTTTTCATAAGCAAATTTCTACTTTCATTTTTAAAGGTAACTTACTTTCCCAATTCCAATCAGGTTTTCGGCCTGGACATAGTACTTCTACTGCTTTGCTCAAAGTCACTGATGACATTAGGTCCGGCATGGAGAATTCAAAGTTGACGGTCTTAATTTTAATTGACTTTTCCAACGCATTTAATACCGTTGACCATGATATTCTTCTCGCCATTTTGTCGCAAATTGGGATTTCAAGTTCGTCACGGGATTGGTTCTCGTCTTATCTTCGTGGTCGCCAGCAGGCGGTTCGTGTCAAGCAGGCATGTTCTGACTGGTATGATCTGCTATCTGGTGTTCCACAAGGCGGTATACTCTCTCCTTTATTATTTTCGCTTTTTATAAATTTCATAACTGATGTCCTCAAGTGCTCTTACCATCTGTATGCCGATGACTTGCAACTTTACGCTCAAGCCGATGTCAATTGTTTAGATGACTGCATTTCCATCCTAAACGATGACCTGCGTAGTATTAGTGACTGGTCCAGGCAGTTCGGGGTATCAGTCAACGTGAGCAAATGTCAGGCCATGGTGATAGGTAGCGTGTATCATATGCGTAGCCTCAATATCCATGGTCTTATACCTATTATATTTAATAACGCTGTTATTTATGTCCTTTATCACCTCACGTTAAGGATTTGGGTTTGCATATTGACGATCGGCTTGGTTGGGAGAAGCAGGTCAATTTGGTAAGCCGGAACGTTTCTGCCACACTGCGATCTCTCTATAGATTTAAGCATTTTCTACCATCTAGCACTAAATTACTACTTGTTCAGGCTCTTGTGCTCCCTATTATTGATTATGCTGATGTTTGTTACTCTGATGTTTCCCAAAATCTTCTTAACAAATTGGATCGACTTCTCAACAATTGTATTCGCTTTGTATTTGGACTTCGTAAATTTGATCACATTTCTAGTTACCGTTCTCAGCTTAAATGGCTGCCTATCCGCCAGAGAAGATCCCTCAGATCACTCTGCTTGCTTTTCTCTATTATTAACGATCCTTGTGCTCCTAATTATTTAAAAAGTTCTTTTCAGATCCTGGGTAGCTCGCACGATCGTAACCTTCGTGCTGCTGAAAACTTACTCCTTCAGATACCTTCTCACCGTACAGGTTTTATTTCCAATTCCTTCGTGGTTACGGCAATTAAACTCTGGAATGCGCTTCCCCTTGACATTAAAAAAGCTCCTAGTAAATTTTCTTTTAAACGCCAAGTTCGGGAATACTTTCTGAAATCACTCGATCCTTAAGTTTCCAATTATCGATATGGTCGTCGTCATGTTATGTATCCATTTAAATTATGTATTTTATTCATGTTTAGGTATATCAGTATAATTTATTTATCAAATATTATTTATGGATGTATAATATAAGTTGGTATATATATATATTTTTTTTTTTCATATGTATTAGTATATTGTTAAATAGCTATAGTTAGATGTAGTAGTTTTAATTGTTTCATTAGTGTTGTTGTACCTATTCCAACTGTTTCTCCTTTTGACCCAAAGGCTGACTGGCAGATAATGCCTTGTGGCATTAAGTCCGCCTTATGTACCACATTTGTACGTAGAAGTGTAAATAAATAAAAATAAAATAAAAAGTGTGTCCCCCCCCCCCCGTAACTTCTAAAATAAGAGAATGATAAAACTAAAAAAAAATATATATAATGTAGACCTCAACCAAAACTACCAACGAAAATTGGTTTGGATGAGATACAGTTAGCAGTTTTTGCGATATAGTACATTTTCAAAAACCGCAAAAATAACTTTGCCATTCATACAAATACTATGAAAAACAAAGTTATTTTGGTACTTATTTAGATAATTAAACTAAATCTAGAAATTTAAAAATAAAAATAAATAAATCTAAATATTTACAACAAAATACTAAATTTAAACTAAAACTAAAATAAAATACCTAATTACAAAAAAAAAAAAACAAAAAGGCAAAGACACTCAGGCGTCAAAGTACTCCTCCGCATCGCTGTCATCCGGAAACATGCCCAGAAGACTGGCAGCATTGCCACGTTGGATGGCAATGCTTATTCTTTGACCAAAGAAAGAACCAGCCCTCTGGTCACGCGAAGTGTCGATTAGTCGGCGAGAAATTTCCTTAAAAAGGGAACGCACACTCGGACCCCATGACCCGAGTGTTTCGACCCCAAACGGCTCAAAACTGTAGCAACCATTAAGGTTACAGTATTTGCGCCGCTTGAGGTTCTCAGCAGCCGCAAAAGCGGCGCCAGCACAGCCCGCCGTGCTTGCAACGTGGGATGGCGCAAGGGTATCGACACAGGTAGCGTCCCACACCAAAGGCCTACCCACCTTCCAAGGCACTAACGTCATACCGTCTGGTCTTTTCCCATCGTCACGTACCAAACTATTTGGTTCTAAAACCGCTGGTACGCCGGCGGAGGCAAAAGCTCGACGAATAATGTCGTTGATGCTAGCGTGATGAGCTATGCGACCTGCGCTTCTGCTGCAGGACAGGCCATGATGCCCGAGGTTGTCGACAGCTTCGCCACAGTGGCAACGATGCGGAGCAACACAAGGTGCGCCTAAGCGAAGGCCTGTAGCGAGCCGAAATGAAGCATCATCCATCATGGTACCAATGGTGGATGATGGGAGTGCTTGAAGCCATAATCCCGACTCCCACTCCCCCACAGCCAGCAGACGGGCGCGCTCCGCAGTACTTGTTGACGTATTTAACAGGTTATTCCGTACAATACTGCAGAGCGGCACGTCCCACCGTCTTTGGGAGGACAGGTAGTCGGGCAAATCCGTATTGGGACAAGCCATTTTCCAAGCGTTCAACGCCTCGGTCATAAACGGTACCTCAAAATTGACCAGTGAACTAGATAAAATGTTTCTGGTTAATTTTTCGGTACCGTAGACCGAGGAGATGAAGGCCGGTAAACTAATACTTGAAATTTTGCGGACGCCGAGACCACCCAAGCGGATAGGAAGTGTGGCTTGCTGCCACGCTCGGTCGTCCAGGGCCACATTTAGGATGGAGGTCAATGTATTTCTGATGATTTTATCTACTTTTTCTAAAAGTTGTGGGTGTTTCCAGAGGTGCGAGGAACGAAGGCTATAGGTAAATTTTGATCCAAAACAACAATATCGAATAATTGTGAAGGCCGAATGTATGTTGATTTTAAAAAGCCTTTCCGAGACATCATTAAAATTTTGAATTTTGTTCTCAATGAAGGTGGGAAATGATTCATCAAAAATTGGGGACCCAGGAGGTGAAGAGATCCTTTTTCCGTAATTTTGATGTTGGGTGCGATTGAATTGAATTTAGAAATGGTTGTCTGTCTGTCGGTAGTCTGGGGAAGGTAAATTTCACATTTGGATAAGTTGAGCTGTAGGCCAATGGAATTAAAATTTTCTTTTAATAAAATTAAATCTTCCAGAACTGTATCTATATCACCACCTAGAGTCCCGTCATCAAGATACCATACATTAAATCTTGAATTTAGCTGCCGAATGATTGGATTTATTGCTAAACTAAAAATGACTGGCCCAAGAGGGTCACCTTGTTGACAACCAACGGCTGATTCCAAAAGGTTTTCTTTATAAAGTAATTTTGAAGGGTTCCTGTAGCATTGATATAGAAAACTGTAAATTTTGGGTATTTAGTTATTTTTATTGTTTGTGTATATTACTTACTCATCTCAATATAATTATATCTCTAATCTATGCTTGCTGCTACGGAACCCTTCATGGGCGAGTCCAACTCGCACTTGGCCGGTTTTTATTTTGTACCAAGATTCTTTAGAAAAATTCAAAAAAATACTGGATTAAAAGCGCTCGTGCAAATGTGGGCAATGCACTCCGCAGATCCATGATTTATATGAATCCTCCTTCTTATTATTTTATTTTTAATAAAAACTCTTTTCTGCTACTTTAGAAAGGATAAAACTCAAACATTGACGTTTCCTTACATGCCAAAAGGAATCAGATTATTTTGTAAATATTATAATAACGAATAAGAAATGTGTGTCACTATGTAGGTACCTTACAGCTTGTACACATTGGGCCCTTTCAAACGCGCGCTTCCTTAGCGCACATTTTGAGAACCCAGTAGAGGTAATAATTATCCCACCAAAAACATTCTGTAAAAACTAGCCAGTCTCGATAGAGCTGGTTATTTATGTCTAAAAAGTAATTAAATCTAGACAAAGTCGTGCCAAGTCTAAGGTTCCTTACTGCGATTTCTTTATTATTATAGTTAATGTTGTGAGACTTGGCCTTAATAGTCCAGGTGCTAGAGATAATTGAGTGCAAAACCTGCGTGACGGCAATTATGATCGGATTCTTATACCTGAGACCCTAAATAATAACAAAACACATCTTGGCGCCAGGTCTGTGGGCCCTTCCCGCTCCCTTCACATCCCTTCTTCGCCCAAACAGTAAGCATAGTGTGCGTACGCGTTTAGTGTGTTTCTACATCTATTGACTTATGGACATTGCTTTGTTAAGTCGTGTTTTTGTATGTACATATAAAACTAATACTCCATACGTGACTTCGTCCGCGCGAATATCGAGCTTTTCCTTGGTGAATTTCAACGCACGGCCATTCTTTAGGAGATACTTTTGAAAAATCTTAAACATACCATGTCACCTGATTTGATTTAAGGTTCTCAAAACTAAGTCCAATAACCTATCCACAACTCCTTCAAGGGATAATTTATCACAATAACCTTCACAATACTAAAAGAGAAAGAGTTTTGGATTTTTTCTAAATTCTAAACCGAACGCACAAGATATTTAATTGAAATCAATTTTCCGACTGAAATCCAAAAAAAAAAAACGTATCCTTTAACTGATTGGAAGATTACTTATGCCAAGTTTTACTTTTATCGAAGCAAACAGTAAAATCCTTTCATTATAACATGACGGAGACCCCATAGAGCCTTAAGTCTAACTAGACGTGGGTGAAACCACGGACAGAAACCTATATCCCGCTGAAAAGCATCGCAGAGGTCTTATTTTTGTAGGAACTACATTTTTGTCAAATCTTGACTATCGTACAAACTACATTACCGTAGGTACGCATTTAACGAAGCGAGGATTCTCACAACGTGAATGAAGTCCTCTCCCTGCGCCTGCGCCTGCGCCGTGGTGGGACAGTGCTTTTACACTCCAAAGCAGTCATCAATTCTCCACCCGAGGAGAGTTAATTGATGACCGCTTTGGAGTGTAAAAGCACTGTCCCACAGCGCATTTCCTTTGCTTCGGTCAACCGCACACCTTCAGATCCAGGTGTTTATTTAAAGAATTTCAATTGAGGCGTGATGATGTGAGTATTTTTCCGCAGATTTTCGGCAATATGACGGAAACCAAAAAAGAAGAAAATGAAGAAGGGGAAGATGAAGAAAAGGTGCCATGTCCTAATGAATGCACTTGCACGGGATTCGCATGGGTCGCAGTCAATTTATTCGGATGGTGCAGGAGGTGGTGGGCAGTCTATTTTGTCTTGTTCACTGCGTCGGCTTTGTTTGTTATAGCGATGTGTGTTCTTTATGGAAAGGGTTTGAATCCGAAACCGAGACCCCCAGATGTAATTCCACCAAAACCAAAGGACTGATAAAATAAAAATGTAACCCACTTCAAAAACAACCACAAAAATGGGTAAAATAACCTACAAAATAACTTTTCTTTCTGAAGTTTTTATATTTCATTGACTTTTTTGCCACCAAAAGAAAAGTTATTTTGTAGGTTATTTTAAACTTTTTTTGTGGTTGGTTTTGAAGTCGGTTACTTTTATTTTAAAACTTTTTATTTAACTCTTTTTAGTTTAATATTCAACCTATACTCATGTCAAATACATAATTTTTTACATTTGCACTAGAATTTTGGAAGCCGTAGCACTGGTCATCACATTGCCTATGTACACAATACCTAAGCTAAAAATGCTCATAAAATAAAAACTATTGAACTAAATTAAAATTTTATGAGCCCAAATGGCAGGTATCGAACAAGAATATATAATTTCTTCCAGTATTGTGGGTGTGTTTACAAACATATAAACTCACATACACAAACACACAGACCCGGAACAATTACTTGATGATCATACAAATATTTGTTCAGTGCGGGGATCGAACCCGCGACACGCAGCGCAGCAGTCCAATTACTCAGCCAAACGTGTCGTCAAAAGTTCTTATCAATACAAATTAATCAAACACGAGGTAGTTGCTGGGAATCGTTGAGGAGATTTGTCGACAGACTCTGGGCTCCATCATTAGATCTACTCCAGATCTTTTTTAATTGTAGTGCTTTAAGTTTAAAATACTTAATGAAAAAACTTACAAACGCACCAGTCGCCCTTATACGATTCTTGAAAGTTTCCCTCGATTTCTCTGGTCTGCCATCATCAAACCCCGATTTCCTCATCCTGTTCCTTTGTCTCTTCTTTCCAAAAAAAGAATCATTGAAATCGGTTCATAAACGACAAAGTATTTCGCGGACAAACAAAAGTATGTAAAGTCAGCATCAAAAGTTGCTGACCACATTTAGATTTCATAATTAACTTGTGTTAATTATTAATTCGACCGTATTGGTACAATCAGCATCAAAAGTTGCTGACCACATTTAGATTTTCAAAATCGCTGTACACCGTAATAATACATAGTACGGTGTACAACGATTTTGAAAATCTAAATGTGGTCAGCAACTTTTGATGCTGATTGTACCAATACGGTCGAATTAATAATTAACACAAGTTATAGAGCGAGATCCCAGTGCCCCCAGACCTACGTCATTTTAGCAGAGCTGAAATGAGGATTTCTAGTCCACGATACACCGTGTTCCGGACGATATACATAAACTTCGACCAGATGTTCAAACCACGGAAGTAAGCATTTTTCATTATGGACACATTAATAAATTCTTATTTTTTATTTTTTGTTAATTTTCATACAAACTAAATACCTAGACGTAAATAACCCGATATGCATGCCTCTTTATCCGAATTGGCAACGTCGTATTTTCATTCATAACATTTGGCGGGCTGAAACAAATGAAATGCAAATAGTATTTGATAGATTTCAAATTAAGATACTTTCTCACTGCATAGCTCAATTAAATTTCATTAAATGAAATTACAAATATCTTTGTAACGAAGCCTTTTTAAGTACTACTTCCTTTGTTGGATTTGATTTGTAAAAGCCATAGAAGTATTTGCTAAAGTTTATGGATAACGTGAAGAACACGGTGTATAGTTTAGACAGTATGCGTACTTACTAGAATAGAATAGAATAGAATACACTTTATTATGCACACCATACAAATTAGTGGTACAGAGTATATCTTATACATAGGGTGACACAGTGGGCGGTCTTATCGCTAAAAGCGATCTTTTCAAGACAACCTTTGGATGGATTTGAATGACAGGAAGAAACAATACTGTAGATAGTCTGAGGTGTACATTTTGCACTTACAATACATACATATATATAAATATATCCAAATATTATAAATAATTATATTATACTAGCTGACCGGGCAAACTTCGTAACGCCTCACCTTTTAAACCTTCCCTGGACTTCCAGAAGTGATTCAAGACCAAAATCAGCCAAATCGGTCCAGCCGTTCTCGAGTTTTAGCGAGACTAACGAACAGCAATTGATTTTTATATATAAGAGATATACAATACGACATAATACATTATAAAAACAATAAACAAAGAAGCATTTTGGCCACACGTTTAAGGAGATAAGTAGTGCTTTTTTACCAGATTTTTAAATGTGGACAAGGTTTGAGCGCGCCTTACTGACAAGGGCAAGGCATTCCACAGCCGTACTGCTTCGACTGTAAATGATTTGTCGTAAAAGCTAGAAGAATGCATTGGCATCTCTAGTCTCAAATTTTCCGATGACCTAAGATATCTATTATGTGTGTCATGAAGGAACTTGAAACGTTCTTTAAGATAAGTGGGGGTAGTAGGATTGAACAGAATACTGTAGAGTTGAAACAAGATATGAGAATTCCGGCGAAGACGTATAGGAAGCCACTTGAGTTTTACACGAAATTCAGAAATATGATCATATTTACGCAAGCCAAATATAAATCTTATGCAAAAATTTTGAAGTCGCTCAAGTTTATCTAGTTTTGCCTCAGTGAGATCAAGATAACTGACATCAGCAGGATGGGAAGTAAAAGGGATTGTGCAAGCGCAGTCTTAGTGGCAGTCGGAAGAAAGTTCCGCAATCGTCTCAAAGTCTTAGCAGACGCAAACATTTTACGACTTACGTCCTGCAGCTGAGGACCCCAAGAAAGGAGTTGATCGATCCAAACTCCAAGATTTTTCACCTCTTCACTAAGAGGAATGGTGGTTCCGTTGAATTTAACCTGCGGTAGCTGCGACCAGTTTGTCTTGGAGATCATCCTTGAGCTGCCAACAACAATGACTTGGGTCTTCAATGGATTAACCACTAATCCATGCGCCTCACTCCACTTGCCAATTGAGGCCAAATCCTCGTTGATAGTACTGATTGCATCAGCCAGATCTGAATGGTTTGCCTGCGTATAAATTTGTAAATCATCTGCATAAAGGTGGTAGGAAGAAAGAAGTTTCTTGGAAATTGAATTTATAAACATTGCGAAGAGTAAGGGAGATAAAACGCCACCCTGAGGTACACCGGCAGAAGTATAACACCAAGAAGAATACGTCTCCTCAATGCATATACGTTGCCGGCGGCCGTACAGGTAACTACGAAACCAGTCAATCGCTGTTGGAGATATGTTAATCGAGCGAAGCAGGGCAAGCAGGATATCGAAATCAACAGTGTTAAATGCATTACTGAAGTCCAGTAAGCACAGCACCGTCAGATAGCCTTTCTCCATACCCAATCTGATGTCATCAGTAACATTAATTAAAGCTGTGGTAGTGCTGTGACCAGGACGGAAGCCAGATTGGAAAGGATTCAGCAGACTATTCTCACATAGAAAAGTACTAAGCTGATTGTGGACAAGGCGTTCTAGGACTTTGGAAAGGAAAGGCAAGATGGATATGGGACGGTATTCTGAGAACGAAGCAGGATTTGGTTTTTTCGGTAAGGGAGTGATTTTGGCCTCTTTCCACATTGAGGGAAAGACACCAAGGGTTATAGAATGGTTGAGGATATGGCAAAGGATAGGGAGGATTTCGTTGAGGATAGGGAGTATCATTTTCCGACTGATACAGTCACCACCAACTGCATTAGATGTTATTGAAACTACGCTTTTCTTAACATCACAATCAGTGAATTGACTAAAAGTAAATGAGGGATGATCCGGAGTTGGAAGGTTTGAAAGACACACCACCGACTCAACATCAAATAAAGGAGCCCAGTCAATGTTGCTAACATCTCTTCGGGGTTCATCTAAATTCATGCCACCAAAATTGCGCTGCAGGAGAATCTTAGATTTTGCCTTTGGTGGGCGAATTTTGTTGGAAAGGAATAATAGGTCATGGTAGGAAAACATGTCAGCTGAGCATTGACCATGCTTGCTGACATGTTGAGAGGAGGAAACAATAATAAGATCTAGAAGGGAAGGATTACAGTTTGGAAAGTGGTGTGTGGCACTTAAGGGGAGAATTGAAAGATTCGACGATTCAACAATTGATCGAAGAGAAGAAGAACGGGTATCAGCTTTCAGTAGGCAGGTATTGAAATCCCCCAAGATGATTGTGTGACTGTAAGAAGGTGTGAGGTTTTCGAGGATTTTTTCGAAGGAGGAGAAGAAATTAATTCGGGACGAAGGGCAATAATAGACACCTAAAAAGACTTTTACGCTGTTCAGGTTTACTTCTAACAAGAGATGCTCACCCGCGTTCTGTGGCGGTGGTTGTGCAGACATATTAAGGATTGTGAAGGGAATGTGTGGACGGAGATATATGGCAACACCACCACCACCGCCACTCACGCGATCATTTCTTATTAGTTGAAAACCTGGCAAGGAATAGGAAGTTGAAGGGAGAGATGGCTTCAGCCAAGACTCTGAGACAAGGATAGCATGGATGTTCTTACAGTCTAAGTTTGCTAACATGTCAGTGTAATGTGCTGGAATACTTTGGGCATTTATATGGACGACATTAAAATTCTTAGGTACATCAGAAAAGTGAGACTCAATCGCGTCAGCAAGGGATGGACAACTGATAAAACTGTCACCACTACAAGCCGACACGAAACTTTTGGTGTCGCTGTCGTCATTTCTGTCAGACATCAACAGTTGATATATTATATGTGACCAAAATAATAGATGTAAATAGACTTAATAAAAACGTAAAACGACTAATTTAAAAAAAAAAAAAGTTAATTATATCCACCCGCCAGTTGCGTGTCATTACACTAAAATAATAAAATTAAACACAAAACAATCTAAATGTAACGCCTGTTTAAAACGTTCATCCGGGTAAAACAAAAATAATAAGAATATTGTATATTTTATACGTATTATTACTAGCTCGAAAGCGGGGTAGGTAGCAAGGTAGCACGAATTAAAGGTGAGCGTCAGATGAGCGTAGATTTTTTTCATATTTGTATGACAGAGATTGGAAACTTGGTCCCTTCATTTTGACGCTCACAATTAAAGGTGTCAAAAAACCTTATTCAACTACGTCATTTTAGCAAGCCTAAATTTTTTGTGCGTTAAAGACGTCGATATTCATGACGTCACCTTAGTATACTCGTATTTTGAACGGTTGGTCGATGTAAATAAAAGAACAGTGTATGGTCGTAAGACTCTCCTGAGCCAAAACCGCTAAACGCAGAAGTCTAAATTTTGGACAGTAATTCCCTCTAAGGGGGTGAAAAGGGGTGAAAACTTTTGTATGAAAAATCTTATTCCTTGGGTTTATAAATTTGAAACTTACCTCGAATAATTATGAACATAAATAAATAAAAAAGATTGGCATCATTAATTTTTTTAAACTACCCTCCATTGGTGATCTAGACGATGTTGAAATTTGTATGGGAAAATCATAACGCGAGGGCAGATCAATTCGAAAATTAGTATTTACATACTAGATAAAAAATAATCAAACACGTGTTTTTGGATTTTTGAAAATCGCCCCTCAAGCTGGTGAAAAGGGGTATTCAAGTTTCAGGGAAGGACTTTAAAAGTTGTCTGGGAGAAGGATTGGCCCATCAGATTGGTCTGGCAGCTTACAAAAGGTCTTGAAATAGTACCATGAGTAATATTATCTTGTAAAATGTAGGCTTGCTAAAATAACGTAGTTGAGAAAGGTTTTTATCCACCTTTAGGTCGCGCTACCTGTGGACGGGCCCCGCTTTCGAGCTAGTAAGTACCTACGCATACCATCTTAACTCCGCTTAGCGGTGCTGGAACATCGAAATTCCCCAACGCCCCGCGGCGCACGCGATGACGTCAATAGGTGCGTCCCTACAGAGCGCGCAGCCTCGCGAGGCATTTACCGCGCGAAGCAGCTCGGTTGGCGTGGGCGTGTCTCGGGCGAAGCAAGTGACAGCGCTGCCGCGGTCGAGCGACCGAGCGCCCGAGCCCTCCAATGTGGGTAAGTAATACATGATATAACTACAAAATCTCTAATATTTACAAGAGAAAACAACTGAATATACACACATCAACACGGTCTAGGGATATTTCATACTCAATTAAATAACTCGAAAAGTACTGGCCGCATTGAAATCTTTTATACACCGATTTGTTTGTAATTTATCTCAGACTAATTCCAAATTCAAATTTTTGAAAATTCTTTTGTTTCGGTGGCTTAAAAATGTCTTGATGTATAGGAGAGGGAATTTTCATTTGTGCGAAATTTAGAAAACAATACGAATTACGTTTAATTACATTTTTTTTCATTTTTAAACGAAAGATAAAGTTAAAATTGAGGTATTGTAGCCATGCAACGCCGACATTTGACGAGGGCGTAGATGTTACGAGCTGTGGGAATGCTGGAAGCTGGATCTGTTCAGCGTAATGTTGCTGAGGCCATAGGGACCCATCAAAATGTAATTTCAAGATTGTGGACACGCTATCGTGCCACAGGTGAAGTAGCGGAGAGGCACCGGGGGCCAAGTCGCATCACTACCCTCAGACAAGACCGATTTTTGCAAATTACTGCGCGAGCACAACCAAATGCAACGGCGACTCAATTGGTCCAAAGGCTACGAGTGGAACACCAAGTGCTTGTGAGTGACCAAACTGTAAGAAGGCGACTGCATGAAAGCAATCTACGCTCTCGTAGACCACTCCGGGTTCCACCTTTACGTAGAGGCAATCGTGGATGACGATTAGAATGGGTTCGGAACCACGTGGACTGGGGCCGTGAGCAATGGTCCAATGTGCTGTTCACGGATGAATCCAGGTTCGGCTTCCATCCAGATTCACGAAGGACGCGTGTTTGGCGAGTTCCTGGACGATGGAGCCGTCTCCAGAACCCTCAGGAAGTTCACCCATACCAAGGAGGAACAAATTATGGTTTGGGCAGGAATTCGTCTTGGAGGACGGACGGATCTCGTTTGGGTGCGGGGCAATATGACGGCAGAACGATACATCCAACAGGTGCTGGGGCCCGTAATCTTGCCCCACAGAACACAAATGGGGCAAGATTTCCTGCTCATGCACGACAATGCCCGGGCACACACGGCGAGAACGGTAGCAGCTTGGTTACATACACATAATGTTAGGGCCTTAGACTGGCCTGCTCAATCGCTAGATCTAAATCCCATTGAGCATGCGTGCAACTTCCTTCAGAGCTCTTCTTTGCAGCATATCCCATGCTGCAAAGAAGAGCTCTGAAGGAAGTTCCTGAAAATCTGGCTACAGAAGATCAACTTTTTGCGCACCTCAGAAGGACATGGGACAATATTCCGCAGCAAGACATTGACAACCTTGTTCTGAGCATGCCGAATCGTTGCCGATGTGTTATGAACATCATGGGCGCTTTCTCAGACTACTAACTTCAAGTTTATAAACACAAATTAAATGATTTTTCTATATTTATAAAAGTTCATTCATATACGGTTTCCGTCTATGCTTAATTTTTTTTTCCATAAAATCCTGAAATTTTAATCTATACCTTAACCATTATTAAAAAATGGTAGAATATTAAATAACGTATCTTTTAAATATATAAATGTCATATAAATAATTAACACATTGATAGTAATTCGCTTTTTTAAAAGTATCCCTAGACCGTGTTGATGTGTGTATAATTTTATTTAATATAACGATCTGTTAATATAATAAACGATTGAAATAATTTTATAATGACTAATTTCTATATGCATAACATTCAATGAACATAAAATCATTTTGTATACCACTCTAAAGACATAAAATTTATTTATATATGAGGAGAACGTTTCTTGACGTTTCACTTGATTGACGTTGCTGACCATAGCCTAATTAGTACAGTAATAAATATAATAAATAAATAATTATAATTGCATAAGTTGATAACAAAATGCTATGCAATAGCTTTACCGCGGCAGTCCCCGAGTGCCACTTACTTTTTTTTGACACGATTAGTCACCTCTAATAACTGGCCGCCCTAGGCCCGCTCCCACTGGGCCTTAGGGGAAATCCGCCACTGGAAATGTAATAGCAAATCCGATTATCACGGTTGGTTAAAATCATATTATCTGTTCAAAAAATCGTCAGATTCAATAGTGGCGTGGCTTCACACGGCGCGTATTTTAAACTTAGTGAAGAAAGGGGCGCGGGCTGGCGCGTCTGATCTTTGAATGAAGTATCTTTATCGCAAAAAGCAATATTTTAAGCACCTTCGATTACTTCACTTTAGTTTTACAATCAATCCCACATATCAAATCAATTTATTTATTACTAGCTTCCGCCCGCGACTCCGTCCGCGCGGATGTCGGTCTTCGCGTGGATGGTTTATTTCTCCATTTTGAGTAACTCTGACAATGACATCTTATAAATATCTATTGGACCCAAATACGGCTAAGCCTATAATAATTAAGGAGATCCCTCTATTGAGCTACTGCTGTTGAGCTCGCGTTCTGTAGTATTTTTTTCATAGTAATTCCGACCTTGTATTTACAAATAACTGATCGGAACAGTAATCAAAAAGGTCGCGCTGAAAAGCACGGTTTAAAATTACACGCATACAATATTAATTCCACGGACGACCGCTCGCCACACTGGACACGTCCGCTCGCATCAAAATTCAGAATTTATATGCATCGCGCGGCGCGGAACGCGGCTCCTTATATAGGAGTCGGGGAGGCGTGGCCTGCGTGTGCCGCAAACGGTTCAAGCCAAATCCGACTTTCAGCGCTACAGGTTACGGCGCTGAATCCACTGCGGGTAATGCAACGTGTGTTCGCGGTTCTACAGAACAACGTCTATGAATAAAACTGAAAAATAAGATTTTTTTTTCTACGTATTTTTCCAGGATAAAAAGTATCCCATTTTATGCCCAGGATAATAAGTTATAATTATACCAAGTTTCATCGAAATCGAACCGTTAGTTTTCACGTGATGCCTGCATATACAGACAGACAGACAGACAGACAAAAATTTTTTTAATCACATATTTGGGTTTGGTATCGATCCAGCAACACCCCCCGCTATTTATAATTTCAATATTTTCAATGTACAGAATTGACCCTTCTACAGATTTATGTATAGACTAGCACTTCGCCCGCGACTTCGTCTGCGCGGGTTTCTAACTTCAAACTCAGTGAATTCAAATGTCCAGTCACCCTCCATATAGGATAATTTTGGTAAATCTAAAAATGTATCCAACTAACATTGCAACTTTAAAAAAAAAACATTCACATTGAAGAAACCCTCTAAGATTTAATTTAGCAAAGTCTGTACCATTGTGACGTCATTTGATGGTCGGTTTTTAAAATTAAGCCCAATAAATAACCCATTTACAACCCTTTCAAGAGAAAATTATTTACTTTGAATCAGTTTTGGTTTTGCTTCAAGGTTCTAACCAGAACGAATAAAAAATTTCATACAAACTAATTTTGCGATTTCCACCCCGCTTGGGGTTGAATTTGAAATATAGACAAAGGCGTCCTTTATTCGGTTGAGTGATTATTTATGCCAAGTTTATCGAAGCAGGGGTGCTAAGACAGGAAACCTCCACGTGCGCCCGTGGACTGGAGTTCCCTCTCGGATACGTCCGGGGGGAAGACCAGTTTTTCGGGCCGGTGCACCCTGGGATGCGGGCAAAAACTCTCCTTAGGCACTGTGTGCCTAAGGGGTTTCTTTGCCCGTATGCAAATAGCCTGTCGGGTGGACGCTCCAACGCGTGTCCCTCTGAACAGCAGAGGGCACAGCGGCGGAGCGGGCTTGCGGACGGTGAGTAATGGGTATGCTCGCCGTCCGACCAAGGACCAAGCCCGGGTCGGTGGCGCGTCGTGTTTCACGCGTCACCGACGGGGCCCCTTATGGGGCCAAATGCCTGCCGGGGTCGCGGATTTTTCTTAATCCAGGATACCGTGGCCCCGGAACGTAAAGGGCATCCGACGGAACACGGGTGGATTTTAGTCAGTAAGAGTCTGACAGTCCCTCCCGCCCCACCCAGGGCGGGAGGACTCATTTGATGATTTTGCCACCCTAAAAAAAAAAAAAAAAAAGTTTATCGAAGCAAGCAGTAAAATCCTTCCCTTAAAACTTAATCACCTCTTTTCAACAACTTAGGGGGTGATTTTCGAAAACCCAAATAGACGTGTTTGATTATTTTTGATCTAATTTCTATAAACTGAGTTTTAAATTTATCGGTTAGCGCGTTATGATTTTCCCATACAAACTTTAACATCGTCTAGATTACCAATGGAGGGTAGTTTTAAAAAACTAATAATGCCCATCTTTTTTATTTACTTATACTCGTATTCGTACCAAGTTTCAAGTTTATAAACCTAAGGAATAAGATTTTACATCCAAAGGTTTTCACAAAATTTTTCGCAAAATCCCTTCTTAGTGCTCACCTACATAATAAATTGCAACTACCGACCAAAATTCAGGTTATACGCTTAGCAGTTAAAAATCCGCCCCTTTAAACGTGAATACCCCTTTTCACTTACTTGGGGGTTGATTTTCGAAAAATCCAAAAACACGTGTTTAATTATTTCTGATCTAGTATATAAATACTGATTTTCACATTAATCACCTCACGCGTTATGATTTTCCCATACAAAATTTAACATCGTCTAGATTACCAATGGAGGGTAGTTTTAAAAAAAGAATAGTGCCAATCTTTTTTATTTACTTGTGTTCTTATTTGTGGCAAGTTTCAAATTTATAAACCCAAGGAATAAGATTTTTCATACAAACGTTTTCACCCCTTTTCACCCCCTTAGAGGAGGATTTTCGCAAAATCCCGTCTTATTGCTTCCCTACACGGTAGACTGCAACTGCTGTCCAAAATTCAAGTTACTGCGTTTAGCGGTTTTGGCTGTAGTCGAGTCTTAATAAAAAACCCTGTTCTTTTATATATATAGACTAGCAGTTCGCCCGCGACTTCGTCTGCGCGTATTTCGAACTTTTTATCTGTGAATTTCTACTCCCGCCCACCCTCCTTATGGGATACTTTTCGAAAATCTAAATCAATGTACAACAAAAATTATATCAGTCCAAAAACAACCCCTCAGGGGTTCAAATTTCGCGAAATCCCGCCTGAGGTAGCACCTGCGTCCTAAAACAAACCCATAAGCAAAATTTGAGACCCCTAACTATCAAGAACAAAGTCGCGTCTTAGTGAGCATCTTTTATTTTAGCGTGTTAAATTCATCAAATAAGTCCTCTCACCCAGGGCAGGGTAGGAGGGACTGTCAGACTTGTACTGACTAAAAGCCACGGTGTCCTTCAATAGCCCTTTACGTTCCGGGGTCACGGTATTCGTTAGTCCCGCTCCCGCGACCCCGGCAGGTATTGGCCCTCTAAGGGGAGGCCCCGTCATTGTGCTGACACTCTGTGAGGCGCGCGTGGAACATAACGCGCCGTCGTCGACCCGGGCATGGTCCATGGTTGGACAGTGAGTCGCCCATTACTCGCCGTCCACATGCCCGCACCTAAGGTGGCCGGAGATCATCTTGCGACGTCTGTCGCAGTTGGCGTCTACCACTGCGGCTGGGCTGTAAGGTGGACGCTGTCCTCTCCCTCACGCGTCCCGCCTCCTCCTTCACTAGCATGCCTGCCGCGATTGCGGCGTGCTCGAAAGTGTGCGATGGCCGCGTCCTAAGAATCTCTATGCATATTTTGAGACTCCCAGCATTTGTAATAACGAAGTTTCATGCAAACTATCAACCCCAAAAACAACCCTTTAGAGGTGAAATTTCGCAAAATCCCGTTTTAGTGAGCACCTACGTCTTTAAAAGAATCCCCATGCAAAATTTGAGACCTCTATCTATTAACACCAAAAACAACCCCTTAGGGGTCGAATTTCGCAACATCCCTTCTAGGTGAGCATGTACCTCCTAAAAGTATTCCCCATGCAAAATTTGAGACTCCTAGCACTTATAATAACGAAGTTTCAAACAAACTATCAACACCAAAAACAACCCCTTAGGGGTCGAATTTCGAAAAACCCCTTTTGTAAGTAGCACCTACTTCCTAAAAAGAACCCGCATGCAAAATTTGAAACTCCCAGTACTTGTAGTAACAAAGTTTCATACAAACTATCAACCCCAAAAACAACCCCTTAGGGGTGGAGTTTCGCAAAATCCCGTCTTAGCGAGCGCCTAAGTTCTAAAAAGAACCCGCATGCAAAATTTTGAACCTCTACCACTGTTAGTTTCCGAGATTTCGTGTCCTATGAGTGAGTGACCTTTCGCTTTTATACACCGTGTTCCGGACGATATACATAAACTTCGACCAGATGTTCAAACCACGGAAGTAAGCATTTTTCATTATGGACACATTAATAAATTCTTATTTTTTATTTTTTGTTAATTTTCATACAAACTAAATACCTAGACGTAAATAACCCGATATGCATGCCTCTTTATCCGAATTGGCAACGTCATTCATAACATTTGGCGGGCTGAAACAAATGAAATGCAAATAGTATTTGATAGATTTCAAATTAAGATACTTTCTCACTTCACACTTAAGACACTTTGTAACGAAGCCTTTTTAAGTACTACTTCCTTTGCTCGATTTGATTTGTAAAAGCCATAGAAGTATTTGCTAAAGTTTATGGATAACGTGAAGAACACGGTGTTTATATAGATTTGTTAAACGCATTATGGCACACTAACATTAAAAACACGAAAACAAATCTGTGCGAAGAATTGGGCACAGTAAAATCACAGTAGAATCGGTTTAATTCGGCTCTCTATCGCAGAATACACTAAACAAGAATGCGGTACTTTCACAGTTTTCTTATGTCTTATGACTGGGACTGTAGCACCATAACTTTTTAGTTTTTAATTACATTTTTATTTGTCTATGACAATTCAAAAGTGCCTGTAACTGGCCTACTTGAAATAACTGCTTTGATTTTGATTTTGATCACGGGATGCTCTCAGTTGTTCATGAAACCTGCCGCGAAATAGACGTAGAAGCTGCTGCTGCAATTACTTTGTTTGCTGAATTTAAGTACTTACTAGGAATATGATTAAAACTGTCTTTATAATTTACATAAAATTCATTTCCGACTTTCTATGGAGAAGCTGTTATCAGAATTACATTCAGAATAAAAAAAAAACTTTTTCAAAAAAAAATGCAACCGCCTTCAAAAAAAACCACAAAAAAGAGTAAAATAACCTATAAAATAACTTTTCTATCGGAAGTCGGTGCCTTTGTTTTTTTTTCATTTCATTGTCTTTTCTGTCACCGACTTCCTAAAGAAAAGTTATTTTGTACAACAAAAAAAGAATTACTTAAATTGGACTTGTAGTTCCGGAGATATGCGAACACAAACTAAATCAGTCGATGCCTACTCCTTACTGTTAAGGAGTTGTACCTTCCATCATCAGCTCAGCTACATGAGATGATGGTTACCATACGCAAGTACTTAAATTACTTCATAAGATTTGTGAAAAACGATGTGTGGGCCTATAAAATTTGAGGGTTGCCCTCGATTTCTCCAAGATCCAATCATCAGATCCTGACCTGATGATCATGGGACCACTTGGGAAGTATACCCTTTCAAACAAAAGAAAAATTTTCCAAATCGGTCCAGGCGTCTTCGAGAAATCGGGGAACATACATAAAAAAAATATTCCGACGAATTGAAAAAGTACCTCCTCCTTTTTTTGAAGTCGGTTAAAAATAATAATTTATTAATTAAGTTTACGGGGCCGTGAATGTGGATGGGTACCTACGCTTGAACACCGCGGGAAGGGGGCGCGAACCCTTTGTCGCGGGACAAAATACCGACACTGATCGGGGAACAGGCGCTAATGCGCGTGAACCCCGAGAGAAACAATCCTCATTCTCGTTCGCGCCTGTTCGCAGGGCTTCACGGCACAAATGTGGAGCCGCTATGAACGACGCGTGAAGGGGACGCGAACCCTTTGTCGCAGGACAAAATACCGACACTGATCTTCACGGCACTAATGTGGAGCCGCCAAAACAACTTAGCCGCCACAAACTATCAACGGCGACCCGTCCTATTTGAAAGACCCTTTATAATGCGGTTCAACCATGAAGGAGAGTGTCTATTAATGGTTTTCATCTGTCAAGTGGACCCCAACTTGGTTGGCATCAGGATACGTTTCTATGGAATGATTTCAGCTTCAAACCGGGTAAAACCACGGGCAAAAGTAAGCAAGTTATAACATATACACCGTGACTTTTTAGTCGTCTTACAACGGCAGCCCAGTTCATGTATCCAATGACTAGAACACGTTTATAATAAAAAAATTGGTATTTAAGAGATTTGAAAAATGTATAAATAAAATTTTAATTCATTATTATAACTCTGCCATTGACGGTCCCAAGCCCGTATGAAAAAAGAGGAGGGTTGGCCTAGTTAAGATCTATCTAGC
Organism: Agrotis exclamationis; assembly: GCA_950005045.1. Taxonomy (NCBI): domain Eukaryota; kingdom Metazoa; phylum Arthropoda; class Insecta; order Lepidoptera; family Noctuidae; genus Agrotis; species Agrotis exclamationis. The sequence continues at coordinate 2,941,545 of OX465424.1, forward strand.
CGTAAAAGATCAACGTCGAGCATTGGGCGACGGTAATAAACCCGATAAAACCAGGCCTAACCAGCCGGAACCCGCTGGAGGTAGGAAATGACCTCCACAACTCGCAACTCTGTGCCCACACTTCACAGAATCGAGGGCCTTGGCTTAGCTGCCCGGACCACGAGGTAGAACACCTCTCTAAAAAGTAACCCTAACCCTAAGGTGGGAATACGTGCCGAAAGGGTGCATGGCTTGCAGGAGGCAAGTTCCAAGCGCCAACCTCGACGGACCTGGCAAACGTCGTTGTATATTGCCTTCTTGAGGGAATGGGCGTCACCCCTCTTGTGACGTTTTAAATCGGCCCTACTCGTGGGAACAAAATGAATAATTCTAACCCCTCTGAAAATGTAATAAAACTAGATAAGAATAGCTCAAAAACTCTGACCCAACAACTCTTCCACAAAGGAATGTTTATGAATCAGCCAAGATCTAGTTCCTTTAGCGGAACAAGTAATCAAGACAAAGCAAACATTGGGCTCGCAGATGAAACAAATAGAGAATCAGAAGAACAACAGTTTACAGAAGTGCATTATGGCAAAAGGCAAAGACCAAGTCCAGACGCAGTAATGCGTAGCCCAAAACAATCAAAATTAAATTACTGGCTACCAAACCCGGCAGTACCAACATCCAACAGTTTCACGGTACTTGACGATTTAGAGCAAGCAGATAAACCTGAAATAAAAGTACCGAAACCAATAAGACCTCCTCCACTGTTTATTGACGGAGTCAGAAATATCCAACCTTTACTAAAGTTACTAGAAGAAATAGCAAAAGGAGAGTATGAAATTAAGTTATTACGAGGCGACAGGGTTAAAATACAATCTAAATCAGCCGAATCATACTCCACTATTTATAAAGAACTGAAGGCTAAAAACACAGAATTCTTCAGTTATCAACCTAAACAAGATCGCAGTTTTAGAGTAGTGCTAAAAAATTTACACCCATCAACAGATAAAGAAGAAATAAAAATAGCCATCGAAGAGCTGGACCACAAAGTAACAAATATCTGGAACATCAAAAATTCAAGAACAAAACAGGCCCTACCAATGTGGAACATCGAACTAGAATCTCGAGACAACAATAAAAATATATATAGCGTAAAATCCTTACTAAACTGCCGCATATCGTTTGAAGCACCCAGACCTAAGCGGGTAATCCCTCAATGCACTAATTGCCAAGATTATAATCACACACAAAAGTTTGGCAATAGAAAACCCAGATGCGTAAAATGTGCAGGTTCGCATCACACTTCACATTGTCCACGGAAAGAAAGATCGAACCAGGTTAAATGTGTCCTCTGCGAGGGAAACCACCCAGCTAACTACAAAGGCTGCACAGTTTATAAGGAGCTGTTGAAAATTCGATATCTTCCTCCAATCACTCAACATAGAAGAAACCCCAGAAATACGAGTGCTGAACAAGAGCCTACAAATAAAACAATAAACAACAGGAAATCGTATGCATTAGCCACAAAAGAACTTCCTAAACAACCTATGACCCAAACAGTTAATATTGAAGATGAAAACCAAAAAACCAATGAACTCAAAGCCATTACGGAAACACTTGTTGCCCTAATGAATCAAATGCTAATTATGACCCAAACGTTAACCGAACTAATTTCAAAAATTTCATTACATTCTCAGAACTAAAATTGGGTGTATGGAATGCTAACGGCTTGTCAAAACACTCTGAAGAGTTAAAAGTATTCGTCAAAATCCACCACATAGATGTTCTACTAATCTCAGAAACTCACTTCACTTCCAAAAGCTACTTCAGGATACCAGGATACAATATGTACCACACTAATCACCCAGACAACAAAGCACATGGAGGAACTGCTGTTTTCATCAGGTCAAAAATCAAGCACCATGTAATAAAAGATTACTGTAGAAACTATATCCAAGCAATAAACGTAGTAATAACAGACTGGATCAGTGACATAACAGTATCGGCTCTGTACTGTCCCCCAAGGTTCACTATTAAGGAATCTGAATTCAACGATTATTTTCAATGCCTTGGAGACAGATTTATTGCAGGAGGTGACTATGGGGTGCTAAGACAGGAAACCTCCACGTGCGCCCGTGGACTGGAGTTCCCTCTCGGATACGTCCGGGGGGAAGACCAGTTTTTCGGGCCGGTGCGCCCTGGGATGCGGGCAAAAACTCTCCTTAGGCACTATGTGCCTAAGGGGTTTCTTTGCCCGTATGCAAATAGCCTGTCGGGTGGACGCTCCAACGCGTGTCCCTCTGAACAGCAGAGGGCACAGCGGCGGAGCGGGCTTGCGGACGGTGAGTAATGGGTATGCTCGCCGTCCGACCAAGGACCAAGCCCGGGTCGGTGGCGCGTCGTGTTTCACGCGTCACCGACGACGGGGCCCCTTATGGGGCCAAATGCCTGCCGGGGTCGCGGATTTTTCTTAATCCAGGATACCGTGGCCCCGGAACGTAAAGGGCATCCGACGGAACACGGGTGGATTTTAGTCAGTAAAAGTCTGACAGTCCCTCCCGCCCCACCCAGGGCGGGAGGACTCATTTGATGATTTTGCCACCCTAAAAAAAAAAAAAAAAAAAAAGGAGGTGACTATAATGCGAAACATACGTTTTGGGGTTCCAGGATAGTCCTACCCAGAGGGCGAGAACTCTTTAAGTGCATCCAAAACGGGAATATGAACGTAATTTCATCTGGTCAACCAACTTACTGGCCAACAGATACAAGAACAAATCCCAGATGTTATCGATTTTTGTGTCAGTAAAGAAATCGCAAAGAACAATATATCGTGCCGGAGTTGCTGGGATCTGTCCTCAGACCACTCCCCAATCATAGTAGAACTACACACTGCTGCCAAAGAATGCGTCAAAAAATGCGTTCTGCATAACAAACTAACTAACTGGCCACTATTTCGAGAGCTGACCGACAAAGCATTCCAGGAACCAGTTAGTCTCAAGTCTAAAGACGAAATAACCGCCGCTGTACTGTACTTCAATAAAAGTGTACAAGATGCCGCCTGGTCTTCAACCCCACCACTACCACACAGAAGCATGGACAACTATGTAGCAAAACACATATTAGAAATAATAACCCGAAAAAGAAAAATAAGGAGGCAATGGCAACAAACCAGAGACCCTAATGTTAAAAAACAGCTCAATAGTCGTAAAAAACAGCTCAGTAGTAGTAATCAACAGCAGCAGACAACTGAAACATATTCTAGACAAAGATCGTAATGATGGATTCCAAAATTACCTCACCAGCCTGGATGCTACTGCTTCCTCAGATTATTCTTTATGGAAAGCCACCAAAAGACTAAAACGGCCTGTTAGTGTTTCTCCTCCAATAAGAAAGTCTGACGATTCTTGGGCAAGGACAGACAAAGAGAAAGCCAGGACATTCTCAGAACATCTCACAAAGGTCTTTATGCCCCATCCATATGAAGGCTCTCCAGTAGATGCAGCAGAATTTGACAACCATTTGAGAGAGAGAGATATGAGAGATACTAGTGAAAATTCAGAAGAATTGACCTTTAAATTTTCAAAGACAGAAGTTGCCCGAATTATATCAAAATCAAACCCAAACAAGTCACCAGGGTACGACCTGATTACAAACCGCATATTGCAGGAACTGCCTGAATCTGGCATAACTTTTCTTACATCATTATTTAATGCCATGACCAGACTGCAATTCTTTCCCCTGGAGTGGAATGTCGCACTTATTATATTGGTTCTGAAACCAGACAAACAACCTGAGGAGGCAAAATCGTACAGACCCATTAGCCTGCTACCTATTCCATCCAAAATATACGAATCTCTTCTGCTGCAAAAAATCCTACCTATACTCAAAGAAAAGGAAATCATTCCAGACCATCAGTTTGGGTTTCGCAGTAAACATGCTACTGTCGATCAAGTGCACAGACTAACAAATAAGATCATGGAATCACTGGAGGCAAAATCTTACTGTGCCAGTGCTTTCTTGGACATATCTCAAGCGTTCGACCGCGTTTGGCATGCAGGATTGCTATTTAAAATAAAAAAGCTCTACCAGATCACCTGTATGGATGGAATACTAAAATCATTTTTACAGCAGCGCCATTTCATAGTACAAAATGGAGAAGCACTCTCTGATCTTTGTCCCATACAGGCAGGAGTGCCACAGGGTAGTGTACTGGGTCCTATACTCTACGTACTGTTCACTGCAGACTTGCCGACATGTGAATCCCTAACTACTGGAACCTTTGCTGATGATACCGCCATACTAGCGGCGCATAGTGACCCAAAAGTTGCTTCACAAATACTCCAAGAAGGACTTAACGACATATCACACTGGCTTAAAAAGTGGCGGATAAAAGCAAACGAAACAAAATCAGTCAACGTAACGTTCACTCTAAGAAGAGGATCTTGTCCTCCAGTCACATTAAACAACATTGAAGTTCCACAGGCGGACCATGTAAAATATCTTGGATTGTATTTAAACAAGAGGCTCACCTGGCAAAGCATATTTTCACTAAGAGGAAGCAACTTGGTATTAAAACAAGAAAACTTTACTGGCTCATTGGGCGAAAGTCACAACTATCTCTAGAGAACAAAATACTATTGTACAAGACCGTACTGAAGCCCATCTGGACGTATGGGATTCAATTATGGGGTACTGCATCTCACTCAAACCTAGAAATCCTACAGAGGTTCCAAAATAAGATACTGCGCATGATAACAAACGCACCCTGGTTTGTACCCAACGAATTACTACACCGTGACTTGGGAATGCCCACTGTGAAGCAGGAAATCGTACGCCATACCAAGTCCTATAAAGAACGCATCAAGGAACATCCAAATATTCTGGCTCGGATGCTAATGGAGAATCACAACAAAGCGCGAAGATTAAAGCGCAAAATACCTCAAGACTTAGTCCAACCACAGTAAATATAATAGATACTGTCTCAACAATGAGGATGTGACACAGGTCACATACCGAGCTCGCCAGCAATAGCACCAACCAACATACTGATGAATGTTCCATGAAGGAGACAGATTGCAGTAAACATAGAAATTATAAAAAAAAAAAAACATTATTATGACGCAAGGAGTAATTAAAAACTCCCTTGTCTCATAGAAAATGGAGATGGAATGATCTCTCCGACTATTGCGCTGGGTAGGTATACTCTACAGCTTGATGCGTAAACATTTACAAAGGATGATGCAATTTTTGGGCCCACCCTCCAATAGCAACATGTAATACGTCGTTGGATAGGTATTTTTAAGCTGAACAAAAAATACTATGGCACCAAGTCTGAAATATTAGTCCGTTCTGAGATATGTTTGATTTAATATGGCAGTTTAAGATATGACCAAATAATGTTTTTTTCGTAACATATGACATTTTGGTGCAGAGAAGGAGGAGAAGCTCGGTTCTAAATAATGACAGCCATACAGGTCGATCTTCCATGTCAAGCCGCGCTTGCCGAGGTTGGTTTATGGATGGGTAACAATCTATCCGAGTTTTCTACGTTCCTCAAAAAGCACTTAAAAGCCGTTGATTACGGCTGTCATTTGTAGATCTATGACAGTTGTTGCCTACTATAGAAGCTCGCTTTGCCGTTAACCACCTCAACTACGGAGATGGTTAACGGCAGGTTGAAGAGCGATTTTAAGCTGTTACTCCAAATATAATTATTTCAACAATGCGTCAATGTCTTGTCGCATTCAGTCACTACACATAAAAGCTAGGTTTTTTTTTACATGATAAAATCATACAAGAGCTAGGTACAATTACTAAGGTACTTACTATTTCACACCAACTATGGTATTCAAAACTATTGTACCTGCAAGACCCGACTTTCTTCTGAAGGCACCTGTGCGCATCATTTGTGTCAATTCTTTGGTACCTTGGGTCAGATGCCATACCGTATGTCATGTGATCTAGAGGCGAAAGCCTTCCAGCACTACAAGTGGCGTGTGGAGCGGAGCCGGGGCGGATCTCCACTACCTCTGACAAGTCAAGGCGCTGCGGGAAGAGCTCCGGCGTAATCTCATGGGGTATGGAGGGTACGACTGTCGCAGCCGAGGTTTGGCAACGCCACAACCGCGGCGGTAAAACCCTTCTTTGAGGAGTGTCTGACGCAGGTCCACACCGGATGTTTCAAAAGGTTCCTGTGTCGAATTGTGCGGTAAGAAATAGGTATGCCCGGGTGTAACCATTGCGAAAATCGCCCGGAGGTGCACACGATCGACCTTAAAGTGAAGGTATGCTTAGCTTGGGCGGGGCACCACTGCGGAGCCAGACGCAACCGTTTATTAAGAATTAATCACCTTCTCCTGCTCCTCCTGAGCAGTGATGGTAGCGAAGGAGGAGGCGGAATACGTGAAGGAGAGGACAGCCTCCATCTCACGACACAACCGCTGCGGGAGACGCCTACGGTATTGGACGTCGCGAGGCGATTTTTGAACCACAGTAGTCGAGGGCATGCGGACGGCGAGTAAAGGATGACTCGCCGTCATGGACGATGCTCGAGTCAACTGCGCGTCGTGCTGCACGCGAGCTTCAAAGAGTCAGCAATCTGACGGGAATCGAACGCCTGCCGAGGTCGCGAGACTGTCTAAACAAGTAACTGTGACCCTAGAACGTAAAGAGCTATTGAAGGGACACCGTGGATTTCAGTCAGTGCGTGTCTGGCAGTTCTTTCTGCTCCACACTGGGAAGGAGGATTCATTTGTAAATGTAAAAAAGGCCCCCCTTAGACGGCCAAAGCCTGCCGGGGTCGCGAGACTAACGAGTAACCGTGGCATCGGAACGTAAAGGGCTATTGAAGGACACCGTGGACTTTAGTTAGTCCATGTCTGACAGTCCCCCCCGCCCTGCCCTGGGAGGGAGGGCTCATTCGATGATTTTGACATGTAAAAAAACCTTCTAGCTCTTATGTGTCAGTAGTGACTGAATGTGACAAGACATTGACGCATTGTTGAAATATCTTTGGCGTAAAAGCTTAAAATCGCTCTTCAAACTGCCGTTAACCACCTCCGTAGTGGAGGCGGTTAACGGCAAAGCGAGCTTCTAAAGTAACGACTGTCAGAGATCTACAAATGACAGCCGTAATCAACGGCTTTTAAGTGCTTTCTCAGGCACGGAGAAAACTCGGATAGATTGTCACCCATCCATAAACCGACCTCGGCAAGCGCGGCTTGACATGGGAGATCGACCTGTGCGGCTGTCATTATTTGGAACCGAATTTCTCCTCCTCCTTCTCTGCACCAAAATGTAACATGTTACGAAAAAAACATTATTTGGTCATATCTTAAACTGCCATATTAAATCAAACATATCTCAGAACGGACTAATATTTCAGACATGGTGCCATAGTATTTTTTGTTCAGCTTAAAAATACCTATCCAACGACGTATTACATGTTGCTATTGGAGGGTGGTACCAGATTTCATAGAAACCCTGTCATCATCCTTTCTAATGTACCTATTTATTAATAATAAAAATTATTTTCAACGAATAAAAAGAAACTAAACTCGCCTAGATGTATTTTAGGTCGGGTACATTATGTGGACCGCTTTTGTAAGACGACTAAAAAGTCACGGTGTATAAGAACTTGTTAAACGCAATAACCCAGGTAGGAAGGAGACGTCAGTGACCTTAATGCGAACTTTCATATTTACGTCATTTGTACGTCACATACGTTACAGACCAATAAGACACGTCTAAATGACGTTAGTTTTACGACGTATTAGAAACGTTACAGAAAGCCCCTTAAATAGACGTCACTTTTAACTTCACAGACGTAGCGGTCCAATAAAAAACGTGATAGAGACGTCTTCGTCTAAAGATTATAAGACGTCCTAATTGTTCATATTTTATACGTTTGCATGGCGTCTATTTTACGTCACTAACTTAGATACCATGGTAACGTGATGACCGCGTAACCTACTCATGTTGTAGGTCCACATGAGTAGGTTACTGAAGACGTGTGTTGTTACAGAATTATAATCATCAAAATCATCAATAACAACCCTCCAAGTTCATTAAAGGTGCAGGAATGACACCTTGAAAAAGTCATTTTTACACCTTTATGAACTTGGAGGCTTGTAATGATGATTTTGATGGTTATAAATCTGTAACTACATACATCTTACAGCAGCGATTAATATTTTAATCAACATATAACCTAGCACTGGCCTGCAAATTGCAAAAAAAAAACGTAAGTTTGAATTTCGCGGGCTGTTTGGAGCATTCACCCTAATGTAGCTTAACTTTTCTATCTTCTTACTTGATCAAAATCTACATGTGATTGAAAATAACTTCGTAAACAGTAAAAAATAACAAACTTGTTTCATTCAAGTTGTATTTGGCTTTTGCCATATTTTTCATGGCTAAATTAAAACGAAACGTAATTTGAAGTCGAAGTTGTAGTGAAACCAGTGAAACGTAACGTAAGTTGAACGTTTGGTGATTGTGAATCTGTGATGAGTGTGATGTAAACAGCGTTGCCAGACCGTACCAAAAAGTACGGTTTTCCGTACTATTCATCACACAATCGTACCACAACCGTACCTCTGTGTAGACCGTACCTTTTACGTACCTTTTCTATACTAGTGATTTATTTTTCACTAACTTCCAACCAAATAAGACTTGGCTGTTTGGGTTATCTCTCATTTGACACTAAAATATGGACACGAATTACTTAAATGGAATTTTATTAGTTCTAAAACATTATTTCCATAGGGTTTTTTTTGACAAACAACTTATTTTCGCTGTAGAATATGAGTAGACTATAGCATTTTTCAAAATTCTAGCAAACCGTACGGGTCAGAATAGTTCTGCAAGAACTAAATTAGTTTTTTTTTTCTTTCTAGTTGCGATTTATTCGAACTTCGATTTAAAAAGTCTTTTTGACCTCAAAATAGTTTCAAGTTTCTGACAGGTATGTAAACAACAGAATTTTGCACACTTGTATAAAAAAAATAAAATAAAACGATACTTTTGTTCCTTTAAATATAGAGAATAATATCGCTTCATATCTGAACTTCCTCATTACAGTACTCCTATGATAAATTATTATCAAAAAAATGTTTTATTCATTGCACCTTTATCGAATTTAATGACTTTACTTCTTTCTCTAATTGATTTACAAATGAATGTGTTCGATATTGGCAATCGGTAATGTTCTCCTTTACCATATCCCTTTGAATATTCGATTCCCTATCGCTTTTTTTCCAATCTATGGTCGCAGACAACCAACTCCAAGATGAAAAAAAAACTGATCTAGTTCTTGCAGAAGTATCCCGACCCAACCGTACCTTAAAGTTAAAAACCGTACCTTTTCAGAAAGCCAACCGTACTTTTTTGAGAAATCATACTGGCAACACTGGATGTAAAATCTGTGATTATTTCGCGCCAACTCTCCGGTCTTGACTCTTGAGCCAAAATTAACCGTCTTCTTCTGTGTCTGCTGTTTGACTCTGAACGTTTACTTACTTACATACTGAAATACAATAAGTACTTGCAGTGATATCCAATACTAGGTATGTTTTCGGTTATTCAATTCAACGAATCTGACGGTGGCAGTGTATCCATTGTACTTAGCTCTTGGCTTACGCCGCGGCGCCGCGAAGTACATTGGCCGCCGATTAAAGATGGAAAAGCCTTTAGTCGGCTGCTTACCCAAAGTAACGACAATTCCCCTGATGATAACTGGAAGTTATATGGTGTAAAGCGCATCTTTGCGGAAACTGGTAAGTGATAAAGATGAACATAAGTAGGTACTTAATTATGAGGTCCATAATCTCATCATCATCAAAAACCCACAGAAGTCTACTGCTGAAGATAGGTCTCCCAATAAAAGGGAGGATTTGGATCGTAATGCGGCGCGCTGGTCGAGGTAGTGTTGGCAGATGGTTCACCAGAGCCTCGTTCGCTGATTTTCAGGTTAAGTACTGCTTGCAGGTGACTCGATCTGTGGTTGTCTTGGGCCTGAGAGCTATTGATTATTCCTGCACTCCACGGTATGTTCAGTTTGGCTCGCAATTTTGCGTCTGCTACATGTTTAGTATTTCTACTTACATTACCTTCAATGCAATATGTGGTTAAGTAGTTTGTTATGTGGGCGGTGAAGCTTCGTTTTAAATCTTTGGTGTCTACACTATGTGTTGGTTATGGTCTGCATCTTCTGCATGTTTATTACTCCAATTGCATTACCTACAATGCAATCCGTGGTTGGTCTGTCCTGATGGGGCATGGTGGGGCTTTTGTTACAAATTTTTTGTTGGCAACTTGGTGGTTTATTAAAGTACCTAGTCTAACGGCATCTATGTGTTGATCAAGTTCCTATAGGAAGACTAATTTGTGCTTATTAACTGCATGACAATAGTTTAACGCTGACCGGTGTGTTGTGTTTTTAGATGATATAGAAAAGGCTAAGAGAAAGTTAAAATTATCAGAGGTAACATCAGATGTACAAACTGATGCAGAGACCGAAGCAGAAAGGCCTAAACGCAGAGCTGTAAGGACGAAACGTTACATTTCCAGTGATGATGATGATAATCCACCACCCTTGAAAAAGCATTTTGCAAAACGTAAGTGTATTGCTAACTGTATACATTTGTAATCTTTATGGGTAAAGTCTAGTATTCGGTAGCAGGCGGAGAGGGGTGAGCGGGGGGTGAGGGGGAGGGGGGGGGAGTCCCCTACCCCCCAGTACCACTCCCATGTTAAGGTCATGCACCGTTCTTGAGAAAAACCAATTTTTGTAACCTAACCTTAAAACTTGTTGCAGTCACATAATAGGCGTATTCCAAAAACTTGGTATAGTTTAGCATAAAGAGAGAGGTCCCCTGTGTCCTGGCACCACTCTCCTGTAAAGGCAGCGCCCAGACCCCGCCATCTCTTCTAACCTAACCTGTCCGTGTCGGGGTGCCCCAAAGTCCCGAGCTCGCTTCGCTCGCTCTTGCATCCTAGGTCAAAAAACTGATTACTACCTACCAAGGTGGCTCGACGGAGCCCCGCTTCGCGGGGCTCCTACTTCTGGGTGGTTTAAATTGGTTTTTCTCAAGAACGGTGCATGACCTTAACATGGGAGTGGTACTGGGGGGTAGGGGACTCCCCCTCCTTCCCCCTCACCCGCCTCACCCCCCCCTCCGCCTGCTACCGAATACTAGACCCAACCCATCTTTATACTGTCTGCTTAATTACTCACACGATATCTGCTGCCAGTATTAAATTTTGTTACATTACAGGTATTGAGAATGAACAGCCAGTTACTGTTTCACCATCTATATTTCACCAAAGAGTTGATGAAACAAAAAATGATGATTTAAATCTAAGTGACTCAGATTCAGTAACCCAAAATACTCCTAGGAGAGATTCTGCTTCACCATCACTTAGAAGTGAAATAAACAAAAATACAGCTAAGAGAGTTCCTGATTTGAAATCCTGTGCAGTCTCAAGCAAAAATAAGTCATATACTGCTGTGGCATCTAGATCATATCCCAGATTTGCTGATGAAATAAGAAATGAAGATGCTTTCAATCTAAATGAGTTTGAATTGGATTCAGTGATCCAAAATACTCCTAAAAGACTGTTTGCTTCACCATCCTGTGCATTCGGAAGTTATACAAACAAAAACACAGGTAAAAGAAGATTCTAAAAGCTGACACGAATGTCACAGCTTAAATTCTGTCGCTTTTCGGCTTGCTGAATGGCCAATACAGCCAGTATTTACAGCATGGGCAGACAATCAGCAAGCAGAATAGCTAAGAACAGAATCAAAACTGTGACATAAATTGTCAGCCTAACCATCCTGTACAATGCAAGAAAGTTGTCTGTAATAGATAAAGTTAACTAGCTTCTACCAGAGGCTTTGTCTAGTACCTCAGTTAAAAAGAAGCCTTTGTCCTTCTTGTGATATAAACTAAATCCATGGCATCAAGATAATTATGTTCAGCCGTTTAGCCAACTAAAAAGAGTTGTTATAAGTTTGAGGCTATGGTGTGTCTGTCTGTTTGTCTATAGCTTCACAAGTACTGCCAAATTAATTTGTCTATTCTACTCTCTTTAAGGTTTTGAAGAAAAAGTGCTTGGAGTACTAGCAAGCATTAAAGCGCAAAATGAGCAAATAATCTCGCTTCTAAAGAAAGACCCCACTCAAGATGCCGCACCACCACTGAAACCTAATATCAAGTTCCCTTTAGAAACCTTTGAAGACATATCAGAAATAGAAACTTTTCTTCAAGATGAAGACAGTTCAAAACTTCTAGTAAAACATTTTTTTACATAATAATATGTATTAAAGCCAGACTTACCAACAAAAATTTTCATGAGTTCCATTCCAGTTTCTTACCATCCCGAATTTTGGCATTTGCTCCAACAGTGGACACATACAATAGGCTACTGATTATATTAACTATAAGATGAATATATAATAAAATTAAATATTTTTTTCAGATTCGATACTTAGGCTCCCTAGGAGGACGAGATGTTGCAACAAAAGTCTACAGAGTGTTGAAGCATGTAATGATTGACTGGCTTGCTTCACAATTTAACTTCTACGGCAAGCGATCAACAAAAAAACCATTTTGCAATATGAAGCTCAAATCTGTGATAATAGGTAAAGTTGCTCCATAAGAATAATAAATCATTGTCTGTGTTACTATTATTAACTTCATACAATATAGGTACAATGATATTATTTAGGAATGTGTGTATGTTTATAATATTTAATTACAAAAACTGACCGTGTCTACTGTCTGTGTGAAGTCTGTGAGTCTGACGGTGAGTTGCAGAAACCACCATTAGTTTAAAGGAGACTTTAAATTGATGCTGTCACTTTCTTTTTGGTACAAAATGTAATGGCATGAATTTATAGTCTCCGTTAAACTAATGTTGGTTTTGTGCAACTTCACAAGTGTTTTGTTGTATACATTAATTACTATGCAGTTAAATCTTTTGAAATTGATACAAAAATAATTTTATTTTCAGAGAGCATCAAATGGTCATCACCAGGATCAAATGATAAAGATATAGAAGATTGCATAAAAGTTTGGTTAAACCATGCACCGGAACGGCTGAAGAGGCACAGCATAATAAGTGAGAAATAAGGTATTGTTTTCTTTGTGGTAATATTGACCTTGTACAATAATACAACAATATTATAATGTGTGTAATTTCATTGCAAAAAAGCAAGCTCAGTACGATACTAAGTTGCCACTTTCATTGATATCATTATTTAGACAGTAAAATTTAAATTAGCATTTAAATTAATATCAAAATATATTTAATTTCAGACAGCATCTATAAAATTAATCACAAATAAATAAATCGTTTACCAGGACTAGGATTTAATAATGATATTGAAGACTGCATGCATGAAGGCGGCTAAGAGGCAATGAGTGAAAAAATTACAAAAATTCCTTACAAACATAAGGCAGATGTAGGACACCGGCAGATGCAAAGACGGACAAGGGCCATAAAACTTGAGATTGTAAAGGAAATACAGGCGACTGCGGACGCTAGTAACGATCATAGTAATAATAATTTAGAAATAGTTGCTCATAATTATTATTGTAACAATCATAACATATGTTCAAACAACAATGTTAATTTATTTTCTAATTGCACTAATGTTCATCAGGAGCAAACTAGTGCTGTGCAACCAGATCTATGTTCAGATACATCAGCTAGAAACATTAGAATTAATCTAAGTAATGAGCAGAGACCTATTACACAATGTTATGATGTACAAAGTGATCAGCTGTTTGTGCCACTTGAAGAGAGTGATGTACAGCAGTGTTCTGAAAGTCCATCTTCCACTGATCTAAAGAATTTAGAAAACAAAGATTTACCTTTCCGACTACGACAATGGGGTGTTCGTCATAGTATTTCACAAACAGCAACAGATAGTCTTTTAAAAATCCTTGCACCGATATGCCCTGAATTACCAAGCAGTAGTCGTACATTGTTTAAAACTCCTATACAAATAGAGATAAAAAACTTAGACTCAGGAGAAATAGTTTACCTCGGTTTACAAAATCAATTAGAAAATATATTAACACATTGTGATCTATCGTTTATAGACCATAATAATAAAATTGTAATGTCATTTAATGTGGATGGTCTTCCTCTCTTTAAAAGTAAAAATTCACAATTGTGGCCCATTTTAGGACTAGTTAAAAATTATTGCAATGCTAAGCCTTTTGTTATTGCCCTGTATTATGGAAACATGAAACCTTCGCCTTTAGACATGTATCTTAAAGACTTTGTTGATGAACTTTCGCAATTACTTCAAGCAGGATTTTTCTTCAAAAGTAAACATTATACAATTGAAGTACACAGTTTTATTTGTGATGCACCTGCAAGGGCAATGGTCAAATGTACCAAATCCCATGGTGGGTATTCTGCTTGCGACAAATGTTTTGAAGTAGGTGAATATGTTCAAGGGCGCGTAGTATACAAAAGTGTCACAGCTACCCGCAGAACTGATTTACAATTTCGTGAACAAACGGATGAAGATCATCACATTGGTGAATCTCCCTTATTAAGGCTTCAAATTGATTTAGTTTCAGTATTTCCAATTGACTATATGCATGCTGTTTGCTTAGGAGTTATGAGAAAGCTGTTGAATGCTTGGGTAGGTGGTGATTTGAAAGTTCGTTTACAAAGTCGATTAGTGAGTAGCATATCTGATAGACTTGTTAGTTGTCAAAACTATATGACAATGGAATTTAATCGTCGACCTCGTGCTTTAATCGACTTGGCTCGTTGGAAAGCAACCGAGTTTCGAATGTTTTTGTTATACCTCGGTCCCGTAGTCTTAAAAGATATTTTATGTACTCCACTGTACAAAAATTTTCTTTTACTTCATTGTGGTATAAATATATTATGTTCTCAAAAACATACTACAAAGTTGGGTTATGATTTTGTAAGTGAAATTTTAGTAATGTTTATCAAACATTCAGAGAAGGTGTATGGATCAACTTTTCTCATTTACAATGTTCATGTTTTATGTCATTTAAGTGATGATGCAAAATTGCATGGGGTTCTAGATAATTTTTCAGCTTTCCCTTTTGAGAATTATCTGAAGACACTCAAAGGTTTAGTTAGGTCACCTAACAAGCCTTTACAACAAATATACAGACGTTTAAAAGAAATTGATTCGGCTCCTGAATACAGTAATAATTGTAAAAAAGCAAATTTGCTTTATTATGAACATAGTTCAGGGCCTGTACCAACTAACGACGACTATAATTATAATACTTTTATGAAACTTGTCTGTAAAGATTTTGCTATTTATGTATACTCACGACGTGTAGCAGATTGTTACTGTTACACTAATAAAAACAAAGTACTCCAAGTTCACAATGTGCTAGAACGTTGTCATGACAAAAAAGTATACCTTTATGGAAAAGAATTTAATACTTACTCTTGTTATTATGATTATCCTTTTGAGTCTTCGATACTAAATGTTTTTGAGGTAAATAACATTTCTGAAGACTACAAAATGATTGCTGTAAGCGATATAATATCCAAATGTGTTTTAATTCAAGACTCAAATAATAAAAGTATATGTTTTCCGTTGCTCCATTCAGAGGCGACATAGAATTGTATTAGAAATGTATATGTTACAGGCAAAACTCTCAGCCAAAACCACTTTTGACTGGTGTCAGTCAAAACTCTTAGGTATTAAGTTAAAATGCGTTTTCTGCATTAAAAATATTATATTGTCTTAGAACGCCTCAGTTGTAATTACCTAGTCCTAGAATCACATGTTTTTTTTTGAAGGGTCACAAAAAAAACCATAACCTAATATGTATATGGAAATCTTAGTTATTGTTAAATTAGCTTTGACTAGTCAAAAGTATTTTTGACTAGTTTCCACCAGTCAAAAGTAGTTTTGACTGATTAACAGTTTTGACTGTGACATAGGTAGGTATATAATATACAGGGTGTTTGGCAGAACGTTGAACATACGAAAATGGTGGATAGGTGGGGTCATCTGCTACTTACTCAGCCCTAATTTATTTGGCCCTGGCCCAATGGATATTTAAAAAAATATTTTTTCTTTCTTCTTGTTTCACAACTTTCTTAACTTTAAAGTGTATTTGTTATTAGAAATGGGTAAAACAGGCAATATTTTGTTGAAATTATGCCTGTTTTACCCATTTTTAATAAAAATTACAATTAAAAATTAAAGAAGAAAGAAAAAAAAATTTTTTAAATATCCAGTGGGCCAGGGCCAAATAAATTAGGGCTGAGTAAGTAGCAGATGACCCCACCTATCCACCATTTTCGTATGTTCAACGTTCTGCCAAACACCCTGTATATAACATAGATGTACCTATAATAAGCACACTCATTTGAAAAATCTAATAAAT
Source organism: Agrotis exclamationis (assembly GCA_950005045.1). Lineage (NCBI taxonomy): Eukaryota > Metazoa > Arthropoda > Insecta > Lepidoptera > Noctuidae > Agrotis > Agrotis exclamationis. Next base: position 2,957,939 of record OX465424.1, read on the forward strand.
TGTTAACTGTCAAAAAATGGTACTTATCATTTACCTACATGAACATGGTAGTGTGATGTTTACTCTACACATTGTGCCAACCCTAACCCTACCTAAACATTATTTGTTGTTTCAATTTCTGAGCGCATCACACACGGCTAAGATACTATATTTTATCTTAAGATGTTATATTAATATATCTTAAGCCATCACAGACGACGAAGATACGATACTATAATATTTTATCTTAAGATGTTATCTTACGATATATTTTATATCTTAAGATGTTATCTTACGATATATTTTGTATCTTAAGATATATTATATAGCGGATGTTATCTTACGATATATTTTACATCTTACGATACGAAAGTATGAAAAATACGAGTAGGTATATTATCTTCGTCGTGTGTGACGGTCCATTGAATAGTATGGCGAGCGATATGGTATCTTAAGATAAAATATTATAGTATCTTAGCCGTGTGTGATGCGCTCTGACACTTAAGACCCCTGGTACGCACGAAAATTTACCGTCTTTTATAGGTTATTTTAAAGTCGTAAACAGGTGATATTTTAGCTTATAAGACGTCATCTGGACGTCGCATGCTCCTCGAAGTTGGTCGTTCATACGTCTTATCATAAGTCACACTGACGTAAGTGGGAGACGACCACACGACGTCAAATATGACGTCGTGTGCCCGTGACATTTTAACGTCACAACGAGGGCCCACAGACGTCATGCCAGGACGTCTGTTACGTCAGTGACCGACCTTGATGTAACGTCTTAATGACGGAAAATTCCTACCTGGGAAATGATCACACGTCTCTAGCCACTACAGTGTTTCATCATGAAGTTCTTGCAAGTCGCGCTGTTGTTCACGTTTCTGATGCTGGTGGCTCATGTGGCTGCTGACATTTCTAGGTCAAGGCGCGATTTACCCGGTAATTATTTTAAAACGTTTATTGTAAACAATCGGCCAAGTGCGAGTCGGACTCACTCAGGAAGTAAAAAGCGTAAAGCGTTGCGTATAGGCCAAATCTGATCATTTAATTAATTTAAATTTCATTAATTATAATTGTCGCAGGTTCAAATTCTGCTTGCAGTTCGAATTTATCTTACCATTGAAATAGCTTGTTTTAATTTATTTCACTTTATTGTTTATTTTTTTTTTAGTTTGCGCTATATATTATATGTCTGTCTTTTCATTTCATTGTGTCATTGTTACATGGGCTGGTGCCAGTTAATTTCGAGCTGTCTAATTCTTCTATGTGGAGGCCTTCAGTCTATCGATGTGACCCTACTCAAGGCGACATAAGTGACAACTAATCTGCGAAATACACACATCAAAAGTGTCTAGGGATCAACATATATTTTTGCAATAACTTTTCTCCTGATTGATATTAATTAAAATTTTCTTTAAGGATTCATCAAATAAAGTGTTTTCGTTTGTCACAGTAACGATAAACCAAGTCACCTTTGCATTAATAAAGAAATTTGCCATTTTCCTAATAAAGGGATTTTTGACATTTGAACCACTAACACAAAAGTTCGAAAAAAAGACTGAAATAACAGTTTTCTTTAAAATTTTATTGGGTAACTTAAACAATTAATAATCCGTGTTTCTACCGCGAACACTAACAACACAAGAACATCGGTTTGGCATACTCAAAATGAGTTCATCCAAATCACGCTGTGGAATGGCCGCCCATGTTCGTTGCAACAACAAAAAAAGGTCTTCTTGCGACTGGATACCCTCCATATTCGGCAGAGCTCTTCTCTGTAGCATATCCCATGCATGCTCAATCGGATTCAAGTCTGGCGACTGAGCAGGCCAGGGCAGGACATTGATGTTAGCTGCGGCGAGAGTCTGTCTTACAACTCTTGCGGTGTGCGGTCGTGCATTATCATGCATTAACTGAAATAAGGGACCGATTTGCACTTGTAGAGGAACGATGACGTCTGATACAATCGTCTCAGCATAAATTTGAGCGTTGAGGTTGCCTCTGATCCAAATCAACTCAGTTCTTCCGCCGATCCAAATACCCGCCCATACCATGATGGTTCCACCACTATAAGGATGGATTTCCTGGCAGGATTTTAATCGCTGTTGGCGTCCAGGGGTTCTCCAGTGTCGTATACGTCTTGTATCCGGTCTCATACCGAAACGAGACTCATCAGAAAAGCACACGAAACGCCATTGTTCTTCTGCCCAATTTCTGTGTTCAAGAGCCCATTGATATCGAATCCTACGATTGTGCATTGCTATAGGTGGTACCCGTAGCGGTCTTCGGGAATGAAGGTTCACTTCATGCAAGCGGTTTCTGACTGTTTGGTCGCTAATTAAGTTCCCTGAAGAGTGATGAAGCCTCACGGCTAACATCATGGCGGTTATTGTTGGAGCTCTTCGAGTTAAGATTTGAATGTATCGGTCTTGTCTCCGTGTGGTGCAGCGATACCGTCCTCCATGGCGCTCAGCCACGGTACCAGTGCTTCGGTAACGTGTCCAAAGTCGACTGATAACACTCTGACTTGTATTCAGAGCTAAAGCCACAGTACGTTGCCGGGAACCAGCTTCTATCATTCCCACGGCTCTGAGCATTTCTTCCCTGCTTAAATGACGTCGCCGCTCCATAATAACGTTGGTTTTAATCAGTAGTAGGGAAACAGTAGCACTAATAATGTCTTCAATGCGTTGTATGTTTTTTATAGGGAAAATATTGACAGCTGATTTTCATCTTTTACTCGAATTTGATTCACAGTTCCTGATTCAAATTATGAAATGCACCAAAAAGGATCCATATAAATTTATAAAATCATAAATTTATTACAAAGCCACATCTCAATCTCAAGAAATCCGCATAAAAATGCTTGATCCCTAGACACTTTTGATGTGTGTATTTCATCCGCGGATGAAACGTCACCCTTCAAAAAATGAGAGTCGCATTAGTTAATATGTACTATTTAATATGTGGTCATTCATCCAAATAGTCATAGGTAGAAACAACTGTGTAAAATTACAGAAAAATGAAAATTACAGAAAAATCAAAATTTTATACTCATTGATTGTTATACTTATAAAAATTAGTCATTATAAAATTATGTCAATCGTTTATTATATTAAAAGATCGTTATATCAAATAAAATTATATATTCAGTTGTTATCTCTTATAAATATTAGAGATTTTGTAGTTATATCATATACTAGCTGTGCCCGCGACTTCGTTCGCGTGGATGTCGGAACTTAACAATGTATTTTTTTAGTGCTTCTTTATTAACAACATTAGCTGTGAACCATCATTCTGGAGCATACATAAATATGCGTACGTAAATCATCAAATGAGTCCTCCCACCCAGGGCAGGGTAAGAGGGACTGTCAGACTTGTACTGATTAAAATCCACAGTGTCCTATAAATCCTAAAATAGGCCTTTACGTTCCGGGGTCAAGGTAATTCGATAGTTCCGCGACCCCGGCAGGCTTTGGCCTTCTAAAGGGGGCCCCCCTTTTCGTCATTGTGCTGACACATTGAGGCGCGTGTTGAACACAACGCGCCGTCGACCCAGGCATACCTCCCGCCCGCATGCTCATGCAATAGAAAAACTCTGGGACCTGAGTAGTATGGGCGGGCTCCGGAGCCTGCCCGTTCCTGCCTTTGCTGGTGCTGGCAGCCCCAGGACGTAAGCAGACATGGGCATATCCCATCCTATCCCATCCTACGCCAAATCGTTGTGTATAAAAGTTATCTACATTGATTTCGTACATTTTACGTGATGCTCGGCTAACTAAACAGACAAAAATTCCTAAATGCAGGAAATGATATTATTATGGATTATTAGTCTATTAGTAAATAACATTTCTGAAGACTACAAAATGATTGCTGTAAGCGATATAATATCCAAATGTGTTTTAATTCAAGACTCAAATAATAAAAGTATATGTTTTCCGTTGCTCCATTCAGAGGCGACATAGAATTGTATTAGAAATGTATATGTTACAGGCAAAACTCTCAGCCAAAACCACTTTTGACTGGTGTCAGTCAAAACTCTTAGGTATTAAGTTAAAATGCGTTTTCTGCATTAAAAATATTATATTGTCTTAGAACGCCTCAGTTGTAATTACCTAGTCCTAGAATCACATGTTTTTTTTTGAAGGGTCACAAAAAAAACCATAACCTAATATGTATATGGAAATCTTAGTTATTGTTAAATTAGCTTTGACTAGTCAAAAGTATTTTTGACTAGTTTCCACCAGTCAAAAGTAGTTTTGACTGATTAACAGTTTTGACTGTGACATAGGTAGGTATATAATATACAGGGTGTTTGGCAGAACGTTGAACATACGAAAATGGTGGATAGGTGGGGTCATCTGCTACTTACTCAGCCCTAATTTATTTGGCCCTGGCCCAATGGATATTTAAAAAAATATTTTTTCTTTCTTCTTGTTTCACAACTTTCTTAACTTTAAAGTGTATTTGTTATTAGAAATGGGTAAAACAGGCAATATTTTGTTGAAATTATGCCTGTTTTACCCATTTTTAATAAAAATTACAATTAAAAATTAAAGAAGAAAGAAAAAAAAATTTTTTAAATATCCAGTGGGCCAGGGCCAAATAAATTAGGGCTGAGTAAGTAGCAGATGACCCCACCTATCCACCATTTTCGTATGTTCAACGTTCTGCCAAACACCCTGTATATAACATAGATGTACCTATAATAAGCACACTCATTTGAAAAATCTAATAAATTGTTAACTGTCAAAAAATGGTACTTATCATTTACCTACATGAACATGGTAGTGTGATGTTTACTCTACACATTGTGCCAACCCTAACCCTACCTAAACATTATTTGTTGTTTCAATTTCTGAGCGCATCACACACGGCTAAGATACTATATTTTATCTTAAGATGTTATATTAATATATCTTAAGCCATCACAGACGACGAAGATACGATACTATAATATTTTATCTTAAGATGTTATCTTACGATATATTTTGTATCTTAAGATATATTATATAGCGGATGTTATCTTACGATATATTTTACATCTTACGATACGAAAGTATGAAAAATACGAGTAGGTATATTATCTTCGTCGTGTGTGACGGTCCATTGAATAGTATGGCGAGCGATATGGTATCTTAAGATAAAATATTATAGTATCTTAGCCGTGTGTGATGCGCTCTGACACTTAAGACCCCTGGTACGCACGAAAATTTACCGTCTTTTATAGGTTATTTTAAAGTCGTAAACAGGTGATATTTTAGCTTATAAGACGTCATCTGGACGTCGCATGCTCCTCGAAGTTGGTCGTTCATACGTCTTATCATAAGTCACACTGACGTAAGTGGGAGACGACCACACGACGTCAAATATGACGTCGTGTGCCCGTGACATTTTAACGTCACAACGAGGGCCCACAGACGTCATGCCAGGACGTCTGTTACGTCAGTGACCGACCTTGATGTAACGTCTTAATGACGGAAAATTCCTACCTGGGAAATGATCACACGTCTCTAGCCACTACAGTGTTTCATCATGAAGTTCTTGCAAGTCGCGCTGTTGTTCACGTTTCTGATGCTGGTGGCTCATGTGGCTGCTGACATTTCTAGGTCAAGGCGCGATTTACCCGGTAATTATTTTAAAACGTTTATTGTAAACAATCGGCCAAGTGCGAGTCGGACTCACTCAGGAAGTAAAAAGCGTAAAGCGTTGCGTATAGGCCAAATCTGATCATTTAATTAATTTAAATTTCATTAATTATAATTGTCGCAGGTTCAAATTCTGCTTGCAGTTCGAATTTATCTTACCATTGAAATAGCTTGTTTTAATTTATTTCACTTTATTGTTTATTTTTTTTTTAGTTTGCGCTATATATTATATGTCTGTCTTTTCATTTCATTGTGTCATTGTTACATGGGCTGGTGCCAGTTAATTTCGAGCTGTCTAATTCTTCTATGTGGAGGCCTTCAGTCTATCGATGTGACCCTACTCAAGGCGACATAAGTGACAACTAATCTGCGAAATACACACATCAAAAGTGTCTAGGGATCAACATATATTTTTGCAATAACTTTTCTCCTGATTGATATTAATTAAAATTTTCTTTAAGGATTCATCAAATAAAGTGTTTTCGTTTGTCACAGTAACGATAAACCAAGTCACCTTTGCATTAATAAAGAAATTTGCCATTTTCCTAATAAAGGGATTTTTGACATTTGAACCACTAACACAAAAGTTCGAAAAAAAGACTGAAATAACAGTTTTCTTTAAAATTTTATTGGGTAACTTAAACAATTAATAATCCGTGTTTCTACCGCGAACACTAACAACACAAGAACATCGGTTTGGCATACTCAAAATGAGTTCATCCAAATCACGCTGTGGAATGGCCGCCCATGTTCGTTGCAACAACAAAAAAAGGTCTTCTTGCGACTGGATACCCTCCATATTCGGCAGAGCTCTTCTCTGTAGCATATCCCATGCATGCTCAATCGGATTCAAGTCTGGCGACTGAGCAGGCCAGGGCAGGACATTGATGTTAGCTGCGGCGAGAGTCTGTCTTACAACTCTTGCGGTGTGCGGTCGTGCATTATCATGCATTAACTGAAATAAGGGACCGATTTGCACTTGTAGAGGAACGATGACGTCTGATACAATCGTCTCAGCATAAATTTGAGCGTTGAGGTTGCCTCTGATCCAAATCAACTCAGTTCTTCCGCCGATCCAAATACCCGCCCATACCATGATGGTTCCACCACTATAAGGATGGATTTCCTGGCAGGATTTTAATCGCTGTTGGCGTCCAGGGGTTCTCCAGTGTCGTATACGTCTTGTATCCGGTCTCATACCGAAACGAGACTCATCAGAAAAGCACACGAAACGCCATTGTTCTTCTGCCCAATTTCTGTGTTCAAGAGCCCATTGATATCGAATCCTACGATTGTGCATTGCTATAGGTGGTACCCGTAGCGGTCTTCGGGAATGAAGGTTCACTTCATGCAAGCGGTTTCTGACTGTTTGGTCGCTAATTAAGTTCCCTGAAGAGTGATGAAGCCTCACGGCTAACATCATGGCGGTTATTGTTGGAGCTCTTCGAGTTAAGATTTGAATGTATCGGTCTTGTCTCCGTGTGGTGCAGCGATACCGTCCTCCATGGCGCTCAGCCACGGTACCAGTGCTTCGGTAACGTGTCCAAAGTCGACTGATAACACTCTGACTTGTATTCAGAGCTAAAGCCACAGTACGTTGCCGGGAACCAGCTTCTATCATTCCCACGGCTCTGAGCATTTCTTCCCTGCTTAAATGACGTCGCCGCTCCATAATAACGTTGGTTTTAATCAGTAGTAGGGAAACAGTAGCACTAATAATGTCTTCAATGCGTTGTATGTTTTTTATAGGGAAAATATTGACAGCTGATTTTCATCTTTTACTCGAATTTGATTCACAGTTCCTGATTCAAATTATGAAATGCACCAAAAAGGATCCATATAAATTTATAAAATCATAAATTTATTACAAAGCCACATCTCAATCTCAAGAAATCCGCATAAAAATGCTTGATCCCTAGACACTTTTGATGTGTGTATTTCATCCGCGGATGAAACGTCACCCTTCAAAAAATGAGAGTCGCATTAGTTAATATGTACTATTTAATATGTGGTCATTCATCCAAATAGTCATAGGTAGAAACAACTGTGTAAAATTACAGAAAAATGAAAATTACAGAAAAATCAAAATTTTATACTCATTGATTGTTATACTTATAAAAATTAGTCATTATAAAATTATGTCAATCGTTTATTATATTAAAAGATCGTTATATCAAATAAAATTATATATTCAGTTGTTATCTCTTATAAATATTAGAGATTTTGTAGTTATATCATATACTAGCTGTGCCCGCGACTTCGTTCGCGTGGATGTCGGAACTTAACAATGTATTTTTTTAGTGCTTCTTTATTAACAACATTAGCTGTGAACCATCATTCTGGAGCATACATAAATATGCGTACGTAAATCATCAAATGAGTCCTCCCACCCAGGGCAGGGTAAGAGGGACTGTCAGACTTGTACTGATTAAAATCCACAGTGTCCTATAAATCCTAAAATAGGCCTTTACGTTCCGGGGTCAAGGTAATTCGATAGTTCCGCGACCCCGGCAGGCTTTGGCCTTCTAAAGGGGGCCCCCCTTTTCGTCATTGTGCTGACACATTGAGGCGCGTGTTGAACACAACGCGCCGTCGACCCAGGCATACCTCCCGCCCGCATGCTCATGCAATAGAAAAACTCTGGGACCTGAGTAGTATGGGCGGGCTCCGGAGCCTGCCCGTTCCTGCCTTTGCTGGTGCTGGCAGCCCCAGGACGTAAGCAGACATGGGCATATCCCATCCTATCCCATCCTACGCCAAATCGTTGTGTATAAAAGTTATCTACATTGATTTCGTACATTTTACGTGATGCTCGGCTAACTAAACAGACAAAAATTCCTAAATGCAGGAAATGATATTATTATGGATTATTAGTCTAGTGCTTGTAAGTTTAAGGGGCATGCGGTGCTAACCTGTAAAAAATTGTTATACTAACCCTAGATTATAGTAGATTTAACTTTGACTATTTGTAGTATAAACAATTGTTGGTTGGCCAATAAAGAAAAAAAAAAAAAAAAAAAATTGGTTGTCCTTTGAAACCCTGGCTAATATATATTTTTTTAATGTACAAAAACTTCTTTTCTACAGTTTTATTATTATGTATAGATAGATTATTATGTGTGTTATGGTGTAGCAGGGCTCTTGGAGTTCCACAACGGGTAATCCAGATCTTCAATTTTTATAAATCAACAGAGAGTGCTCATCAGGCTGAACAACTCTTGCTAAGACGTCATTCCTTTATATGTTATAATGTAGCTGGGCTCTTGGTGTTTCACATCAGGTTTTCCAGATCTTCAATTTTTATACGTCGACAAAGAGTGCTCATCAGGCTGAATAACTCTTGCTAAGACGTCATTCCTATTGATGTTATAGTTTAGCTGGGCTCTTGGAGTTCCACATCAGGTGTTCCAGATCTTCAATTTTTATACGTCAACAGAGAGTGCTCATCAGGCTGAACAACTCTTGCTAAGACGTCATTCCTATTGATGTTATAGTTTAGCTGGGCTCTTGGAGTTCCACATCAGGTGTTCCAGATCTTCAATTTTTATACGTCAACAGAGAGTGCTCATCAGGCTGAACAACTCTTGCTAAGACGTCATTCCTTTATATGTTATAGTTAAGCTGGGCTCTTGGAGTTCCACACCAGGTGTTCCAGATCTTCAAATTTATTCTCTTAGCAGAAAATGCTCATCACGTGGAACAATTTTTGCTATGGCACCATTTTTGTATCTCTTATAGTTTAGCAGGGCTGTTGCGGTTCTGCATCAGGTGTTCAAGTCTCCAAGATAAATTATAGCCTATATGTTAATCGAACTTAATACCTATACAACAAAAAAAAATCATTCAAATCCGTCCAGTAGTTCCGAAGATTAGCGTGCACAAACACACAGACAAACAGACAGACAGACAAACAGACAAAAAAGAAATTAATTACAATTTCGGGTTCGGCATCGATAAAATAACAACCCCTGCTACTTTTTTTTTAAATATTTACATTGTACAGACACCACTTTTCTACAAATTTATTATATGTATAGATTACTTACCCCTTGGGCAGAGCACCGACGTGTCCATGGAATTTAATAATGAGATTGTTATCAATCCAATGTACCCGGGTATACTAATATATGTAACACCTTCATTTTCAATGTAACTCTTTTTAAAAGAAATTACGTGCACTTCTTAGTGGCCGGGCCAGCCTGACGTTTTCAGCCCGGCCACCTTGTTTTCCACTAATCTACAAAAAATACTGGCAATATTGTGCTACAGATGAAATGTACCCTATAATTTATGCATATGTAACACAAAATCGAATCCTAAAATGCAATAGCATACGAAATATTAGCGGTTGCAGGTGGCCGGGCTGAAATTATTTCGTTAATATAAAACAGTAAAACTGCAACACCTACCAAAAACTAATACCAGTACATAATGAGATATAGAGATATATAATACATGTAACGCTTTCATTTTAAATTATAATACATATTTAGAAAGAATAATCACTTGAAATTATATTTCAGCCCGGCCACCTAAAAGCGGTAATATTCCCTAAAATCTTATGCCAATTTGTACAGTAAAACCTGATACAGCTATGAAATGAAAGTTACATTCGTTTCGTTTTAGTCGTATACCTTTATGCCTTCTGTTTGACTAGATTATCAAAATCTGAGAAACTTGCCGAAGAGTGACTATCATTTATTAACTAATTTCAGGACATTTGGTTTGTTGAGTGAAACAAAATGCGTTACTATGATATTTTTATTAATAAACTAAGTAGTATAAATCACACATAATAATTGTTGGATACATAATACCTAAACCTATATATATTTTCTCCGTTTTTGGCTTCACAACATAACCATACAAAGATAATAGTTCACAGACGCTACCACCGATTTTTAGACGGCGCCTGTGTCGCGTCCCAACCTAAGTCGTAAGATATTTTCCCCGAGTAGACAGAATAGATGCGCAAGAGCCGTGTAGTTATCAACACTTCTGACATAATATTTTACGTTTTAATATTACTGTGAGTGTAAAAGGAGATGTTTTTTTTCTCCTACAATAATGGCCCAACCGTGTACCTCAAGGACAAAAGTACGAAATTATAGGAAAAAAATCGTAGATTTTGAATAAAAATATGTTGAATTTTTTTTTTTTTTTTTATTTGTTAGTTATTAAAACGGACATGAATAATTACATTGCATGGACTTATTACGAACGACGATTTTAAAAAAAATACTAAAACACTATGAGCACACAACAACGAAAGACAATATTAAATAAATATATCACGGAAGAAAATATTGAGACGAAAGACTAGGTAGTATGGTCGAAAGACTATAGCCTTCCCATCTGGGTAAAAAAAAAAAAAACTGTCAAATACTGAAAACCGATACAACCGATAACGTAATTTGACGTGATTTTGACAGATGAAACAGATTGACAGCCGTAAATGCTGTCATAAACGTTTCTTTGAACGCAGTTACGTTGCGAGGTAGTGGTTTTTCATATACTTTTATTTCTTTTTCTATCTAGTATTGAAGGATTTTAAATACTGCTAAAAATACTAATTATTGGAAGGAATTTTAATAGTAATTTGTACCTCGGTACATGTTTGGGCTGAAAAAAAAACACCTCCTTTGATCAGTTGTTGCAGTGTAGTTGTTTGTGATGTGATGTTTTTAAGGTAAGTCATAGTTTTGATAAATTAAAATATATCGACAAACAATGTTAATGGGTAGCTAAGTAATTATTTAAAAAAATATACAGGTAAAGTAAAGTAAATCTAAACACTCATTTACTTAATAATAAAACTCCATACAATGCCATCAACTAAATATATTTTATCCTTTCGTTTATAGTCAATAGGTAATAATTTTGGTGATTTACTAACAGTAAGTGTTTAGTTTTTGTGAATCTTATTGTTGTGTACCTACCCTATGTATTTACTTATTATTATTGTGTACTTATTTATTTCGTGAAATCAATAATTAATCAGTTTCTTATTAATTACTGTAAGATTTATATATTGGATTTTAGTGAATTATTCATTGTAATCAGGCAACCGTCGACGGTGTTCGTCTGTACCCGCGCTTCTTGTAACTCCCCCTTGTACGGCCTGCCACAGCGATCCACGTCCCTCGCTCACCGCATTCTTTTCCTCGTCCCGCGACACGCGCCCCTCTCCCCATCTCTATTCTATCTTATATATTTCTAATGTCCCAAAAGTTATAAGTTTTGTGAAAGTAAATTTGATTCTTATGAACATTCTTTGCTTTCTTTCTTTCTTTCTTTCCTTAGGTGCTAAAATATTTTTTAATAGATTTATGTATATACTTGATAATGCATGCAAATGTTACTGCATACACTTATCTTTTTAGGGAATTTGTATTTAAATAAATATTAATGTAGTTATTTAGCCTACATGAATACCTATTACGAAACCATAGTTAAAATGAATATATTTTATTTCAGTTGAGCGTGCCTACACCATGGGAAAACGTAGTGCGTTAGATATTGTGGCTCAAAAACAAATATTTGAGAAACATAAACGCTTGATCACCACGACAAGATATAGTTCTATTATATACAATACCATAGCAAAAGATATAAACTATGTGATGTCACCAAAAGCACTATATCTCAGCTTTAGAAGAAACTTTTTAAACAACCAGAACTCACCTCGGGCAAAAGATGAGTGCTTCATTAAAAGAAATGAAGATAATACCAATAGTATTATAATTTCGTCAACATCATCATCAGGGTCTTCTCCAGTTATTCAACAAGCAAGCTTACTTCATCAAATTAGTTTTAAATTTCCAATTGATGTTCATGAATGGAAGAAAATTGAACCCTTAAGTTATACGTATAAACGACACGATAAAAATAAACCTAGTGCAAGATATCAGACGTACAGAGCTATTCCCAAATTTAAGTGGTCCGGTCTTTTAAGAAAAAAACTCTGGGAGTTTTATAAGTTACCTTGTACTGTAGCATTTAAAAGACATGTTATTCAAGGCGCTAACATTACATTCTACGGACGTTGCACTCAGTGTCAAGCAACAGTGAAAATTCAAAATAAAGATAAGACTGATCATATTATTGATTTTTTATGTGAAATTGATCAACTTCAACCAAATTTTAAGCATAATCCTTTAAAAAAAATACGACTCACTCCGTACTCAAGACGAACATTATCTAAGAAATTAAAATTTGATTCAGCAACAATAGTTAGAAAACAAATAGCGAGTCATGATATGATATTTCAAGATAAGGAACCACCTGTATTGCCATCAGTCGGAGCATTACGCCAAATACGTCATGAAACAAGGAAGCAGAAATGGTACCATACCAATCAAATATTATCTGTTGTCATTATGGCAAATACTTCAACATACTCTTCCGTAATTCAGGAAATTTTAATGAAACCAACTTTTCATATTTACTACTGGTTAGAAGAACAAATAAAATATTACAAACAATATGTTCAAGAGTATGGTCGACCAACCATATCATTAGATGCCACAGGCTCTATAATTAAACCAATTGTGTTACCTAATGGGACTAAATTTACTAAAAGATTATTCTTATATGTTATATTAATAACTGCTGATAGCTTTTTAAAATCTATTCCAATTTCACAAATGCTTAGTGATTCTCACACTAAAAATAGCATTGCGGATTGGTTGGGTAAATGGGCCAGTAATGGAATTATCCCTCCTGCAGAAATAATCACGGACGATTCCTCAGCTTTGATTGCTGCTACAATCCAATGCTTTACTTCATATAAATCTACAAAAGATTACTTAGAAGCTTCTTACAGTGCATTGGAGGGACATACAAATAGTTTGCCTGTAGTATATATGCGAATAGATACAAGTCACTTTGTCAAAACTATTCATAATCTTTCGTGCTTCAATAATACAACAGAAAATGTAAAATTTTTCTTTGTTCGTTGTATTCTTTACATTAAAACAGCAGAGTGTATCGTAGTCATAAGAGAGATAATTGAAAATATGTTAACTGTTATTTTAACTAAATTTTATTCAAAAATTTGCTTTGATGCCCACTGTAATTTGAAAAGAAGAATTCAAGGTATTACAATTGATAAAAAAGATTCTAACAACGCACACAATTACGTAGATGAAGAAAGATTCCTAAATGAGGAGAATGTTTTAGATGTAAGCAATTTTATGGTATGGTTTGATAATATTGTTGCTTGTAAAAATAAACAAGAAGAGGAATCTTGTGAACGCCCCAACAAATTATATTATCCGCCTCTAATATCTACTCTAAAACGTTTATTGGGAAAATTGCCCATGTGGTCAAACGTTATGGCTCCATTATACAATTCAAAAAACAAAAATCCATCGTCTAGTGCATCAGAGGATTATTTTAAAACAATAAAACATTTATTACTCAAAACTAAAGTAAAAAAATACAGGATTGACGAATTTCTAAACATACATATTAATCATTTAAATGGAGAGCTTAATATCGCTGCTAGTGAACTACAAAATAATGAGGCACCGCCCCTTCAAGAGCGAAAGATTAAAATCAAAAAGAATCGTCAAAAAAGAACACACCAAAAACGGTTATTTCCTCAAGATTCTATTTTCAGTGATATGCCAAGTTTTGTAGAAAATTGGAAAGGACAAGCTGAAGAGCCAGTTACCGTACCGATTTATAAAATGTTAAAATTTATAAAAAATGGAAATATTGTAACTGGTTCCACTTTAACAAATACATGTGGTTTTGATGCTGTTACATATTTAATAGCTTATGGTTATATTGCATTTAATAACTTTAAATTAGAAATAGATCAGACTGAAAATAATAATAATATGTTATGTAATTATATACAATTTATAGGTAACAAAAACATATCTGAAGCCGCAGTATACGAACTAAGAAATACCATATGTAAAAAGTACTACAAACTATCCTCGAAAAATACAATAGATATAAATTGTGAATGCAATGTCGCAAATTTGTTTGAACAAATGATTTTAGAATTATTTTATAGCGCTCTATTTACAAAAACATGTACCGAAGAAAAATGTGCATTTCAACTTCAAAGAACAGTACCATTTTTACCCATTAATATGAACGTAATTAAAACATTTGGAATATCAGCCCTAGAAGACTCAATTTGTATAGACGTTATTTCGAAGGATTGTGAACACGATTGCCCGGGCACTGTTTTGTCCAGCTATAATGTAAAGAATATTATATCTTTTGATTTAAATGGAACAGATCAAATAATATTGAACGATATACCTTTATCTATCAAAGTTAGAACTAATATTTATGTGATTGTAGGTGTTAAATTTGAATTAGTCAAAATACTTATAGTACAAATGCCAGATATAGGCTAGCAATGATTATTATATTAGCATACGTTTAATTATACAAGTTAACATTGTGATTTTTAGCTGTGATTTTAATATTATGTTAAATTATATATACTACATAGCTATATTTCCATTAGCTGCCACTGAAAGAACTATGGTTCTCTCTTTATTTAAGAATTGTTGTAATAATTATATTAGCATAATTTTAATTGAAAGTTTTCAAAACTTTAAATTCAAAGTTGATGTAAAAATCATTATGAAAATCTGTGATTTTTTACCAAGGTATAATAAGTATTTAACCAAAAATTATCTTCTAATATTCTGAATGAATGAATGTTCGATGTTAAGGTAATATTGATATTACTATAATTTTTTGATAACTGTGTTATTATCAATGTGTAACCTTTTTTTACATTATTTATAATTAACAATTGTTATAGTACCTAATTAATATAAGTACAAATGTTGTCTAACTAATTTCAAAAATGATTATTAAAAAAATATGACAATTACCAATTTTGTTTCACTCAACAAACCAAATGTCCTGAAATTAGTTAATAAATGATAGTCACTCTTCGGAAAGTTTCTCAGATTTTGATAATCTAGTCAAACAGAAGGCTTAAAGGTATACGACTAAAACAAAACGAATGTAACTTTCATTTCATAGCTGTATCAGGTTTTACTGTACAAATTAGCATAAGATTTTAGGGAATATTACCGCTTTTAGGTGGCCGGGCTGAAATATAATTTCAAGTGATTATTCTTTCTAAATATGTATTATAATTTAAAATGAAAGCGTTACATGTATTCTATATCTCTATATCTCATTATGTACTGGTATTATTTTTTGGTAGGTGTTGCAGTTTTACTGTTTTATAGTAACGAAATAATTTCAGCCCGGCCACCTGCAACCGCTAATATTTCGTATGCTATTGCATTTTAGGATTCGATTTTGTGTTACATATGCATAAATTATAGGGTACATTTCATCTGTAGCACAATATTGCCAGTATTTTTTGTAGATTAGTGGGAAACAAGGTGGCCGGGCTGAAAACGTCAGGCTGGCCCGGCCACTAAGAAGTGCACGTAATTTCTTTTAAAAAGAGTTACATTGAAAATGAAGGTGTTACATATATTAGTATACCTGGGTACATTGGATTGATAACAATCTCATTATTAAATTCCATGGGGCCGGGCCAGCCTGACGTACATCCTCACGGCGGCGATAGGCGGAGACCTCTCGCGCCCGGCATTGGTTGCGGCCATGCTGCGGGGCGAGATGGAGTGGGAAGCGGTCGCCTCCTGCGAAGCAGTAATACTCGCGAAGGAGGAGGCGGGCCGCGTGAGGGAGAGGACAATGTCCTCCCTCCGCCCCACCCGTGGTGGTTGGCACCCACGGCGACGGACGTCGCAAGACGATCTCCGGCCACCGTAGGCGCGGGCATGCGGGCGGCGAGTAAAGGGCAACTCGCAGGCCGACCATGGACCATGCCCGGGTCGACGGCGCGTTGTGTTCCACGCGCGCCTCAAAGAGCGTCAGCATGATGACGGGGCCCCCTCTCTAGAGGGCCAAACCCTGCCGGGGTCGCGGGACTTATCACATTACCGTGACCCTGGAACATAAAGGGCTATTGAAGGACACCGTGGATTTTAGTCAGTACAAGTCTGACAGTCCCTCCCGCCCTGCCCGGGGTGGGAGGACTCATTTGATGATTTTACCACGATAAAAAAAAAATATTCCAGAATGCTTAATGTTTCTGTTTTGTCTTCTTCCGGTTTTTGATCAATAGCCTAGGTTTATAATTGTTACCGACTCGGACAATTTAGGTTAGAAGCAATGATATATAAACTATAGGTGCGTTGTCCGCACTCTAAAATGACAACATGAAATGAAGCCAATTGGCCACATCGCGCTTAGTTACGCACCAACCTGACGCGCGACGCTAGGTTTGTTAGATGTATATTTGTCTTTCTCTAGCAACAGGTATCCCGCCGTACGGTGTCATATTTTTTTCTCTTTCTTCACGCGTAAAAGTAGTTCTAGTATTTTCGCCGTTTTTAAGCGCCGCGATGTTCGTTCATGACGTGTCTATATATAATACGTCATTGGTTAGAAGAGGATGGCGGGGTCTTTCAGACTCCGCTATTCTCTTTATTGTTATTTTTTC
Organism: Agrotis exclamationis; assembly: GCA_950005045.1. Lineage (NCBI taxonomy): Eukaryota > Metazoa > Arthropoda > Insecta > Lepidoptera > Noctuidae > Agrotis > Agrotis exclamationis. The sequence goes on from OX465424.1 coordinate 2,975,093, forward strand.
TTAAGCCACCCAGAAGTAGGAGCCCCGCAAAGCGGGGCTCCGTCGACTTGCTCCTGTGAAGGAAGAACTAGTTTAGCCTAGGCCAAACTAGTTTCTCCTGAAATCGGGTTTGGCCGGTAACATAATCAATGATCACTCATCACCCTATAAAATGCTCCTACTGTTGGGACACAGGCCTCCTCTCTGTGAGAGGGAGTGGGCCATAATCCACCACGCGGGCCCAGTGCGTGTTGGTAGATGTCACATGTAGATGTCAAATTTTTGGTTCTAGGACATGCCGGTTTCCTCACGATGTTTTCCTTCACCGTTTTTGAAAGCAGTGGTGATGAAATAAATTGCACAAAGTTATGGGCCTACCTGGGTTCGAACCCACGACCTACTACTCGTAAGTCGAGGCCGATACCACTGGGCCACCACTGCTCTAATCAATGATGAACAAGACAAAATATTTTTTTTTATCATTACCCTCGAAAACCCGAAAATATGAAAATAAGAAGAAGACAGCTACTGGGGCACCTAATATACAGTGTGATTCGTTTTCAATTACCGATACTTGAAGAGGATATTATAAAACATACTTTTTAGTAATTATGTATATGCTGCCCGGTCCCAGTACTAGTGAGCAGCGAGAAGCGAGTAGAGCAAAAAAGAGCTTAAAACGAATTGTTTTTTTTTACAGACTTCTTAGATTCGGATATGACTAATCAGTGATCAAATATTTAGTTTATGTACGAGTATATCTTTAACTGAAACGGGATCTACGATCTTTCAGTTTAAATGAAAACAAATGTAGTCCACCTGCGAAACCCGATACAGAATCTTGTATTTTTAACCGACTTTAAAATGGAGGAGGTTCTCAATTCGAATGTTTATAATAATATGTTTTTTTTTATGTTTGTTCGCGCATACCTCCGTCGCTTACCAACCGATTTGAAAAATATTTTTGTTGGAAAGCGGTTTTCGAAAAATCTACAAAAATCAATTAAAACCTAAAAATGTATGAACATCGTCTAAACCGATTACTCCGATTTCGAGGATTCATTTTTTGTTCAATGCAGTATATTTGCCATTTGGTCCCATAAAATTTTCTTTTACATAGTTTGTTATACTTTCCGTTTGGTTCAGTAGTTTTATTTTATGAGCATTTTTAGCTTATTGTGTACATGGGCGATGTTATTACCGGTGCTACGGATGACATAATTCTAGTGCACATGTAAGAAAATTATGTGTTTGACAATAGTTTCGGTTGAATATTTAAATTTAAAAGGATAAAATAAAAAACCTTAAAAAATGTACCCGAGCGTCTTCATAAACAACCACAAAAAAGTTTAAAATAACCTTTAAAACAATATTTATTTCGAAATTCGGTGGCATAAAAGTCAATCAAGTAAAAAACAAAGTCACTGACTTTCGAAAGAAAAGTTATTTAGTAGATTTTCTTAAACATTTTTGTTTGCGTTTAGACGGTTACATTTTTTTTTGTTATGTAAAGAATCTATGTACAAAATTAAAAAGAAAAACTGTATCATGTTAAATCACAAAGTTATAAGATTGTTTATGACCTGGTTGTCCGTTCAATTTTGCAAACAATAAACGACATCTAAAAAAACCCTTTACGTCATTTATTTTAGGAGTTACCGCTTAGCGCATGGACCCAATATTACAGGTATCGCATTCTTTAAGCCTCCTGCAAACACACCCGATTAATCGCGCGGGGCGACATGTCGCGGTCCATTCGCAGTATTTTAAGAGTGGAAATTAGCTTGGCTCGTTGTCGCAGCGCGATTAATCGCGTGTGTCTGCAGGAGGCTTTAGGCGAGCTAAATCGTTTCAGCGTCTACAAAACTACAAAGTCGATCAGCAGATTTTGTTATGGATACATTACATCACCCTTCACATTCACATTTATATGAGCTTCCTGTATTTCTGATAGCGAATAAGAAAGAGATCGCGTTATTGACGACCATGTGACTGATCCCATCGAACAGCCTTTGTTTATCGTGGTAAAATCATCAAATGAGTCCTCCCGGGTATTTCCGGATCATCCGGATGGCCACGACTCTAACAAGACATGACTCTTTCAAGCGGATGCACAGGGCCTACAGGTGCCCCGTGAAGGGCCATGGACCGCATAACTTCGGTGTACAGCATCCGGCAGGAATCGAATCACCCTTAAACTGAAATGGTTCATTTATTGAATTTTTTTAAGAAACCATTTCATGTAGGCTATTATTAATGCACTTGCCACTGTAATGTTATGCGGTACGGTCACGATTCATGAGATACTGCCCGGTGACAAACGGTCAGACAGATGGACAGCGAAGTCTTACTAGGATCCCCTTTGGGTACAGAACCCTAAAAACAGATGCCTTTTAAATTTTATAGTGCATTGTAGAATTTTACACTAATTGTGTAAAATTTCACGCTTGTTAATTTCTATCAGTTTTGTAGTACCAATTTTTTTTCTCGTTCAATATAATTACCCTTAACATGAAATTTATGGAAACAGATATTTATAAAGTAGATCTTAAACATGTTGAGTGACTTAATCGTAGTCTTATCGCTAAAAGTAACATTTACAATCAATTCACTTTGTTGTAGTGAAAAATAACATACATTATACATAAGATTAAAGCATTTGCTATGCCCACTTATCAAATCAATTTATTAAATTATTTGTTCAAGGCATTTTGGCATACTAATATTAAAAATGTGAAAATAAATCTGTCTATTACTTTTGCTTTAACGGGAGGAATTGGGTACAGAGTACAAGCATCGGCAATCGTTATTGTACACTGACCTTTTGAAAGAGATTATCAGCTCCTTAGAGTGTTATCACTATCGCACTAAACACTGAACAACCACGGCCAGTGAAAAATACAGGAAGTATGTGACAATGACAATGCTAGCTCAAGTCTGTGAGATGACTTACTTTTTCTCTAGGTCGTAAATTTCTATATGAGCTAGACTAAATGTGTATAACAGTCACACGGGTCGATTTTAAACTAAAAAGTAACCTTTGCAAGCACGGTTTATCGTGCTTGCAAAGGTTACTTTTTAGGATGGGTGACTATTCATCTATTCCCAAACCACTGCAACTCCTGAACGACAGAATTAGTGGGCAACCAGAAAAGCGCCGAGACAATGAAGCTCGACGTATCTTTGAGAATGATTCTAAATGTCTTGGATCCCGCAACGAGATAATCAGAAAAAAGCGGGTAAGTAAGAAAATCTTTGGGAGAGACCTTTACAACCTCCCTCTATTGTGTCTCTACGGCTGACATGATGTTTATGATCATTTAGTTCAGGTAAAATACTGGCGTACTGTAATCGGTTAGGCTAAAAGTTGCCACAACATGGTTGGCAAAAGGCTTTGTTTCTATGGAATGATTTTTGCTTCAAACCTGCAAAACCACGGGCAAAAGTAAGCAACATAATAACATATTTAAGTACTTGTTAAAAGCAATAAATGTTCACACTTCTGTTTCATCATGAAGTTCTTGCAAGTCGCGCTGTTGTTCACGTTTCTGATGCTGCTGGCTCATGTGGCTGCTGACGGCGCTAGGACAAGGCGCGATTTACCTGGTAGGTATGATTACCTTTAATATAATAATTTACTTTTAAATCACTTATTTAAAAAAAAAATCGTTCAAATGTGATTCGGATTCACGCAGAAAGTGTACTCTTAAATTGTCTTAAAAGGGTATACTTCCAAAATTGTTCCATGAACATTTTATAGAAATCGGAAAAGCGTTTTTGAAAAATCAACAAAAATCACTACTGTCACCCAACATAGGTACCATGCTGGGTGACGAAACCTTCCGGGTCACTACGTGCCTGCGTCTGGGCGCTCCTTGCAGGGCTCCACATCGTTGTCAGTGTGGCGAAGGCGTCGACTGCCTCGGGCACCATGGCCTTTCCAGCAGCAAGAGCGTAGGTCGGCTAGCACGGCACGCTGCGCTAGTATAAATGACATTATCCGTCGTGCTCTTGTCACCGCCGGGGTGCCAGCCGTTTTAGAACCCAGTGGCTTGGCACGCGACGATGGGAAGAGACCAGATGGAATGACTATAATGCCTTGGAAGTTGGGTAGACCTTTGGTGTGGGATGCAACATGTGTCGACACCCTTGCGCCATCCCATCTTCCTGGTACTACATGCTGTGCTGGCGCGGCTGCTGCAAGTGCTGAAAACCTCAAAAGGCGCAAATACAATGGCTTGACTTCTAGCTATGTGTTTGAGCCGTTTGGGGTTGAAACACTAGGGCCATGGGGTCCGAGTGCCCACCGAGTCTTCAAAGACATCGCTAAGCGTATAGTCGACGTCTCTCGTGACCTATTTCTCGGTCAAAGGATCAGCATTGCCATTCAACGCGGCAATGCTGCCAGCGTTCTGGGCACTTTCCCCATTGACAGCGATGTGGATGAATTTATTGACGCCATGTGAATTTTTAATTTTAGTTTTAATTTAGTTATTTTTTAAAGGTAGTGTGTACATATAGGGTTTTTTTATAATTAATAATTATGTAAGAATTTATGAATACGTACAGTAATAAATATCTATACTTACATAAAAAAAAAGCAAAAAACAAAAAATGTATCAAAATTGTCTACACCGATTAGGTACCTACTTCGAGGTTTCTGATCCGATTTGTGTGATTCTTTTTCTGTTTGGTGCAGTATACCTGCCATTTGGTCCCTTCAAATTTTAATTTAGTTTGCTTCAGTAATTTTTGCTTTATGAGCATTTTTAGCTTTTTAGCCTAGTCAACGAATACTTATAGAGGCAAGTTCTTGGAACACAATTTTTGACTTAACTTTGTTTGGACTAGTGAGAAGGACTAGAACATATCAAAAGTCCCCGCCCCTAGCCCTTCAGCTGTGGGGAAGGGGAAGGAGGGTGGGTTTGAAGGTACCATTTCTTGGTTTTTTGCTAATATCTCGGGAACCATGCGTCCGTAAAAGACGGTAACATTTTGAAAAAGTTATTTATGTAGCCATGTTATCACATTCTTTTGAGAATGAACTTTTAACTGTAAAATAATGTATTTTTTTAATCAATTTCTTAGGTGCTACACGGTGCCGTGTTGATAAAGACTGTCCTCTCCGTGCACCCTATTGCGCTCTCATGATCGCAGACGGCAAGTTCTACTGCTTACCACTAGATATGTTGAGAAGAGAAGTAGCACGGGGCGCCTGGAAATATTTCGGACATCATCATTAATTTCATCAACAACAATGTATTCTTGAACGGGATCCGAGTTCGATATTATTTAAATCGGACAAGATAAATTCATTTTACTTTTGCGTCGAAAATCATCCTACTGTAACTTACTACTCCAATCTTGCAATCGCTGCCTTAGATTTAAACTTTTATGCTGTTTAGATTTAAGGTTATCTTTGTAACAGTGAAATAAATTTATTCTTAATCTTATCAAATGTCAAAAACTGGTCAGTGTGCAAACCCTACCCTACCCCAACGTAAGTATACAGTAGGAACGTTCTGGGCAGTCATCACCAGACTTGCACTTATCAAAAGCACCTCAAAAAATATAAACACCACAAGCACCTAAAAACTAAAAATCACAAAATAAAGTCTTCGACAGTCAGATCTATTCCCATCAAATACCAAGAGCTAATACCATTTAGTATTACTTTATTTCCGAATTTGTTTTCTATTCCCAACGAGTACCACATTTCAAAACCAATACCAAAACAAGTTTGAAGAAATTAGGTACAGTCAGGTTCAGAAAAATTTTAATGCTTTGAGTGATTTTAATAAAGGTGTAAAAATGCCAAAATGCAAATGCAAAATGCCCGCCATCCCCTTCGAACCTTTCCTGTCCGAGTCGGGGTGCTCCAAGTCCCGAGCTCGCTTCGCTCGCTCTTGCATCGATAGTATGTAATTTGTGTAGCTGAGTGTACAAAAAGTCATGTTTTGGTATTCGTTAGTAATTGTTATTTATTATTATTATTTCCTTTATTCATTAAACCTACATATAATTACATTTTTAAATATTTTGAATAAAAAACAAAACGATATAAAACATTTAAAAATATAAAAATAGAGATCCGCCGGTGTGGGAGCAGGGTCCAAGCTATTGGTGGTTAGGGCTCCAGAGACAGGAACCTCCTCAAAATGCGAGCCGTATCAAGGAGTACTGCCTTCTGAATCAGGCTCTTGATCCAACCCCCTAAGGAGAGCCTCGAAAGGTGTTCGTCGAGGCTCCTTGCCATCAGGCCATTGGCAGTAACGACAATCGGCACAATGATAGCCGAGTTCACATTCCACATGTCGACAACCTCGCGCGCCAGATCGATATATTTGATTTGTTTATCTTTCTCAGCTTTTACGAGGTTCTCGTCATGCGGGATGGTAACATCGATTATCATTGCGCGGCGCGCTGATCTGTCTATCACTACTATGTCAGGCTTATTGGCGACAATAGTCCTGTCAGTAATGATAGGTAGATCCCAGTACAGCGTGACATGGTCTTTCTCGAGAACTGGGTCGGGCACATACTTGTAATACGGTACCTCAGATTCCACAAGTTTGTATTTCAACGCAAGTTGCTGGTGGATGATTCTGGCTACTAGGTTGTGCCTGTGCAAGTACTCGCCGTTAGCAAGACGAGAACAACCAGAGATAATATGTCTAATGGATTCACCTGGATGATGGCATGCCCGACACACGTCAATCGTCCCATCCTTTATAATATGTCTCCGGTAGTTGTTCGTCAAGATAACTTCGTCCATAATCGCACAGACAAAACCTTCAGTTTCCCCGAACAGGTCACTTAAACGTAGCCAGGACACGGACGCTAGTAAATCTACATCGGGCCCATGAAGGGTCCGGTAGAAGCGTCCGTGTAGCTCCTTGCTTTGCCATACCTCCCTGCCGTCCTCAGTACTGAGTATCACAGGTTTGTGCCCGCAGCGGTGTGAGTCCCTTGTCCACTGTGACCACAACACGGTGCATACCCACTTCCATTTTCAAAAAATATTCTCTGAGACTGCACACCTCGCGGTTGTGGAGGGTCTTTTTTTTTATCGTGGTAAAATCATCAAATGAGTCCTCCCACCCCGGGCAGGGCGGGAGGGACTGTCAGACTTGTACGGACTAAAATCCACGGTGTCCTTCAATAGCCCTTTATGCTCCAGGGTCACGGTAATGAGATAAGTCCCGCGACCCCGGCAGGCTTTGGCCCTCTAGTGAGGGGGCCCTGTCATCATGCTGACGCTCTTTGAGGCGCGCGTGGAACACAACGCGCCGTCGACCCGGGCATGGTCCACGGTCGGGCTGCGAGTTGCCCTTTACTCGCCGCCCGCATGCCCGCGCCTACGGTGGCCGGAGATCGTCTTGCGACGTCCGTCGCCGTGGGCGCCAACCATCGCGGGTGGGGCGGAGGGAGGACATTGTCCTCTCCCTCACGCGGCCTGCCTCCTCCTTCGCGAGCATTACTGCTACGCAGAAGGAGGCGACCGCTTCCCACTCCGTCTCGTCCCGCAGCATGGCCGCAACCAATGCTGGGCGCGAGAGGTCTCCGCCTATCGCCGCCGTGAGGACACGTCGGTGCTCTGCCCAAGCGGGGCAGTCTTGCACCGTATGCTCTACTGTGTCCTCCGGGCGATCTTCGCAGTAGTGACACCCAGGCGTTTCCTCCTTTCTCCTTAGACACAGATACCTCCCGAAACTTCCGTGTCCGGTGAGGACCTGCGTCATGCGGTAGGTCAGGACGCCGTGACTCCTATCCAGCCACTCCTCAAAGAAGGGTCTTACCGCCGCGATTGCGGCCTGCCCGGTTGTGGAGGGTCTTAGCATTTAAAAAGCCTCGACCCCCGCACTTCCGCGGGATGTACAGCCTCATCACCGATGATCATGGGTGATGCATCCGGTTTGCGGTCAACAGCGTACGGACTCGTCTATCTAAGGTGTCGAGTTCAGTTTGAGTCCATTTGAGTATGCCGAAAGAGTACATCAAGACCGGCATGACCCAACCGTTGAAAGCGCGCACCTTATTTCCGCCCGAAAGAAGGCTATTTAAAACCTTTTTCAGGCGTCCAACGAAGCGCTCCCTCAACGATTGTTTCACGTCTGGCACATTAATGCCTAGCGCTTCCGACATACCCAAATACTTGTAGGTTTCGGATGAGGAGAGTGACCTAAGGTGTATGGAATCTGAAAGCTGAATCCCTTCAGATTCCATAATCTCCCCTTGCTATACATGCATGACTGCACATTTGTCCACACCAAATTCCATCCTGATGGCATTACTAAAAGTTTCAGTTACTTTCAGTAGGTCCATCAGTTGCAATTAATTAATTATTATAATTAATTAATTATTATGATAATTAATTAATTATTATAATTAATTAATTATTATATATCTTTATTCATTTTATATACTTATTTGTTACATTTTTAAATATTTTTACAAAAAGAAATAAAAAAACTGGCCAAGTGCGAGTTGGACTCGCGTGAAGAGGGTTCCGTACGATGTTACCAACGACCATTTATAACTAGACGCCACATACACGATCTGACTAAAGAAAATTATTCTGTCAAGTCGCTGAGGTACGACGTAAGCGAGGGAGACGGGGTACTGCGTTCTGATTGGCTAATACTGCGTTCTGATTGGCTAACTCAAGGTCAGTGCGACACGGGGACTCACAGGAGTGGTCGAGTCACGATGGTTATAAGATTTTTTTACCTAATGTGTTGACAGACATCGGTCGCCTGTGATTAGGAGTCTAGTTATATATGGTCGTTGGATGTTACCTATCACGTTTTTTTTTAAATCTGACCCAAATTGGTACTCACAATATTGAGTGATTTACCATGTTATTTTAACATCATAAACATCATAAGGACTTCTTATAGGTTTTCCTAGTTTCTATAAGTAGAAAACTAATTTCTGTATTTAAAAAAAAAATTAGGTTCAGTAGTTTCGGAGATAAGGGGGGGGGGGGAATGGTCAAATTTCGTCTATTTTCTTGAATAACTTGGAAACTATTTATTTTAAAATTACTGAAAAAATATAATTAAGATTGTCTCAACAAGACCTTTCATTTGATATGTCACACGATGCAGTTTTCATGTATTTTTTTTTAATTTTCCCCTTCCCCCCAAAAATTACCTCCCATATACAAGGTGTTAAAAAATCAACTGCAGGAATTTCGTGTACGTACTCGGTATCAAAAAGCAAGTACATTCCAAAGAAAAAAAAATTTTTTCGAGCATTTTTTTTCAAGCATTTTTTTTTGGTCATGTTAATGAATTTGATTGCTCTTTGAGGTCGTTCACCCGTGTGTAGCGTTCACAGCTGATTCCAACTTTCCCATCACATTTTGCAGACTTTGGACTGGCAATTTATCGAAATACTTACAAATAACTTATTTGATTGGCCATATTAATAGGCCAATAGAAATATGCTAGAAAAAAAATTAGTAATTTTGTAAAAAAAAAAATTGAAAAAAAAATTTTTTTTGAAAAAAAAAAATTTTTGGAATGTACTTGGTTTTTGATACCGAGTACGCACACGAAATTCCTGCAGTTGATTTTTTAACACCCTATACATACACCGTGTTCCGGACGATATACATAAACTTCGACCAGATGTTCAAACCACGGAAGCATTTTTCATTATGGACACATTAATAAATTCTTATTTTTTATTTTTTGTTAATTTTCATACAAACTAAATACCTAGACGTAAATAACCCGATATGCATGCCTCTTTATCCGAATTGGCAACGTCATTCATAACATTTGGCGGGCTGAAACAAATGAAATGCAAATAGTATTTGATAGATTTCAAATTAAGATACTTTCTCACTGCATAGCTCAATTAAATTTCATTAAATGAAATTACAAATATCTTTGTAACGAAGCCTTTTTAAGTACTACTTCCTTTGCTGGATTTGATTTGTAAAAGCCATAGAAGTATTTGCTAAAGTTTATGGATAACGTGAAGAACACGGTGTATAGATATGGACTTCTTATAGGTTATCCTATAATCTATAAATAGAAAACTAATTTCTGTATTAAAAAAAAAAAATTAGGTTCAGTAGTTTCGGAGATAAGGGGGGGGGGAATGGTCAAATTTCGTCTATTTTCTTGAATAACTTGGAAACTATTTATTTTAAAATTACAAAAAAAATATATTTAAGATTGTCTCAACAAGACCTTTCATTTGATATGTCACACGATGCAGTTTCCAATTATTTTTTTTTTAATTTTCTCCTTCCCCCCCAAAAATTACCTCCCATATATAGATATGGACTTCTTATAGGTTATCCTATAATCTATAAGTAGAAAACTAATTCCTGTATTTTTTTCAAAATTTTAGGTTCAGTAGTTTCGGAGATAAGGGGGGGGAATGGTCAAGCTTCGTCTATTTTTTTTAATAACTTGGAAACCATTTATTTTAAAATTACAAAAAAAAAATACTTTTAAGTTTGTCTCAACAATACCTTTCATTTGATATGTCACACGATGCAGTTTTCAATTTTTTTTTTAATTTTACCTTTCCCCCCCCCCCAAAAATTACCTCCCATATACAGATATGGACTTCTTATAGGTTATCCTATAATCTATAAGCAGAAAACTAATTCCTGTATTTTTTTCAAAATTTTAGGTTCAGTAGTTTCGGAGATAAGGGGGGGGGGGGAATGGTCAAACTTCGTTTATTTTTTTTTGAATAACTTGGAAATTGTTTATTTTAAAATTACAAAAAAATATATTTAAGATTGTCTCAACTAGACCTTTCATTTGATATGTCACACGATGCAGTTTTCAAATATATTTTTTTAATTTTCCCCTTCCCCCCCCCAAAAATTACCTCCCATATACAGATATGGACTTCTTATAGGTTTTCCTATAATCTATAAGTAGAAAATTAATTACTTTATTTTTTTCAAAATTTTAGGTTCAGTAGTTTCGGAGATAAGGGGGGAGGGGGAATGGTCAAATTTCGTCTATTTTCTTGAATAACTTGGAAACTATTTATTATAAAATTACAAAAAAAAATACATTTTAGATTGTCTCAACAAGACATTTCATTTGATATGTCACACGATGCAGTTTTCGAAACATTTTTTTTCAATTTCCCCTTCCCCCCCAAAAATTACCTCCCACATACAGATTTCATCTATTCACGTCACACCTCTGTGCTTGGGTCACAGGAATTGATATGTGTACCAAATTTCAACCCAATCGGTCTTGTAGATTCGGAGATAATTGACTGTGAGCGACAGACAGACGGACACACGAGTGATCATATAAGGGTTCCGTATTTGTATTCGGACGTACGGAACCCTAAAAAACATTTAAAAATATAAAAAATAGCAGTCCACCAGGACCGGGAACAGGGTCTGGGCCGCCGGCGGTCAGGGCTCCTGAGAGAGGAACCTCCTAACAATACGCGCTGTGTCCAGAAGTACTGCCTTCTGAATCAGGCGCCTGATCCAGCTGCCAAGCGAGAGCCTCCTCAGATGTTGTTCGAGGCTCTTGGCTATTAAGCCATTGGCAGACACGACTATCGGCATAATGACTGCTGTATTCACGTCCCACATGTCAACAACCTCGCGGGCCAGATCAAGATACTTGAATTGTTTATTCTTTTCTTTTCTTAATTATTATTATTATTAATGGTAATATAAAATATATCATAAACTCAGGGTCACTAAAATAGATCATAATATCATAATCCATATTGAAAACCTACATAATATGATCATGTTCCGAATGACATACATGTGGAGAATTTCACTCCTTCGCTGTGAATTGATGAATAGAAAAAAGTAGGAATGGTAATTTGTGCAGCACGTCTAAACTGGAAAGGTTAGTAATTTTTTTTTTGAAAATTTAATACTGATTGTAGTAACCCAATCCCATCCATTTAATATTCGAGGTTTAAAAGAAAAGAAATAAATGATTTGACTGTGATTTTGACTCTAAGAAAATTGAAAAGTGAGGGTAGGAGACTTGACATTTTTAGCGCCCTCCATGGATATTTATTACGTTTCTTGTTGAGTCATAAAATAATGAGCATAAGGAACTCAGTCAACTTACACCGAATCGATGAAGTTGAAAGCTGCGGTCACACACAGCGACTAATCGAAGCCAATGCCTATTCGTACTCGCTGCGAGTATGCGCTTTGTTTGTGTGACAGGCTATTCGCAACGAGTTATCGCTGCGGTTTGAATTGAGCATGAGCGTGTTCAGATTTTACTCGCAGCGATTAGCTGCTGTGTGTGTTCGATGCTTAGGATGCCCTTGGCCATGAGCCTGGTCATATCTGTTGATATAAACTTAGTGATGAATTACGAGATACGTCTGTCATGTGGGACCTACATTACAGGTATTACAGAACAATAGCGCATAAAGTATTTTAAGGCGCTCTCCTAACCGCGAGCATTCATCTGTAATATAACGATACAGATTCGAACATTTCATCAGTGAGTGAAGACAATCGAGCATCACAATGCACACATTTCTTATACTAAATGTACGCGAATGTTCGTCAGTCAGGGAGGTAGTATTGAAATGTAATGCTCAAAGTTGAACTATAATGTTACATTACACGCGAATGCTTCCGGTGAGATAAAAAAAAAACAAAGTAAGTATCTCTAAGTAGTCTGTGAAAGTAATAACGAACTAGAAGAGAACTTAACTGATTATTCCAAGTTGTCTGGACCGATTTGGTTTGGTTTTTAATATTCCTGGTGTTCCCGTGGCTGCCTGCTCATAAGGTCAATACCTTATGGCCTGCTCATAAGGTCAATACCTTATGTTAGTATTAGTTTCGGATGTAGACAACGGAACTCTAAGGGCCTATACAGTTTGTTGTCGCGATGCAGACGCGAAGCAAACGCGCGTTTGACGCGATACAAACGCGCGTATGAAGCACGGAAGAGGGGTTGAGTAGGGTAGGGCGGGGATAGTTAAGTAATTTTTCAGTGAAGCGGCTATAGGTCCTCAACCGTAAGCCTCAATGGGTTGTTATGCATTGTGATGGATTAGTAATTTATCCCTCTGTAAAAGTGTTTATAGTATTTATTCCTCAGAAGTTGCGTTTAAGAGCTACAACTGTTTAAATGCAGAAAGTCAGTCATGCTCAACATACCCCATAGATGAGGTAAGTTGAGCAAGAGTATGGGGCAAGTTGCGCACTTCGAATTTTTAGACTAGCCATGGGTTCAGGGGTGCTAAGACAGGAAACCTCCACGTGCGCCCGTGGACTGGAGTTCCCTCTCGGATACGTCCGGGGGGAAGACCAGTTTTTCGGGCCGGTGCACCCTGGGATGCGGGCAAAAACTCTCCTTAGGCACTGTTCTGGGTGGACTGTATGACTTTACTTTAATTAAACACTGCTACGTTTTAACACTTTTTATTACCAATTTACATAGAGCAGACACTTCACCATTTAAAACTGATTCACGTAATATAATCACAACAATTTTACTTCACTATTTACACTTCTGAACATAATAACAACATAATCATATATACAAGGCACGTGGGGCTCACAGTAGTACTTAAAACTAACTTGTAAATATTATAAACTATAAGAAAATAAAGGAAAAAACTGATTGAACTTGCTACTGAGAAAAATTGTCTTACTATTATAGTAAAACGCCACATCGTACGTTGTGGCGGGACCTTGCTGTGTCTCCGGGCCGTCTGACCAATCATAGCCCTTAAAGTGATTTTTCCTGGTTATTTTAGGGTGGACAGGTTCCGACCTGTCGGAAGCCCCGCCCACAATAGACGATGTGCTGCTTTCATGACCATATTTGGTAATGTTTTCGATATAACATGAACACAGTATTTTCGCTACCTTATAAGGAAATGCTGTTGAAAATAAGTTTCATAACAAAGTTTACATACATTTTCCGCCTTGTGCGGGCCTATCGTTTCCTTTATTTATCCTTATGCTAATTATAGGGTAATTAATACTAATTATACATTATATAAAGCTTATTATCTATAACGATAGGCTATTCGACGGGTACGGGTCTCGGCGTCTGCTTCATCTCTCCCCCCGGCGTAGCCTGCGCAGCCTCTTCTTCCTTGTGCAGCACGACGAGCTTACTGACGGGACGCTTAAAGATGCCGGTCCTCGTTCGCACGTCGACCACCCTGATGCCGCCGTCAGGTCCCGGGTAGAGTTTCTCGACGACTCCCATCGGCCACACGTTCCGTGGCAGTGTGCTGTCGGCGATGATGACGACGTCGCCGATTTCCGGCGGTCGTCGGTTGCTCTGCGGCTCGCCGCGGGGTACCAGTGTCGGAAGGTATTCCCGCAGCCAGCGTCGCCAAAAGTGGTCAGCAAGGGCCTGGCCGGCCCGCCAAGCACGTCGGTCGGCCTCGTCACAAGGCCCGGTTGAGGGTAGGCCCATGGAAGACCCCAACAGGAAGTGGTTAGGGGTGAGGGCCTCTGGATCGGTGGGACTCACGCTGACATGAGTCAAGGGGCGCGCGTTGATGGCGAACTCCGCTTCAGTGAGCAGAGTCAGCAGCACCTCTTCTGCAGGTGCCCTTTCGCGCAGAGTCGCAGCGAGGGCAGTCTTCACGGAGCGCACCAGCCGCTCCCACGCACCTCCCTGGTTGGGTGTGCCAGGAGGTATAAACCGCCACTCCATCCTGTGCAGCAGTCCTTCTTCTCGCAGCGCCGGTGCCCACTCCGCGTACGCCGCTCGCAGTTCTTGGTCGGCTCCCCTGAAGTTGGTCCCGTTGTCTGAATACATGAGCCGCGGCCAGCCGCGGCGCGCGGCCATCCTTCCCAGCGCCATGATTGCTGAGTCCGTGGATAGTGATGCGACGAGCTCGAGATGCACGGCGCGGGAGGTGAGGCACGTAAACAGTGCGCCCCACCGCTTCTCTCGGCGCCGGCCCACCTTCACCATCATGGGCCCGAAATAGTCCACGCCGCAGTTGGTGAACGGGCGGTGGAAGGGGTCCAGGCGGGCGCGCGGCAGGTCTCCCTTGGCCGGTGGTTGTGGCGTCGCTCGCAGCCTCCGGCAATACGCGCAGGCCTTCTCGATGGCCCGTACCGTGGGCCGCAGGTGGATGATCCAGTAGCGCTGCCGCAGGTCGTTCGTCACTCGTTCCCTGTTGGCATGACCAGCGGCGCAATGCTCGCGCATTACTATTAGTTTACATACCTGATGGCGACCGTCTAGAATGATGGGTCGCTTGACCTCCACTGGCGCGTTTGAGGCTTCAATACGTCCTCGCACGCGCAACAGGCCGTCTTCTATCACAGGGTCCAGTCTGTACAGGCGACTCGCCCGAGTGATAGGGCGAGCAGACCGGAACTTTTCCATCTCTTCAGCGAAGCTGTCCCACTGTGCCTTCAGCAGGAGCTCCTTCTCGGCGCGCTCTATGTGCCGATGCTGTAGTCCAGTCGAGACGCGGCGGCACGCGTCTATGAATGCCAACACGCGCGCAGCAGCACGCACCAGCGTCTCGTATCTTGAGAAGCGGGCAGGGTCGGGCAGCCAGCTGTCTCGTTCAGGGCCCGGCACAGTGTGCAGGACCTCTTCTTCTTGTGTATCTTCTGACGCCGTTTTCCCAGGCCAGTCCTTCTCTGGCAAGTACAGGAAGCTCGGCCCGCGGAACCAGCGGTCGGTCGCGCTGATCGGCGCGTCAGTGAGTCGTGTGGCGTCATCCGCTACGTTGTGTTCCGTAGGCACCCAGCGCCACTCCTCTTTGCTGGTGAGCTCGGCGATTTCGCCCAGTCGGTGTGCGACGAACGGCGTGTACCTCTTCATGTCGTGGTGGATCCAGTGCACCACCGTGGAGGAGTCCGTCCAGTAGACTGTCCTGTCGACTTCGAGGCGGTGTTCCCTTCTGATGGTGTCGGCGAGTCGGGCCCCTATTACCGCTGCCTGCAGCTCCAGACGTGGTATCGTCTGGGCTCGCCGCGGTGCCACCTTTGATTTGGCCGCGACCAGCACGACCTCGATGCTTCCGTCTTCGTTCTCCGCTCTCCAGTAGGCCACCGTCGCGTACGCTTGTTCGCTAGCGTCGCACAGCACGTGTAGCTCGATGCGCTGTGTTTTCTTGTTGAGGTAGCACCTGGGTAGCCGCAGTCTGTTCACCTCTTGTAGTTGACTCAGCCAGGCCGCGAAGAGCTCGTTTTCTTCCTCCGGGATTGGCGTGTCCCACGTTGTCTGCAGACGCCACAGGCTCTGGAGTACTATCTTCGCTCGTACTGTAAAATGGCTCAAGAGACCTAGCGGGTCATAAATCGACATCACGGCGCTCAGCGCTTCTCTCTTAGTGGGCGCACGGATTCTCTCTCTCACCTCTGATGGCATTCGGTTCATGGACGTGTTGAACCCGAGTTCGTCTCGTTCCGCGTTCTCGATGACGTGCAGCACATTTTCTTCGTCAGCGACGATGCTTCGTGGCGCTGTTCCGTGCACCACCCATCCCAACTTCGTCTTTGAGGCAGCTGGCTGATTGGGGCCGCCGACTCGGAGTTCCCTGGTCACTATGCACTCCCAGTGGTCCGTGCCCACCAAGAGTCCGGGGCGGACCTGCTCGTAACATACTTCTTCTTTCGGCAGGTCTCGCAGGTGCTTGTGATCCAGCAGGGTGTCTGGGATGGATTGTTGATGGAGCCTCAAGTCCTTGATGGTTCTTGCTCGAAGCTCGTGCGACTGGCCGTCTTTCCGGATGCCTCTGACTTGCACCCGTACCGCTTTGCTTTCCTGCTCCTCTGAAGACATGTTCACGCCGCGTATGCGCAGCGGGCGTGAAGTACCCTCCGCTCCGATGCTGGTCGCCAGGTCTTCATCAATGAGGGTGACGGTTGCTCCTTCGTCGAACAACGCGTACGTCTTGACCTCCCCCCGTGACCCGGTGACTATGATGGGGCACATCTTCAGCAGCACTCTCTTTGGGCCGGCGGCGGACTTAGTCGCCACCGACAGCACTGCTTCCTCCTTGCTGGGCTCTGCGGTAGATTTCGCGGTCGTCGCTTCTTCCTTATTGGCCGCCCTCTCTTGGTGGAGGGAGGCGTGATGAGGTCGGCGGCACTGATTTACGCCGCACGCCTTGGTCTTGCAATTATATCGCCTATGGTTCTTCTCGGCACATCGGAAACATATGCCGTTGGCCTTCAGGTACTCCCACCGCTGGTCGACACTCATACCCTTGTACTTGGGACACTTTGGTAGCACATGATCTTGTTTGCAGTTAGGGCACTGACCTTTTTCTTCCTGGTTTTCGACGGCTGTGTAGACGGGGCTGGTCTTCTTCCTCGCTGTCACTGGCTGCCTGGTTTCCTTCTTCTGGCTGGCGGGCGCGGCGCTGGTGGGCGGGGCGTATGTGTATCTCAACGCCCTGTCAGCTTCCCGCATCAGGAAACGGGACAGCAACACTATCTCCGGCTCCGTCGTGTCGTCGTTGTCGTAGGCAAAGTCGCACCATCTTGCTCGTATGTGCGGGCTTAATTTTTCCAGTACCTCGCGTGTCAACAACGGGTTGTACAGGTATCCTCTTCGGTCGACCGACTTGATCACGCTCACTGTATTCTGCACCTTGATGGCGAAATTGTTCAGGTCCGCGGCTGATGCAGTGGGCTTCGTCATCCTCTTCAGCTCGTCGATAGCGCGATCGATGAGTACTTCCGGTCGGCCGAAACACTGTTCGAGTGTCTTCATGATGTCCCCTGGATCGGTAGCGGTGTGTAGGAGGGCGGACACCGCCTCCCTTGCTTCTCCCTTAAGGCAGCTCCTTAACCGTTGTATGTTCTCAGCAGGCGATATGTTGTACATGTTGGTAGTATCATTCACGGCCGCTTTGAATGGCAGCCACTCGTTGACACCACCGGAGAACGCTGGTAAATCCGTATGCCGCAGTCGGGGTCTTGCCATCCTTTCTAGGGTCGCTGCCAAGTTGTCGATGCTGTTCCTGTGCCTCGTCGGTGTCGGCGACCTTCCCCGTGGCATGTCGAATTTGATACGTCTCGAGTCCTCCGGGGGGGCTCCCGTGCCCCCCTCCCCCCGTGCTCTGAGGGGGTTCGTTTGAAGCCATTCGTCCACTCGACTGTGGTGGCTTTCCTCCTGGGGAACGAGGGGCTCGTCCCGCAGGCTCTCCTGTTCGTCCTGTATGACGGACACTTCAGCGGCTAGCCTTTTCTTGACCATGTCTGCTTCTATGTCAAGAGACTTCTTCTGTATGGCTGCTAGCTTTTCTGCAGCCTCTAACTCTGCTAGCCTTATGCGCGTTGCAAAACTATTTGTTGACCTTTGTGACCTCTGTGACCTCTGTGACCTCTCTGACCTGGCGGGTGACCTTCTTCGTTGTCCATGGTCTTCACTCAGTAGAAGTCCCGATGATGGTCCCGCCGTGGTCGTGTCCACCGTCGTAAGGGGCGCGGTATTTAGTCGTGAATTGATAGTACTTTGGTCACCTGTTACAACTGGTGACGCTGGCGGGTCTAGTGAAATCCTCCGTAGTCTCTCCCTTTGAATCCGTTCCGCTTCCTGGCGAAGAACTGCCTCCCTTTGCTCCTCTGCCCTCCTTTGTAGGGCCCGCCTCTGGTCCTCTGCCTCTGCAGCATCACCTTGGCTTCGGGTGATGACCATCTTTCAAACTGATGGCTGACTTTAAGCGTGGAGCACAACACACGACAGTTCGTAACCCGGTTTGGACTTGTCCAGATCCGTTCACTACGACGTTACACTTACGCGCACTTCGACACTGTTACTATATCACGACTAGCCCTATTTACCGCGACGGCACTATATACTTCCGACGGACGACGCGGCGCGCACTATATACTATGGCGCGCTTATATACGATGCGTATCTACTTTTTACGCGACGGTCACTTCGTTTAATCGAGACGCGAACTAGTTATTTTTCGCGACGCGGTCACTCCCGAAGTATATAACATCAGTATATACTTAATAACGCGCACAGAGTCTTATTTACACTTTACTGTGAGCCCCACAGTTCTACCGGTCACTTTAACGCGCACTATGATCGCGATTTTCGACACAGAGAACACCACTTTGCCTTTATCACGATACTTTATTCACTCGCGATACACTTAAGTTATTATTGTTCAGTACTTACAGTTTTATATATCTGCTTACGACACTTTGTTTACGCGTTTTAATATACCGGCACTTTTCTATCACTTATTCGGCCTCGAATGGACCAAGATGTTCTGGGTGGACTGTATGACTTTACTTTAATTAAACACTGCTACGTTTTAACACTTTTTATTACCAATTTACATAGAGACTTCACCATTTAAAACTGATTCACGTAATATAATTACAACAATTTTACTTCACTATTTACACTTCTGAACATAATAACAACATAATCATATATACAAGGCACGTGGGGCTCACAGTAGTACTTAAAACTAACTTGTAAATATTATAAACTATAAGAAAATAAAGGAAAAAACTGATTGAACTTGCTACTGAGAAAAATTGTCTTACTATTATAGTAAAACGCCACATCGTACGTTGTGGCGGGACCTTGCTGTGTCTCCGGGCCGTCTGACCAATCATAGCCCTTAAAGTGATTTTTCCTGGTTATTTTAGGGTGGACAGGTTCCGACCTGTCGGAAGCCCCGCCCACAATAGACGATGTGCTGCTTTCATGACCATATTTGGTAATGTTTTCGATATAACATGAACACAGTATTTTCGCTACCTTATAAGGAAATGCTGTTGAAAATAAGTTTCATAACAAAGTTTACATACATTTTCCGCCTTGTGCGGGCCTATCGTTTCCTTTATTTATCCTTATGCTAATTATAGGGTAATTAATACTAATTATACATTATATAAAGCTTATTATCTATAACGATAGGCTATTCGACGGGTACGGGTCTCGGCGTCTGCTTCAGGCACTGTGTGCCTAAGGGGTTTCTTTGCCCGTATGCAAATAGCCTGTCGGGTGGACGCTCCAACGCGTGTCCCTCTGAACAGCAGAGGGCACAGCGGCGGAGCGGGCTTGCGGACGGTGAGTAATGGGTATGCTCGCCGTCCGACCAAGGACCAAGCCCGGGTCGGTGACGCGTCGTGTTTCACGCGTCACCGACGGGGCCCCTTATGGGGCCAAATGCCTGCCGGGGTCGCGGATTTTTCTTAATCCAGGATACCGTGGCCCCGGAACGTAAAGGGCATCCGACGGAACACGGGTGGATTTTAGTCAGTAAGAGTCTGACAGTAAGGGCGGGAGGAGTCATTTGATGATTTTGCCACACTAAAAAAAAAAAAAAGCCATGGGTTCAATGTTAACGAGAGAAGCAATAAAATAAGTGTTTGCCAATCAACTTGTGAACTCTTTAATTCTTGAATATTTAACAAAAAATGGAGTCAACCAAACGTCAGCATATTTAACTATTGACTTTAGGATTAAATGCAGTCTTTCCGTTGTTTTGTTAACCGACTTCAAAAAAGGAGGAGGTTCTCAATTCGGTCGGTATGTTTTTTTTTTTTTTTGTGTATGTACACCGATTACTCCGAGGTTTCTGGTCCGATTAGTGTAATAACCGACTGTATATTTGTAATCTCACAAACTCGTCGTGATACTTGTGATTTTGTGATGGTTTTTGCTACCTGTTGAGAGAGTCATATTATGTCGTAAGATAATTCATTAAACCACATTTTTGCCAAAAAATCTAAGGATATCGCGAAAACAAGGATAATTAGACAATGACTGTAATCAGAAAAAGTACTAAGCAACCATAAGTTCAAAGTGGGATAGGTAGAAAAATTACCTGAAATTGTCTTGTTCATTAACTTCTCAGCAGAAGTACTAGCTAGGCTATCATGAGTTCAAAGTGGTATTTTTTAAAATATTTCTGGGTTGATTATCCGAAATTGTCTGGTTCATTGACTAACCAGCAAAAGTACTAGGCTAGTATAAGTTGAAAGTGAAAATATTTTGAGGGAAGTTGCAAAAATTGTAAAGTTGATTATTTCTTACTTAGTGGATACAATCGTACCTAAACAATTTATTAACGTGAGTGTTTCAACTACATCTGAAGAGGCACTCGTTTTGAAGCTGGATCAGGCGCTTGATTCAGTAGGCAGTTCTTCTGGTGGTGGTGAGCATTGTAAGGCGTTCCTCTATCAAGAGCCCTGCCCGTCGATAGCCCGGACCCAGTTCCTGATTAAAAAAGAAACCTTCAACTAATAAACTACCTACCCAGAATTATATAAATACACACCGGTTTGGGCCTATGCTAGCCTAGTACTTTTGCTGGTTAATGTTGAACAGGACAATTCCAGGTAATCTTTATATTATACTAGCTTTAGCCCGCGACTTCGTACGCGGATCCTGTTGCTTATGCCAGCACCACGGGGTCTTCAAAATCGAACATCTGATAAGTCTGATGTTCAATTTCAAGATCCCGGGTAAAAAAATAAATGGGAGTTTTGGCCTGTAGAGTCAAATTTTTATTCATCGTCATCGAAAAGTTCTAAACTGTTACCGCCTTTACTGCATGGAGGTACTCCCACCTCATGTTATTTTAAAATTATACAGTGAAATTAGTGATAGCTTCGATTTCCACATCAGGTGTTTCAGATCTTCACTTTTATACGTCAACAGAGAGTGCTCATCAGGCTGAACAACTTTGCTAAGACGTCATTCCTATATATTATGTTATGGTGTAGCTGGGCTCTTGGTGTTGTACATCAGGTGTTCCAGATCTTCAATTTTTATACGTCAACAGAGAGTGCTCATTAGGCTGAACAACTTTTCTAAGACGTCATTCCTATATTTATTTATTTATTTATTTATTTATTTCACAACACGTCACGTTTGCCATTACAGTTGTTAAAACTAATGCGACAAAGTAACTTAAAATATTATATTAATAACTATGCCTTACATACTACATAGTATGTGGCCCTTGTGAACTCACTCAGTGTACAATTGAATATATCTATGACCTCCGCAACCGTGTTGAGAGTGCGCAGCGCACGAGTCAGCGGTGCGCGCCCCAGCAGGTTAGTGCGCGCCAGAGGAACCACCAGTAGGTGCGGCTTGCGCCGCCGCGCCACGTACCCATCCGGTAAATGAAAGCCTATTTCGGATAGTATTCCTGAGTTTTGTATAAGACTTCTTAAAACTTTGAAGATGAATGTTGCCAGTGCCACTTCACGCCTAACTTCTAATTTGTAATAGCCTACCATACCGAGACAAAATAAGGTAGGATATAGTAACGGGTATCCTGGGTATCTTCCATACAGCTTTAAGTAAATAAATCTGACAAATTTATTTTGTATCCGTTCGAGCATTATTTTGTATTTGATTTCACTCGGACTCCAGACGGCCGCATTGTACTCGAGATGACTCCTCACAAGAGCCTCATACAAAGCCTTCAATGCCCTGATGTTAGTGAAGTCATTTGCCTGACGCAGCATAAATCCCAGGTTTCTGTACGCCTTTTTACATACGTGAACCACGTGTTTGCGGAACTGCAGATCACTGGTGAAGTGTACACCTAAGTCCTTAACCTCCATGACACGCTGCAGCGGCTTCCCATCCATGCTGTACTGGTGGTGTTGTGGGGTTCGTGTGCGTGTGAATGAGAGTACCGAGCACTTTGATACATTAAAGTATAATTTATTACTGTGACTCCATTCACTGACCCTATCCAAGTCGCGCTGCAGCATGTCATGATCCGCAGTGTCTTTTATGACTGCAGACAACTTAAGGTCGTCAGCAAATAACATGCATGTTGACCTGACTGCCTCTGGTAAGTCATTTACCATGATAGTAAATAATAAGGGTCCCAAATTGGTACCCTGGCTGACGCCCGATCTGGTGTAGTAGGGTTCAGAGAAGTGTCCGCCACAGTCCACATACTGACGCCTGTCACGAAGATAACTGGCGAAGAACTTTACAGTATGAAAGGTACAACCCATTTCCGCCAGCTTTGACAAGAGTATGTCGTGGTCTACTGTGTCGAACGCCTTCCTGAAGTCCAGATAGGCCACATCAACCTGGAGCCCAGCGTCAACAGCTGGTACCAACTGTGTCATCAGGTGGAGCAAGTTTCCCGTTGTACCGCGCCCAGGACGGAATCCGTGCTGCGTATCAGACAAATGGGGGCTTATCTGTGTATAAAGGCAATTGTGAACAGTCATCTCGAACACTTTGGCTGGTGCGCTCAGTACCGCGATTGGCCTGAAGTCACTGACATCCGTACCACCTCCGCCTTTCGGTATAGGTACCACCCGCGTAAGTTTCCAACGACTAGGAAAGTATGCTACCGACAAACAAACATTAAATATGTGCATCAAAGGTTCTGCCAATACCATGCGGCAATCTCTCAAAATAAAGGGCGGAATACCGTCCGGACCCACTGAGCGCTTAGGCGGCAGACCAGTGAGCGAGCGCCGGACGGCCGCCCGATCGAGGCGGGCGAGGTGCACATACGCGCCGCTCGGCGCTGCCTCCCGGCACGCCGCCTCCGCGCTCAGTGTGTATATATGTTATAGTGTAGCTGGTCTCTTGAAGTTCCACATCAGGTGTTCCAGATCTCCAATTTTTATACGTCAACAGAGAGTGCTCATCAGGCTGAACAACTTTGCTAAGACGTCATTCCTATATATGTTATAGTATAACTGGACTCTTGAAGTTCCACATCAGGTGTTCCAGATCTCCAATTTTTATACGTCAACAGAGAGTGCTCATCAGGCTGAACAACTTTGCTAAGACGTCATTCCTATATATGTTATAGTGTAACTGGGCTCTTAGAGTTCCACATCAGGTGTTCCAAATCTTCAAATTTATTCTCTCAGCAGAAAATACTCATCACGTGGAACAATTTTTGCTATGGCACCATTTTTGTATCTCTTATAGCTTAGCTGGTCTGTTGCGGTTCTGCACCAGGTGTTCAAGTTTTCAAGATAAATTATAGCCTATATATTATGTTGGCCAGACTTAATATCTATACAACAAAAAAAGAATCATTCAAATCCGTCCAGTAGCTTTTTCGTGAAAGGGTAACAAACATACATACATCCATCCTCACAAACTTTCGCATTTATAATATTAGTAGGATAGGATGGTGTAGCTGGGTTCTTGGTGTTCTACATCAGGTGTTCCAGATCTTCAATTTTTATACGGCAACAGAGAGTGCTTATCAGGCTGAACAACTCTTGCTAAGACGTCATTCCTGTATGTGATATAGTTTAGCTGGGCTCTTGGGGTTCCACATCAGTTGTTCCAGATCTTCAATTTTAATACGGCAACAGAGAGTGCTTATCAGGCTAAACAACTCTTGCTAAGACGTCATTCCTGTATATGTTATAGTGTAGTTGGGCTCTTAGAGTTCCACATCAGGTGTGCCAAATCTTCAAATTTATTCTCTTAGCAGAAAATGCTCATCACGTGGAACAATTTTTGCTATGGCACCATGTATCTCTTATAGCTTAGCTGGTCTGTTGCGGTTCTGCACCAGGTCTTCAAGTTTTGAAGATAAATTATAGCCTATATGTTGGCCAGACTTTATATCTATACACCAAAAAAAGAATCATTCAAATCCGTCCAGTAGTTTTTTCGTGAAAGGGTAACAAACATATATCCATCCTCACAAACTTTCGCATTTATAATATTAGTAGGAAGTAGGATAAATGACTACTACTTTGTACTTATGTTAGCCTAGTACTTACTGGATAGGTTGAAATGACCAATTGCATTTACCCATCCGAGTGTCATCAGCACTTACTTGAAGCACCACTGTCATGAAAGTCAATAACCACGCGACTGTTAACAGTGTCATGTTGACCACAAGCATACAGATTATTATTACAACAGCAGGCTAAGCTAGTGACTGTAACTGCTAAGCTAGTGAAATGTACTGGTTTTTATCTAACAACATAAATAAAAACAAAAAAAAAAACACACGCAAAAAGTGAAAAAGAAAAATGCAAGATTTGATCCTGAGACCCATTGAACGAAAGGCAAGCAGGATAGTAACCAGACTGGCTGGCTCGCTGACAGTAGATTTCAAATAGCGGTTCTTATACAAATGTCAACAATGACTGAAAATCAACATATTATAACATTGCTAATCCCCTAAGGGGAATAGCGTAATTATACATACCCTATTAATTGAAGAGCAGTTTAAGGAATATTTGAGGGAAAATTGAATAACTATTATCCAGTGGTTTAGCTTCCAACTCAAAACATAGGTACATATAAAAACAACATAATTCAAAATTGCTTATCTCCAGGGGAAAATAGCGTAATACATACATACATAGCCTATTAACAGATAGCATAATTATTATTAGGAATATTTGAGGATTTGATCGACAACTTTGCAGTAGTTTCGGAGATTGATCAAAATAAAAAAACTTTGCAGTAGTTTCGGAAATAGATCAAAATAAAAAACGAAAAAAAAAGTTTATTTGGCATCAGAATCGATCCCTTATCTTGAAAAACTCAAAAAGAAAAAAATATTCAATGTACAGGAATGACAGCTCTACGATTTTATTATAATACTTTGTTATTTTACTTACAGAAAACACTGCGGTAGAAACTTTGTCTTAAAGTTTTAACACTCAAGTCTGCTCCGATCCTTTCCGTTATCCGTTTTATGGACATACACATGTGCCTCCAACATTTTCTGTACTGTTCTCTCCTCTGACACAGACACATAGAAACCATCTTATCCTTTGTTGACATTCATAGTCTGGATAGCACGCAAATACTGTAAAGAAAAGTCAAAGTTGATCAAATGTTGATGAACAAAGTTGCTGGTCGATGTTAATGGCAGCTAGCAGAGTAATGGCAGAATAGTGGTTGTGGTTGATACGTGCAAATAGTACATAATCTTGGTCTATTCCCATTTATCCCCACTGGCTTTGTCGCCACTGGGGACAAATGAGAAAAAAAAAACCGTATTATCCCACTAGGGACAAAGCCAGTGGTGACAAATGGGAATAGACGCTAATCTAAGAGTGAATTCCAATCCAGGGACGAGGGATCATCTTAAAAGGACACCGTGACCCTTAAGGAACAGAAGAAATAGGTGAATTTTTAGTCGGTAAGAGTCTGACAGTCCCAGATCATATCAGTACCTCAAATCCCCCCACCGTAATCACAGCGGTAAGTTCCTTCTTTGAGAAGTGGCTGGAGTGACGATGCCTTCCACCAGACGTAGGTCCTCATCGGATACGGTTATTTTAGAAAGTTCCTATATCGGATTTGGCGGGAAATGCCGTAAGGATAAAAATAGGACTTGACAAAAAAAAAACAGACTTCCAACACAACACATTCTGCGACTTTGTTTTTTCAGAAAGAACAATTTTCGAAATCAGTCCAAGTGTTGAGAAATCAGGTCCTCACCGGACACGGAAGTTTCGGGAGGTACCTGTGTCTGAGGAGAAAGGAGGAAACGCCTGAGTGTCACCACTGCGAAGATCGCCTGGAGGACACAGTAGAGCATACGGTGCAAGACTGCCCCGCTTGGGCAGAGCACCGACGTGTCCTCACGGCGGCGATAGGCGGAGACCTCTCGCGCCCGGCATTGGACGCGGCCATGCTGCGGGGCGAGACGAAGTGGGAATCGGTCGCCTCCTTCTGCGAAGCAGTCATGCTCGCGAAGGAGGAGGCGGGCCGCGTGAGGGAGAGGACAATGTCCTCCCTCCGCCCCACCCGCGGTGGTAGACGCCAACGGCGACGGACGTCGCAAGACGATCTCCAGCCACCGTAGGCGCGGGCATGCGGGCGGCGAGTAAAGGGCAACTCGCTGCCCGACCATTGACCATGCCCGGGTCGACGGCGCGTTGTGTTCCACGCGCGCCTCAAAGAGCGTCAGCATGATGACGGGGCCCCCTCTCTAGAGGCCCAAAGCCTGCCGGGGTCGCGGGAGTTATCTCATTACCGTGACCCCGGAACATAAAGGGCTATTGAAGGACACCGTGGATTTTAGTCAGTACAAGTCTGACAGTCCCTTCCGCCCTGCCCGGGGTGGGAGGACTCATTTGATGATTTTACCACGATATAAAAAAAATGTGTTGAGAAATAGGGGAACATGAAAAAAAGAAAAAAAGGTTCCCAGTGCGACTTGAGGTCCTTCTCATTTTTAGGGTTCCGTAGCCAAATGGCAAAAACGGAACCCTTATAGATTCGTCATGTCTGTCCGTCCGTATGTCACAGCCACTTTTCTTCGAAAGTATGAGAGCTATCCTGTTGAAACTTGGTAAGTAGATGTATTATGTGAACCGCATTAGGATTTTCACACAAAAATAAAAAAAAAAAACAAATTTTGGGGTACCCCCCATACTTAGAATTGAAACTAAAAAAAAACCATACGTGTGGGTTATCTATGGATAGGTCTATAAAAATGATATTGAGGTTACTAATATAATTTTTTTCTAAACTGAACAGTTGCGTGAGAGACACTTCCAAATTGGTGAAACGTGTCTCCCCCCCCTGTAACTTCTAAAATAAGAGAATGATAAAACTAAAAAATATATGTAATGTAGACCTCAACAAAAACTTCCAACGAATTACGGATTGGTTATGGTTTGGATGAGATATAGTCAGCAGTTTTTGAGATATAGTACATTTTCAAAAACCGCTAATATAACTTTGCCATTCATACAAACACTATAAAAAACAAAGTTATTTTTATTGTTTGTGTATATTACTTACTAATCTCAATATAATTATATCCCTAATCTATGCTTGCAACTACGGAACCCTTCATGGGCGAGTCCAACTCGCACTTGGCCGGTTTTTTGATTTTGAAGTCGGAACCTCTAGAGCCTCAGCGGCACAAAGTGCCACCAAACCCCGACCGATTTAAAATTGTTTTTTTCGTAAAAATAAGTCTTAAAATTGTTTCTAAAAGAATATTCTAGGTGATATAGAGCGGTCCTAGAGAGGTTAAAAACCCAATAAGACCCGACCTGTGAATTCCTCCCGGGACCTTTAGTTTAGCAGTCGTATTTGCGAACACTAAATTAAACTTACTATTTGAATTTGCTATAGCAGCTTCAACATAGATCACCATCACACGCGAACAGCAGCGAGACAAGTAAGTACTTCATTTTAATAAAAAACAAAAAGTCATACTACACTGGTATAATGGAAATTCAATTCTATCAAAATTTATAGGTGATCGAAATAGAAACGTGTAGAAATTATTGCTCCTTGTTGGACATTATTGGTCTTCATTCAAAACTGGCGGCATATTCAGCGTGCCTCAAGCACTTTTCCAAAATTTTAAATACCTAGCTCTTAAAGAGCAAGATCCCAGAGTTCCCAGGCCTACGTCATTTTAGCAAAGCTGAAATTTTGAGGATTTCTAATGCAATATGTAGTTTTAAATTTTCACGTTTATCTATAACTATCTGACCCTCTCGGATTTACCGCAACTTTTGGACGCATTGTGTTGATAAATGGCCTCTTTCGAAAAATGAACTATGCAAAAAGATTTATCGAATTCGAACCAGTAGTTCCTGAGATTAGTGTGTACAGTCAAACAAACTTTTCAGCTTATAATAGCTTCTGAATTGTTCCTGTTATGATTTTGAAATAGCTAAAGTCTGGTGAACAACGATTTGCTATGAAATTTTCACTAGGTGTGGTGAAACGATTAGTGTCTAAACACACTATGCCGAAGTTACGCGATCGAAGTTCGGCGGCTGATTTCACGTTCCGTCGTATTGGGCTGATATGACACACCATAAGTGCCGAACTTACGCGGCAGAAATTCGGCGCGGGTGGCGCGGGCGGCTCCCTGCTGCTTCCCGCCCCCGGATCTTCGTCGGTAATAGAACCGAACTTCGGTCGCGTATAATGTGTGGTCACAGAATAAGTTGCCGTTGAACTTACGCCCGACCGAAGTTACGCTGTACGCTATGACGCGACGTAATTTCGGCATAGTGTGTCGTCAGTAATTCAAATAGCATTGCAGGCGTAGTTGTGCCGAACTTCGGTCGCGTAACTTCGGCATAGTGAGTTTGGACACTTATATTGAAAGGAATCGAATGTATTGTCGAGTTCCGCTCAGCATAGACGTAAAGGTTGGACTGAGCAATAGCTACCTTTCATTGACATTGACACTTTATAGAAAGAGAGGAAAGCAGTTGTTTACTTATAGGTCTATGCAAGTAATTGTTGTTTATGTCGGTGGGTTCCGCGGGGGTACTGCGAACCGCTGCGGATTGAGCATTTTTTGAACGAAGAACCAGATTATACAGTGTGTCCGGATTGAGCATTTTTTGAACGAAGAACCAGATTATACAGTCTTCCTCCAACACCTCGCGAATGGCGGCCATTTTAGTTTTTTGATTTGTCAAACTGGGGTATGTACAATAAAATGCAAATATCTTTAAATCCAAGAGACCTACATACATGCAAATGACTTCATTGCAAAGTTAAATGTTAACGTTTTTAAAAAAATTGCAAAAGTTTTCTAAATAATATGTAGAAAGAACCAAAAAATGTGGGCAAACATGAAATGGTATAGTTTATGGGTGATTCGTTGGGATCATTTACATGGTGGTTAATAATGCCAGCTCATAAATTTACACAAAACGATTTAGCTCGCCCAAAGAATGCGACACCTGTAATATTGGGGTACATTCGCTAAGGAAGGGTTATGTTCAAGTAAGAATAACTCTTAAAGTACTTGACGTAGAGAAATAATTTTGATACCATTTTATAGCTTAACCCAAATACTTTTAATTTAATGCAAACACCTAAGCAAAATACACGGGTACTTTTCGTGCTAGAGTATAAAATGTGAAAATATTCAGTAATTTTTGTGTACAATTTCGTGTTTACCCACGTTTTTTGGTTCTTTTTTCATATTATTTAGAAAACTTTCGCCAGTTTTTGAAAAACGTTAACATTTAACTTTGCAATGAAGTCATTTGCATGTATGTAGGTCTCTTGGATTTAAAGATATTTGCATTTTATTGTACATACCCCAGTTTGACAAATCAAAAAACTAAAATGGCCGCCATTCGCGAGGTGTTGGAGGAAGAATTTTTTTAAAAGCAGTTTTGTCGATGAAAATGAATCTATAATATCCCCGTCAAGTATCGCTAACTCGTGTCCGGACACACTGTATAACAAGCTTATAACTGTGTGATTTTTCATGATACAGTTTTTTTTGTACCTAGATTCTTTAAAAAAAAATAAAAAAATACTGGATTAAAAGCGCTCGTGCAAATGTGGGCAATGCACTCCGCAGATCCATGATTTATATGAATCCTCCTTCTTATTATTTTATTTTTAATAAAAACTCTTTTCTGCCACTTTAGAAAGGATAAAACTCAAACATTGACGTTTCCTTACATGTCAAACGGAATCAGATTATTTTGTAAATCGTTCAGTTGTTCTATAATAAAGAATACGAATTATATTATAATAACGAAATAATATAAGAAATGTGTGTCACTATGTAGGTACCTTACAGCTTGTACACATTGGGCCCTTTCAAACGCGCGCTTCCTTAGCGCACATTTTGAGAACCCAGTAGAGGTAATAATTATCCCACCTAAAACATTCTGTAAAAACTAGCCAGTCTCGATAGAGCTGGTTATTTATGTCTAAAAAGTAATGAAATCTAGACAAAGTCGTGCCAAGTCTAAGGTTCCTTACTCTTCTTCTTCTTCCTGCCCTTATCCCATTCTATTTGGGGTCGGCGCAACACGTTTTCTTCTTCCATTCTCCCCTATCAGACGTCACAGTATCATTTACTCCTTTTTCTTTCATATCATTCCTTAGACAATCCATCCATCTTTACTTTGGCCTTCCTCGTCCTCTCCATCCATCAACATTCATACTCATCACTTTCTTAGTCACATGGGTGTCATCCCTCCTCATCACATGTCCATACCAAGATAGACGATTCCCTTTCATTTTTTCTGTAACAGGCGCCACTTTCAAACTTCCCCTTATAAACTCATTCCTTACTTTATCCATTCTTGTCACTCCACACATCCATCTCAACATCCTCATCTCCGCTACATGCAATCGTTTCTCATCCATCTTTCTCATCTAAGGTTCCTTACTGCGATTTCTTTATTATTATAGTTAATGTTGTGAGACTTGGCCTTAATAGTCCAGGTGCTAGAGATAATTGAGTGTACAAAACCTGAGTGACGGCAACTATGATCGGATTCTTATACCTGAGACCCTAAATAATAACAAAACACATCTTGGCGCCAGGTCTGTGGGCCCTTCCCGCTCCCTTCACATCCCTTCTTCGCCCATACAGTAAGCATAGTGTGCGTACGCGTTTAGTGTGTTTCTACATCTATTGACTTATGGACATTGCTTTGTTAAGTCGTGTTTTTGTATGTACATATAAAACTAATACTCCATACGTGACTTCGTCCGCGCGAATATCGAGCTTTTCCTTGGTGAATTTCAACGCACGGCCATTCTTTAGGAGATACTTTTGAAAAATCTTAAACATACCATGTCACCTGATTTGATTTAAGGTTCTCAAAACTAAGTCCAATAACCTATCCACAACTCCTTCAAGGGATAATTCATCACAATAACCTTCACAATACTAAAAGAGAAAGAGTTTTGGATGTTTTCTAAATTCTAAACCGAACGCACAAGATATTTAATTGAAACCAATTTTCCGACTGAAATCCAAAAAAAAATACGTATCCTTTAACTGATTGGAAGATTACTTATGCCAAGTTTTACTTTTATCGAAGCAAACAGTAAAATCCTTTCATTATAACATGACGGAGACCCCATAGAGCCTTAAGTCTAACTAGACGTGGGTGAAACCACGGACAGAAACCTATATCCCGCTGAAAAGCATCGCAGAGGTCTTATTTTTGTAGGAACTACATTTTTGTCAAATCTTGACTATCGTACAAACTACATTACCGTAGGTACGCATTTAACGAAGCGAGGATTCTCACAACGTGAATGAAGTCCTCTCCCTGCGCCTGCGCCTGCGCTTGCGCCGTGGTGGGACAGTGCTTTTACACTCCAAAGCAGTCATCAATTCTCCACCCGAGGAGAGTTAATTGATGACCGCTTTGGAGTGTAAAAGCACTGTCCCACAGCGCATTTCCTTTGCTTCGGTCAACCGCACACCTTCAGATCCAGGTGTTTATTTAAAGAATTTCAATTGAGGTGTGATGATGTGAGTATTTTTCCGCAGATTTTCGGCAATATGACGGAAACCAAAAAAGAAGAAAATGAAGAAGGGGAAGATGAAGAAAAGGCGCCATGTTCTAATGAATGCACTTGCAAGGGATTAACATGGGTCGCAGTCAATTTATTCGGATGGTGCAGGAGGTGGTGGGCAGTCTATTTTGTCTTGTTCACTGCGTCGGCTTTGTTTGTTATAGTGATGTGTGTTCTTCATGGAAAGGGTTTGAAACCGATACCGAGAAAAATTAATGTAACTAAAATTGAGGAAAACGCAACGGACTGATAAAATAAAAATGTAACCGACTTCAAAAACAACCACAAAAATGGGTAAAATAACCTACAAAATAACTTTTCTTTCTGAAGTTTTTATATTTCATTGACTTTTTTGCCACCAAAAGAAAAGGTATTTTGTATTTTAAACTTTTTTTTGTGGTTGGTTTTGAAGTCGGTTACTTTTATTTTAAAACTTTTTATTTAACTCTTTTTAGTTTAATATTCAACCTATACTCATGTCAAATACATAATTTTTTACATTTGCACTAGAATTTTGGAAGCCGTAGCACTGGTCATCACATTGCCTATGTACGCAATACCTAAGCTAAAAATGCTCATAAAATAAAAACTATTGAACTAGATAGATAAAATTGTATGAGCCCAAATGGCAGGTATCGAACAAGAACCCCACATGAGGGCAAAGTTTTGTTAAAAAAAAAAAACGTCTCCCCCCACACTAGGAATTTCTTCCAGTATTGTGGGTGTGTTTACAAACATATAAACTCACATACACAAACACACAGACCCGGAACAATTACTTGATGATCATACAAATATTTGTTCAGTGCGGGGATCGAACCCGCGACACGCAGCGCAGCAGTCCAATTACTCAGCCAAACGTGTCGT
The DNA here is from genome assembly GCA_950005045.1 of Agrotis exclamationis. NCBI lineage: Eukaryota > Metazoa > Arthropoda > Insecta > Lepidoptera > Noctuidae > Agrotis > Agrotis exclamationis. The sequence continues at coordinate 3,008,140 of OX465424.1, forward strand.
CAAAAGTTCTTATCAATACAAATTAATCAAACACGAGGTAGTTGCTGGGAATCGTTGAGGAGATTTGTCGACAGACTCTGGGCTCCATCATTAGATCTACTTCAGATCTTTTTTAATTGTAGTGCTTTAAGTTTAAAATACTTAATGAAAAAACTTACAAACGCACCAGTCGCCCTTATACGATTCTTGAAAGTTTCCCTCGATTTCTCTGGTCTGCCATCATCAAACCCCGATTTCCTCATTATGTGCTTCCATGAAGAAGAAAAAAGAAGTTCCCTGTTCCTTTGTCTCTTCTTTCCAAAAAAAGAACCATTGAAATCGGTTCATAAACGACAAAGTATTTCGCGGACAAACAAAAGTATGTAAAGTCAGCATCAAAAGTTGCTGACCACATTTAGATTTCATAATTAACTTGTGTTAATTATTAATTCGACCGTATTGGTACAATCAGCATCAAAAGTTGCTGACCACATTTAGATTTTCAAAATCGCTGTACACCGTAATAATACATAGTACGGTGTACAACGATTTTGAAAATCTAAATGTGGTCAGCAACTTTTGATGCTGATTGTACCAATACGGTCGAATTAATAATTAACACAAGTTATAGAGCGAGATCCCAGTGCCCCCAGACCTACGTCATTTTAGCAGAGCTGAGATGAGGATTTCTAGTCCACTATATACACACATCAAAAGTGTCTAGGGATCAAGCATTTTTATGCGGATTTCTTGAGATTGAGATGTGGCTTTGTAATAAATTTATGATTTTATAAATTTATATGGATCCTTTTTGGTGCATTTCATAATTTGAATCAGGAACTGTGAATCAAATTCGAGTAAAAGATGAAAATCAGCTGTCAATATTTTCCCTATAAAAACATACAACGCATTGAAGACATTATTAGTGCTACTGTTTCCCTACTACTGATTAAAACCAACGTTATTATGGAGCGGCGACGTCATTTAAGCAGGGAAGAAATGCTCAGAGCCGTGGGAATGATAGAAGCTGGTTCCCGGCAACGTACTGTGGCTTTAGCTCTGAATACAAGTCAGAGTGTTATCAGTCGACTTTGGACCCGTTACCGAAGCACTGGTACCGTGGCTGAGCGCCATGGAGGACGGTATCGCTGCACCACACGGAGACAAGACCGATACATTCAAATCTTAACTCGAAGAGCTCCAACAATAACCGCCATGATGTTAGCCGTGAGGCTTCATCACTCTTCAGGGAACTTAATTAGCGACCAAACAGTCAGAAACCGCTTGCATGAAGTGAACCTTCATTCCCGAAGACCGCTACGGGTACCACCTATAGCAATGCACAATCGTAGGATTCGATATCAATGGGCTCTTGAACACAGAAATTGGGCAGAAGAACAATGGCGTTTCGTGTGCTTTTCTGATGAGTCTCGTTTCGGTATGAGACCGGATACAAGACGTATACGACACTGGAGAACCCCTGGACGCCAACAGCGATTAAAATCCTGCCAGGAAGTCCATCCTTATAGTGGTGGAACCATCATGGTATGGGCGGGTATTTGGATCGGCGGAAGAACTGAGTTGATTTGGATCAGAGGCAATCTCAACGCTCAAATTTATGCTGAGACGATTGTATCAGACGTCATCGTTCCTCTACAAGTGCAAATCGGTCCCTTATTTCAGTTAATGCATGATAATGCACGACCGCACACCGCAAGAGTTGTAAGACAGACTCTCGCCGCAGCTAACATCAATGTCCTGCCCTGGCCTGCTCAGTCGCCAGACTTGAATCCGATTGAGCATGCATGGGATATGCTACAGAGAAGAGCTCTGCCGAATATGGAGGGTATCCAGTCGCAAGAAGACCTTTTTTTGTTGTTGCAACGAACATGGGCGGCCATTCCACAGCGTGATTTGGATGAACTCATTTTAAGTATGCCAAACCGATGTTCTTGTGTTGTTAGTGTTCGCGGTAGAAACACGGATTATTAATTGTTTAAGTTACCCAATAAAATTTTAAAGAAAACTGTTATTTCAGTCTTTTTTTCGAACTTTTGTGTTAGTGGTTCAAATGTCAAAAATCCCTTTATTAGGAAAATGGCAAATTTCTTTATTAATGCAAAGGTGACTTGGTTTATCGTTACTGTGACAAACGAAAACACTTTATTTGATGAATCCTTAAAGAAAATTTTAATTAATATCAATCAGGAGAAAAGTTATTGCAAAAATATATGTTGATCCCTAGACACTTTTGATGTGTGTAGTTTAGACAGTATGCGTACTTACTAGAATAGAATAGAATACACTTTATTATGCACACCATACAAATTAGTGGTACAGAGTATATCTTATACATAGGGTGACACAGTGGGCGGTCTTATCGCTAAAAGCGATCTTTTCAAGACAACCTTTGGATGGATTTGAATGACAGGAAGAAACAATACTGTAGATAGTCTGAGGTGTACATTTTGCACTTACAATACATACATATATATAAATATATCCAAATATTATAAATAATTATATTATACTAGCTGACCGGGCAAACTTCGTAACGCCTCACCTTTTAAACCTTCCTTGGACTTCCAGAAGTGATTCAAGACCAAAATCAGCCAAATCGGTCCAGCCGTTCTCGAGTTTTAGCGAGACTAACGAACAGCAATTTATTTTTATATATAAGAAGACTAACTGACCGGGCAAACTTCGTATCGCCTCACCTTTTAAGCCTTCCCTGGACTTCCACAAATAATTCAATACCAAAATTAGCCAAATCCGTCCAGCTGTTCTCGAGTTTTAGCGAGACTAACGAACAGCAATTGATTTTTATATATAAGACTAGCTGACCGGGCAAACTTCGTACCGCCTCACCTTTTAAACCTTCCCTGGACTTTTACAAATAATTAAAAACCAGAATTAGCCAAATCGGTCCAGCCGTTCTCGAGTTTTAGCGAGACTAACGAACAGCAATTGATTTTTATATAATAGAAGATATACAATACGACATAATACATTATAAAAACAATAAACAAAGAAGCATTTTGGCCACACGTTTAAGGAGATAAGTAGTGTTTTTTTACCAGATTTTTAAATGTGGACAAGGTTTGAGCGCGCCTTACTGACAAGGGCAAGGCATTCCACAGCCGTACTGCTTCGACTGTAAATGATTTGTCGTAAAAGCTAGAAGAATGCATTGGCATCTCTAGTCTCAAATTTTCCGATGACCTAAGATATCTATTATGTGTGTCATGAAGGAACTTGAAACGTTCTTTAAGATAAGTGGGGGTAGTAGGATTGAACAGAATACTGTAGAGTTGAAACAAGATATGAGAATTCCGGCGAAGACGTATAGGAAGCCACTTGAGTTTTACACGAAATTCAGAAATATGATCATATTTACGCAAGCCAAATATAAATCTTATGCAAAAATTTTGAAGTCGCTCAAGTTTATCTAGTTTTGCCTCAGTGAGATCAAGATAACTGACATCAGCAGGATGGGAAGTAAAAGGGATTGTGCAAGCGCAGTCTTAGTGGCAGTCGGAAGAAAGTTCCGCAATCGTCTCAAAGTCTTAGCAGACGCAAACATTTTACGACTTACGTCCTGCAGCTGAGGACCCCAAGAAAGGTGTTAATCGATCCAAACTCCAAGATTTTTCACCTCTTCACTAAGAGGAATGGTGGTTCCGTTGGATTTAACCTGCGGTAGCTGCGACCAGTTTGTCTTGGAGATCATCCTTGAGCTGCCAACAACAATGACTTGGGTCTTCAATGGATTAACCACCAATCCATGCGCCTCACTCCCCTTGCCAATTGAGGCCAAATCCTCGTTGATAGTACTGATTGGATCAGCCAGATCTGAATGGTTTGCCTGCGTATAAATTTGTAAATGATCTGCATAAAGGTGGTAGGAAGAAAGAAGTTTCTTGGAAATTGAATTTATAAACATTGCGAAGAGTAAGGGAGATAAAACGCCACCCTGAGGTACACCGGCAGAAGTATAACACCAAGAAGAATACGTCTCCTCAATGCATATACGTTGCCGGCGGCCGTACAGGTAACTACGAAACCAGTCAATCGCTGTTGGAGATATGTTAATCGAGCGAAGCAGGGCAAGCAGGATATCGAAATCAACAGTGTTAAATGCATTACTGAAGTCCAGTAAGCACAGCACCGTCAGATAGCCTTTCTCCATACCCAATCTGATGTCATCAGTAACATTAATTAAAGCTGTGGTAGTGCTGTGACCAGGACGGAAGCCAGATTGGAAAGGATTCAGCAGACTATTCTCACATAGAAAAGTACTAAGCTGATTGTGGACAAGGCGTTCTAGGACTTTGGAAAGGAAAGGCAAGATGGATATGGGACGGTATTCTAAGAACGAAGCAGGATTTGGTTTTTTCGGTAAGGGAGTGATTTTGGCCTCTTTCCACATTGAGGGAAAGACACCAAGGGTTATAGAATGGTTGAGGATATGGCAAAGGATAGGGAGGATTTCGTTGAGGATAGGGAGTATCATTTTCCGACTGACACAGTCACCACCAACTGCATTAGATGTTATTGAAACTACGCTTTTCTTAACATCACAATCAGTGAATTGACTAAAAGTAAATGAGGGATGATCCGGAGTTGGAAGGTTTGAAAGACACACCACCGACTCAACATCAAATAAAGGAGCCCAGTCAATGTTGCTAACATCTCTTCGGGGTTCATCTAAATTCATGCCACCAAAATTGCGCTGCAGGAGAATCTTAGATTTTGCCTTTGGTGGGCGAATTTTGTAGGAGAGGAATAATAGGTCATGGTAGGAAAACATGTCAGCTGAGCATTGACCATGCTGGCTGACATGTTGAGAGGAGGAAACAATAATAAGATCTAGAAGGGAAGGATTACAGTTTGGAAAGTGGTGTGTGGCACTTAAGGGGAGAATTGAAAGATTCGACGATTCAACAATTGATCGAAGAGAAGAAGAACGGATATCAGCTTTCAGTAGGCAGGTATTGAAATCCCCCAAGATGATTGTGTGACTGTAAGAAGGTGTGAGGTTTTCGAGGATTTTTTCGAAGGAGGAGAAGAAATTAATTCGGGACGAAGGGCAATAATAGACACCTAAAAAGACTTTTACGCTGTTCAGGTTTACTTCTAACAAGAGATGCTCACCCGCGTTCTGTGGCGGTGGTTGTGCAGACATATTAAGGATTGTGAAGGGAATGTGTGGACGGAGATATATGGCAACACCACCACCACCGCCACTCACGCGATCATTTCTTATTAGTTGAAAACCTGGCAAGGAATAGGAAGTTGAAGGGAGAGATGGCTTCAGCCAAGACTCTGAGACAAGGATAGCATGGATGTTCTTACAGTCTAAGTTTGTAACATGTCAGTGTAATGTGCTGGAATACTTTGGGCATTTATATGGACTACATTAAAATTCTTAGGTACATCAGAAAAGTGAGACTCAATCGCGTCAGCAAGGGATGGACAACTGATAAAACTGTCACCACTACAAGCCGACACGAAACTTTTGGTGTCGCTGTCGTCATTTTTGTCAGACATCAACAGTTGATATATTATATGTGACCAAAATAATAGATGTAAATAGACTTAATAAAAACGTAAAACGACTAATATTAAAAAAAAAAAGTTAATTATATCCACCCGCCAGTTGCGTGTCATTACACTAAAATAATAAAATTAAACACAAAACAATCTAAATGTAACGCCTGTTTAAAACGTTCGTCCGGGTAAAACAAAAATAATAAGAATATTGTATATTTTATACGTATTATTACTAGCTCGAAAGCGGGGTAGGTAGCAAGGTAGCACGAATTAAAGGTAAGCGTCAGATGAGCGTAGATTTTTTTCATATTTGTATGACAGAGATTGGAAACTTGGTCCCTTCATTTTGACGCTCACAATTAAAGGTGTCAAAAAACCTTATTCAACTACGTCATTTTAGCAAGCCTAAATTTTTTGTCCGTTAAAGACGTCGATATTCATGACGTCACCTTTGTATACTCGTATTTTGAACGGTTGGTCGATGTAAATAAAAGAACAGTGTATGGTCGTAGACTCTCCTGAGCCAAAACCGCTAAACGCAGAAGTCTAAATTTTGGACAGTAATTCCCTCTAAGGGGGTGAAAAGGGGTGAAAACTTTTGTATGAAAAATCTTATTCCTTGGGTTTATAAATTTGAAACTTACCTCAAATAATTATGAACATAAATAAATAAAAAAGATTGGCATCATTAATTTTTTTAAACTACCCTCCATTGGTGATCTAGACGATGTTGAAAGGAGAATGAGCAAAGGAATAAGGCACTTGGTTGCGCTCCTTTTGCGCGTTGTTAAAGTTTGTATGGGAAAATCATAACGCGAGGGCAGATCAATTCGAAAATTAGTATTTACATACTAGATAAAAAATAATCAAACACGTGTTTTTGGATTTTTGAAAATCGCCCCTCAAGCTGGTGAAAAGGGGTATTCAAGTTTCAGGGAAGGACTTTAAGTTGTCTGGGAGAAGGATTGGCCCATCGGATTGGTCTGGCAGCTTACAAAAGGTCTTGAAATAGTACCATGAGTAATATTATCTTGTATAATGTAGGCTTGCTAAAATGACGTAGTTGAGAAAGGTTTTTATCCACCTTTCGCGTCGCGCTACCTGTGGACGGGCCCCGCTTTCGAGCTAGTAAGTACCTACGCATACCATCTTAACTCCGCTTAGCGGTGCTGGAACATCGAAATTCCCCAACACCCCGCGGCGCACGCGATGACGTCAATAGGTGCGTCCCTACAGAGCGCGCAGCCTCGCGAGGCATTTTCCGCGCGAAGCAGCTCGGTTGGCGTGGGCGTGTCTCGGGCGAAGCAAGTGACAGCGCTGCCGCGGTCGAGCGACCGAGCGCCCGAGCCATCCAATGTGGGTAAGTAATACATGATATAACTACAAAATCTCTAATATTTACCAGAGATAACAACTGAATATACACACATCAACACGGTCTAGGAATATTTCATACTCAATTAAATAACTCGAAAAGTACTGGCCGCATTGGAATCTTTTATACACCGATTTGTTTGTAATTTATCTCAGACTAATTCCAAATTCAAATTTTTGAAAATTCTTTTGTTTCGGTGGCATAAAAATGTCTTGATGTATAGGAGAGGGAATTTTCATTTGTGCGAAATTTAGAAAACAATACGAATTACGTTTAATTACATTTTTTTTCATTTTTAATCGAAAGATAAAGTTAAAATTGAGGTATTGTAGCCATGCAACGCCGACATTTGACGAGGGCGGAGATGTTACGAGCTGTGGGAATGCTGGAAGCTGGATCTGTCCAGCGTAATGTTGCTGAGGCCATAGCCTCAGCAACTAATACATAATACTAATTTAATTTAATTTAATAATTTAATAATTTACTAATTTAATAATATTTTAATTTAATGTAATTTGCTAATTACATAGCAAATTACATTTTGATGGGTCCCCATGGGGACCCATCAAAATGTAATTTCAAGATTGTGGACACGCTATCGTGCCACAGGTGAAGTAGCGGAGCGGCACCGGGGGCCAAGTCGCATCACTACCCCCAGACAAGACCGATTTTTGCAAATTACTGCGCGAGCACAACCAAATGCAACGGCGACTCAATTGGTCCAAAGGCTGCGAGTGGAACACCAAGTGCTTGTGAGGGACCAAACTGTAAGAAGGCGACTGCATGAAAGCAATCTACGCTCTCGTAGACCACTCCGGGTCCCACCTTTACGGAGAGGCAATCGTGGATGACGATTAGAATGGGTTCGGAACCACGTGGACTGGGGCCGTGAGCAATGTGCTGTTCACGGATGAATCCAGGTTCGGCTTCCATCCAGATTCACGAAGGACGCGTGTTTGGCGAGTTCCTGGACGATGGAGCCGTCTCCAGAACCCTCAGGAAGTTCACCCATACCAAGGAGGAACAATTATGGTTTGGGCAGGAATTCGTCTTGGAGGACGGACGGATCTCGTTTGGGTGCGGGGCAATATGATGGCAGAACGATACATCCAACAGGTGCTGGGGCCCGTAATCTTGCCCCACAGAACACAAATGGGGCAAGATTTCCTGCTCATGCATGACAATGCCCGGGCACACACGGCGAGAACGGTAGCAGCTTGGTTACATACACATAATGTTAGGGCCTTAGACTGGCCTGCTTATTATTAGGGCGGGATTTTGACACAATGAGACGCAGGTCACTGGTTAGAAAAGGCGTATATTCACGTTCACCAGGTTCATACAAAACTCAAGACAGTTACAATGGTTACACACTTACACTACACACATAATAAACTAGAAAGTTTTACAGAATTGGCGGGAACGCCGGAGCGTTGCATTACGCGCCCGCTCGCGTCTCGTATGTAGCGGCAACTGTTCAGCGAGCCGAGCGGCGCGGGCGGGGCCGCGTTGGCTCAACCGTCGGTACACATGCGCGCGAACAAAATAATGCGACGTTGCCGTTGCAACGTGCTAGCTGGCATCGCACGAAATTTAAACAAAAATTATAATGTTGCCTACATTCCACCCCCTTGTTCCTGAACAAACTCGTCAGTAGGCAACACAATGACCTTAACAACCGGTCTCTTAATAAAACCCTTACAAGTTCTGACAGTAACTACTCTAATGTGACCGTCGCGGCCTGGGTGGACTGCGCTAATTACGCCCTTAGGCCATGCATTACGAGGCTGGTTCTCTTCCAGAATCACTGGGCGGCACTTCACGTTGCCATTTTTGGCGCTTTTGAAGAGTGGGAACATATTCCTTTAGCCACCGTCGCCAAAACATGTCTGCCAGAGCTTGAGCTTTTACCCAAGCTTTCCTACTAGATAAATCGGAAGCTTCAAAGAAACCTAAAGTAGATGCACCGGTAGCTGTGCCTATCAATAAATGATTTGGGGTCAACGCGATGGGCCCATCGGGGTCCGTACCTACGAAGGTTATTGGCCTACTGTTGATAGTCATCTCTACCTCAGCCATCAAAGTATTTAACAATTCTTCTCTAGGCGCTCGTGCCGACAAAGTAACTTTAAGTGCGGTTTTTACCGAACGAACGAGACGTTCCCAGCAGCCACCCATGTGCGGCGCTGCAGGAGGGTTAAACTGCCAAGAAATGCCCTTGGTAACGACGAAATCGTGAATTTTGCTCTCCATTGCTTGAACAGCGGCTTTCATCTCTGCGTCAGCACCTACAAAGTTGGTGCCTCTATCACTAAACATAATAGTTGGCTGCCCACGGCGAGCTATCAGACGCCGGATTGCCATTATGGCCGAGTCAGCTGAGAGTGATGATGCGAGCTCAATATGGACACCACGAGTGACTAAGCAAGTAAAAATAACGCCCCATCTTTTTTCACGACGTCTCCCAATCGAAACTTCTATCGGACCAAAATAATCTACCCCACAATGTACAAAAGCTCTACGTGTATTTACAAGTCTAGCGGCAGGTAGATCTCCCATCTTGGGCATTGAAGGGCGAGCATGACGCACCAAACATGACTGACATTTGGATACGGCTGTTTTGACTGTACGGCGCAATCGAGTAATCCAATATTTTCCCCTTATACTGTTAATGACAGTTTCAGTATTAGCATGGTGAGCCCGCTTGTGATATTCGAGGGCAATGAGCCGCGCGGTGTAACTCTGACCATCTAAAATAATTGAATATTTTTCATCGAACATTAATTCCGGTGCAGCACTCGGGCGTCCTCTGACACGAAGTAAACCTTCATATAAAAATGGATCTAAATCTCGAATTTTACTTTCAGCAGGTAATGAGCTTTTCGTTTTTAATAGTTCCAATTCCTTGGAGAATGTCTCACGCTGCGATTGCTTCAATAAAATATTCTCAGCTTCACGAATATTACTAGCTGTTAGTTTCTCAACCTGGTTCTTGCGACACATACTTACAAAGGCAAGAACTCGACCTGCAGATCTAACAGCCCGTGTCCAACTAGAGAACCTATCGACATTAAATAGTGGTACATACGGTTTAATCAGATGAACCTTCTCAAGACGCTCCAAATCATTATTATCTACGTCCTCAAACTCGTTAACTGGCCACTGGTCTTTGTCCTGATACAAAAAAGATGGACCTGTAAACCACAACTTACAATTCGTAGGCCAGTGCAATTTGGTGGCTTCATCAGCAGGGTTTTCTGCCGATGGCACCCAACGCCACTCACTTGGGCTGGACTTCCGGTCGATTTCTGCTAACCGATGTGAGACAAACTTTTGGTAATCATGAGGATCCGAATGAACCCATTTTAAGACAGTTTTTGAATCGGACCACAAGTACTTTCGTGTTATTGTCAAGCCTTGCTCTTTAACAACGGTGCAAGCTAACCTACACGACAGCACAGCTGCCTGCAGTTCAAGGCGCGGCACGGATATAACCTTCAACGGGGCGACGCGAGCTTTACCAATAACAAGTGAGACGGTAGGTACGCCAAACTCATCCCTACCGACTAGATAAGCGACTGCAGCATAAGCAGATTCGCCTGCATCGCCAAAAACATGTAATTCGACAGTTGAAGGGTCAAGCCTGTACCAGCGAGGCACACGCATGCTACTTAGCTGTTTTATGTCTAACAACCACTTTTTCCATTCAATGAACTCGGCCTCCATCAGCTGATCGTCCCAACCTATACCAGACTTCCAAATTTTCTGTAACAAGATTTTCGATTTTATCGTATAAGGATAAAGCAAGCCTAATGGATCAAATATACTCATGATAAATCTCAAAAACTGTCGTTTGGTAGGAACAACTCTGCCTTCAACTACGTCAGGCACTACCTTTTTGAACGACAAGTCGTACGCTAACTCGTCTGATTCTGGCACCCATATCATGCCTAAGGTCCGTTCACCATTATAGGGAGACTTGTCAAATTTGACAGTACCGGGCACGACAGCTGGTAACTCTTTTCGAAGTTCAGGTGAATTGGTCACCCACCCCCTGATAGAGAAACCACCAGCGGAGTGTATCATGGAAACGTCTTTGATCAGTTGACGCGCGCTATCTATGGAGTTTACGCTATCCAAATAATCATCCATGTAATGGTTTTCATTGATCGCCTTAACCGCCTCAGGATGTGAATCTCGGAAGTCATTAGCGTTTGTATTCAATACGTGTATGGCTGAGGCAGGCGACGACTTAGCACCGAGAATCATGGAATCCATAACATACGTATCAGGGTCGCGTTCTCTGTCCCGGCCTCTCCATAAAAAGAGCTGCGCGCCCTGATCCTCCTTCCTAATTTATATACGCAAAAACATGTCTGCTATGTCCGCTGTATAAGCTATTCGACCAGATCGGAACTTAAATAAAACGCCCAATAATGAATTTAACAAGTCCGGCCCTGTAAGCAAATAATCATTTGAACATACACCCTTATATTTTGCGGCGGCATCGTAAACTAGTCTAAGTTTATTTGGTTTATTGGGGTTAATGACCCCAAAATGCGGTAGGTGCCACACCGGGTTAACGCTCAACGGAGTATCCAATAGCCTAGCATATTTTTCTGAAATTAACCGTTCAATTTGAAGCGAATACGCTTTAGCATAATCGGGGTTCTTATCCATCTTACTCTCTATACCGCATAATCGTTTGATAGCGTAGTCGTAATTATCAGGTAAGTGAACCACGTCACGTGACCAAAGCAATCCTACCTCCCAGCCTCCGTCGACACGGCGACTAGTACTATCTAGGATTTTACAAGCGCGTTCAGTCTCAACATTTTTGCGTGACACTTCTGCGATACCTATAGACTCGAGCAAAAATTGCTGTTTCACAAGGTCATTTAAATCATCCAATTCGTCGAAGGCTAGATTTACCGACTCACTCTCAGACACGTCAAGGTGCGTACGGATTGCGCGTACATTGGTACGCGTAGTCAGTTTACGCGTGTCCGGAACGCCATGTTGTCTCACTCTCGGCTAGCGCGCTAGCTAGCTCCTGCGGCACGCGTTCCCCAAGAGTGTACGCGTAGCTACAGGTATGGACATGGCGTTCCGGACTCGCGTAAACTGACTACGCGTACCAATGTACGCGCAATCCGTACGCACCTTTACAGATACCTACAGTTACAGGTCCATGAATAACCCACCCTAATTTCGTGAGGGATGCTACGGGTTGTCCGGATTTGCCCTGTCGTATTTCCTCATTTACGATTAACTTCCAGTTATCTTGACCGATTAAAATCATTGGTTTCGCGCACGACATGTCACACAAATTCAAATCTCGCAGATGTTTATTATTATTCAATACTCTGGCAGGCACGGATTGGGTAGGCAAGTCTAAATGTTCTATCGTTCGTAACACTATATCATGTGATACGCCGTTAGGACCGCGCATTAGCGCAGTCACCCTACAGGAATTGTTATCAGTCATAACAAGACCGCGCGCACTAACAATTTTTAACGGACATGATGGTCCACTGAAATTACATATACTAGAATCTACTAATGACACAGTAGCTCCATCATCTAGCAAAGCATATAAACTATGTTCAACATTGTTAACAATAATTGTGACAGGCATAATTTTTAATAAAGATTTTGTGGTTCGACACCGCTCACCCATACTCGTCACCGACTCGGCGATCGACGGCGACGGCGCCGGCGGCGGCTGTATACAAGCCACCTGTGCCGTGGCGGCCGGCGCCGCCGCCGGCGGGGCACCGGTGACGTCATCGGCGGCGCCCCCCGGGGCTCTCGGTTTCTCGTAGTGTAGAAGCGTGTGATGCGGAGCACGACACTTTTCACATCGTTTTGCGCGGCAACGGTAACGAGAATGGTTTTGTACTAAACATTTGAAACAAAGTTTGTTGACCTTTACCCTTTACAAAGTTCCACTTTTCAAGCTCACTTTTTGTAACGAATTTATCGCACTCGGGTAATCTGTGAACCGCACTACGACACAACGCGCACTCACTTGATGACGACGACGTACTCGGCGACGCTGACGTAGCTTCCTCGCTAGTGAGGTGTACTCGGTCTGCCGGTTCCCGGTGTTGACGCGTGGCGTCAGCGCGCCTAGCGCGCGACGTTGCAGCGACAGCGGGGTTGGCAGCGGCGGTGGTCCGGTTACGATTATTATTATGCTCGGTGTTCATGCTCAACGGTAGGTAATAAGCTGATGCCCGTGTCAGGTGACTTAGAAATTCGAGGACTACGTGTATATTCGGCGATAATCGAAGATCTTCCTTGCTGTCGGTATTCCTTTTCATAACAAACTCGCCGTACTGCGATCGTTGTACATTGGTTAATTTGCTAAGAATTTCGTGTGTCAATTGGGGGTTATTTATGTAGCCCTCCGCTCTGATGTTCTTCAAAATGTACACACAATTTCGAACGACGCAAGTCATATTTCGTAATTCGACGCCACTTTCGGACACACGGGGCAAACGTCTTATCTTATTAATTACCGTTTCTAAGAGTAAATTTGGGTGGCTGAACTCCTCTTCTAATGCATTTATGACATCTGTTGGGTCGGACCCGGTACGCAGCAGATCTTCAACGGCACACTTCGCCGCGCCACGCAATGATGCTTGCAGTCTTAAGGCGTTTTCTGACATACTGTACGTAGCCGCGGTACCTTCATATGCACGTCGATATGCCAGCCAGTCTGCCGGGCTGCCATCAAACATGGGGAGGTCATAATTCTGTCGTGGTCGCTTCGACATGTTTGTTATTATGACGTCGGCGAGGTGCATGATGTCAGAGGCCGCGACGGCGCCCGCGGCCGGGGGCAGAGCGCCCGGTACATACTTCGCGGCGGTCGGGGAGGACGCCGCTGCAGGCGCAAACGACCCGCGAACGGTGTTAAGCGCATGCGCGACGCCGCGCGCGCGCTCTCGTTCGAGATTTTCGGTCGAGTTTGGACACGCGCCGGCCGGCCCGTGGGGCGCTGGCGGCTTTTCCGCGTGTTCGCACAGGGCTGGACGTGAGCTTAACCACCCATCCACGTTATTAGGATCACTGTAAATACTCATCGCGCGGTTTTCTGCTTCTTCGTCCTCAATCTCCGCGATTTCTAATGCAAGTTTTTTCTTTATGAGCTGTTCTTTAACCTTGGCGAGTTCTTCTTCGGCCTCGTCCTCGGCACGGAGGCGAAGCGCTTCGCGGCTCAGGCGGCTTGATCTTGACCCGGTCGACGTGGCAACAACTTCACTACGCGGAGCCGTAGTGACACACGTGGTATCCGTACCGGGTCTTTGTTCAGCTCCAGCATGGGCTCTGCTCCGTGTCACGACGCCCGTAACCTTATCATTCATTGTGATCCAGGGCTCGTAGGACCACTATTATTAGGGCGGGATTTTTACACAATGAGACGCAGGTCACTGGTTAGAAAAGGCGTATATTCACGTTCACCAGGTTCATACAAAACTCAAGACAGTTACAATGGTTACACACTTACACTACACACATAATAAACTAGAAAGTCTTACAGAATTGGCGGGAACGCCGGAGCGTTGCACGCGCCCGCTCGCGTCTCGTATGTAGCGGCAACTGTTCAGCGAGCCGAGCGGCGCGGGCGGGGCCGCGTTGGCTCAACCGTCGGTACACATGCGCGCGAACAAAATAATGCGACGTTGCCGTTGCAACGTGCTAGCTGGCATCGCACGAAGTTTAAACAAAAATTATAATGTTGCCTACACTGCTCAATCGCCAGATCTAAATCCCATTGAGCATGTGTGGGATATGCTGCAAAGAAGAGCTCTGAAGGAAGTTCCTGAAAATCTGGCTACAGAAGATCAACTTTTTGCGCACCTCAGAAGGACATGGGACAATATTCCGCAGCAAGACATTGACAACCTTGTTCTGAGCATGCCGAATCGTTGCCGATGTGTTATGAACATCATGGGCGCTTTCTCAGACTACTAACTTCAAGTTTATAAACACAAATTAAATGATTTTTCTATACACCGTGTTCCGGACGATATACATAAACTTCGACCAGATGTTCAAACCACGGAAGTAAGCATTTTTCATTATGGACACATTAATAAATTCTTATTTTTTATTTTTTGTTAATTTTCATACAAACTAAATACCTAGACGTAAATAACCAGATATGCATGCCTCTTTATCCGAATTGGCAACGTCATTCATAACATTTGGCGGGCTGAAACAAATGAAATGCAAATAGTATTTGATAGATTTCAAATTAAGATACAGTTACCGGCATGGATCTTGAGCGCTGACCTTCACCTGCGCAGAAGTGAGTTATTAGGTCCCTTTGGTAGATGAAGTGAGGAGCGGGGGCGGGGAAAGTGTAGTGATTGGCCCGCGTAGCGTGCCGTAGCGCATCGCGTCATAGCCGCCACTCGTGATTCGTTGTTTTGTGCGTTTTATTTGTTTTATTGTGCGTTTCATTTGTCGATAAGTGTACGATGCGCAAAGCGATCCCCACTCTTACGCCGAGCGCTCAAGAACCGTGCCGGTATTTGTACTTTCTCACTGCATAGCTCAATTAAATTTCATTAAATGAAATTACAAATATCTTTGTAACGAAGCCTTTTTAAGTACTACTTCCTTTGCTGGATTTGATTTGTAAAAGCCATAGAAGTATTTGCTAAAGTTTATGGATAACGTGAAGAACACGGTGTATATATAAAAGTTCATTCATATACGGTTTCCGTCTATGCTTCATTTTTTTTCCATAAAATCCTGAAATTTTAATCTATACCTTAACCATTATTAAAACATGGTAGAATATTAAATAACGTATCTTTTAAATATATAAATGTCATATAAATAATTAACACATTGATAGTAATTCGCTTTTTTAAAAGTATCCCTAGACCGTGTTGATGTGTGTATAATTTTATTTAATATAACGATCTGTTAATATAATAAACGATTGATATAATTTTATAATGACTAATTTCTATATGCATAACAATCAATGAATATAAAATAATTTTGTATACCACTCTAAAGACATAAAATTTATTTATATATGAGGAGAACGTTTCTTGACGTTTCACTTGATTGACGTTGCTGACCATAGCCTAATTAGTACAGTAATAAATATAATAAATAAATAATTATAATTGCATAAGTTGATAACAAAATGCTATGCAATAGCTTTACCGCGGCAGTCCCCGAGTGCCACTTACTTTTTCCCACGTTTTTATACACTCACTTTTCTTGTTTGTTTGTTTATTTGTTTGTTTGTTTGTCGTTCCGGTTGGACTTTTGCAACTCAATTTTGAGGCACTTCCCGATAAGCTAGCAGGCTGAAATTTTGTACACGCTTTGAGTTCTGATGACAATACATGACTAGCTAAGAAACGTCATAACAAATTCAATATGGCGGCCTCCCCAAGATGGCGGACTGGCTGTTTGAAACCCACCCCCATGATATGGGTATCAAATGAAAGGGTTTGCTGTCAGGAATACGAAAATAATAGTCACGGGACTTAAATCCAATATGGCGGACGTCCAAGATGGCAGACAGGCTATTTGAAATGCACCCCTGTGATATGGATATCAAATGAAAGGGTTTGCTATCAGGAGTACGAAAAAAATAGTCACGTGACTTAAATCCAATATGGCGGACGTCCAAGATGGTGGACTGGCTGTTTGAAATCCACCCCCGTGATATGGGTATCATATGAAAGGGTTTGCTGTCAGGAATACGAAAATAGTCATCAAAAATAGTCATGTGGCTTATGCTACGCTAGGCTATTAATCCAATATGGCGGACGTCCAAGATGTCGGACAGGCTTTGAGGCACTTCCCGATAAGCTAGCAGGCTGAAATTTTCAGGGTAGCTTCAAACCCGATGAACAATGATAAAAATAATAAAATAATTAATAGATTTAAAAAAATCTAAAAACCCACGTTTTTAAATGTCCTAAAAAGAAGAAAATAACCCTACGGGGCTGAGAGAGGGGCCACTCAAAACGTGGGGGCGTATCTTTGCAAGTTACACCTACGATCTCACGTCATGTAAATATATCCCATAAATAATCCCTTACATAATATACGCCCCCACGTTTTGAGTGGCCCCTCTCTCAGCCCCGTAGGGTTATTTTCTTCTTTTTAGGACATTTAAAAACGTGGGTTTTTAGATTTTTTTTTTTTGACACGATTAGCCACCTCTAATAACTGGCCGCCCTAGGCCCGCTCCCACTGGGCCTTAGGGGAAATCCGCCACTGGAAATGTAATAGCAAATCCGATTATTACGGTTGGTTAAAATCATATTATCTGTTCAAAAAATCGTCATATTCAATAGTGGCGTGGCTTCACACGGCGCGTATTTTAAACTTAGTGAAGAAAGGGGCGCGGGCTGGCGCGTCTGATCTTTGAATGAAGTATCTTTATAGCAAAAAGCAATATTTTAAACACCTTCGATTACTTCACTTTAGTTTTACAATCAATTTTCTATGCTCTAATGAGTAAAGTCATAAATTTTTCTACATAAAATATGTAATTAAAGCTTTTGCTATGCCCACATATCAAATCAATTTATTATTTGTTAAACGCATTATGGCACACTAACATTAAAAATATGAAAACAAATCCGTCCGTTAGTTGTGCTTTAAGCGAAGAATTGGGCACAGTAAAATTAATAATCGGTTTAATTCAGCTCTCTATCGCAGAATACACTAAACAAGAATGCGGTACTTTCACAGTTTTCTTATGTCTTGTGACTGGGACTGTAGCACCATAACTTTTTAGTTTTTAATGGCGCTAATGCGCGTGAACCCCGAGAGAAACAATCCTCATTCTCGTTCGCGCCTGTTCGCAGGGCTTCACGGCACAAATGTGGAGCCGCTATGAACGACGCGTGAAGGGGACGCGAACCCTTTGTCGCTGGACAAAATACCGACACTGATCTTCACGGCACAAATGTGGAGCCGCTATGAACGACGCGTGAAGGGGACGCGAACCCTTTGTCGCAGGACAAAATACCGACACTGATCTTCACGGCACAAATGTGGAGCCGCTATGAACGACGCGTGAAGGGGATGCGAACCCTTTGTCGCAGGACAAAATACCGACACTGATCTTCACGGCACAAATGTGGAGCCGCTATGAACGACGCGTGAAGGGGACGCGAACCCTTTGTCGCAGGACAAAATACCGACACTGATCTTCACGGCACTAATGTGGAGCCGCTATGAACGACGCGTGAAGGGGGCGCGAACCCTTTGTCGCAGGACAAAATACCGACACTGATCTTCACGGCACTAATGTGGAGCCGCTATGAACGACGCGTGAAGGGGGCGCGAACCCTTTGTCGCAGGACAAAATACCGACACTGATCTTCACGGCACTAATGTGGAGCCGCTATGAACGACGCGTGAAGGGGGCGCGAACCCTTTGTCGCAGGACAAAATACCGACACTGATCTTCACGGCACAAATGTGGAGCCGCCAAAACAACTTAGCCGCCACAAACTATCAACGGCGACCCGTCCTATTTGAAAGACCCTTTATAATGCGGTTCAACCATGAAGGAGAGTGTCTATTAATGGTTTTCATCTGTCAAGTGGACCCCAACTTGGTTGGCATCAGGATACGTTTCTATGGAATGATTTCAGCTTCAAACCGGGTAAAACCACGGGCAAAAGTAAGCAAGTTATAACATATATAAGTACTTGTTAAACGCAATAAATGATCACACGTCTCTAGCCACTACAGTGTTTCATCATGAAGTTCTTGCAAGTCGCGCTGTTGTTCACGTTTCTGATGCTGGTGGCTCATGTGGCTGCTGACATTCCTAGGTCAAGGCGCGATTTACCCGGTAATTATTTTAAAACGTTTATTGTAAACAACCGGCCAAGTGCGAGTCGGACTCACTCAGGAAGTAAAAAGCGTAAAGCGTTGCGTATAGGCCAAATCTGATCATTTAATTAATTTAAATTTCATTATTTATAATTGTCGCAGGTTCAAATCCTGCTTGCAGTTCGAATTTTTCTTTCCATTGAAATAGCTTGTTTTAATTTATTTAACTTTATTGTTTATTTTTTTTTAGTTTGCGCTATATATTATATGTCTGTCTTTTCATTTCATTGTGTCATTGTTAGATGGGCTGGTGCCAGTTAATTTCGAGCTGTCTAATTCTTCTATGTGGAGGCCTTCAGTCTATCGATGTGACCCTACTCAAGGCGACATAAGTGACAACTAATCTGCGAAATATTTCATCCGCGGATGAAACGTCACCCTTCAAAAAATGAAAGTCGCATAGTTAATATTGATGTGGTCATTCATCCAAATAGTCATAGGTAGAAACAACTGTGTAAAATTACAGAAAACGCTAGTGTAACAGGGACTGAACAGAAAGTACTAGTATAACAGGATCATGAAGAAGGTGTTGGTATCACCGTCTTCAGTATTTCTAAACGTGTTTTTGTTGACTACCCAACAAATGTACCAGGCTTGCATACATTTAAGGTGGTACCTACCTATTTATTGAAACAGTTCTTTCCTTTATTTTTGACAATATAAAAAAATGTCAGAGGTAGGTTTACGGTGCCTTCCTACCAATCCTTATAGTTCTGGGGCACCTATTAAACAATAATAATGATTGGAACTCTCTTTGAATTCGTGCAAGCCTTGTACTTTATTATATGACAACTTTTAAAAATTAGTATTTTTTTTGTACACACGGCTACACATCAAGCTATACAAAACCAGTGTAGGCTGATCGTTGAATATGCGGAAAGACCATACAATACGAGACCACGGTAAACTGCTTTTGTATAGCTTGATGCGTAGCCAACGTACAACTAAGTATTTAGTTTTAATTTCTCTTGATACTATTATTTATTTAAGACTTTCAATATTTTTTTCCAAACATTTTTGTCATAGATTTCCACAAAGAAACGCTGATTCCAAAATTTTTATCTGCTCTAGCCATATATTTATCATCACATGCTTTTGGGGGGAATGGACTATTTATTAACTGTAAAATAATATTTTTTCTTATTATTATTTAGGTGGTACACCGTGCCAAGTTGATACGGACTGTCCTTACGACGCACCCTTTTGCGCTCTCCAGATTGAAGACGGCCAGTACTACTGCTTACCACTTAATATTTTGAAAAGATCTATAGCACAGGGCACCTGGAAATATTACGGACGTAATCTTTAATTTAATCAACAACAATGTATTCTTGAACTGGATCCGAGTTTGATAATGATTAAATGGTTTAAAATAAATTCAGCTTTATTTTTGCGTCGTAAATCATTTTGGTAACAGAATAAGAAAATGTATTTCGTGTCCTGTCGATCTTAAACGAGCCGCAGCGTGACCACCTTAGAGGGCCAATTGGGTAACCGTGGCCCCGAAACGTAAAGGGCTATTGAAGGACAGCATGGATTTTAGTCAGACCCTTCCGTCCTGCCCTGGGTGGACTCCTTTGATGATTTTACCACGTAAAAAATAAAAAGCCCCAGCTATATTTAGGCACCTCGTATCACAGTGATAAATTATGGCAGAACGATGAGAACGACGAAAACCACGTATTTTTTTTTATCAATTTCATATCGGCTGTTTCTTCTCAGAGTAGTCAGGTACGAAACACCGGCCTCATCGAGTTTTAAAAAAAATATTGGTTGTAACGTGTAAAACTGTTTTTTATAGCCAACTTACAAAATAAATCTGGGGCCACGGTAGTGGCCCCGCCAAGACGAGTCAAGCGAAGCGCAAGGGCACTACCTACCTTTTCTCGAAGTGTTTCGTCGTTTTTTTGAACCCTCATAGAGTTGGTTTCCGATGTACCAGATAGTTCATATTCTCAGGATATGATGTCAATAATAGACTTATTAAACCTACAAAGTTTCAATTGAATAGTTCTAATACTTTAGATTTTATTGATATCTAAAATACACCGATTTCGTCACTGACACACTGTCACACTGATGATCATCAAAATGTTTGGCTACTTCCTGAAGTGCTAGAAAGCTGGTATGTAATCTCAGTTTAGTATACAACCAACAAAAAAAATCATAAACTTATATCTTTCACCCCCATCCCCTAAAATGGGGGGGGGGGGTGGACGTTATAAAAAAAGTAATAAAAACACTATCATGCCCCCAGATAAGTTTATAACTTTCGCCCCCGATCCCCTAAAATTAGGGGGGGGGGAGTGGAAGTTTGAATGAGATTTTCACCAATTTTATGAATTAGCATATGTAAGTTTACACGGTACTGTAGACAGTGTACTAGACAGTAACTAAAAAACCTATTAATAAGTATTGTCAAACTTGCGTTAACGCCACTGAGAAGTTTTCTTTCCAAAAACATAATTAAAAAAAAAAAAGAAAAAAAAATAAGTCTGCCTAGCAACTTACAAAAAGAACTGAAATCCCACCAAAAACATTTCATGTAAAATGTTGCCAGACGACCACATAATGTTTAGCCTGTGAAAAAGATATCAGATCTCATGTTAAGCCAAACTTCTGAATCTACCAGGGGCGGCTGAAAAGTTTTGAGCCTAAGTACCTTTAAGTGTCACTAATGACTCGCGCAGTATATCACAAATTGCGGGCATCCTACGAAATATATAATTATGTCAAGTTTCATGGTATTAACTTCATTACACTTTAAGTTATTGAAGCATATACGTCACCATGTCCGAGCCATCCGCACTTTGAACGAAATTTGAGTATAGAGTTGTCATAAAATTCCTTACAAAGAAGAACAAAACGCAGACGGAAATTTTTGAAGAAATGTCAGCAGTTTATGGGGAGTCTACGCCTTCATTTGCGACCATAAAACGTTGGAGCCGAGAGTTCAAAGGGTAGTTCTTCAGAGACAAAATTTTCGATGTCTGTGGGTATATTTCCGTAACCAACTAACAAAACGGCATGTAATATTTTTTTCTGTATACTTTAGCTTTAGATCTAACTAGGACAAATTATATTTTATTAATAGTAGCTATCTAGATACAAAATAAAAAATTTTGAAGTCTGTTCTCCTGATTCATATGGGGCGTCCGATTCCCATTTTCCGGAACAAAATGGTCGATGTCGCATTTCCCCTTTGATTCATCAATATAAATTAAAGTTATATCGAAAGGTAATGAATTGACCTCTTTTTTTTTTTTTTTTAGCGTGGTAAAATCATCAAATGAGTCCTCCCACCCCGGGCAGGGCGGGAGGGACTGTCAGACTTGTACTGACTCAAATCCACGGTGTCCTTCAATAGCCTTTTATGTTCCGGGGTCACGGTAATGAGATAAGTCCCGCGACCATGAATTGACCTCTTACAAAAAAAATATGTAATAGTTGTAACTACGTTAGTGTGTTTATAATTAAGTAAATAAGAAGTGTCCGGCGTAAAATACTGATTAATATGGAGTAAGCTTTGCTTGACCGTACTTTGTCGAGGAATGATAATGAGAGTCTGGGATCCCGCATGGGGGGAAGCCTGTCGTACAACGGACATGCTAGAAAGCGGACGTGAGGCTGGTTGGCTTAGAACCCGGTGAAACAAAGGTAAATATATGATTCATCTGTGCTTGGTTTAGGTACCTTGCTGATTACAATGCCTAATTTATTAATATTATTTTGCTGTTTTAAGACTTTAATCTGAGTTTCGTGTGATGCTTTTGGGTTATAGATTCGTGTAGAAAAATGACAATACTGAAGTCTGTATGAATTATGAGTTAAGCATAATTTTAGGCAAATTCATGACTCATTTGTGCCTGATTGATATGTTCAAAAGCCCATATGAATCTGAAAATAAATTAGTTTTCCCATTTTCCAGCAAGAAAGGAACACTTTTGTTACGTTATTTTACTTTTTCAAGTCAGTAGAGTGTGTGTGAGACAGTTTTGACATTATTCTTCGGTATTTATTCATAATTCAAACTCTATCTGTTTGTTTTCATTTTGATATTGCAGTTCACAACAATGCCACTATCAACAGTAGAAAAGTAGGAGAAAAAGAGACTCATAGAACGTAAGAATTTTTTATCCTTCTAGGATGGAAATTGGAAAATTAGAAAAAAACCAGACGAGTAGAAATTAAAATAATTACTTATATTTGAAAAGAAAGGAAGAAAAGCCAAAGTAAACTGAGAGAATATTATAATGTAGCATTAAAATGACTATCTGGTACCTATTTATAACAAAATTCTCGCTTTTCTGTAAGTATTTATTTCTGTATAAATATTATTCTGAAAAACAAGAATTTTATTGTTGAATTCAACAATAAAATTCTTGTTTTTCAGAATAATATTTATACCATTTAATATTTTTACCATTTGATCATTCACTGATAATTGTTTTTATAAAAAAATATTTTTGTTGTTATAATATTTTGATTATTTTCTTAATAAAGAGCTCATTTTTATTTAAAGTTTTCCATTTTTATTTCTGTTCCTGATTCATCTGTATAAAATTCTGATTCATCTGGGCACTAAATTTTTAAACGTAAATATCTTAAAAACTACTTTGTAAAAACGAGTCCCTCATACAAATATATGTTATTTGGAATATCTATTTTCTTATGAACATGTGTTACTGAGCTGAAAGTGAAATTAAAATTTGACCATATGAATCAGTCAAAGAATCGAATTTCGAAGAACTACCCCAAACATGGCAGGGAGTCGCTCGAAGATGATCCCAGGTCGGGACGTCCAAACACCGCTGTTACCGAAGAAAATATTGAAAAAGTGAAAAAACTTGTTCTAGAAGATCGGCGAATCAAGTTGTGGCAGATAGCTGGAGCCATTGGCATTAGCAAGGAACGAATCAGCGACATTTTGCGTACTCATTTGCATATGAAAAAGGTGTGCGCGCGTTGGGTGCCGAAAATGCTTACGTGTTAGCCACGGAAACGGACTAGGTGCGGTTGCGGGTGGCGGCGGCGGTTGGCTAAGACGTTAGCCACGTAGACGGGCTAGGCTAAGCGCGGGCGCGGGTGACTTGTGCGGGCGCGGGTGGCATGCCACGTACATTCAATAGCGGCTATAGCGGCTGGCTAAGTGGACGTATTGAGGATGCTACCTACCTACTTTTCTCGTAATTATTATGTAGGTATGTAGATCTGCAGAACACTGAGTACATTGTTCGATATGGCACCTAGGATCCTACTTATTAGTAAATTAAGCATTATTATGTAACTTACTGTCCTGATCTGGAAAAAGCTGTTTGATTTCTTCCCATAGTCTTTTTATTACATTTTTATATTTATGTTGTGGATGCTTGGACATCCATATAGGTGGTCGGTTTAATATTTCTGTAATAAATGCCTCAGTGTCCATTATAAAATCCCGCCGCTCGTCAATTCGTCTAAACAAAATTGTTTCACTCGATCCGTCCCACGCTAGCCCTTTTCAACCGCTCGAAAAACCGCTGTGCACCGTGGCCAGGTTCAAACTGACTCATAGTATTGTTTCCACCCGCCCGCCTCGCCCGCCACCGCTGCCGCCGACCGCCGCCGCCAGCCGCAGCCGCTCTAGCCCGCCGCGCGCGCTTCGTGGCATGTTTTATACGTTCTCATACATTTGTTCAATTAGCCAACCGCCGCCGCCACCCGCAACCGCGCCCAGTCCGTCTCCGTGGCCAACACGTAATTGAACAAATGTATGAGAACGTATAAAATATGCCACGAAGCGCGCGCGGCGGGCTAGAGCGGCTGCGGCTGGCGGCGGCGGTCGGCGGCAGCGGTGGCGGTCGGCGGCAGCGGTGGCGGGCGAAGCGGGCGGGTTGAAACAATACTATGAGTCAGTTTGAACCTGGCCACGGTGCACAGCGGTTTTTCGAGCGGTTGAAAAGGGCTAGCGTGGGACGGATCGAGTGAAACAATTTTGTTTAGACGAATTGACGAGCGGCGGGATTTTATAATGGACACTGAGGCATTTATTACAGAAATATTAAACCGACCACCTATATGGATGTCCAAGCATCCACAACATAAATATAAAAATGTAATAAAAAGACTATGGGAAGAAATCAAACAGCTTTTTCCAGATCAGGACAGTAAGTTATATAATAATGCTTAATTTACTAATAAGTAGGATCCTACGTGCCATATCGAACAATGTACTCAGTGTTCTGCAGATCTACATACCTACATAATAATTACGAGAAAAGTAGGTAGGTAGGCATCCTCAATACGTCCACTTAGCCAGCCGCTACTGAATGTACGTGGCATGCCACCCGCGCCCGCACAAGTCACCCGCGCCCGCGCTTAGCCTAGCCCGTCTACGTGGCTAACGTCTTACGCCACTGGACAAGCAACGTCGAGTCACAACTTCGCAGGAGTTTTTGGACATCTTCTGATAATCCTGGCGATGTTTTTTCTCGTCTTGTCACTGTTGATGAAACGTGGATTAGACAGTACGATCCGGAATCAAAACAGGAGTCAATGCAGTGGATAGAAAAGGGAGAAAAGCCTCCACGGAAGTTCAAAGTGGAAAAATTTTCATCCAAGCTCATGGCCACTGTTTTTTGTGATTGTGAAGGAATTTTGTTCATCGACTACCTTCCCAAAAATACTACAATGAACGGAGATTATTACGTTGCATTGTTTACCAAACTGCGTCGAGTGATTGTCGAGAAAAGGAGAGGCAAACTGGTAAAAGGAGTCCTGTTTTTGCAAGACAATGCGCCCGTCCACACTGCACGAGTTGCAAGGCGTGCCCTCGCTGAGACTGGATTTGAAGAAATCAACCACCCACCTTACAGTCCAGACCTGACCCCCAGCGATTATTTCCTCTTTTCTTCAAATTTGAAAAAAGACTCAGAGGACGCAGATTTTCCAGTGATGAAGAAATGAAGACGAACATTTTGAAGACAAAAACGGCGAATATTTTTTCACAGGGTTATAAGCTCTTTTTAATAAATGTAAGAAGTGCATTGAAATAGAGGGAGATTATATTGAAAAATATTTTTTTTATACATATCTATCAGCATTTTTAATACATTGCATTAGGCTCAAAACTTTTCAGCCGCCCCTCGTAAACGGCCTAACTTTACCGACCCTAACTTCACAAAGTCTACATATCAGTAAAAATGTATGGCTTCGTCGTTTCGCTACGTGACGGTGATGCGAATATTTAGTTTCTGAAGCAACGAAACAGCCAAGCCATACATTTTTATCGATATGTAGAATTTGTGAAGTTAGGGTCGGTAAAGTTAGGCCGTGTAGATTCAGAAGTTTGGCTTAACATGAGATCTGATATCTTTTTCACAGGCTAAACATTATGTGGTCGTCTGGCAACATTTTACATGAAATGTTTTTGGTGGGATATCATTTATCATTTATATCCAATGACCGCACTCTGACAAGGACAGCAGTACTATTTTGTATCCTTTACCGGCTTACTTCACCCAATGATCGAACTATCACACAGTCAGTGCACTCACGAAATCATAGTTTTAAATGATGACCATCTCGGATTCTCAACGAGACACCGTGTTAGATTGGTAGAAGGTAGTAGGCGCCAGGCGTAGGTAACGCCTACGTGTGAAATACATATCAAGGACTTCTTTTGGGAAAAAAAATCATATTATGTAATGCGTCTGTCGTGGTTAATTTCCAGTTCTTCTCAGCCAGGTCAAAATTTCTGTGTTGAGGGATAATTGAAGAAGTATTGATAATTGAAGAAGTATTGAGCAGGTTTTCAGCGTGCCTCCAGCTCTTTTCCAAAATTTCAAGCAGCTCTTAGGCAAGAAATAAAAAGAGGTAGATGACGCTATTTGTCCATAAAAGTCTAAGGTGGAAGAATGGGAGGGGACCTCGGTCGATCGCCCGTGGCAGCTCGCGCACTTTCCTCGGCCGAGACACGTCCATACTAACCGAGCTGCTTCGCGCAGTAAATGCCTCGCGAGGCTGCTCGTTCTGTGTGGACGCACCTATTGAAGACTACTGAGCGTTTACGTTTATCGCTTGCTTCTTGTCTGCAAGGCCTGATTAGATTACTTACGAAAGAGCTTTTCATGTTCTCGTACATCATCGAGCGTGAACCTTGGTTCGTCAGCAGATGATCTAGCGTAGTAAGCAGATATTTTCAGATATCGGATGAACTTTTTTCATTTTGCTCCGGGCCAAAGACTGCCGGGGTCGCGGGACTTATCTCATTACCGTGACCCCGCCCCGGAACATAAAGGGCTATTGAAGGACACCGTGGATTTTAGTCAGTACAAGTCTGACAGTCCCTCCCGCCCTGCCCGGGGTGGGAGGACTCATTTGATGATTTTACCACGATAAAAAAAAAATTGTCCAGAATGCTTAATGTTTCTGTTTTGTCTTCTTCCGGTTTTTGATCAATAGCCTAGGTTTATAATTGTTACCGACTCGGACAATTTAGGTTAGAAGCAATGATATATAAACTACAGATGCGTTGTCCGCACTCTAAAATGACAACATGAAATGAAGCCAATTGGCCACATCGCGCTTAGTTACGCACCAACCTGACGCGCGACGCTACGTTTCGTTTGTTAGATGTATATTTGTCTTTCTCTAGCAACAGGTATCCCGCCGTACGGTGTCATATTTTCTTTCTCTTTCTTCACGCGTATAAGTAGTTCTAGTATTTTCGCCGTTTTTAAGCGCCGCGATGTTCGTTCATGACGTGTCTATATATAATACGTCATTGGTTAGAAGAGGATGGCGGGGTCTTTCAGACTCCGCTATTCTCTTTATTGTTATTTTTTCTTAAACCACCCAGAAGTAGGAGCCCCGCAAAGCGGGGCTCCGTCGACTTGCTCCTGTGAAGGAAGAACTAGTTTAGCCTAGGCCAAACTAGTTTCTCCTGAAATCGGGTTTGGCCGGTAACATAATCAATGATCACTCATCACCCTATAAAATGCTCCCACCTGTTGGGACACAGGCCTCCTCTCTGTGAGAGGGAGTGGGCCACGTGCCCAGTGCGTGTTGGTAGATGTCACATGTAGATGTCAAATTTTTAAGTTTTAGTAAGTGTTTAGTAAGTACTTAAACATTTTGTTTTTTGACTTTTTTAATCCATTTTGTATAAAAATTGAATGTTTATGTTTTGACAAATGAACAATATATATAGTTATTGCTATTTAATATGTTATGGTGTTTTGATAATTATTATTACTTTGTTTCAGCGAAAAAATGGACCCAGTCATGGAATCTCGCGTGACTCAGTGGTTGCATGAGGAATTTGAGGACGAGGAAGTGATTCAAAGTGAATTGGATGGTGGGGAAGAAGAAGTACAACCGATGGAGCAGGAAGACAGGCATCAGGTACAGGAAGCTGTAAGCGAAGACCAAGCATCATCGTCTGAAGATGACATGCCTCTTTCTGAGCTCGCTCAAAACAATACACGCGACGACATTTATGTATCTAGAAATGGAACACGCTGGAGTAAAACATGTCCTACTGCAACCCGGGTAAGATCTCAAAATATCCGATTTAGACCTCCAGGGCCAAAGGGTGCTGCAAGAAATGCCGAAACGCCGTTATCTTGTTTCAATCTATTTTTTGATGAAAGTATTTTTGAAATCTTAGTTACTTGCACGAATATTTACATAGATAAGATACAGAATCAGTACCAGAGAAGGAGAGATGCAAAGAGTACTGATTTAGTTGAAATGAAAGCGCTAATTGGATTGTTGCTAGGCATTGGAGTCTCGCATTCGGGTCGTCGTAATCTCAATGACTTCTGGGACAATTCCAAAGGTACAGGGCTGCAGCTTGTGTACTGTACAATGTCAATAAACCGATTCAGGTTTCTTTTACGTGTCCTTCGATTTGACGATGTAAATGACAGAGATGAACGACGTCGCCTTGATAAACTGGCACCCATTCGAACAATCACTCAAAAAATGGTGAAGAACTGCCGCTATAATTTTACTCCCAGCGATTATCTTACGTTGGATGAACAACTTGTAGGATTTAGGGGACGTTGTGGATTCATCGTGTATATCCCAAACAAACCTGATAAGTTTTTTTTTTTTTAGGTGGTAAAATCATCAAATGAGTTCTTCCGCCCTGGGTGGGGCGGAAGGGACTGTCAGACTCTTACTGACTAAAATCCACCCGTGTTCCTTCGGATGCCCTTTACGTTCCGGGGCCACGGTATCCTGGGTTAAGAAAAACCCGCGACCCCAGCAGGCATTTGGCCCCATAAGGGGCCCCGTCAGTAGTTGGAATATAGGGTATTCAGATCACTAATCGTGATCTGAATAACCCTATATTCCACAGTTAAACCATTCATGTATCAGTTTATTCCTCTGTAACCCATAATATATTTAATTATTCAATTTTCGTTCAGTTTATTAAGGATTAAACGAACTTACCTGTAAGTGAAGTTCTATCCTAATTATATGAAGGCTTCGTCCGAAGAGATTAGCATAACACCATGTAGTTACGCCTACTAGTACATGCCATTCCACACTATTTTGAGAGTATTTGATTTGTTTTTTTTTTTTTTTCTGTGGGTAGTTTAGTCTACTTGGATACAGCTCTCGCAATTCGTGTCATTTAGTTTAGAGTCTAACCCGTTATTAACTTCATATTTTACGATTGATAGGGGTACACCGAACTCGTTCGGTCTCTACCGGGTGGGAGGGTTGCTAATCTCTTCGGACGAAGCCTTCATATAATTAGGATAGAACTTCACTTACAGGTAAGTTCGTTTAATCCTTTATTATATTGTGGCTTCGTCCTCGAGATTAGCATAACACCATGTAGATTTTTAGAGATATGAATCGTAAAATATAGTTGGATGAAATACAAGGCACAATCAACTCAGTTCTTCCGCCGATCCAAATACCCGCCGTATTTGGATCGGCGGAAGAACTGAGTTGATTTGGATCAGAGGCAACCTCAACGCTCAAATTTATGCTGAGACGATTGTATCAGACGTCATCGTTCCTCTACAAGTGCAAATCGGTCCCTTATTTCAGTTAATGCATGATAACGCACGACCGCACACCGCAAGAGTTGTAAGACAGACTCTCGCCGCAGCTAATGGTCTGCTCAGTCGCCAGACTTGAATCCGATTGAGCATGCATGGGATATGCTACAGAGAAGAGCTCTGCCGAATATGGAGGGTATCCAGTCGCAAGAAGACCTTTTTTTGTTGTTGCAACGAACATGGGCGGCCATTCCACAGCGTGATTTGGATGAACTCATTTTGAGTATGCCAAACCGATGTTCTTGTGTTGTTAGTGTTCGCGGTAGAAACACGGATTATTAATTGTTTAAGTTACCCAATAAAATTTTAAAGAAAACTGTTATTTCAGTCTTTTTTTCGAACTTTTGTGTTAGTGGTTCAAATGTCAAAAATCCCTTTATTAGGAAAATGGCAAATTTCTTTATTAATGCAAAGGTGACTTGGTTTATCGTTACTGTGACAAACGAAAACACTTTATTTGATGAATCCTTAAAGAAAATTTTAATTAATATCAATCAGGAGAAAAGTTATTGCAAAAATATATGTTGATCCCTAGACACTTTTGATGTGTGTAGTTTGCAAGTTACACTCAACATTTGAATGGATACATCTTAACTCCTGATATGCTTCAAAGTTCTCAGAAGAATGAATAAATAAAGCGAAAAACATAAACATTTTTATGTTAGCACCATTGCTAAAGTTATGTCAAATGTAACTAGATAACATGTATATATTATTGTCAATCTGAAGAATTATCTTGGCAAATATTTTAAGGCTTATATAAGCAGCCATTATTTCCAGATACCTATAATTGATAGCTCTCTCATCATCACACACATTCCCCCCCCCCGTTGTTGAGATTCAAGATCATACTTATCTCCTTTAATTTTACAACCAGAATGCTTGTTAGCTTGATTCCATTATTCAGTTTTTATTTTTTTTTAATTCCGGTATTTTAAATCTTCAAATTTTGTATATTTACAGCCTGTCATACTTATGTACTTCGTAGCTGGGCAGGCAAGTACTAAGATATCAATAAAATGTGTATAAGTCTTTAACCTTGCATTGAATAAGATTTTTCTTTTTGTGATTTTTTAAAAATTATTTTGTTTATTTTATTTTTTGGTAGTGTGATCTGAAACTTTCTCGTATCTAAAACATATCCTAGATATTTGCAAAAGTGGAAAAGGATTGAAATGACCTTTTTCCCTGAGTATGATAAAACCAAGGCTCGTGGGGAGATCTTTGGTTACTTACAAATTTTTATGAAAGTGGTCATATAAATCTGCAAGAGAGATAATCCTCATCCATAAACCTAATGACGTCTAAATATTCATCTATCTATCTATACTTTTAATAAATCTGTAGAGAGGTCAATTCTGTACATTAAATATATTTCCAAAATAACTATCAGGGGTTGTTTAGGGATCGATACTGATGCCAAAAATGCAATCAGTAAAATTATTGTCTGTCTGTCTGTCTGTCTGTCTGTCTGTCTGTCTGTCTGTCTGTATAACCGCTATAGAAACAAAAACTACTCGACGGATTTTAACGAAACTTGGTACAATTATTTTTCATACTCCTGAGCAGGTTATAGTATACTTTTCATCACGCTACAATCAATAGGAGCAGAGCAGTGAAGGGATTCCGATTGGATTTTTACAACTCAATTTTGAGGCACTTTCCGATAA
The DNA here is from genome assembly GCA_950005045.1 of Agrotis exclamationis. Classification (NCBI taxonomy): domain Eukaryota; kingdom Metazoa; phylum Arthropoda; class Insecta; order Lepidoptera; family Noctuidae; genus Agrotis; species Agrotis exclamationis. The sequence continues at coordinate 3,039,675 of OX465424.1, forward strand.
GCTAGCAGACTGAAATTTTGCACATGCTCTGAGTTCTGATGAAAATACATGACTAGCTAAGAAACGTCATTACAAATCCAATATGGCGGCCTACCCAAGATGGCGGACTGGCTGTTTGAAATCCACCCCCATGATATGAGTATCAAATGAAAGGGTTTGCTGTCAGGAATACGAAATAAAAATAGTCACGTGATTTAAATCCAATATGGCGGACGTCCAAGATGGCAGACAGGCTATTTGAAATGCACCCCTATGATATGGATATCAAATGAAAGGGTTTGCTGTCGGGAATACGAACAAAATAGTCACGTGACTTAAATCCAATATGGCGGACGTTCAAGATGGCAGACTGGCTGTTTAAAATCCACCCCCATGATATGGGTATCAAATGAAAGGGTTTGCTGTCAGGAATACGAAAATTTAGTCAGGTGACTTAAATCCAATATGGCGGACGTCCAAGATGGCAGACAGGCTATTTGAAATGCACCCCTATGATATGGATATCAAATGAAAGGGTTTGCTGTCGGGAATACGAAAAAAATAGTCACGTGACCTAAATCCAATATGGCGGACGTTCAAGATGGCAGACTGGCTGTTTAAAATCCACCCCCATGATATGAGTATCAAATGAAAGGGTTTGCTGTCAGGAATACGAAAAAAATAGTCATGTGACTTAAATCCTATATGGCTGACGTCCAAGATGGCGGACAGGCTATTTGAAATGCACCCCCAAGATATGGGTATCAAATGAAAGGGTTTGCTGTCAGGAATATGAAAAAAATAGTCACGTGTCTTAAATCCAACATGGCGGACATCCAAGATGGCGGATCGGCTATTTGAAATGCATCCCCATGATATGGGTATTAAACGAAACGGTTTGCTGAATGGGATACGAAAAAAAATATCACGTGACCTAAATCCAACATGGCAGCCGTCCCAAGTTGGCGGATAAGAAGTAAATTAAGTTTGAATATGAAGAAGACTAAAAAAAAGTATAATATTTAGTGGGTGCTCAAAGCGTGTTTTTCCCACGTTTTGTCGTTCCGGTTGGATTTTTGCAACTCAATTTTGAGGCACTTTCCGATAAGCCAGCAGGCTGAAATTTTCAGGATACCTTCAAACCCGATGAACAAAGATAAAAATAATAAAATAATTAATAAATTTAAAAAATCTAAAAGCCCACGTTTTTAAATGTCCTAAAAATAAGAAAATAACCCTACAGGGCTGAGAGATGGGCCAATCAAAACGTGGGGGCGTATCTTTGCAAGTTACGCCCACGAGCTATACACGTCATGTAAATATCTCATAAATAATTCCTTAAATAATTTACGCCCCCACGTTTTGAGTGGCCCCTCTCTCAGCCCCGTAGGGTTATTTTCTTATTTTTAGGACATTTAAAAACGTGGGTTTTTTAATCTTCCGTCGCGTGTGCAACCCTAATGGTTAAGCTACACAGAAATCATTTATGACGGAAATTTTCTCCTTAAAATTATATAAAAAATACCCCACGACAGCATATGTCTATCTTTTATGGTTGACTCACAATAACACGTGTAACTCCCGATAGCTTAGCAGTTCGAAGCTTTCTGATTACATTTGAATACTCTTACGTTTATAACACTCTCAGTCACCCCTAATTGAAAAAGTTAACATTAATTAACTGCTCCATAAAAAAAATCATATAAATCAGTACAGAAACACCAAAGTTATACATGAAATACGCCAATAAGCCATTGCGCGTGAATACTGAATCATGCTATAAGGATTATTTTTGAGAATCGGTCGCCGCGCTCGACGCGTCTCGCGGCCGAAGGTATAAAATAGTCAATTTATAGAGAAAGGCTATAGGCTATATATCATCACGCTAAGGCCAATAGGAGCGGAGCGCCAATGAAGAATGCTTCGAAATCCGGGTTAAATTTAACGTTAGCCCAAAGTAACTATTCCACGCGGACGAAGTCGCGGGCAAAAGCTAGTTGTAAATATAAGTGTTCACCTAAATATTTTCATGACTGGTTTGTGAATACAAAACGGAGCAGTATTTTGGGTGAAAGGTAAGGTATTAAATTCAAAAATACAATGCTCAAATGGAACCGGAGATATTTTTTATCCAGTTTATCAATGTTATCCTTTATGTCAATAGAACATAACTCTTGATATCAGTTTTAGTACTGTTTTCGAGTCTTCCAATGAAAAGTGGTTAGTATCAATAAATCTATTCACAGATTTTAATTCTATCTTCATGTAATATTTTTAAATATATATTTAGGTATGTAATATTATAAACCTGAAGAGTTTATTTGATTGAACGTGTCAATCTCAGGGAAATACGGTTTCGAATTGTAAAAACCCTTTCCGTGTTGAATAAAAATAGATTATATCTATTTATCTAAGAAGACTATTATGCTAATATCATGCTACTTGTAGCATGTATTGTCTTGACCAATAGTAACAATTAGGTTGAAACCGCGGGAAACCGCTTGTTTAAGTTAAGATGCATCTAGCTAAGACGCATTTAGTTGTACTTTAGTATTAAAAAGATTTTTGTCAATTATTGGCCAGGGTCAGCTTTACATATCCGGAAGTAGCTCCTAATGATAACCATTTATCGATGGCTTCAATTAAATGAGCTCTTTTTGAAAAGAATTATTTCCGAATACTCGCAGGTATTGCGTGAATTTATATACGACAAAAAAGGGAGTTTTTAACTCTTTTTATGTATATGAAAGGATCTTTGGATCCTGATTGATCATCAAGCATTCTTTATAAAAGCAAGACAATCGAACAGCAGGCTTTCACCTGGTTCACCTGGTTTGGTCTGTAGTTTCACCGCTGCTGTTGATGCCGAGGCTGCTTTTACGAGCTGGCTAGCTGATTGGCAGTCGATGTCCACAAGCTGTTTTATCCTTGGTGTAGGTCAAAACCTGCACTGTGCTCTTGAATTGTTTTATTGCGTAAGCGTAATTAATAGGGGTGCTATGACAGGAAACCTCCACGTGCGCCCGTGGACTGGAGTTCCCTCTCGGATACGTCCGGGGGGAAGACCAGTTTTTCGGGCCGGTGCGCCCTGGGATGCGGGCAAAAACTCTCCTTAGGCACTGTGTGCCTAAGGGGTTTCTTTGCCCGTATGCAAATAGCCTGTCGGGTGGACGCTCCAACGCGTGTCCCTCTGAACAGCAGAGGGCACAGCGGTGGAGCGGGCTTGCGGACGGTGAGTAATGGGTATGCTCGCCGTCCGACCAAGGACCAAGCCGGGTCGGTGGCGCGTCGTGTTTCACGCGTCACCGACGGGGCCCCTTATGGGGCCAAATGCCTGCCGGGGTCGCGGATTTTTCTTAATCCAGGATACCGTGGCCCCGGAACGTAAAGGGCATCCGACGGAACACGGGTGGATTTTAGTCAGTAAGAGTCTGACAGTCCCTCCCGCCCCACCCAGGGCGGGAGGACTCATTTGATGATTTTGCCACCCTAAAAAAAAAAAAAAAGCGTAATTAATAGTATTAAGACAGCTGCTTTTATTTTTACCTTTAATTTAAAGGATTGGGTCTGGTTCCTGGTCCACTTCAGACTGCGTGAAGTCTACATCTTTTTGTAGATCAGGAGAATCGGTTGATATGGCTGATATAGGTCTGACGTAACAATTTCATTGTTTTATATTTTTATTATATTCTCCATCTAAGAAAGGAGACAAAGTCCCCTGAAGTCTGACAATGCGAGTCAATATTTGATTGTAAGAGACAGTCCCCAGTTTTGATAACACGTACTGTCCGCAAACAATTTGATTGTAAGAGACAGTCCCCAGTTTTGATAACACGTACTGTCCACAAACCATTTGATTGTAAGAGACAGTCCCCAGTTTTGATAACACGTACTGTCCGCAAACAATTTCACCAAGCACCATGCAACAGTCCCAGTGTACTGCTCGTTGGGCTGGAAAGTGACTGCATCAGATTTTTATGGCTGATATAGGTCTGACATGACCGATAGATTGTGTAAAAGGGGACATAACGTCCCCTGTAGCCTTGCAAGTCAGTATTATATAGGGTGTTAAAAAATCAACTGCAGGAATTTCGTGTGCGTACTCGGTATCAAAAACCAAGTACTTTCCAAAAATAATTTTTTTGTTTTCGAGCATTTTTTTTCAAAAAAATTTTTTTTTTAAGTTTTCTTTTACAATTTTTTTTTTCAAGCATATTTCTATTGGCCTATTAATTTGGCCAATAAAATAAGTTATTTGTATGTATTTCGATAAATTGCCAGTCCAAAGTCTGCAAAATGTGATGGGAAAGTTGGAATCAGCTGTGAACGCTACACACGGGTGAACGACCTCAAAGAGCAATCAAATTCATTAAAATGACCAAAAAAAAATGCTTGAAAAAAAAATTTTTTTTTTAAATGCTCGAAAAAAATTCTTTTTCTTTGGAATGTACTTGATTTTTGATACCGAGTACGCACACGAAATTCCTGCAGTTGATTTTTTAACACCTTGTATTGTAAGAGACAGTCCCAAGTTGTAATAACAAGTACTGCCCGCAAACAATTTTACCAAGCGCCATGCAACAGTCCCAATGTGCTGCTCGTTGGGCTGGAGAGTGACTGCATTAGATTTTTAAAGCAGATATAAGTCTGACATGGCCCTTTTATTGTGTAAAAAGGAGACATCAAGTCTCCTGTAGCGTAGCCTTGCAATACGAGTCGATTTTTAATTGTAAGAGACAGTCCCAAGTTGTGATAACAAGTACTGTCCACAAACACATTTATCAAGCACTATACCACAGTCCCAATGTACTGCTCCTTAGGCTGGAAAGTGACTGCATAAATTTATAGGGCTGATATAGGTCTGACCTGACCGTTGCATTGTGTAAAAGGAGACAAGGTCCCCTGTAGCCGTGTAATGTTATTTAATATTAGATTGTAAGAGACAGTCCCCAGTTATGATAACACGTACTGTCCGCAAACAATTTTATCAAGCACCATATAACAGTCCCAATGGTCCTCGTATGACCTGAGCAAAACAATGTCTGGATTTTAAAAGAGACTGTGACCTCTGAGTTTGTTTCAGCTGTTTCTTCTCAGAGTAGTCAGGTACGAAACACCGGCCTCATCTAGCTTTAAAAATATTGGTTATGACGTGTAAAAGTGTTTTTTTATGACCAACTTACAAAATAAATATCATTTATCATTATCATTTATCAATTTATGCAATTCAATATTATATTTTAAGTTACGATCCCAAGTTGTGATAAAGCATACTTAGGTATTGTAGTTGAAAAAATAAGTTAAAATAACTAAAACCCGACTACGAAAAAATCGCGCACTAAAAAGTATAAAACAAGAACAATCCGTGTTACAGAAATTTTTAATTAATAGCCGTGGTCGTATGCCACCTAGCCAATAAAGATTGTGTGAAACAACCGCAGGTGGCATACGACCACGGCTATTAATTAAAAATTTCTGTAACACGGATTGTTCTTGTTTTATACTTTTTAGTGCGCGATTTTTTCGTAGTCGGGTTTTAGTTATTTTAACTTATTTTTTATTTACACTATTTTGGGGTTATTTGATATAATAAGCAAAGCAGCGAGTGAATTTAAAATGTACTCATTAAGCCTTTTCATTTGATACCCATGTTGACACTGTTAGAAAAAACAGGCAAAGTAGCTAGTAAAAGCTATATAATGTATATATATTTCAAATGTGCTCATCAAGCCCTTTAATTTGATACCCATGTCGATACTGTGCGAAAATATTTTTATTTTCGGTTACGACTTTTCATCCCCTAGAGGGCGCCATATTGGATTTGGTGACACGTCACCTACCCTATAACCAGCGGACAACTGAGACGCTTCTTACGACACCTCATTTGTCAAGTAGTGATAAGTAGTTCAGAAGTTATGAGGGAACAGATGAACATACATACATACATACATACATACCGGTCAAAATCATAACCCTCCTTTTTGCTTCGCCATAGTCGGGTAAAAAATAACAGAACGGAACAGTCTCAATGCAAGCAGATACTTCCGCAGACTATTATTCCCTAATTAGGAATAACAACATCTTAAAAGTATGAAATTGTGAATTATTTTTAATAATTAAATTTTAAGAAACACTTTGCCAACATTGGTATAAAACTATAAAGAAAACATTATGTAAGCAATAATGCTTTTCTGCTTTTTTTTTGCTGGCAACACCGGCTGTCAGGTCACGAAAAAACGACCTCGTAGTTTTAATATTTTAAATTATTAGAAATTGTGTTTTAATTGTAATAAAACTATTGTTATTATATAAATTATAGTGTAAAGTGTCACACATAGTGTTTTTTTATGTATACAAACGGTGATAATTCTCAAAATCAATACTTCGCAAAGTCATTGTGCCGGCTGTCAACGTTGGACTGGATTTGAATTCCTAGAACCGGGGGAGTACTTTGTTTTGTTTAATTTCACAGTATTGTTCAATTACTACACAACACAAACACTGCTCAGGGCTCTGAGCCACGTCCAGTACACACCGGCTTCGTTTATGTCTCTTTTCACTTGACAAGTTGTGGAAGTGGAATTGACGACGAAAACACTTGCCCCAGACAAAATCATACCACCACAAACTTTACTTCACACATTATACTCCCTATTACAATTTTAAAAAGCTTTTTTTTAATACAATTTGATAAATTAGATAGCTTTTGTTCCCATAATCTCATGTTTAAAAAATTCTTCCTTAGAAAAGTTTTTATCTACTTGCAAATGTTAGTGTAATAAATTATTATTATTCATTTCTATTAATTGTGTAGCCTGTGATAAGGTTAAGAAAATTAAACTTCAAAGAAGCTTTAAATAATCTTATTTATTTTCTTCTTGTACCTACATTTTTTTTTTTTTTTCCTTTCTCTCTTTTACCAATCCTAACTAAATCTCAATCTTTTGTTTTTGCTAATTAATTTCCAACTTCATAACAACTTCCCAATTAACTCATCTTTACATTCTCCTCAAATATTCAGCTTCTCTTATCACATTTCAGGTGCTACCATAGTGAATCTTTCATCATGATGACCCGTGGTGCCACTGTTCGTGACATGAGCGACAAACTGAAAGCAGCGCTGAAGGAACTGGAGTCATCAAGACATGAGTGCAGCCAACTGCTGCGGGAACGAGGTGACAGCGAGATAGAAATTGAGAGGATAGTGAACAAAAACACCCAACTTAAAAGCCAGCTTGCTGAACTTCACACTCAGCACATGGATATACTGGACCAACATCACCACCTCCGTCAACTAGTGGCAGACTTCCAGCAATGCCGTGACACTCATGACCAGGCACTGAAACGTATATCAGAGCTGGAAGAGGAATTGTGCAAGGCACATAACACCATTACCACTATGAACTCTGTCAAAGTCAGCGAACAGGTAACCAACACCAATACCCTGTTCAACGAGCTAATTGGAAGTGTATCCGGACTGCAGTGTGAAGAGCAAACCGTTACCATTGATTTAACTGGGGATGATACCATGACTAATTGTCCCGTTCTAACTACCCACAATAAAATTAAGAAGTACATTAAAATCAAGAAAAGTATTAAAAGGTACAAGAAAATTCTAAAAACTCAAAATGTCTATAAATATAATGTTAACCTTAGGAGAGAAAATGTTTGCCTAAATAAACAATTAAGTGATTGTATTATTAAATTAGAAAATAGCAGGCAAATGTATGATGTTGACATACAGACCCTTCAAAGGGAATTATTGAGTAGGGAGAGTACATTAAAGGATATTTTCTGTAAATATGAATGTAGTCAACAAATGTTAAGTGACCGCATGCAAGAGGCCTGTGAGTTGGTGGACCTGGTGAAGTACAGCGCAGAGAGGTACGAGTCACTGACCAACAATCTCACCTGTAGTTGTGCTGCCACCCCGCCACCTCCCATGTTGCAGCAAGCAGTTACTCCTACCTATACACCTACTTTTAATCCTGAATTAGAAATTGTAAATGTGCCCACTCAAAGTAATATCTTTGTATTCTCTGATAGATTAGGAGCAAACTTTGGCTCATTGTTAAATAATCGTTCCAGTCATAAAATAGTAAATTATTGTTACCATGACCTGCATTTTAATGAGATCATTCACAAAATTCAACATACAAAACTGAATGAGCAATCCACAGTAGTACTTCTAATTGGAAATAGCTTGAGTATTTCAAAGAGGGACATAGTCAATGGTATTGATACCCTACTTAAATTAAAATTAGGCAAATTAATACTATGTGCTTTACCATACTCAGAAAATTTATCTAGTCAAGAGAATGAATTTATTTCTAGCTTAAATAACCTGATGCATTTTTTAACATGTCGTCATCATGACCGTTTATTGTTTTTTGATATTAACAATTTTGTTAGAGATTTTGTTTTGATTCGGGAACATAATTTTATGTTTCTTCCGAGAAGAAGTCGGCATTTTCTGGCTTCTTTATTAGTTTATATTTTACACGCAGTTATTGATAATTTAACTGAGACTAGGTTAAGTGATGAATCAGTGTTATCCTGTATCTCAACTAATACTGTATCCGAATCTTTAAACTTTTAGAGCCGACAATAGTGAAGCATAGTAAGAATATTTTACTTTATCATCAGAATATTAATCGCTTCTCTGGCAAAATTTTAGACGTGGAGTTGTTAGTAGATAAATACCAAATGGATATTTTATGTTTTTGTGAAACATGGTTAAAACCGGATAGGATGCTCTTTAATGTGAATAATTTTTCAGTTGCCAGTGCGTTTAACAGATCTACTTTAGGTGGTGGTACCATGATTCTTTGTAATAACAGTTTCAGATATAAAGAAAGGAAGGATATCACTGCTTGCTCTGTTGATCGCTTATGTGAGGTAGCATGTGCTGAGGTCGAAGGCTATACCATCCTATGTGTCTATAGACCACCATCATCTAACTTAGGATTATTTTTAATAATAATGGAAGAAATATTAGTGAAACTTTTTAGAGATGGTAAATTAGTTTTTGTCTGTGGTGACTTAAATATTGATCTATTAATCAACTCACCAGATAAGTTAAAGCTTGTATCTTTGTTCAAATCATTTAATTTAGAATGTTTATTTAATGAAGCAACAAGAATAACAGCAACTTCAGCTTCATGCATAGATAATATTTTTACTAATTGTAAAGTTAAAGATTCCTGTTTAATTAGTGGCGTTAGGTCAGACCATACTGGCCAACTTGTATCATTAGAGTTTAATCAAAATATTAAGTTAGCTAGAACAATAGAGTTAAGACCTCTTACTAAGAATAAATTAAAATCATTTAATAATAATGTTCTTAGCAATCTGTCTACTGCTTGTTTTGATACACAAGACCCAAATAAAAACTATGATATATTATTTTCAACCGTTTGTCAGGAATTCAATAAAGCATGTCCAGTAAAAAAAGTTAAAGTTAATAGTAAATCCAAATTTAGTGAATGGGCCACTGCGGGAATAAGAAAAAGCAGAGATAACTTATATAATTTATATCATAAAAAATCTTTGACTTCAGATCTGGTATTTCATAATTATGTCAGAAAATACTCAAAAATATTCAAAAAAGTTTGCGCTCAAGCTAAATCTCAAATAATAAGTAATAAAATTAATGCTTCCAATAATAAAATAAAAACTGTGTGGCAGGTCATTAACAGAGAAACTGGTAAGTCACAAAATCGAGATCAGAATGAAATGTCTTTAAAAATAGACAATAAATCCATTTCTGATAAGCAAGAAGTCGCTGAGACACTAGAACATTTCTTTACAAACATACCGCTTGAAGTCACTAAATCTCTCCCCTCCTCACCAAAGCTAGCTGAGGCCCTTCTTAAAGACAACTTTACTAAGGACATACCGGACTTTAAATTCACAGCTATTTCTATTGCTACCATTAAAAAAGCATTCAATAGTCTTAATATTAAAAATACTGAAGACTTGTGGGGGATATCCGTCAAGGTGCTTGGAGATATTATTGATTCAATTGCTCCTGTCCTGATGGGCATATTCAATCAATGTTTGGATAGTGGCAAGTTTCCCGACTTAATGAAACATAGTAAAGTAGTACCAATTTTTAAATCAGGTTGTAAATGTGATCCCTCTAATTACCGGCCCATATCTGTGCTCCCGGCATTAAGTAAAATTTATGAAAAAATTATGCTGGATCAGATGTTGTCACATTTTAATTCAAATGGAATTCTGCATAGTCAGCAGTTTGGTTTCACGAAAGGTCGATCGACGACTGACGCGGGAGTTAAACTCATCAGTCACGTCCTGGAGTCCTGGGAGAAATCTCAGGATGCCATTGGTATCTTTTGTGACCTCTCCAAAGCGTTTGACTGCGTCGACCATAATACACTCATTTGTAAATTACATCATTACGGAATTCGTGGTAAAGCTGCTGGCCTTGTTCTTTCCTATTTATCAAACAGGCAGCAAAAAGTTAATGTGAATGGGGCGACGTCATCTGGGTCTCTAGTCAAGATGGGCGTGCCTCAAGGTTCAATTCTTGGCCCTTTTTTATTTCTAGTTTATATCAATGACCTTCCATTCATGATGGCCAACTTATCAGATATAATTCTTTTTGCTGATGATACATCGCTTATTTTTAAAATAAATAGAAAAGATACGGATGTTGTACATGTAAACGAAAGTCTAGGTGTTCTCTCAAAATGGTTCGCAGCTAACAATCTATTACTGAATGCGAACAAAACAAAGTGTCTTAAGTTCTCGTTACCAAATGTTCAACAAGTGGGTCTAAATTTAAAACTTGACGGCAATAAACTCGATGCTGTTGCAGAAACTGTATTCTTGGGTATTACTATTGATTCAAAATTACAGTGGGGCGCCCACATTAGAACTCTTTCGGGTAGGTTAAGCTCTGCTGCATATGCGGTAAGGAAAATAAGGCAGCTAACTGATGTAGCCACAGCTAGGCTAGTATATTTTGCTTATTTCCACAGTATTATGTCGTACGGCATTCTGCTGTGGGGTTCCGCAGCGGACGTAGATTCAGTTTTTATATTACAAAAGAGGGCGGTCCGCGCAATTTATAAAATGGGCCCTCGTGAGTCTCTTAGGGAGAAATTTAAAGAAATTGATATTTTAACACTGCCTTCTCAGTACATTTTAGAGAATATTCTGTATGTTCGCAAAAATCTAGGACTCTTCAAGACTAGAAGCGATTTTCATAATATCAATACACGCAGTAAACACGAAATTGTAATACCTAGATTCAGACTAGCAAAGACGAGCAAGTCGTTCCTTGTTAACAGCATTCGTTTTTATAACAAATTGCCTAAGTCAGTTACTGAACTTACTGAGGGAAAGTTTAAAACCCATATTAAACGTGTCCTTATTAAAAAAGCATATTACAAAATTAAGGACTACGTTGAAGACAAGGATGTGTGGCAATAGTACATTCTGCACATGTGGCTTCCCTGGCAGCTCAGCAGCAGCACTTATTTTGAGGTATCTAACTTCTATAATCCACGTGTTAGGATAACATTGTTCTATTTTATTTTATTCTTGTATATAGTTTTTTTATTTTTTTTATTTCATTGTGTTCGTTTTGCAATATTATATTGCCTTAGGTTTTACTCTTTTTGTTCAGACTAGTTACAGTTTGTAAGATAGTATAGAAGTTACGCAGCTTTTATAGCTTTCTTTTTTATATAGATTCTTTCATACTTCTTTTTTGTGAATGTGAGAACATTGTAGGTCGTGTGTATATAATTATATGTATTTCTTTTTTTGTAGTACTAATTTTCTTAAGGACTTCTCCCTTGTTACTAGGCCTACGTTTTTCTCACATATTTATGTACCTATTCAAAACTGTAACCATCATTTTGTAAAACATACCATATTTTAAAAGAGTAACCATGGAGTTTCTTGCCGGTTCTTCTCCATGGAATCGACCAACCCGAACCGAGCACCTGTTGTCGACGTTTTATAAGTGCCCTCATGGGCCTATGTGAAATAAAAATATTTGATTTTGATTTTGATTTTGAATGTAAAGATATTTGCATGCTCTATATAAGCGGGCAAAAAATAGTTTGTGCTTGAATTACCAACTGTAAGGTAGGTAAATGCAATTATCATAGGCCAATACATTATTCAGCACTAATTTCTTGAGCAAAAGTAAAACCACAGGTATATGATATTCTTTTGTATTTAAAAACTAAACAAGACGTATATATCGTCCGTTTTCATATTAATGGATCTAACAGATCATTAATTTAAAAATAGAAAGAATATAAAATGTGTAATTAGGTACAGACTCGAATTATAGGATGGAAAAAAGAAAACATACCTTGTGATGGTGAACGGGCAGTGCAAACCTGTTGACGAAAACTCGTAGTCTTCCCTGTAATGACGATCACGCGATCGACGCCACGTGTTCTTATAATTTTTCGTTATTAAACGATCACACTTTTTCTTTTATGCATTATTTTAATTTTAACAATAACACTTCACTATCACATTTTTATATTAACTTTTTTCGAACGAGCGCGTGTGGAACGGCGGAGCAGTAAAAAGCGAATGACACGAATTGCGAGAGCTGTATCCAAGTAGACTAAACTACCCACAGAAAAAAAAATCAAATTCTCTCAAAATAGTGTGGAATGGCATGTACTAGTAGGCGTAACTACATGGTGTTATGCTAATCTCGAGGACGAAGCCACAATATAATACCTCTGTTTTTCAATCCAAGCCACTTACCATTCTTATCCATTCTTTCTTCATCAAGTCATAAAATGGTCTAATAACAACATTTGTAGTTTTCTATTCAAACATATTTTTTTAAAGTCCTGTATAGGTAGTAGTCACATACTCATCAACAGCAACTGTTCGAGTGTGTAAATAAACAGAGCAGTTCAATATGAACTGCTGATTATAAGAAGCGGTTCAGTATGATCAGCTCATTATAACAAGCTGTTCAATAAGAACTGCTCATTATAACAAGCTGTTTTTGCTTTCGATTTCGAACTATAATATACGGTTGGCAGGCGGGTAACTATATTTCTTTAGTGTTTAAAAATTAAAACTCACAAGTAGGTCAAGTTTAGATATTTATTTCTACATAATTATAAATAATATTGTTTAGTACACATCATTTTAAATAAAAATGAATAAATTATAAGCTATGATACATTACTTACATCACTATTACTTACATTTTCACTAACTTAAATAATAGAATATGTGTAAGTAAGTTTGTAGATTAGATATTCACACTTCGATTATAAGTAGGTTTAACATTCTATAATCATTTATACATAAAACTAGGATAGTTCTTATTTTATCTTACTGACAAAACACTTGATTTTCTTCACACCATTTATTTAAGCAAAACACATTTTTAAGGCATTTTTGTGCCTTAAAAATGTGTTTTGCTTTTCTGAATACAACATAACTAATACCTACATTGAACTGTGGTCCATAACAAAATGTTTATTTTGTATTTATAAGTGTGAATGTTTTAAGGCCGTGATTTGATTTGATTTGATTTGAAAAGACGACGTAGACAAGAGCGACAGCTAATCAGCCCATATGTCACGTCTAGATTATTGTGTGGAGAATTATATTATTGTGCAAATATTATACTTTCCTATGAATGTGTAGAGATAATTATGAAGCTTACCCTGCTCAGGTATTATTAAAGCTAATAGAGTATAAATATATTTTTTTAAAAGGTGATCACATATTATTGCCTTATGCAAATTATATATTATTGAACCGTTCACATGAGGACATATTTTTGATCTATAGATTCTGTAGAATTTATTGAGCTTACCAACGCTCAAAATATTTTGAATCTTTGACATTGCCAACATATTTTTGAAATCGACTGTACAAGGGAAATGATGCAAAATAGCATCTCCGCTCGCGTGCTCCGTCACAGACACCCGTCGCCCGCGTGGCGGGTCCCGCCGCCCGCGCCGCGGGTCCCGCCGCACGTGCCGCGTGCGACGGGCGACCCGCAGCACGCAGCGCTGATCTATGAGATTACATGAAACAGCACGCCACGCGGGCACCCGCGATGGACGCTTAACGCAGCGGACGGCCTAAATCCTTATTAGTCAATGCGAATATGAGTTTGTTTGTTCTGCTTTCACGTTATATTGCTAGACTGATATTGAATAACACAGAGTAAGTGCGGCCAGGAGAAGATAATAGGCTGAGGAGCATATTTTGTCATGGTATTTAATGAAAAATCTATTGTAAAAATAAAGAAAAACTTTATGAATGTTCTGTGTTTGATGATTTAATTTATTTTATTAATAATGACAATATCAATCAATGAATCGAGCAATGATTGAGAAGAAACATGATAGGTACGGTTGCTAAAAGATATATGTAATCCTGTCATATCAAGTGCTTATTTTTTGTGAATTATGGCAGCATAAATAGAAAGATAACATATTATTAAAATAAATATTGGAGCACACATTCATTTTCTAACAAAATATATCAACACAATCACTTAAATTATAATTTTATGCTCAATAACTAGCTGACCGGGCAAACTTCGTACCGCCTCACCTTTTAAACCTTCCCTGGACTTCCAGAAATAATTCAAGACCAAAATCAGCCAAATCGGTCCAGCCGTTCTCGAGTTTTAGCGAGACTAACGAACAGCAATTGATTTTTATATATAAGATAAAGAGAGAGAGAAGATAAACTCGACGAAAGTTTTCTCACTGTCAAATTTGAAGTGAGTAAATATTCGAGAAACTCGTAAGTCAGCCTTCGACAATTACGAAACTATCCGTCATTTTATGCCTTCGTGCTAGCTATTTTCATACAAACGGCTCAAGTTACGTTTCGAATTAAATACGAAGACGATACGAAATTTACGTATTTTTGTTCGTGCTCCGAAAATTAGTTCAATTTAAAAAAGTGATTCGTGTTAGGGCTCAGAACAATAACTAAAGCATAGAAGGCGCTCTACGACATTTGAAGCGTACGCTGTCATAGACAAAAGAGTATTAGCTAGTGATGTGACTATGCATTAAATAAATACCGATATCGACTTCTTAGTTTATGGTATCGCTCCATTGCTCGCGGGACTTATCTCATTACCTTGACCCCGGAACACAAAGGGCTATTGAAGGACACCGTGGATTTTAGTCAGTACGAGTCTGACAGTCCCTCCCGCCCTGCCCGGGGTGGGAGGACTCATTTTTTGATGATTTTACCAGGCTAAAAAAAAAGGTATTGCTCCATGGCAATAAATCTAAATATACTAAGGTGAAATAAAGAACTCACTTCTGTCTGACCAACATATTTATTTATAAACAGCATAAATTATTAAAAAATTGAAATTACAAAGAAAACGCTTAAATAATATTAAAAGAGCGATTGGCCCTGAACGATTCCCAGTTGTTACGTGCAATAGCGTTGATCCATTTTTGCCTTTAACATCGGACGGAAATCTGAAAGTGACAAAAAAATATAGCCACACATGAGTTTAAATTATTACACCATGAGCCACACGGATTTTTGACACTATCATTTCATTACTCATACGTACGATTCGCTCACAAGACCGTAGGTTTTTATTTAAGGCGCGGTCTTATCTCATATTCCCAAAAAATGGTTTCTTAGAACGTCGAGTATGACGTAATGTAATAAAAATAAGCAACGCGAAAAATACAGTGAACAGAGAAGGGTATAAAGAAGAATTTAAACCAAACAGAATAATAAATAAGAGTTTGATATTCCCAATAAAAATTGGGAAGTTGTAGCACAAAAATAAACTTTGACGTCGAAGATCTCTGTATTTCCAGCGATAACAACAGTTTTTTTTTTTAAGAATTTAGTAGGTTTTCCATTTTTTTAAAACTTTAACCGAACCATTATTTAATTTTATGTCTATATTTTAAATAATCTAAAGAAAAGCAGTAAAATAAATGCCCATTCGCAGCTTACGTCACATTTCAACGCAAATGTCATTTTTTCAATTTTCAATCTTATTGACGCTCCATAGTGGTGACAATAGTTTACGCGGTCATAAGCGATTAAAATCGTAGTCAGTCCGCGTCTTAACTCTTAAATATTTAATCCTTCCCAAAACTACGTGTAAAGAAAAATAATGACTGTAATAATTTAGATGACGCTAGTTTATCGATATTGTATCGATAGTTTGTTTTTGCAAGCACTATTGCAAAAATTTATATGCCGATTTAAAATTTATAATTTCCTTAGAATCGAACTATTTAATTGCATAAAATATTGATTTCAAAACACTACCGTGTACACTTAGCTCAAATAATTTGAAATAATGCCAAAATAACATAAAATGAGAATGAAAATCTGACAAAATGACCATATTTGATTACTTACCGATGGGAGCTTATGATTTCCGCATCATTTTCTTTGCGGGATGAATGAGATTTACATCCCACTATAATGCAGGACATTATTTAATCTTTAAGCTTTGCGATTTACACTAAATCACTGTTATTTTTGTACTATTTTTACAAAAATACGTACAACCAACGAATCACTTCAACTGGCATGCGCCCATAAGCATTATACGAAAAAATGCGATGAACAAAGTCATAGATAAAAACCTGAGACGTTAAGTAGCTTTTAAACTTAGTACTATAAAGGTAGCCAAGGTATCCAAATTGACGTTTACTTTGTGACGATTTGCATTTTGAGCAACCTACATCTGTCTCTCTCTAATGCTGTTATGAGTGTATAAGAAAACAAAGACGACTAAATTAGTTAAATTTAGCTTCTTTCTATGCTTTAGTTATTGTTCTGAGTGTTAGGGGCACAGATGTACAAACGTAACTAATGTCAAAATTAAATTGCTGACTGAAGTCATTTTGACGCGGCGCTAGTGTCATTGCATCAAATTGCCAAATTACATTAATAAAATGTAGTACCAACCGCAGGCCACGACTGGTGTCGCGAACACTATGGAGCCATCCGTCAAATCGTAATACGAGTATTCAAAACGTCTGTCACTCATTATGGGCCTACCACACGCACAAGCTTCACCACAGTTTTGCCTGCGTAAGCCCCGGCCTGCGCGTACTTGCCTGTGCGTGTATTTGGGCGTTCAGTGTTGCCGACACAGATATAGATTTACCTAGATAACGCAAGAGCAACTACAAAAAATCCGTGCAAGCTTAAGACCAATAATCGTAAGTGGCCATTTTCGCGCTCGTCTAAATCGATCTATTGTTAGTTGGACGTCAGTTTTTTTTTAATATTAAAATGGTAAATTGTACTATGGGACGAGGGCGGCACCGTAAGCAGGGGAGTATTTCAATGGATTTGGTTTTCCCTTGACTAAATAGGTTTGTGACGTCATAATAGGTAGTCAAAAAATGGCACGCTTGGTTTTTATACAGATCATGATACTTGCGTTATCTAGGTATATATCTTTATCTGTGGTTGCCGACCGTGTATTGTTTTTTCGTGCGAAAAGCTTGCGCAGGCAAAACTGTGGTAAAGCTTGTACATGTGGTAGGCCCATAAGGCTAAAACCACGGGTTTCGGCTGCTTAGATATAAGACCCCCTGAAACGTGAACAACTTAATGATGGCACACTATAAAAAATTTCTATTACTAATTTACTATGTGTATAGCAAATTAATAATTGCTTAGATTAGTTTAGCTCCATTTACCTGAACAAATTTTATTTTAGAATGATTGTATGCCTCCAAGTGAGGCATGGAATTAAATTAAACTTAAGTTCTGGAAATTAGCAATACTGATTGAGTTATTATCTGGATTAAGAGTAAATTTTGCATGGCTCCGTGTATATTTAACCAGATCCCATGTTCTATTAGGGCTATCTCAGAATTAGCAATTTTTAAAAAAACTCTTCACGAAATGTTGGTGGAAAAATGCTATTACTCAGTGAAAGATTTCTTAGCTGACAAATCACTTATAAAAAAATAGCCATGTTATGTTCAGTATTGCATCCATACTTCTTTGTGTTTTAGTTTTGTTTTAATAAATATTTTATTAATTCTCAAAATGTAATGCATGTTAATGATTTGAATTTAATATATTTTGACATTTCTTTATTAACTAAACTGTCAATTTAATGATTATAAAATATTATTTTAAATTTGTTAACACTATTGTAGTTTTAGTTTTATTAACACTATTGTATGCCTATTAGGCGGGACATAGCCGAACTTCATTGTATATAAGATCTGTATTTTTACTGTACCTGTGATCCACAATAAATAATAATTTGATTTGATTTGATTTAAGTTATTTTACCAGTTCAACCTGTTCGAAAGCGATACCCTGGGCCACGGGAGTATGAAAACGTTGAATTAAAAAAAAAGATCTATGTCTCATGGCAATGTGTTTGAAACGGTATCCCTTTTCGTCTCCTAAAATTTTTTGTCCGAAAATAATAATCCATAACACGTTTTCTATAAACTTCACTAGCCATAATGTTGATAAATTCGAAATTTTGTTTTACATAATTATCTTTATTTCTAAAACTATTTTGTCATAATATTGACTTCTCTAATAATTGTACCTCCTAATTTTGAAAGAAATAAAATCACATGACCTAAGTATTGTATTACATAATGTTTATGATTCCGAATATTCATCTATTCTATACATATAATAAATCTGTAGAAGGGTCAATTCTGTACATTGAAAATATTGAAAAAATAAATAGCGGGGGGTGTTGCTGGATCGATACCAAACCCAAATATGTGATTAAAAAAATTTTTGTCTGTCTGTCTGTATGTGCAGGCATCACGTGAAAACTAACGGTTCGATTTCGATGAAACTTGGTATAATTATACCTTATTATCCTGGGCATAAAATAGGATACTTTTTATCCTGGAAAAATACGTAGAAAAAAAATCTTATTTTTCAGTTTTATTCATAGACGTTGTTCTGTAGAACCGCGAACACACGTTGCATTACCCGCAGTGGATTCAGCGCCGTAACCTGAAGCGCCGAAAGTCGGATTTGGCTTTAACCGTTTGCGGCACACGCGGGCCCGCACGCCTCCCCTACTCCTATATAAGGAGCCGCGTTCCGCGCCGCGCGATGCACATAAATTCTGAATTTTGATGCGAGCGGACGTGTCCAGTGTGGCGAGCGGTCGTCCGTGGAATTAATATTGTATGCGTGTCATTTTAAACCGTGCTTTTCAGCGCGACCTTTTTGATTACTGTTCCGATCAGTTATATGTAAATACAAGGTCGGAATTACTATTTTCTAGCTACTGCTCAATAGAGGGATCTCCTTAATGATTATAGGCTTAGCCGTATTTGGGTCCAATAGATATTTATAAGATGTCATTGTCAGAGTTACTCAAAATAGAGAAATAAACCATCCACGCGAAGACCGACATCCGCGCGGACGGAGTCGCGGGCGGAAGCTAGTTTGTAATAAAATTGGTTAGTCCCAAAAAAAATGTTAAACATTAGGTTTTAGTGACAGAAACGAATCGCTGTAAATCCAACTCCACGCAGTCTTGTTTGTCCTACCCCTAGAGTGTAATTTAAAATCGCGTAGGCGCGGAGGGGCGAGGCGGGCCGCGACTTGAGGAGCAGGTGGTTGTAATGCTCGCCGCCGCGGCTGAGGCTGGCCGGCTTGCCGGCCAGCAAGGCGAAGCCGCGGTGGTGAGTGTTAAACCATCTGCGACGATAAGGTCGCGTAGGACCACCGGAGCCCCGCAGCACCGGAGCCGTGGCAGAAAACATGCATGCTGCATGCGTCTAGCCTACTTGCATGCTGCATGCTTGCTTGCTGCATGCCTGCTTGCTTGCTGCATGCCGGCTTGCTTGCCACATGCTTGCTTGCAGCATGCTTGCTTGCTTGTCGCATGCTTGCTTGCAGCATGCTTGCTTGCTTGTCGCATGCTTGCTTGCAGCATGCTTGCTTGCTTGTCGCATGCTTGCTTGCTGCATGCCTGCTGCATGCTTGCTTGCTTGTCGCATGCTTGCTTGCCGCATGCTTGCTTGCATTGCTGAGAGAAGTTCTTAGCAATTTTTTTTTATAATACAAACTTGATTAATTACAAAATTATTAGGATTAATAAACATTTAGGTAATTTGAATTTAGAACTTATAACTTTTATGGAAAACAATTCTATATGTTTTGTGTATTAAGGATTGCAATATTTATGAAAAACGGATTTAGGACATTTTGTATGTAGGGATTTCAATGTTATGGCATTTGATATTATGTGACATTAAGTTCGGGCAAGTTATCATTCGGACAAATGATGATTAGGACAAAAAAAAATATGGCACATTAGATTATGGAAAAAAAGTTAAGTAGGTAACACAATAGAGAACCGTTTGAAAAATTTTGTTACCATCTTCTTTGAAATAATGCCAATGTATTAAAAAAATCTTTATATCGTATTGCTAAATGCAGCACAATCATTGAGATGTCGATTCCAGTAAAACATAGAACACCATGAAATATTATCGTTTCAATCAGTTAAGCTATTGTCAAACTGGCAGGCGAAGCGAATGCGATCCGAATCCTTTCATATAGAAAAGCGAAAGCGGTCCGATAGTCTATGTGACAGGCTTCAAACAATTCCATACATTAGAAACAAAAACGCTTCGCTTCGCATTCGCTTCGCCTGTCTGTTTGACAATAGCTTTAAGGTTCAATAGAAGTAAGGTTATGTTGAAAAAAAAAAGGAATTTGTTAAAAACGGGTTCGTTAGCAGGCTAGGAATATTGATTTTTCAAAAATACAAAACGCAATTTTTTGTTTTTGGCAAAATCGATATTGCTCATAGTTTTGGATATAGTCTTCCGCGTCAAGTTGATAAATTCAGCCTGTATACTATGCAATAACTTTGCGTTTCTTAAAACCAAAAAAAAATGGAAAACCATGGAAAAGCAAAGATTGTAAAATTTGAAATGCGGTATCGATTTTACCACTGAAGATCATTGATAGTTTGATTTATATATATCAATGTTGAAGAGACTCGTTTTTCAAACAATAAGGATTTATTTATATCAGGAATGCCGAATATAATTTTCGCCAGAAATTGGAATTTTAGATACGAGTACGTAATTTTGTATTTACGATCAAAAAGTCAGCATAATTTTTATTTTACTTTTCCATTAAGACCTCACGCTATTGTCTCTCTTAGTGCTTTTCCGGCTTTTCCACACAATGTTGCTGTATAGCGTGACCGTGATCGTGAGAGCATGCATCTATAGCTCGCATCTTTCCATAAAAAAAACGTAGCTTAGCCGAATCTACTTCCACTAGTGTGCTATGCCATTTTGACCGAGGAATAATATAATGATTTGTGGATATCCATTTATTTAAGTCATATTGTGCTCGTTTGTACATTTTTCTAATGTCATGCTTTTGTGTATCGCTGTGGAAATCTACTGGGTATTTGTTTGTTTTCTCTAATCAATAGAGCTAAACTAATTTCACTTAATTATTAATTTGCTATGGACACAGTTAATTAAAATGTATACTATAAATTGTTGCAAAAGATATGAAATAATCTAAAACACTAATCTAGTTCAGTCAGTGTAAAGTTCTTGTTTCATCATGAAGTTCTTGCAAGTCGCGCTGTTATTCACGTTTCTGATGCTGCTGGCTCATGTGCCATCAATAGACGGTAATTTTCTTTAATCTCTTCTACTCGTACGTTTATCTTGAGAATACTATTACTCTTCTTGAAAGTGAGTGACATTCGTGGATAATTATGATTTCAGAAAACCAACAGAAAAACTAAAAAAAATGTTAAAGTAAAGCATGAACTTATCCGCACGCCCTGTTCACAATATTGTTTTAAAAAAGACCGTTGATCTTGAACGTAAATGATAAATTAAATAACAGCACGCGTAATAGCATCCATATCGTATTGTTGATGGATGCATCGGAAAAATGTCAGAATGTAGTTTTCTATCGACCTAAGCATGGCGATGCGATGTATAAAATGTAAAGTGGACAAAATGTTTAGTTATATTCTTCAGGCGATCTAAAACGCCTAGCAATGTTGCTAATAGAATTGCGATACAATTTTCCTTTATCAATTATCTACTCATCTGTTTGAGGAATAGAATAGAAAATTCCATTTTATCGCAGTGCGTATTGTGATGATGTATAAAACCCCTTCTACACGATCAGACCCGACCGCCGACAGAGGTGACCTTGGTCGCGTCAACAGTACCCAACCGTCTGGAACGCTGTCGGCTGACGGTCGGGTCCGACCGCGGACGCAGCCTGTCGGGACGGATGCGCTCCCGACCAAGGTCATCCAAAGGTCGATTGACTCCGCCCATATTTGGTCGCCCGACCAACGTCTACACGGTAGATTTTCACACCCACCGGACCAAGGTCACCTCTGTCGGGCGGTCGGGTCTGATCGTGTAGAAGGGGTTTAAGTGGCCGTTTTAGATTCGCAGTTTTTATGGGTTGTTCCACACTCGGGCAAAAGAATAACGAATTAAATAGAAATGATTTTGTGTTTGTGCTGGTACTTATGTAAGCTATATGTAGGCAATCTCATTTTGTTGTCAATATGTCATTTTGTTGTCTTGTGGTCAATATATTTATATTACTGTTTTTTAGGAAAGTTTGGCTGCGAGTTCGATGACGATTGCCCAGTATCTTTTGTGTGCATTCATAATGATTGCTCTCCAATACCTGGAAAATAAATGGATGACATCGCTACTTCTGTCGTAATGTTGGATTTGAATAAATAAATAACTTTTGAAATTGATGTGGGTGTTCATCAATCAGTTTTCCTTTTTGCATTTTTCCTACTTTATTGTGGAAGCAGCTAGTTTGTTATTATGAACTAGCTGTCTCCATGTAACTACTGTTCGGAAATTATCTAAATTATTTATGTGTGAATTCAAGTTATAAACTATCTGATTAACAAAATTGTATCCTAATTCGTTCAGTGGTTTTTGCGTGAAAGAGTAACACACATCCATCCATCTAAACAAACTTTCACGTTTATGATATTAATAGGACTATTCTATGTGTTAATTATTATTCAAGCTATACACTAGCTGTGTAACTTGATCCAAATCCGTTCAGTACCTAGTTTTTGCTTGAAAGAGTAACGAAAACATACATACATTGATAAGCTTTCGCATTAACAAATTAGTAAGAAGTAAGATGTTTGTGGTCGTTTCTAGAAATAAGTACTGCCGCCAACGGCGGATCCAGGGGGGGGGTCATGGGGGTCATGACCCCCCCCTGGGCGACAGACTGGGTCATAGGCGACCACTGCAATTTTATCTAATTTTATTTATAAACATTAATAAATTATAGGGGAAGATGCACATAATCATAATAATAAAATTCTGTGTTGTTATTGGTTAACTTATATTATAGAGTGCAAAACATCGAATAAAAACACTCAAGTTTGCCGCGCAGCGTGTCCGCTGTGCTTATTGTCCTATCGCGCCATGGCGGGCGCAGCAGCGAGCGGCACGAAGCAAAGTTTATAATGTTCTTCCTCGTTCAACTCGCTTCACTCGCGGTTCAATCTTAGGATTCTTCCCTCGATCCAAAAAATAACTTTGCAGACTTGCCCAAATAACTATTTCACCTCACAGGCTCGGAAAGATTTGTCATTCGAAATCTGAGCGCAAAACTTCATTTTGCGCGCTAGCGAAGAAGAGTCTTCTATTTAATTATATTCTACACTGACAGGCGAGCCGGCCCTACTGCATTTCCTTGCTGTAGTGAGGTGAAAAGTTGTGTGTTGCGTCCAGCAGCAAAGTTATTCTGCGTCTCGTACCTTTGAAAACTTCGTTACGCTCAGGATTCAATTCAAATACTAGCGCCAAAAAAAAACATTGCAGCCTTGCATAATAGGTAAATACAGTAAACTATTGTTTACGAATAGCATTATTTACTAGATGTTTCCGGTGACTCTGACCGCAACCAGGTAATTTCGCTGCAATGGAGGACCAATGCAATCGACCCCATGAAATCTTATCCGTTTAGCGGTTTCAACGTGAAAAATTGACAAACAACATATCTGATCGCCGGCGAATCGGTCAACCTCCTTGCCGGATCGCTGCCCTGGCATCTGGAGGCGACTGCCCTCCAGCGCGTCTAATATAAGTGGCGCGTGGAGGCACAGCGCCGCCCGGGGCGAATCCCTGCTGTGCGGCGGGAAGAGCTCCGGTGTGATCTCAGGGCAGTTTGGAGGGAACGACTGTCGCAACCGAGCTCCGGGCACGCCGCACGGCGGTAGGATCCCTCTTTGAAGAGTGGCGTCACGGCGTCCTGACCTACCGCATAACGCAGGTCCTTTCCGGACACGGAAGTTTTGCGAGGTACCTGTGTCGGATAAGGAGGGAAGAAACACCGGGGTGTCACCACTGTGAAGATCGCCCGGAGAACATGGTGGAACATACGGTGCAGGACTGTCCCGCTTAGGCAGAGCACCGCCGTGTCCTCACGACGGCGGAGACCTCTCGCACCCAGCATTGGGCGAGGCCATGCTGCGGGGCGAGACGGTGGGAAGCGGTCGCCTCCTTCTGCGAAACTGTCATGCTCGCGAAGGAGGAGGCAGGCCGCTTGAGGGAGAGGACAGGACCTCCCTCCACCCCACCGCAGTGGTAGACACCCACGGCGACGGACAACGGCAGACGATATCCGGCCACCGTAGGCGCGGGCATGCGGGCGGGCGGCGAGTAATGGGCGACTCGTTGTCCGACTATGGACCATGCCCGGGTCGAAGGCGCGTTGTATTAAACGCGCACCTCAAAAAGTGTGAGGATAATGACGGGGCCCCTCTTTAAAGGGCCATAGCCTGCCGGGGTCGCGGGACTTATGAATTACCGTGACCCCGGAACGTAAAGGGCTATTGAAGGACACCGTGGATTTTAGTCAGTACGAGTCTGACAGTCCCTCCCGCCCAGCCCTGGGTGGGAGGACTCATTTGATGACCACGATAAAAAAAGTATAGTTATATATATCTATCCGAACTAGACTACGGAGACTAGCTGACTGCGACATGGTGACCCCCCCCTGAAACAAAAGCTGGATCCGCCCTTGACTGCCGCCTTATGAAAAAAGGCACAACTAGAGAAAAGGGAATTGGGAAAAATAAGCCTTAGTAGATACGCCTTTTTTAGTTAGTAAGCCGCAAGTAGCACAGATGGCTGTATAACAACTCACTTTTAGACCTATTTGTAACTCTATGCGTATTAAGACCTTTTTGAGAGTACACTGGTGATCATACAGCTGCATAATAGCTGTCAGTGGCATTTGAATACCTTCGGCTGATCAAGATCTTCATTAAGGCTGACTAAGACGATTCTGCAACCATTCACTGACGACCGGTTCATCATTGGACGTTTCACCGACAGGACGATTCATTTATGGCCGTTTCACCGATAGACGCTTTCACCTTTGGACTTTTCGCCGATAGGACGATTCATTTATGTCCGGTTCATCGATAGAACTTTTCACCTAGGGACTTTTCGCCGACAGGACGATTCGTTTATCAATAGACTCTTCCAACAACGGACTTTTCGATTAAGAAGATGATAAGTCCGTTGTTGAAAGAGTCTATTGATCAACGAATCGTCCTACCGGCGAAAAGTCCAATGATGAAGCCGTCGTCGGTGAATGGTTGCAGAATCCGTATAGTTTTGTAATTTTTTGATCAATTAATAATTGACAAAGACAAAACGCATCGAAATCCGTAAGTCAAAAGAAAATATACATGTCAAATATTTTTGAATAATCTAACTTTCGGAGCAGACATTTTATGGAGCAGACAGGTGCTAGAGTGAAGACCGCGAATGGGCAAACGTAGTGTAGGACGCCCTGCGGCAAGATGGGTCGATGATTTGAAGAATGTGGCTGGCAGCAGATGGATGCGGACTGCCCAGGACCGGGATGGTTGGCGCTCTTTGGGGGAGGCTTACGTTCAGCAGTGGATCGCAATAGTCTGATAATATAATATAATTTCGGACACAATCAATTTTTTGAGTAAAATAGCCTATTATGATAAAAGAGTAGGAACTATGTACAGGGCGAATCTTTCAACTGGGCGTGGTTGGCTATATCTGAAACTATGAGGAATATCAGAAAATGTTGAAAGGAGTCTCGAGGCCGATTTTGACAAAAACTAAAACTGCATCATTGGATTTTAGAGAAATCAATAATCCTGGCCACGAATCTAACCCGCTAATTTATTATACCATTCCATAGTGTTGTTAATAAGGATCAAATTCTGGGACGTAATCATAATTATACGGAAAAGTAAGAAAAAGGCAAGGCAAAGTTATAGTTAAGTACCTAGTTATAGTATTTTATATGGGCCTTGAAGCCTGAGTTAAATAAATCAATTACATTCAAAAAACCTTTAAAATTCATATGTCTCAAATTATTCGAATGTTTCTAATAGTAAGTTTTATCTTATTTTAGTAATTTATATGTATAGATAATTTTTGTTCTAAGTTAGTGTAAAAATAACTTTACATCATTGAATCAATAAAGTTTACGAAAATGTCTAGAAAACGGTTGAATTTCTGCCAAAGAGGTTTTTAATTGATGCATTTGCCTTCTCTATTAGCTCCTAATGGATATGTCGCAGAGAAATGAGGAAATCAGGGATTTCACGAATTCCCGGCAGATGTGGAATATTCTTATTTATTATTAAGGATTTCGTGAAATCCCTGATTTCTTCATCTCCCTGCGACAGATATACGTCCTTTCCCAAGACCAACAGACACAACCTCATAATTTATGGTACAAAAAATAACTGGCACTACCCACATCTAGTTTAACCCTTTTTCATTCTGTTCTGGGCCCCATGCCATGAGTATTAAAATATATAACAAATTACCAGAACATATAAAAAAAATAATAGTTATTTATATCCCCCCTTTAAATGACTGACACCGAAAAGACCAGGCCCCCAGTTCCCGGCAGCTCCGCTATTCCTGGTTACGGTAGCGGCCACGGTAACGGCGGAGCAGGGGGTGCGAAGAATCACCGGCAGACGCCCGGCTACCACCCCAAACAAAAACTGGCCCTGGTAACACACAATATACGCACTTTGAGGGTAGACGAGAAAATTGTTGAGCTGGAAGAGGAACTGAGTAGGTTACACTGGGATATAATGGGGTTAGCCGAAGTCCGTAGAGAGGGCGAGGACACGATAACCCTAAAATCAGGTAACCTACTCTACTGCCGGGAGGGCGACCATCTGTCTCAAGGTGATGTCGGCTTTCTCGTCCACAAGTCCCTCGTTAACAACATAATTACCATCGAAAGTGTTTCGAGCAGGGTCGTATACCTACCTAATACTCAGAGTATCCAAGAGATACTCGCTAAAGGTCATTCAGGTGTACGCATCGACCTCGTCACACCCAGATGATGAAGTGGAGACTATGTATGAGGACGTCAGTAGAGCCATACATACGTCCGAAACCCACTTCACTGTTGTAATGGGGGACTTCAACGCAAAGCTGGGCAGTAGAAGCGATGATGAGCTGAAGGTGGGGCAATTTGGATATGGGCAACGGAACCCCCGGGGACAGAGACTGGCTGATTTCCTGGAGAAAGAGGGACTCTTTATGATGAACTCTTTCTTTCAGAAGCCGCCTCACAGGAAATGGACCTGGATAAGTCCCGATGGTTCCACGAGAAATGAGATAGACTTTATCATGACCAACAAGAAACGAATATTCAATGATGTCTCAGTGATTCACATGATAAAAACCGGAAGCGATCACCAAATGGTCAGAGGCACGTTGATTAATAACGTAAAACTTGAAAGGTCCAATCTGATAAAGTCCTCGCTCCGACCTACTCGCGCCTCTATCCAAAACCCCGAAGGCTTACAACTCGAGTTGTCTAACCGCTTCGACTGCCTTGAAAATTCTGCGTCGGTGGACGAGATCAATAATAGGTTCGTAGAAATTGTCCAAACGGTGGGCTCTAAGTACTTTAGACCCCGTCGTGCAAATAGACCTCAAAAACTCTCCGACCATACTCTAAACCTCATGGCTGAACGACGCTCTTAAGACTCTTAAGACTGCAGACTTCCGGTGACGCCGAGTCATAAAGGCAGCTCAATAGACATATTTCTAAATTCTTGCGGCACGATGTACGCCTCTTTAATGCTAACCATATTAAAGAGACGATTGAGCGTAAATTGGGCTCCAAAGTGTTTGCAAAGCTGACAAAGCTGAAACGAGAAGATGGTAGTACAGCGTCGACCAAAGCAGAGGTATTGTAGGAGGTCGAAAGGTTCTATGGACAGCTATACGCCTCGGTCACAAAACCTGTTAGCAGCGCGGCCAAAGACCCAAGAGCCAAGCTGACCCGACACTATACCGAAGACATCCCGGACATCAGCCTGTACGAGATTAGGATGGCCCTTAATCAGCTTAAAAACAATAAGGCGCCGGGTGAAGACGGAATCACAGCAGAGCTTCTGAAAGCGGGTGGAACACCGGTACTTAAAGTACTTCAGAAGCTCTTTTTCAACTCCGTCTTGCTCGAGGGTACAACGCCAGAAGCATGGAACAAGAGCGTGTTGGTTCTATTCTTCAAGAAGGGTGACAACACCTTATTGAAGAATTACATACCCATCTCGCTCTTGAGCCATGTTTATAAGTTGTTTTCGAGGGTCATCACGAACCGTCTCGACCGCAGGTTTGATGACTTCCAGCCTTCCGAACAAGCCGGTTTCCGAAAAGGCTACAGTACCATAGACCACATACACACGCTGCGGCAAGTAATACAGAAGACCGAAGAGTATAACTTGCCCTTTTGTTTAGTTAAGAATATAATATGTAGTTATACTTCTCTCTCACGGGCAATTATACGTGTTTAATCGTCTTGCGTTGTAAAAGTATGATTTTCTCTGAAAAGCGATTAAATTTTCGGAATTATAATTAATCGGACATTTAATAATCGGAATTGGAATAATCGGAATTCGTGTTTTTGGTGTTTCGGAAAATTATTAAGTCAGAATTTTTGATATTCTGACTGGTCTATTGAAACCCGGTATTTTGAAAATAGTAATTATAAACGTTAGGAATATTGAAATTTCGGAATTATGAAAATAGGAATAATGATCAATCGAAGTTGTTATATTAGGAATTTTGAACCATTCGGAATTATTATGAAATTCGTATTTATGAATTTCGAAATAAAGTTTTTCGTATTATCGTAGTGTACCCATCAGTATTTTATATCTGGATTTTACCATTGAAGAGGCTCGTTTTTCACACACTAAGCATTTATTTATATCAGAAATACCGAATGTGCTTTTCACCATGTGTGCGTCGTTCATCGTTGTGGAAAACTACTGGGTATTTGTTTATTTATTTAATAGGTGCGTCCACGCAGAGCGCGCAGCCTCGCGAGGCATTTGCTGCGCGAGGAAACTGACAAGCGAGGCTGCTCACTCTGTGTGGACGCGTCTATTGTTTTTCAACCGAGGCACGAAACAATATACGCGAGCAAACAAAAGCCGACACTGGCTCGGGCGCTCGGTCGCTCGACCCCAGCAGTGCTGTCACTTGCCTCGCCCGAGTCACGTCCACACCAACCGAGTTGCTTCGCGCGGAAAATGCCTCGCGAGGCTGCGCGCTCAGTGGGGACGCACCTATTGAATAGAGCTAAACTAATTACACTTAATTATTAATTTGCTATGGACACAGTTAATTAAAATATATTCTATATATTGTTGCAAAAGGTATGAAATAATCTGAAACATTAATCTAGTTCAGTCAGTGTAAGGTTCGTGTTTCATCATGAAGTTCTTGCAAGTCGCGCTGTTATTCACGTTTCTGATGCTGCTGGCTCATGTGCCATCAATAGACGGTAATTTTCTTTAATCTCTTCTATGTTTATCTTGAGAATAGGTGGCCTATCATGACGTCTTAAAACGATAGTAATTCCACCGTGAAAAAGAGACAGAACTATACAAGTCGTCTAACGCCATCGCGTTCCCACTCTAGAATTACTCTCGCTTTAAGACGAGGTTGTGACCAGAGGTTGGAATAAGTGAGTATGTTTTGTCTACGAGTAAGCTTCATGAAAGTGAGTGACATTATTTTGTGGATAATTAAGATTTCATAAAACTGATAGAAAAATTTAAAAAAATGTAAAGTAGAGCATTAAATTATCCGCACGCCCTGTTCACAATACTGTTTCAAAAAGGACCGCTGACCTTGAATATAAAGGGTAATAATAATTATGATGGATGCATCGAAAAAATTACAGAATATAGAATTGTAGATTTCTATCGACCTATGCGTGGCGAAGTATAAAATGTAGAAAAACAAAATGTTTCTATACTACAGGGGATCTAAAACGAATTGTAATAAAATTTTTCTTTATCAATTAAGTATCTACTCTACTGTTTAAGGAATAGAAAATAATATTCCATTTTATCACAGTGCGTATTGTGATGATGCATAAGTGACCGTTTTAGACTCGCAGTTTTTATGGGTTGTATTAAGGACCTAACTAAAGGCTTGTAAATGAAAGTAAGCGGACTGTATAGGTACACTTATAATCTAATGGTTCTAAAAAGACAGTATAATGTTGGACTAGGGCCTTGTACAATAAGTAAGTAATGCGCGCGCGTCGTCGACCGTGTTCAATAATGGAGTGAGGTGCGGGCGGCGGTAGCCGCTGCTGGTCCGCGCCGCGTCGCTGCGTTGTCGTCCCGCGCCGCACCGCGCCCTCCGCGAGTCCCCTCGCGTCATCTATGAATCACGCCTTGTGTGTGTGAACTGTGAACAGGTTGTACCACACTCGGGCAAAAGCATAATGAATTAAAATATAGAAATAATTTGTGAAATTGGTGCCGGTACTGTAAACTATATTATGTAGTCAATGTGAACAATTTTTTTTACTATTTTTTAGGAAACCTTGGAAAGTTTGGCTGCGAGTCTGATGCCGATTGCCCAAAATTCTTTTTCTGCGTTACAAATGATTGCTTGCCAGAACTCTGAAGAGTTTGGACCACAAATGGATGACATAATTATTTTGGTCGTAATGTTGGAAAATTTGAATAAATAAATAACTTTTATAATTGATGTAGGTGTTAATCAATCAGTTTTCTTTTTTCTATTTCTCTTACTTTTTTGTGAGAGCAGCTAGTTTGTTATCTTGAACTAGCTGTCTTCATGTTACTACTATTCGGAAATTACCTGTGTAACTATGATCCAAAAGTTCCAAAACCGTTCAGTAGTTTTTGCGTGAAAGATAAATAAGTCAGAAGTAAGGTGCGTGTGGTCGTTTCTAGAAACGAGTAATACAGCAAAATATAATAACTTACTAAAATGTATGATAAAAGAGGGACTGTATTACATGGGGCTCAAATTAACGTGCGTAATGTTTGTCGAGAGAGTAAGTAAGTAATAAGTAGGCCACAAATCATGTTTGCATAAGTAATACCCATTTATTTCTGTTGTTTAAATTTTATTTGGATTTAAATCTACGATTTTGGTTGGATTTCGAAATACCTTTAAAATTGAAATATTTCGAATTTTTCGAATGTGTGTCATAGTATAGTTTTGTTTTAGTATTTTATATTTCTTTAGTTAATTTTGTTCTAAGTTAGTGTAAAAATAATTTTTCATCATTGAATATTTAAAGTTTTTGAAAATGTCTAGTCTGTCAGTGATAGACTGAGGTGGTTGTAAAAGAGCAATGTATTTAATGCAAAAACAATACAGTCGGAGTAATATAGGAAAACAAGAATAAATTAGTACAAGTCAATAGCTGAGCGAAATGCTCAACACCACGGCTTCACCGACACGCCCCCTTGCCACTTCTCCTGTTTTTAATATTTCTGTGGGTGGCGCAAAGTCGTGAACGTTGGAAGGGATGGAGGGAGACCTTTGCCAAGCAGTGGGACTGTACACGCTAATTTATAATAATAATGAAAAAATCAACTGTTCAATAAATATTTATGTTCGCCTGTCTCGTAAAAGTTGATGAACTGCAATTTTTTTCCTCGTCTTCAGGTTTGGTACCATAGTAAACGTTGTTTGATATGATGAGCAAAATGACCCTTGAAGAAGATTTAAATGACTAAAATGGGGTCGCGGGACTGTCCCTACAGGTAACGTGACCCTGGAACGTGAAGGGCTATTGAAAGATCTGTGTATTGGAGGACATGTGGATTTTAGTCAGTACGAGTCTGACAGTATCTCCCGTCACGCCCTTTTTCAAATTTGATTTTTTTATGATATAACTTTACAATAACTAAGAAGTTTTAATACCTTCATTTAAGGAGTATTACATTGTCTATTAAATACAATTTATTGCATTAACCTATCATTTTTAGTTTCCGAGATTTTTAACATTCTTTAAGTGACCCGGATTCAATGCTCTCGAGGGTAAGTAATTTATAAAAAAATTAAGCTAATAACAGATACACTTCTTCATTTAGAATGAATACAGAAAGGACTGATTAATTAATACCCATAAAATATTATAAGCAATTTATTTGAATAATTATAATGATGATAGAAAAGTAATTTGTCATCCATTAATAAAGATTCCATTCCATTCCGTGTCTTCGCTGTTCTCTCTTAGAAGAACTGATACGCACCGCCGCACACCATCATCCCTTTCCCTACAGATGCCGATGGGGGGGTTGCAGTCTTGTGTCGTCTTGCAGATACCGCCGATAGCTAAACGTTTAATAAACATTATGAATTAGTTTACAAGTTATTGATTGAAAAAAAATCTCACATTAGAAAACCGTTGATCGGCTGAACCGACTTGTCTAAATAACATTGCTATAGAGCACGAAACGCTTTCGAATTAAAAAAACCTTTTTCAAAGCAGTTCACCCGGTGCACGACTGCCCCACTTGGGCAGAGCACCGCCGTGTCCTCACGGAGGCGATATTATAGGCGGAGACCTCTCACGCCCGGCACTGGTCGAGGCCATGCTGCGGGGTGAGAGGGAATGGGAAGCGGTCGCCTCCTTCTGTGAAGCAGGTCATGCTAGGGAAGCAGAAGGCGGAACGCGTGAGGGAGAGGACAGCCTCCACCTCACAACTCAGCCGCCGCAGGAGCCGCCCACGGCAACGGACGTCGCGAGGCGATATCCGGCCACCGTAGGCGTGGGCATGCAGACAGCGAGTAATGGGTAACTCGCCGTTCGATCATGGACCATGCTCGGGTCAACGGCGAGTCGTGTTCCACGCGCGCCTCAAGGAGCTGTCAGCAATCTGACAGGGCGCACTTAGAGACTGTTACATCAGGTAACCGTGACCCCCGAACGTAAAGGGCTATTGATAGATTTTACGATTACGATTGTACGAGTCTGACAGTCCCTCCCGTCACGCTCTGGGCGGGAGGACTCATTTGATGATTTTAACACGATAAAAAAAAAGAAAAGCAGTTCACCCGTAAGAGCTACAGTGCTACAGACAGACACACACGCGTAGCTGTCAAATTTATCCCTCTTTTTGAGTCGATTAAAAATTGTGTGATTTGGTTTTTTAAATTAGAAACATAATGAACAACATTCTTCTTCTCCAACTATTAGTTACTCAATGCAGGAGAGAAGTACGCATAGCATGACACAGTAGATACGGGTTTTGTTCGACGGAAGAATAGACAAAATGTCAGAAATATAGAAATTTCATCCCAAGTTTGAAGGTATTTTAAATGAAGTAAATAGGTAGGTATGTCCACATAGAACGAGCAGCCTCGCGAGGCATTTGCCGCGCGAAGCAGCTCGGTTAGTGTGGACGTGTTTCGGCCGAGGAAAGTGCGCGCGCTGCCGCGGGCGATCGACCGAGCGCCCGGGCCATCCAGTGTCGGCTTTTGTTTTGCTCGCATATATGTTTCGTGTCTCGGTCAAGAAACAATTATTGCGCGTCAAAACAGAGCAAGCTGCTTCGCGAGGCATTTGTCGCGCGAAGCAAATGCCTCGCGAGGCTGCTCGTTCTGTGTGGACGCACCTAAGATGTCGAACTGTGAGGAAATAACTATCTCTATTCTTGGTACTCGTAGAACAGAGAAGTTTTATAGAAAAGTTTTTTTTGAAGAATTAGTTGTAGGTACTATGCGTGTTTAAATGTAAGCTAAAATAATAGTGCAAGATATAAATTAAAAAAAGTATATTTACGGGTGAACTTGTGTATTGGCATATAGTCAACCGAGTCCCCAGCTATATAAGTCATTATTAGGGCCGTGAACAATACGGCAACTTGCACGAACTTCATCATGACCGTAACGCTGTAACACTGAAAACTGAAAATTTCTAGATTATCTTAAATTATATACACAAAGGTACTTACTCGTTTCTTTTTATCGGATTTATTTATGTACATGGCAAATCATGCTTTTTTACACAAACGAATTTTCTATTACAAGAAACTCTCGAAATAATTGCTAGTTGCTTGCAAATCTAACTAATATTACAAAAATGCGAAAGTTTGTTAGGATTGATGGATGTGTTGATGGATATCTGTGGGTGAGATGGATCGATAACTGTGTCTACTCTTGGTAGAATAGATAATAGAATTGGTCATGCTACGCCTGTTGAATGAAGCTAGAATCTCCACGACACAGGCAATCCTAGTGTGAAGGCTAGTGCTATTTGAATTTTCTACTGCTCTGTAGAACAATAAAGCTTTTAAGTAAATGCATAGCTTTTATCGCGGGCTCTGAGCGCGCCGACCGAATCAAGAAATTCCGTAACAAAATTACCTAAGAAAAAAACCTAAAACTCATCTAACGTCGTTTCAGTTCGGGAGACTTCGGCAATCATAAATACATTCGTCGTAAAGACAATTTACTTTTTTTGTACTCATTCTAAACGGCCAGCTACAAAAGGAGGTTTTCACAATGAAATCTACTTATAAATTCTCCTACAACAAAGCAGTTTCTTAATTACAGTAGTGCGCCACAAACATTTTAAATAAATAAGATTCTCGTTAAATATTCGCGGTAGGCGATAATTTTTTCTTGTTTTTTTTTTTTAATGCTATGCAATAGCGTTACATTTTTTTTTTTCGAATTCGAATCCTCGCTGCTTCGATAAGTCGACAAGAAGAGCTCCGGCGCAATCTCAGGGCAGTATGGAGGGAACGACTGTCGCAACCGAGGTCCGGGCACGCCGCAATCGCGGCGGTAAGACCCCTCTTTTAGGAGTGGCTGAATAGGCGTCACGGCACGGCGCGGCGGCGGCAGCGTCCTGACCTACCGCATGACTCAAAATATTAAATATTTAATAATAAAATTGCTATTAGTTTAAAAACTAAAAAACACGCTTTTAGCACGCACTAAAAATTACAATCTTCGCATTCCTCTCGTCGAACCGTATTGATTGATACCCATGACATGGTAATAATTTGGTAAGAAAATGTCTTTTCGCATTATTATCAGCAAACCCTTTCATTTTATACCTAAATCATAGGACTGCATTTGAAATAGCCAAGGTACGGCCGCCATGTTGGATTTAGGTCACGTGATATTTTTTTTCGTATCCCATTCAGCAAACCCTTTCATTTAATATCAATATCATGGGGGTGCATTACAAATAGCCAATCCGCCATCTTGGATGTCCGCCATGTTAGATTTAAGACACGTGACTATTTTTTTTCGTATTCCTGACAGCAAACCCTTTCACTTGATACCCATATCATGGGGATGGATGGATTTCAAAAAGCCAGTCCGCCATCTTGGGGAGGTCGCCATATTGGATTTCTAATGACGTTTCTTAGCTAGTCATGTATTGTCTCCAGAACTCGGAGCGCGTGCAAAATTTCATCTTAATCGAAGACCGGGAAGTGGGTCAAATTAAGTTTCCAAGATTTTCTTACATAATACAGGTGAAGCTAATATAAGCGTGTTAAAAACAGCGCACTATAAGCGTGCAAACATGATTTTCTTTTACACACAATATCGAAACGCCGCGCGCCGTAGCAAATATTTGAACAGGAATTTTGATAGAATTTTATAAATTGAAAGTAAAAATTCGCAAATGACGTACGAATTTTATCTTTTGTAATAACCAGAGTTATTACAAAAGATAAAATACGTGTCCAAAATTCGTACGTCATTTAAAATTTTGCAACATTTTATAAATAAATAAATAGTATTTTATTTCAGGCATGTACCCATAGCAACGACAATTGACACGACACAACAATGACAATTTGAGACATAATAAAATTATTTAAGGGATTACAAAAATTATTACAACATTATTTATTGTTATTTATCATTTATATGAAGTATTAATTAGATTTCCAATTTATCCGTTCAGAATCGCGTTTCGTATCTAGGGACGTATTATTTTATGACGGACCGTGTCGAAAAGAGTCAAATGGAAAAAGAAACCTTAATATAGAAGGAATAAAACATAATTTGGAGGTTCACCGCGACGGGTTGCCAAAGTGACTAGAGTCCCTTTGTGCAATCTACTGAAAAGTTCGCAAAGGGAGTGTAGTCACTTTGGGCGTCCTACGGGTTGATGCTATCAAATACCCTATAAGGTGCGTCCACACAGAGCGAGCAGCCTCGCAAGGCATAATATGCTTCGGGCAAATACCTCGTGAGGATGCTCGTTCTGTGTGGACGCACTTATTGACAATAAGCACAGGAAGTACACAACCAAAAACACGTTTCACTGGGGACTTCAAATAAAAGACTTTTTGTAAAGGGTACAAATTAGGGATGATTAAAGATAGCCCGAACCTCCCCTCGGGGTCTACCCATTCATTTCTCAAATAAAGACTTCGTTGAAACTCTGGGGACGGATTGCTATTTACGTGAATTTATTTTTGTAATGGTTTATTAGAGACAAATTAAATGGATGGACCCTTTTTGGATTCAAGTTCTTTTTATCATTTTGTGAGAACCATTTCTGTTATTTATTCGTCCGTACCCTTAGCACGAGTTTTCACTCTTTTACTTTACAGCGTCTTTCCAGTATTTACAGCGTTTCTTGTATGGAAAAATGGAACAGCGCCGCTGGTGTACGAAGAAGGAACTTATTTTTTCCTTGAAAATTGTCAATTTGAAGTTGTCAAAGTTCCAGTTTACTTTACGTCTCAAATACTGCAAACTCGTGCTCAGGGTAGTTCTGGGAGATATATAAATAACTGTGTCGTTTTTACTTTCAAAGATGTCGTTCTGTTTTAACTTCAATTTGTTGTTTTATTTCATTAATACCTACACTTAATTAAAATAAAGAAAATTTGTTTAATTCAAGATACAAGACTGATAATACAAACCATCATAGAGACATAACAACAAGCACAGACAAAATCAAACACTCACAAGGTAACAATATTTCTGCTGCTATATCGCTGGATGTAAAACAAACGTTCCTTTATCAAAACGCGAGCGGATCCGCAGGCAAAAGCTAGATATAATTTATTTTTTTTAGGTCGTGGGTTTTAATCCAGCCAGGCGCAATACTTTGTGTAATTTATTTCATCACTACTGGTCTTAAAACGGTGAAGGAAAACATCGTGAGGAAACCGGCATGTCCTAGAACCAAAAATTCGAAGATAATTATAATATGACTTCCACCAACCCGCTCTGGGCTCGCGTGGTGGATTCTGGTCCACTGGCCCTCTCAGGGAGGAGGCTTGTGTCCCAGCAATGGGAACATTAATTATAGGCTGATGATAAGATATTTATTTACGACATGTAAGAAAGAGGGGGTTTGATAAAACGGGTTATCGTTCCCCGAGGACTCCGTCAAGGAGGATTCCAAATATCCAAGAAAATGGATCAAAATATTTAAGGTTATCAAGGTTACTGCGGTCGCATTGCTCATAAAATATTGTGAAAACACATAAAAGCTGGGAAGACCTCTTGAATAAGAAAAAGAAAAAAACGGGCCAAGTGCGAGTTTGACTCGCACTTGGCCCGTTTTTAGGGTTCCGTAGTAGCAAGCATAGATTAGGAATATAATTATATTGATATTATATTATATTGAGATTAGCAAGTAATATACACAAACAATAAAAATAACTTTGTTTTTCATAGTGTTTGTATGAATGGCAAAGTTATATTTGCGGTTTTTGAAAATGTACTATATCTCAAAAACTGCTAACTGTATCTCATCCAAACCAATTTTCTTTTGAAGTTTTTGTTGAGGTCTACATTATATATTTTTTTTAGTTTTATCATTCTCTTATTTTAGAAGTTATAGGGACATTTTACCACACTTTAGAAAAAAATTATATTAATAACCTCAACATAATTTTTAAAGACCTATCCATAGATACCCCACACGTATGGGTTTAGTGAAAAAAAAATCAATATCAATTCTAAGTATGGGGTGCACCCCCAACACTTGTTTTGTTTTTATTTTTGTGTGAAAATCCTAATGCGGTTCACATAATACATCTACCTACTATGTTTCAACAGGATAGCTCTTATACTTTCGACAAAAAGTGGCTGTGACATACGGACGGACAGATAGACAGACAGACAGACATGACGAATCTATAAGGGTTCCGCTTTTGCCATCTGGCTACGGAACCCTAAAAAGTACCCACATTCCTGTGTCTAGACTTTGTTTCATTAATATGAAAGGAGTATCGTAACAGTATTATGCCTACGACAAGCAACATCTAGAGGAATGGATTACCTACATAATGTATGGCGCAGTTTAATTTGTTGAATATTTTTTTTCTTTTCTGCTAAAACGTTGCTAACTCTAGAAATTTCAATCGTGTAGGTATTGTAGGTGCGTCTACAAACATTTAAACGCACATAAACAAACACCCAGACCCGAAACAACTATTTGTAGGTCAAACTAATATTTGTTCCATGCGGGAATCGAACCCACGACACGCTGCGCGGCAGTCCAATTGCTCAGCCAGAGAGCTAACCGTGCTGCAAATATTAGTCCAGTTATTTTTTAGATTCAGGGCCAGGATGCCCTGTATCTAAAAAAATAGAAGTCATAGGAAGAGGCATCTGCCCAGTGATGGAAATACAGGCTAACAATATCAGTAGTAAATAGCGTCAAAAGTTAGCGTCATAGCCAGCATTGTGTGAGTACCATGCACTTCAGTACTATCTTTGACTAGAAACCTACGTCTTTCATTGACTTGAATGACTCTGGCGGTTGAGAGTATGTCATTCTCACTCAAAAGTCTCGCTGATGGTGGCGTGTATGTCGTATCATTTAGTTCCCTTCAAAATGGTTGAGCTGAATGGTGCTGAAATATGTGTCATGTTCGTGAACGGGCGCTGTCAGTTGGGACTGGTCATCTCGTAGCTGCCACGGTCTATTTTAATTATTAATAACTTTATTTTTGAATTGTCTTTTTATTTTACTATGGACACTATTAACTTGCCACATCGTTCTCACATAATGTACCATCTGATGATGAATGATGTAACTAAATTTCTGTAATAATTTTGGCGATTGAAAA
Source organism: Agrotis exclamationis (assembly GCA_950005045.1). NCBI lineage: Eukaryota > Metazoa > Arthropoda > Insecta > Lepidoptera > Noctuidae > Agrotis > Agrotis exclamationis. The sequence continues at coordinate 3,079,060 of OX465424.1, forward strand.
AGAGTGTCCATGGAGTTTCTTGCTCATTCTTCTCCATAGAGATCTACGCTTTGGAATGAGCACCTACGGCACTTTCACAGTTTTTATGTCTTGTGACTGGGACTGTAGCACCGTAATTGTTTTTGTACTTGTTTTATTTTAGGTCTTTTGACAATTCAAAAGTGCCTGTAATTGGCCTAGTTGAAATAAACGATTTGATTTGATTTGAGTACACCGTTTGCCTCAATAAAAATACAAATTCAACTTGAAACCTTTGAAACATTTTCACAAAATATATTTTATGCAAAAGGAAACAGATAGCAAAGAGAACAATACGAAAGAATAAGATTATGCTGGCAGAAAAATCGAGGATTTGGTTACAAAAAGCCTGACCCGGAAATAAACGTAAGTGTATCATCGTTTTAAGATGAATGTTTTACTGATACCAGCTTAATTTGGTTTCTGATAGATACCAAATACGAATGGGTTTGATTCTATGAACGTATAAAAATAAAACATGCAATACATAAATAAATAGGCAGTTGTTATAGCAAGAAACGCACATTTTATGGTATTGACACATCTATCTGTATTTTACGATATTATACATATATTATAATTTAAATTGATAGCAAACAGGTTCGGGTTAGTATGTTGTGGTCGTCTTTCTCCATCACCAGCATTCGCAGACTGAATTCACCCATAGCTACTAGTAATAGGTCTCCTTTTGAATTTCGAATCTCCACGATAATTTCTATCGGTTATGTACAAAGTTTCAAAATAAAAGTAATTGTAACATATATTCCGAGATTGGTAACACTGCTTAGAGCTGAGCCTTTTCTTCGCTATGAGTATGTTGAATACGGCTTCCAATCAAACCGTATGCAACCTCTATAAACCAGTCACTAGGTAATACGAGACCCCTTGCTTACCCGTAACGACTGTCTCCCAACTGATTTATTTATTACCCTCAGGAGACCTTTCCAAAAGGGTCTCAATGTGCGACCTTGCCAATTATTTAGTCATGAGGCCCACAAAATAACAGTTTCATTGGAGTGAATGTAGCATAAGTTCTACTTCTCCATAATTGCGTGACCCACATCCTGTGCTCGTGTGCCTATACGCGACGGCGGACCTAATCGCTGCAATTTGAAATTTCATCGCAGGATTTCGCGCGGTAACACCCGTGATCTGCACCGCACGTCATCCGTTCTACGCACATGAAATTAGATGGGTCGAACTTGAATGGTACAGCACTGGCAGACATACTATACTTGAAACTCATGTCTTATCATATCCTCATCAAGATCATAATCAACCTGCTCTTCTTCTTCCTGAGGTGGCACTGTTGTCTTTATCCTTTTCATACAAGTAGGAGTGTTGCAAGGAGTCGCAGTCGTGGTTGATGGAGTGTTAGTTGCTGGAGTTGAAGTCGAAATGGCTGGAGTTGAAGTCGAAGTTGCTGGAGTTGAAGTCAAAGTTGCTGGAGTTGAAGTCGTAGTTGCTGGCGTCGAAGTTGCTGTAGTCAAAGTTTTTGGAGTCAAAGTTTCTGATTTCTCAGTGTGATTAATAATATCCTCGTATATGGTTCCAACTCCGTAAATCTGACATCCGCATTTGTGTTGCATTTGAACGCAGAAGCAAGGAGGGTCGATATTTGTCATGCAGTCACTGTCATATCTACAGTATACGGCTGCAACAAAATAATATGAAATGAGTTAGTTATTTAGAAAATTATGTTAATGTATAAACATGCAGCACCTCTAAAGGATGCTTATTCAGATTTTACAAATATTTATAAACCTAAAATAAATATCGAGAGTTATCATCATCATATCACTTCGTCCAAACCTGATAATAACGTTAAATCATTTATTTGTACCTAGCCTATTTCTCCTTGTTAGTATCATTATACTTAAAAAAAAACTTTTTGTAAAAAAAGGGAACCGACTTCAAAACCAAGCACAAAAAAGTGTAAAATAACTTTTCTTTCGGAAGTCGGTATTTTACACTTTTTTGTGTTTGGTTTTGAAGTCGGTTCCCTTTTTTTCAAAAAGTTTTTTATTTTACCCTTTTTTTTACCTTTTTTTTTTAGTTTAGATATTCAACAAAAAACTTCATAATAATCGGCGTCTTTGAAAATCTACAATCCTAGTAAGCAACAAAAACGGATCTATGCGGGCAACTTCACAAGATATCTATAATTGTTATATACTAAAACCTTCCCCAGAATGTTACAAAGACTTTTCTGAAAACCGCATCAAATCGGTTCAGCCGAACGCGAGATAATCGCGGACAAACATGCAATGGTCACTGAAAATCTACAATTCAAGTAAGCAAAACGGATCCACGCGGGCAACGTCACGGGATATCCATTAGTGTTATATACTAAAACCTTCTCCAGAATGTAATGAACACTTTCATGAAAACCGCATCAAAATCGGTTCAGCCAAACGCGAGATAATCGCGGACAAACATACATACATACATACATACAGGTCGAACTGAGAACCTACTTTTTTTTTTGAAGTCGGTTAAAAACGGATCCACGCGGGCAACGTCACGGGATATTCATTAGTCTTCTATACTAAAACCTTCTCCAGAATGTAATGAACACTTTCCTGAAAACCGCATCAAAATCGGTTCAGCCAAACGCGAGATAATCGCGGACAAACATACATACATACAGGTCGAACTGAGAACCTACTTTTTTTTTTGAAGTCGGTTTAAAAGCGTATAGGCCGGCCAAAAATTTTATTAACATTACAAATGCGAATGTAAAGCCTCGTATTCATGGTGAACATTTGAACGGCGAGAATGCTGCTGGAAACTTTGTTTAAATCAATATGGGTTGTCCACACATGCCAGTCTGCGTTAAAATGTTGCTCGAGGAAGTTGTTCTATTAATTGAATTATTTTATCATAGCTCCACACTACCGCCATGCTTTGCTCAACAGTTGCAAACACAGTTTTCGGCCGCCTTAAAAAAGGTTATAGTATTTACTTCACGGCTTTCTGCGTCTCTGGTCCAGTCCTTCACGAAGCGGTCCAAGTCATCTCGCCATCTTCGCTTAGGCCTGCCACGACGTCGAATTCTCCCTTTTGGCACCCAATCTAATTTTCTTAAGGACTTCTCCCTTGTTACTAGGCCTACGTTTTTCTCACATATTTATGTACCTATTCAAAACTGTAACAATCTTTTTGTAAAACATACCATATTTTAAAAGAGTAACCATGGAGTTTTTTGCCGGTTCTTCTCCATGGAATCGACCAACCCGAACCGAGCACCTGTTGTCGACGTTTTATAAGTGCCCTCATGGGCCTATGTGAAATAAAATTTTTTGATTTTGATTTTGATGTATGTTTTGCCCAGTGATTGAATGGCATTCGACATACGTGGCTAGTCCAGTCCCATTTCAGCTTGTCAGCTTTTTCTCCGACATCGGCAATTTGCGTCAAGGAACGCAGTACTGTATTTCTTATGCGGACTGAAAGTTTGACTCCCAAAAAAGACCAAGTTTGTGCACCGTACGTGAGGATGGGGAGGATGCAAACATCCATGAGTTTCCACTTTAGCGACAAAGGAAGTTCTCCCTTCATCAGGTCTTTCATGGACCAAAAGCTCTTCCAGGCCTTTTCGGTTTAGACGTAGAATTTCCTTATCTTGCCTCGCCTGGAATGAGACTATTTTTTGGCCCAAATATACGTATTTATCGACGTACTCCACCCTAACACCCTCAACGTAATAATGGCGTTTTGTGCTTTTGGTCATAAGTTTAGTCTTTGACATGTTTATTTCCAGTCCGACCTCGCGGCTTGCAGCGTTGGAAAGAGAGGAGGGAGGCCTTTGCCCAGCAGTGGGACACTATGGGCTGATATAATAATAAAGTATTTACTTACCGCTTGGATCAAAATATTCTTTTATAAAAAAGTTCCTTAAGAAAATATTCAGCAGCGAAGAATTACATTTTATTAATACTAACAAAGAAAATACAGTCAGGAAATCAAAAAAAATCATTTCCACATTTACCACAACTTACAAATCCATTAAACTACAACAGTTACCCTAATATTTATACAATTCATAAATTGATTACAAAATACATGGCTAATAAAAAACGATAACCAATTTGTTTCCAATAATACATTGTTGTTTTACATAAATTTTGTTACAAATGTATGGTCTTCAGGAAATCTTACGTAGTTATAGAAAGTGTAAACGAAACGTTCTTTGTGTTGGACAGAATGTTCCATGACATGGAGTGAAATGAGTCGTGAAACTCAAGACCGGTGGACTCCTGGTGAATACCCTTTGCCAGGGTTCTAGGACGAGGAAGATGAAACTTTCCCAACACGTCAATAGACTCGTAAAAAAGTCAAATTTATTTGATTTTTTTACGTTAAAGCTTGTCCAAACACAGCATTAAGGGTGACGCTGACGGCTAACTGCGAGGATCGCCCGGAGGACACGGTGGAGCATACAGTGCAGGACTGCCCCGCTTGGGCAGAGCACCGCCGTGTCCTCGCGGAGCCTCTCGTGCCCGGCACTGGTCGAGGCCATGCTGCGGGGCGAGACGGAATGGGAAGCGGTCGCCTCCTTCTGTGAAGCAGTCATGCTAGCAAAGGAGGAGGCGGTATGCGTGAGGGAGAGGACAGCGTCCACCTCACGACCCAGCCGCCGCGGGAGACGCCCACGGCAACGGACGTCGCAAGACGATTTCCGGCCACCGTAGGCGCGGGCATGCGGGCGGTGAGTTATGGGTGACTTGCCGCTCGATCATGAATCATGCCCGGGTCGACGGCGACGGCGCGTTGTGTTCCACGCGCGCCTCAAAGAGCTGTCAACCATCTGCCGGGGTCGCGGGACTGTCTCACCTGGTAACCGTGACCCTGGTACTTAAAGGGCTATTGAAGGATCACCGTGGATTTTAGTCAGTACAAGTCTGACAGTCCCTCCCACCCTGCCCGGGGTGGGAGGACTCATATGATGATTTTACCACACAAAAAAAAAGGGTGACGGCTGCACGCTGCTTTTTGCGCTGTGATTGAACAATATCAGCGAATTGGTAGGTATGTCTAAACTAGTGAAGTGAAAAAGCGTTTGCCGTGCGTATCTACCTAACACCTTGCGTGCTGTGTTTGGTCACACCTTTAGATAACGCTAGTAAAGTACTGATTAAGCGGTTTAACGCAAAAAAAACACGTTACGTTAATATTTTCTATTATAAAGTGACATTTTGTTTAATAAATACAAATATAAATCATCCATTTAGGTAATGGTTAAATCACACTTATTCGCTTATAAGCACTGCACGAGATTATCACTGACACACTTAATTTTGCTCTGGGCAATGTTGTTTACTGTTACTAATACAATTAATCCTTTTAACCACTAAAGAGAATGTCAATGACATCGCTACAAACACAAATGTCATGTCTAAGGACACATTGGCATTTGCTTAGCCCCCCACAATCTTCGTCAGTCTTGCAATAATAGGTCTGTTCCTTGCAAATTTCTAGAAAAAAATACCGTATAAGATAAGTTGTGTAATCAGGATATACTTTTAGAGGCGAAATGAAATTAATGTAAAATGCCGATACACTTGAGCATTTAAACGTCTACAAACATTTTTAAACGTCTTTTATAATGCGGACAGCGAAGGAGTGGAACTCTCTGCCTGCGTCTGTGTTTCCGAACGCATACAACCCTAATCTCTTCAAAGTTAGAGTGAACAGGCTTCTTCTGGGTAAGCTCGCTCCATCGTCGACCTTGTCTTAGTCACTCCTGGCCTAGACTAAGGTCAAGAGCAAACCCATCAAACATTTTTAATATTCGAACTGAACAACGAACATAGCAAAACATAGAGCCAAACATCGCTACGAACATTGCCACAATCTTTCTAGCAAACGCTTTATTCGATGTGGTCAAAAAATGTTTCTTCGTGAAGATGACAATTGGCTCGGCAAATTGCTTGCCAAGACGCTCTAGTTGTCGCGGGACATACGTATACCGCGACTCCGGTACGCAAAAGGGCTACCGAAGGACATCGTGGATTTTAGTCAGTGCAAGTCTGACAGTCCCTCCCGCCCTGCCCGGGGCTGGGAGGACTCATTTGATGATTTTACCACGAAAAAAAAAAAGACGCTCTAGATTGTGTTTCTGTAATGTAACATTCACAAAAGTGCTCATTACAAGTGAGCGCTCAAGTTTATTAGCACCTTTACCTTTGAAAAATACTTAGTATTAATACCGTGAGACAAAACATCAGGATTAAGTACAGGTTACAAGGGAACAAATAAAATAAAATACTGATTAATAAAAGTTCTTACTTGCGAAACCGAATGGAAAAAGTACTGCAGTAAGAATACTAAACAACAGCGTAACTTGCAAAATGTTCATGATTAAAAATAATTGTCTAAGCGGTCATTTTCTGTCTGAGGCCTGCACAGTTTTGGACGTCCTACGGCTTATAATGATGATATAAATCTGAGACCCGTTAATTAAATAAAAAGGTTTTGGTTAGGTATTGATCGTAGTAATTGATTTTAATCAAAAGTTAAAGTAAGTATAGCCATACAGTGCAATTTTAATGTACATGTTAGAAATTCAATTAAAAATGAATAAATTAGTTTGCTAGTTAATTTTTTATCGAATTCAAGATTTGACTAGATTGCTACTAGCACACTAGGCAAACGTGTTTCACCGGCCACCACACCATCGCTTTCCATCAGGAGATAGTGGTGAGATACGTCCCTATCTACACATATAATAAAACTGTAGAAAAGAAGTTTTTGTACATTAAAAAAAAAAATATAGCCAGGGTGTTAAAGGACAACCAATAGAACCGATTTCCAGCATTTTTAGAATTTTTGTCTGTTTGTATGTTTGGTTATTCGGGCATCACGTAAAATGTACGAAATCAATGTAGATAACTTTTATACACAACGATTAAGCGTAGCTTGAAGTAACATTTAGTTTTTGTTTCATTGCAATCGGTTCAGTCCATCAAAAGATATTTGAATTTAAAGTGATTCAGAAGTAAAATATTACGGTCAGTTCACACCGCGACGCGCAGTTCAGTAGCGCGATCTAGCTTCGAATAGAAAAACTACATATTTAAATAATTCATCTAAACCAACGATAACACGGTAGATGGCATTAAAAAAAAACCTGGAATAGAGCTGTTAAATTGTTATTAACTTTATATATGTTTTTTATTTCATCGTAATCAGTTTACACCTTACAAACAAAAAATGTAAATTAATTAAAGCGATTTAAAGGAATCGTAAAATAGGATGGGATAGGATGGGATAGGATGGGATAGGATGGGATAGGATGGGATAGGATGGGATAGGATGGGATAGGATGGGATAGGATGGGATAGGATGGGATAGGATGGGATAGGATGGGATAGGATGGGATAGGATGGGATAGGATGGGATAGGATGGGATAGGATGGGATAGGATGGGATAGGATGGGATAGGATGGGATAGGATGGGATAGGATGGGATAGGATGGGATAGGATGGGATAGGATGGGATAGCCGGATAGGATGGGATAGGATGGGATAGGATGGGATAGGATGGGATAGGATGGGATAGGATGGGATAGGATGGGATAGGATGGGATAGGATGGGATAGGATGGGATAGGATGGGATAGGATGGGATAGGATGGGATAGGATGGGATAGGATGGGATAGGATGGGATAGGATGGGATAGGATGGGATAGGATGGGATAGGATGGGATAGGATGGGATAGGATGGGATAGGATGGGATAGGATGGGATAGGATGGGATAGGATGGGATAGGATGGGATAGGATGGGATAGGATGGGATAGGATGGGATAGGATGGGATAGGATGGGATAGGATGGGATAGGATGGGATAGGATGGGATACGATGGGATACGATGGGATACGATGGGATACGATGGGATACGATGGGATACGATGGGATACGATGGGATACGATGGGATACGATGGGATACGATGGGATACGATGGGATACGATGGGATACGATGGGATACGATGGGATACGATGGGATACGATGGGATACGATGGGATACGATGGGATACGATGGGATACGATGGGATACGATGGGATACGATGGGATACGACGGGATATGATTGGATACGATGGGATACGATGGAATACGATGGGTCACGCATAGGTACGACCTGTTTCCTTGAAAGAATGACTTTCGCCCATGTCTGCTTACGTCCTGGGGCTGCCAGCGCCGGTAAAGGCAGGAACGGGCAGGCTCCGGAGTCCGCCCATACTACTTCTTCTCTTGCACGAGCATGCGGGCGGCGAGTATGCCTGGGTCGACGGCGCGTTGTGTTCAACACGCGCCTCAATGTGTCATCACAATGACGGGCTATCGAATTACCTTGACCCCGGAACGTAAAGGCCTATTATAGGATTTATAGGACACCGTGGATTTTAATCAGTACAAGTCTGACAGTCCCTCTTACCCTGCCCTGGGTGGGAGGACTCATTTGATGATTTACGTAGGTTACATCATTCTGGAGCATATTTATGTATGCTCCAGAATGATGGTTTACAGCTTATGTTGTTAATAAAGAAGCACTAAAAAATACATTGTTAAGTTCCGACATCCACGCGAACGAAGTCGCGGGCACAGCTAGTCGTTAATAAAAATAAAAGTCTTCCAAGATATATCAAAAGGACTTATTGACGGTTCCCGTAACTCAAGAGCTGGCTTTTACTTTGTCCAGAGGCTAAGCATTACCATTTAATGAGGTAACGTTTCCAAGAAGGCCCAGTTGAAAACCAGCGTCAGCCATCCTGTGGCCTGGCTTTTCTGTTGAACTGAGCCTATTTGGCAACACGGTATCTTTTATGTTCCTTCTCTATTTCTGGTGAAAACATAGTGTGCCTTGCCTGTGTTAAATGAAAGTATTTTCTTTCTTTCTTTCTTTAACATCGCCAGTCTTGGGCACATTGCTAGGTGACACTGTTGAGGATGTTTTTAGTAGTTTAGTTTTAATCTAGTAATGTAAATAATTGCCTCAAGTTAATTGATTTTACAGAATTTGTTATGTTCTAGATTATTATCTACTATTTGTTATTTATTATTATCTCTTTATTCATATTTTTAGGGTTCCGTACGTCCGAATACAAAAACGGAACCCTTATAGGATCACTCGTGTGTCCGTCTGTCTGTCGCTTACAGTTAATTATCTCCGAATCTACTAGACCGATTGGGTTGAAATTTGGTACACATATCAAATCAAATCAAATCAAATCAAATCAAATCGTTTATTTCAAGTAGGCCAGTTACAGGCACTTTTGAATTGTCAAAAGACAAAAGTAAAATAAAATAGTTTAAAAATAATTACGGTGCTACAGTCCCAGTCACAAGACATAAAAACTGTGAAAGTACTGTAGATGCCCATTCCAAAGCGTAGATCTCTATGGAGAAGAACGGGCAAGAAACTCCATGGACACTCTTTTTCAATCGCCAAAATTATAACAAAACCTTTGTTACATCATTCAACTTCAGATGGTACATTATGTGAGAACGATGTAGCAAGTAAGTGTCCATAGGAAATTCATGTAAATAAAGACAATTCAATAAAATTATAAATAATTAAAATAAACCGTGGCTGCTAAGAGATGACCAGTCACGACTGACAGCGCCCGTTCACGAACATGACACATGCATCAGCATCACTCAGCTCAACCATTTTGAAGGGAACTAAATGATCCGACACACGCGCCACCGTCAGCGAGACATTAGAGTGAGCATGACATAATCTCAACCGCCAGGGTCATTCAAGTCATTAAAAAAAAACGTAAAAACGTGGGTATCTACTCATTGAAAACTATAAAGTACATGGTACTCACAAAATGCTTCCTGTGAAACTATATAATACTAGCAAGATTGACTCTATACAATGCAAGCATAGTTCACAATCTTCATCAGCTCCAACAATATCTAAATGATACCCTACGACTGTTATAAAAAGAATAATAAACACACAAGGAAAAAAAAAACGAATTAAAACTAAAGTAAAATACGATAAAAATAAAGAAAATTTTGTTAAAAGAACATGAACAATGTCTTGTGTTCAACACAGCGACCAACTATGCTTATCATCTAAATAATCACTCACAGAATAGTAAGCCTTAGAACAGAGGTTAGCTTTTACTTTTGCTTTAAACACGTTAAATGGCAAGTCTAGGAAAGATGACGGTAACTTATTATAAAAAGTTATACCAACCCCAACGAATGAATTATGCACCTTATGAAGCCGATGAAAAGGAACACGAAGTTTGTGCTTATTCCTGGTATTAAACTTATGGATATCACTATTTTTACTGTACAGGTGAATGTTTTGCCTGATATATAAAATGTTGGCAAATATGTACTGTGAAGCCACTGTGAGAATTCCAATCTCTTTAAAGAAATCTTTTAGAGAATCTCGCGCACCTAGTTGGTAAATGGCACGAACAGCTCGTTTCTGAAGTACAAATATATTTTGGATATCAGCGGCTTTGCCCCACAGCAGAATACCATAGGACATGACGCTGTGAAAATAACTAAAATAGACTAATCTTGCTGTGTCAACGTCAGTGTATTGTCTAACTTTTCTAACAGCGTAGGCGGCCGAACTAAGCCTACCTGCTAGGTTCGATATATGTTGACCCCATTGTAATTTTGAATCTACTGTTATACCCAGAAACACAGCTGAATCAACAGTTTCAAGCTCCACATTACCGAGGACGATGTTGGGACCCAGATTTCTAACATTGGGCAAAGTGAACTTTATGCATTTAGTCTTCTTGGGATTGAGCACAAGGTTATTTGCCGTGAACCAATCTATGACCTTCGATAGTGCGTTTTTTACGTCATCAAACACTTGTCTGTTCCTATCTACTTTAAAAATTAGAGAAGTGTCATCTGCGAACAGTACTACATCGCAGATGTTCTTCAAATGGTATGGTAAATCGTTAATATAAACCAGGAATAAAAACGGACCCAGTATTGAGCCTTGAGGTACACCTAGCTGAACAGGTAACCTAGAAGATTTCGCGCCACTAACATCGACACATTGAAATCTATTATACAAATACGACTCTATTACTTTGAGGGCTTCATTCTGAACACCGTAATGACGAAGTTTACGCAATAGTGTATCGTGGTGTACGCAATCGAAGGCTTTAGAGAGATCACAGAAAACACCAATTGCATTTTGCGACTTCTCCCATGCGTCAAATATGTGTTTCAACAAAGCAACACCCGCATCTGTAGTCGAACGACCTTTTGTGAACCCGTACTGATCATTGTGAAGAAGACTATTTGAATTAAAATGGCGAAGTAACTGTCCGAGTATTAACTTTTCAAATATTTTGCTGAATGCAGGTAGGATAGAAATTGGTCTGAAATTACCAATATTATTTTTACAGCCAGATTTAAATAAAGGGATGACTTTACTGTTCTTCATGAGATCAGGGAAAGTACCCAAGTCAACGCATTTATTGAAAGTAACAGCAAGATAGGGGGCTACAATGTCGATTATATTGCTCAAAAGTTTAATAGAAATGCCCCAGTAATCACCGGTGTTTTTAGACTTGAGTGAATTGAAAGCATTAACTACATCATGAGGCGTTACATGTTCGAATCTCAATACATGACTACATTTAGGGACGCTACTTTGCAAAAGGTTTTCAGCCTTGGACGGTGACGAACTTAAGGAGCGAGTCGTAGTTGCAGGAATGCTGGCAAAAAACTCATTAAATGCCTCAGCTACGTCAGCTGGTTTATTAACTAATTTATTATCAACCATGATCTCAAGTTGATTTTCTTGTTTATGTGATTTACCCGTTTCGTTGTTAATGATTTTCCAAGTGGTCTTTACTTTATTATTAGAGTTTTTAATAGTGTCACTTAAAAATTTCGATTTTGCAATACGGCAAATCTTTTTAAATAATTTTGAATAATTTTTAACGTATTCTAAAAAAGTTTTATCAAATTTGTATTGTCTCAGACCATACAACTCATATAATCTCGCTCGACTTTTATAAATGCCAGGTGTAGCCCATTGATTGAAACCAGCGGAAGTCCCAGCAATGTTAATAGTTTTAGATTTAAAAATGGATTTATGCTCACTTTGCACAACATCAAAAAGAGCCTCATATATTTCATTGGGGGTCTCGTGTTCTACAATTGACGGTAAAACTTTAAGAGCTACATTATTTTTAAACTTATTGCAACGACTAACTGTATAAGGCCTGCATTCTATTTTGTGCGGTTTCTTAATTAATGGCATAGGGAAGCTAGCCATCAATCCGCAGTGATCAGATGATAGATCTGTTAAAACTAGTACATTTTCGCCATCAGTATCACAAAACATGTTGTCTAGACAAGTTGAAGAAGACGCCGTGATCCTTGTTGGTTCAAAAAACAAATTAACCAAATTGAAGGATTTAAACAAGTTAAGAAGCCTTATGCTAAGTGGAGTAACATCTAAAATATTAACATTGAAATCTCCACATAAAATAATGTTTTTACTACTGCATTTTAGCTTATTAAGCACATCCTCCATTACAGATTCAAAAGTATTGAAATCCCCAGAAGGGGGTCTGTAAACACAAATTATTATATAACGCTCGAGTTCAACACAAGACAACTCAATAGTGCGCTCAATTGAAAGATTAACTAGGTCTAAACGTTGTTTACATTTTAACTTGTTTGAAACAAGAACTAGAGATCCACCGCGAATAGCATTTCGTCTTACAAATGCACTCTGTACAGAAAAAAAATCATCATTTATAAAGGCTACTTCATGTTCTTTCAACCAATGTTCAGTTAAACACAACACATGAACATCATAATTTTCTAAAAATAAGCTTAACTCTAATTCTTTGCCGGACAAACCTTGCATATTTTGATGCACAACATTCAACATATGCGACTTAGCCTTTGTCGAACCTAAGAGTTTAAAGTACTAGGTGTAGGTAAACTAATGTTAGTATCATCATTACTAACAGAATCAAAAGTGAAGTTACTACTAAAAGTATCAATAGCGACGTTAGTGTCACCACTAACAGAAAACGTAGGTACGATACAAGTACCGGTGTAAACGCGTAAAGTGTATGCTAAAAGGTTAGCAATCTGTCTCCTACAACTAGCTGGCAAAAACATGGAATGATCTGTGAGTCGGTAATCTGTAATAAAACTATTACAATCAAAATAAATAATAGCGTCACTGTGACGACAAGTCCTATTATACATAAGAAGATTTAAATTATAAATATGCCTATTTTGTTCATCAGACAAACAATTAGAGTAAGGCAAGGCAGAAAAAATAAACTTACAATTATTGGACTCATACAGCTGCATCATTAAATTAAAACATTTAATAATATCCTTTTTGGTTACCGCTATGCTATTCCCAAATAATAATATTACAGTTGAATTGGGATTTATTTTGGTCAATTTAATACAATTAGTTAATTGGCTAAAACTGGCGCCGGGTAAACAATGATTAATAATATATTGTTGAGAGCACTGACTAAAAATACTACCAAAACCATGACCAAATTTATCTGAAAATACATAAGTTGTATTAATACTTTTATCCAAAACAATATTAGTACCTACTGGATGAGCCGTTAAGGTTGTGGGTGTCACATGCTGAGGTGCTGGTGTCTGGGAGCAGGCACAGCTACAGGAGAGGTTGTTGGTCAGAGACTCATATCTCTCTGCATTGTACCTTACCAAGTCCACCAGCTCATTAGCCTCCAGCATGCGCTTACTCAAGTCTTGTTGAGAAGCCTCATATTTGTTAAAGATATCCTTTAGAGCATATTCCCTCACAAACAGCTCATCCTGAAGGTTTTGTGTGTCGGTGTCATACATAGTCCTACAAATTTCCAAATCAGTATGACACTTCTTTAATTCTAGTAATAAGTTCACATTTTTTTCTCTAAGTTTTAAATTTAATTTATTTAATTTTTGGCCTTTTAATGACTTTTTAATTTTTCTAATAACCTTATTAATTTTTATATATTTCTTGATCTTGTTATGACTAGTAAATAAACTGCATTTAGTGATAGTGTCATTAGTTAAGTCTATGGTCACTATTGGCTCAACACATACGGGTCCAGACCGGCTATCAACCAACTCATCATAAAGACTGCAGGTGTTTGCAGACTCTTCACGGGCTTTAACAGATTCCAGACATGTTATGGTGTTGTGTGCCTTGCTTAATTCCAGCTCCAGTTCCGATATACGTTTTAAGGCCTGATCGTATGTGTCACTACACTGTTCAAAACTAGCAACAAGTTGCCGGAGTTGTTGATGCTGGTCTAGTATATCCACATGCTGCACGTGTAATTCTGACAATTGGTTCTTAAGCTCAGTGTTCTTCTTAATAACTAACCCTATTTCCACCTCACTTTCTTCTCTTTCCTTTAGCAATTGAGTAACAGTGGTTTGACTAGATTGTAGCTCCTTCAAAGTAACCCTCAGTTTTTCCTCTAAAGATGCAGCTCTGCGGGTCAACATGTTGAAGACAACCTCAGAGGCACCCTGAAATTAGAGAAAGGACAGCTAAGAATGTGAAAAGAATAGGAGTGAGGGACAGGATGATTTGTTTTAATAAGTATAGTTAATAGTTTAAAGAATTAAAACTAAGTTTAAATTATTTAAGTACTAATAAAGAGAAAACAAATAGAAATAAAAGTAGTTTTGTCTAGGTTGAGACACTATTTTACTGGATAAATAGGAAAAACAACAAAATAAAATAATTTAATGTAACTAAAAAATAAGTTGAGGGTACTAGTACTAGGTGGTTTGATTTGTTTTGTAAAAGTGTTTTAAAACACATTAATTTCCCAGTCTGATACTAAATCAAAACCAAAACATAAAAGAGATTAACTTAGTAATCAAGTTTATTAATTTAATAGGGCTCAAAAAAGTTTTATACAAAAGATTTCAAAATTTAATCTGCATGGACATCATGTCAAGTAGGTACAAAGAATTGTGTTAAATAGGCTACAGCTTGCAGGGAAGAGATAATAATTGTTTAGTGGGCAATAGGATTATTATTATTTATTCTAAATAGGTATATAAATGCACAAAAATACTCCCCGGGTAAGGTGGTGACTTCAAATTCGTCCGTTGGATGACAGTTCAACAGCTGATACTTGCACGCTTTATATTTCGCTGATTTTGCATCGGAACAACTTGCCAACGCTGATCCTTGTTATTTATAGGTATTTTAACAATTTTGAGTACATTTAAGACTTATTAAACACATAAAACTAATATTTTACAATTTTAATTCTAACACGAAAACTTTTGACAACCGGCTGCCAGTGTTGCCGTCAAATCCCCCATATCAATTCCTGTGACCCAAGCACAGAGGTGTAACGTGAATAGATGAAATCTGTATCTGGGAGGTAATTTTTGGGGGGGAAGGGGAAAATGAAAAAAAAAGTTTTGAAAACTGCATCGTGTGACATATCAAATGAAATGTCTTATTGAGACAATCTTAAACGTATTTTTTTTGTAATTTTAAAATAAATATTTTCCAAGTTATTCAAGAAAATAGACGAAATTTGACCATTCCCCCTCCCCTCTTATCTCCGAAACTACTGAACCTAAAATTTTGAAAAAAATACAGAAATTAGTTTTCTACTTATAGATTATAGGAAAATCTATAAGAAGTCCATATCTGTATATGGGAGGTAATTTTTGGGGGGGAAGGGGAAAATTAAAAAAATATATTTGAAATCTGCATCGTGTGACATACCAAATGAAAGGTCTTGTTGAGACAATCTTAAATATATTTTTATTGTAATTTTAAAAGAAATAGTTTCCAAGTTATTCAAGAAAAGAGACGAAATTTGACCATTCCCCCCCCCCCTTATCTCCGAAACTACTGAACCTAAAATTTTGAAAAAAATACAGGAATTAGTTTTCTACTTATAGATTATAGGATAACCTATAAGAAGTCCATATCTGTATATGGGAGGTAATTTTTGGGGGGGGAAGGGGAAAATTAAAAAAAAAAATTTGAAAACTGCATCGTGTGACATATCAAATGAAAGGTATTGTTGAGACAAACTTAAAAGTATTTTTTTTGTAATTTTAAAATAAATGGTTTCCAAGTTATTAAAAAAAAATAGACGAAGCTTGACCATTCCCCCCCCTTATCTCCGAAACTACTGAACCTAAAACTTTGAAAAAAATACAGGAATTAGTTTTCTACTTATAGATTATAGGATAACCTATAAGAAGTCCATATCTGTATATGGGAGGTAATTTTTGGGGGGGGGGGAGGGGAAAATTTTAAAAAAAATATTTGAAAAGTGCATCGTGTGACATATTAAATGGAAGGTATTGTTGAGACAAACTTAAAAGTATTTTTTTTTGTAATTTTAAAATAAATTGTTTCCAAGTTATTCAAAAAAAACAGACGAAGCTTGACCATTCCCCCCCCTTATCTCCGAAACTACTGAACCTAAAATTTTGAAAAAAATACAGGAACTAGTTTTCTACTTATAGATTATAGGATAACCTATAAGAAGTCCATATCTGTTTAAGGGAGGTAATTTTTGGGGCGGAAGGGGAAAATTAAAAAAAAAATTGAAAACTGCATCGTGTGACATATCAAATGAAAGGTCTTCTTGAGACAATCTTAAATATATTTTTTTGTAATTTTAAAATTAATAGTTTCCAAGTTATTCAAGAAAATAGACGAAATTTGACCATTCCCCCCCCTTATCTCCGAAACTACTGAACCAATTTTTTTTTTTTAAATGCAGAATTTAGTTTTCTACTTATAGATTATAGGAAAACCTATAAGAAGTCCATATCTGCATATGGGAGGTAATTTTCGCTATAAGAAGTCCATGATATTAAAATAACATGGTAAATCACTCAAAATTGTGCGTACCAATTTTGGTCAGATTTAAAAAAAAAACGTGATAGGTAACATCGTACGGAACCCTCTTCACGCGAGTCCAACTCGCACTTGGCCGGTTTTTAACATATTGTTTTATATTTTTAAATATTATTCAATACAAAAATTAATAAAAACATTTAAAAATTAGTGTTCCACCGGTGTGAGAGCGGGGTCCAAGCTACCGGTGGTTAGGGCTCCAGAGACAGGAACCTCCTCACAATACGAGCCGTATCAAGAAATACTGCCTTCTGAATCAGGCCTTTGATCCAACCCCCTAAGGAGAGCCTCGAAAGCTCTTTGCAATCAGGCCATTGGCAATAACGACAATCGGCACAATGATAGCCGAGCTCACATTCCACATGTCGACAACCTCGAGCGCCAGGTCGAGATATTTGATTTGTTTATCTTTCTCAGCTTTCACGAGGTTCTCGTCACGTGGGATGGTACCTAACATCGATTATCATTGCGCAGCGCGCTGATCTGTCTATCACTACTATGTCAGGCTTATTTATTATTATTATTATCTATCTCCTTTATTCATTTTTTTACTTATTATATTATATTTTTAAATATTTTCACAAAACAAAAAAAAATACAAAAAACATTTAAAAATATAAATAACATTATCTATTATTATGTTTATTCATTTACTTATTCATATTAATACATTTTTAAATATTTTTACAAAAAAGAAATAAAAAAAAACATTTAAAAATATAAAAATAGTGATCCACCGGTGTGGGAGCAGGGTCCAAGCTACCGGTGGTTAGGGCTCCAGAGACAGGAACCTCCTCACAATGCGAGCCGTATCGAGGAGAACTGCCTTCTGAATCAGACCCTTGATCCAACCCCCTAATGAGAGCCTCGAAAGATGTTCGTCGAGGCTCTTTGCCATCAGGCCATTGGCAGTAACGACAATCGGCACAATGATAGCCGAGCTCACATTCCACATGTCGACAACCTCGCGCGCTAGGTCGATATATTTGATTTGTTTATCTTTCTCAGCCTTCACGAGGTTCTCGTCATGTGGGATGGTAACATCGATTATCATTGCGCGGCGCGCTGATCTGTCTATCACTACTATGTCAGGCTTATTGGCGACAATAGTCCTATCGGTAATGATAGGCAGATCCCAGTACAACGTGACATGGACTTTCTCGAGAACTGGGTCGGGCACATACTTGTAATACGGTACCTCAGATTCCACAAGTTTGTATTTCAACGCAAGTTGCTGGTGGATGATTCTGGCTACTAGGTTGTGCCTGTGCAAGTACTCGCCGTTAGCAAGACGAGAACAACCAGAGATAATATGTCTAATGTATTCACCTGGACGATGGCATGCCCGACACACGTCAATCGTCCCCATCCTTTATAATATGTCTCCGGTAGTTGTTCGTCAAGATAACTTCGTCCATAATCGCACAGACAAAACCTTCAGTTTCCCCGAAGAGGTCACCGAAACGTAGCCAGGACACGGAAGCTAGAAAATCTACATCGGGCCCATGAAGGGCCCGGTAGAAGCGTCCGTGTAGCTCCTTGCTTTGCCATACCTCCCTGCGGTCTTCGATACTGAGTATCACAGGTTTGTGCCAGTTCTCTTTAGCCATGGACAGCGGGGTGAGTACCTTGTCCACTGTGACCACATCTCGGTGCATACCCACTTCCATTTTCAAAAAATATTCTCTGAGACTGCACACCTCACGGTTGTGGAGGGTCTTAGCATTTAAAAAGCCTCGACCCCCGCATTTCCGCGGGATGTACAGCCGCATCACTGATGATCGTGGGTGATGCATCCGATTTGCAGTCAACAGCGTACGGACTCGTCTATCCAAGGCGTCGAGTTCAGTTTGAGTCCACTTGAGTATGCCGAAAGAGTACATTAAAACCGGAATGAAACAACCGTTGAAGGCGCGCACCTTGTTTCCGCCTGAAAGAAGGCTATTTAAAACCTTTTTCAGGCGTCCAAAGAAGCGGTCCCTCAACGATTTTTTCACGTCCGGTACATTAACGCTTCCGACATACCCAAATACTTGTAGGTCTCGGATGAGGAAAGTGATCTAAGGTGTATGGAATCTGAAAGCTGAATCCCTTCAGATTCCATAATCTCCCCTCGCTTTACATGCATGACTGCACATTTGTCCACACCAAATTCCATCCTGATGGCACTACTAAAAGTTTCAGTTACCTTCAGTAGCTCCATCAGTCGCAATTTGTTGGGGGCAAAGAGTTTCAGATCGTCCATGTATAAGAGGTGAGATATGACCTGACCACCTCTCCTCACCCGATAGCCTAGACCTGAATCCTCCAGCAATGTGCTTAAAGGATTCAGAGCTAAGCAGAACCAAAGTGGACTCAAACAGTCATCATCATCATCATCATCTCAGCCATAGGACGTCCACTGCTGAACATAGGCCTCCCCTTTAGATCTCCACATATACCGGTTGGAAGCGACCTGCATCCAGCGTCTTCCGGCGACCTTTACAAGGTCGTCTGTCCACCTCGTTGGTGGACGTCCTACGCTGCGCTTGCTCGTCCGCGGTCTCCACTCTAGGACTTTTCGACCCCATCGGCCATCTGCTCTGCGAGCAATATGGCCTGCCCATTGCCACTTCAGCTTGCTAATCCGGTGGGCTATATCGGTGACTTTAGTTCGTCTACGGATCTCCTCATTTCGGATTCGATCACGTAGAGAAACACCTAGCATAGCCCTCTCCATAGCTCGCTGAGCGACTTTGAGCTTTGAGATGAGGCCGATAGTGAAAGACCACGTTTCGGTGCCGTAAGTCATCACTGGTAACACACATTGATTGAAGACTTTCGTCTTGAGGCACTGAGGTATGTCGGACGAAAAGACATTGCGTAGCTTCCCGAACGCTGCCCAACCGAGTTGGATTCGGCGGTTGACCTCTTTCTCGAAGTTGGACCTACCTAATTGGACTACTTGTCCTAAATAGATATATGAGTCAACAACTTCGAGTACCGAGTTTCCAACAGAGACTGGGGTGGGCACAACATTGGAATTTGACATAATTTTCGTCTTGTCCATGTTCATTTTCAAGCCCACCCGTCAAACAGTCGCCCTGGAATATTCCCCGCTTGATCCATGCAGGTTCATCATTCGCCTGGATCTGTCGACATCCCGGATAGCGAAGGACTGTTCTCCATTGCCCCATACACGACTCAAGGAAGGTGCGTAGGGTTGCATCTATCTTGTACAACTCCAGCACCCTCATTAGCCATGTATGTTGCACCGAGTCATAGGCCTTCTTATAATCTATCCAGCATGTGGACATATCCTTGCGGGATCGACGAACCTGTTGGCTAATGGCCATGTCAATGAGGAGTAGCTCCTTAGTACCACGGGACCCGTTCCTACATCCATTTTGAGAGGCGGACATTATTGAGTTACTTTCAATATATGTGTACCTATTAATTTTCACTCTCAAAATGGATGTAAGAAGTTTATAAACCGTCGACAAACACGTGATCGGTCTATAATTTTTGGGTTCCGCGGTACTACCAGCCTTATGGAGAAGGTGGGTAACCCCTGTTGTTAGAAAATGTGGTAGCGACGCAGACTCCAAGGAGGACTGGAATTGAGATGCCAGACAAGTGTGTAAACTACTCAACCATTTGAGCCAAAAGTTATGCAGTCCGTCCGGTCCTGGTGATTTCCAGATTGGTAACGGACGAACTGCTCTTGCCACATCTGTTGGCATAATGGAAATTGGTTCCATTTCAGGAATATTTTCACACACTTGTTCGATATCTCGCATCCAGTCAGCCTCAGCATGACTGACGGGCACCGACCAGATGCTGCGCCAGAATGAACTCGTGGCGTTGTCATCTGGGCGGCACAGGTCAGCCATGTTTTGTTCGGGTCGCTCCCAAGGTCTATATACCCACCTCTCATCGCTCCGGAACATGCGGTTCTGCGAGTACCGATCAACCCGTCGCTTATACCGCCGAATACGGCTTGCCCATGCACAAACTTTTTGCTTCAGGAAGTCGATGCGCTCTGTGACACGGGACATGTAATCTTGAGGACCGATCCCAGTCCCCGAGAATGCCCGTCTCACAAAGCGCATCACACGTGGTCGTGTATTTCCCTCCCTGAAGCAATATAGTTTGCCGATGAGTACCCTGACCTCGCCGATACGACGCTCAATCCTACATTGCCAGGCTGGTACAGCTGGTTTTGGTCGATTAGCTCCGTCACAATCCGGGAACTTGACGCAAAACAGGATTGAATGTGTATCGACAAGATCCTCGCTGCTCTCGAAAAGATTCTTAAGCAGCGAGTTCAAAGCACTCACCAGCGCCCTATTTTTTTTGTGCATGGGTAACCGAGGTAATCGGGGTCTAAGTGTAATGGGAGTTGAGCGGTACTCACGAAGCGCATCCTCCAGTGCGCTCCTCAATCGTTCGTTGCACTGGCTATTTACCGTGGCAACCGTGTCATCCTCCTCCACAACAGGAGCAATATTTTGCTGCGACGGAACCCTGTTAATAAATACTGACGTAGCTGGTGGTGGAGATAAGATGGTACGGTTGCTCAGTACCTCTGAGCGCAGCCTATCAAGTGCGGTGTCGTCCAACATGTCGCTGCTTAAATTCAAAACGGCCGCAAATCGAAAAAAAATCAAATCGTTTTTAAAGCAAAAATCGTATCTATTCTGCCTATATTTTCATATTCCAAAAAGACACCCAGTATTTTAGCACTAGAAATGAGCAAATCACAAAACCGCCCTTTTTACATTTTGTCACTTAGATGGTTAACTTCAGAACAAAGCCGCCATATTCCGGATTGCGACCCTGCAGTCAGCGGGAGCGCACGTTTGTTATGTGAAAAAGGGCCACATTTCAAAATACAACCGTATTGTTTTAAAATTATATTATAAGTATATCATAATCTTACAAAGAAAAGTACCGTATTTTGTGATATGTCCATTTTGAGTTTGAATAAAACGTGTTTTATTATTATTCTATTAAAGAATAGTGCAATATTTTGGAATGCTTCTGTTTTGCATATAAAATTATGGTGATTGTGCCAGTATTTTTATAAACAAATATGCAAATAATGTTTAAATTTAAAACTTAACACAATAATTACAACCTAAACCAGGCCTGTCTCACTTCCTGTATAAAACCATATTATCTAAGTGCGGTGGATCTACCCGAGTAGGCGATTGAGGAGAAAGGACGAGCCGAGCAATATTATTCTGTCACAGTGAGTGACGCACGTACTCACAGTCTTCATAATATTAACACTAGTTAGTTACTTTGTTGATACTAACACTGTTAACTCTTTGTTTGTATTAAAGAAATTATTTTTTTTAGTATTACGAGAGCAACTTGTTTGTTGAGATATTTTAACGATTTTGGTGGCAAGTGGTTGGGAGTGGAAAATGTAAACAACGAACTTTTGAATTATAACAAAATGTGAAAATAATCATTACTGTAAGTTATTAGACATCTTCCGGTCCGTGGTCGCCACTCGAGATCTTTTCTTCGCCATTGGTTATCAGTTCTATGAGCAATGAGGCTTACCCATTATACCCATTGCCACTTCAACTCCCAAATTTTACGAGCTGTTTCGGTGACTCTGGTTGTTTGCCGAATATCCTTGTTCCGGATTTTATTCCGTAAAGAAACTCCGAGCCTAGCTCTTTCCATTGCTCGTTAAGTGACTCTTAGTCTCTCTAAAAGGCCGGCAGTCAACTACCACTTTTCAGAGCCGTATGTCCTCACTGACAACACACACTTTTTAAACACCCTTGTCGTAAGACACTGTGAGATACTCGACGAGAAGATATCACGTAGCTTCCCAAACACTGCCCATCCGAGTTGGATTCTTCGGGCGACCGCTTTGTTGAAGTTGGATTTAACCGAACAATCTGTCCAAGGGTAGTACAATGGCCTACATTTTTACAACAATCGGTAAGGGTGCCACATGGACATTTGACACGATTTTTGTCTTTGCCATGTTCATTTTAAGGCCCACCTGTTGGGAAACGTTCGTGAACAGTTTCGGAGAAACAATGTCTCCCTGTCTCACCCCTTTCTGCAATTGGATTGGTTTCGTGCTCTTTTCCTGAAGTCGGATGGACATGGTGCCGTTTCTAAATAAGCACTCCAACTCTTCGATATCCCAAAAGTCGATATGATATCGTTGGACTGCAATACTGCCCAGGTTTCGATTGAATCAAAGGCTTTCTCATAGTCCACAAATGTTAGACATAATAGCCTATTATACTCCTCTGTCTTCTTTATAATCTGGCGGAGCGTGTGTATGTGGTCTATGAACTATGATACTAAAACCTTTTCGGAAACCGGCTTGTTCGGGAGGCTGGAAGTCACCAAACCTGCGTTCGAGACGGTTCGTATTTACTCTCGAGAACAGCTTGTATGCATGGGACAGAAGTGAGATTGTTCTATAATTCTTCAACAAGGTTATATCACCCTTTTTAGGGTTCCGTTGCGAAATGGCAAAAAACGGAACCCTTATAGATTCGTCATGTCTGTCCGTCCGTATGTCACAGCCACTTTTTTTCGAAAGTATAAGAGCTATCCTGTTGAAACTTGATAGGTAGATGTATTATGTGAACCGCATTAGGATTTTCACAGAAAAATAAAAACAAAACAAATTTTGGGGGTGCCTCCCATACTTAGAATTGAAACTCAAAAAAATTTTTTTCACCAAACCCATACGTGTGGGGTATCTATGGATAGGTCTTTAAAAATTATATTGAGGTTACTAACATCATTTTTTTCTAAACTGAACAGTTTGCGCGAGAGACTCTTCCAAAGTGGTAATATGGCTGCTTTATTTATAAAATTCATAAACATTAAATTTGATTTTTTATAATCAAAAGGGACTTATGTGATGTTATATTTACTGGGTGAAACTTAGAGAAAAAATAAAATAACAAACTAATAGAGGCTTGAAATCTGCATCCGATGATATATAACACATAGATATACAATGTAGATTGATCAAAATAATAACCAAAAACCGAAATGAAAACTTTGACGGGCTCTCCTGTAAAAAAGTCAGATTTCGAATTGCGGCCGTTTTGAATTTAAGCAGCGATGTGATTACGTTGGATGACTCGCACCTGATCCGAAAGTCGTTGGGCCGAAACGTTAAGGGTTGGTTCAAGTACCTAGAACAGAGACAGCATCCTAACACGGTACGCAGTGAGGTTAGTTCCTCCCTCTGTAGACCCGTAGTATGCGCGCATGACATTCTCATTTATGGACTGAGTCCATCTCATGCGCTGCACACAACCACCGGTAGCGGGGACCCGGCTCGGGGCCGGTTGGCCCCTAGATCCCAAGCTCCTCGGTGGCTGGCGTCTCCCCTGCCGACGTACAGGTGTTGGCGACGTCGGCGGGGAGAAATATTCGCCGCTCGAGCTCGACGCAACTGCCGCTGCCGGTGACGTGGGAGATCCGATGTCCGGCGGCGGCGAGGCGGAACTGAGCGGCGACTCCGGGGATGGTGGGCGTGCGCGTCGGGAAGCGGCTCTTGTTATCATCTAAGTTTCATCATCCGATTTATTCCATTATTATTATGATTGTTGGGAATAGCACCCAACAGACACGCAGACGGCACGCGCAGGGGACGTGACCGACCTGCACAGCAGCTGGTGAGCGGAGGTGTGGAGCGGGGAGCCGGCCCGGCGGCCGGCACTCGCTTTCTCGGAGCCCACCGCGACGGACGACATACTCAAAACGTTAAAATAGAGATACTCGTATATGTTTGGTCCGGGACAGTTTAATATTGTAAATTTAATCGGCAATATATTATCCAGCCAGTATATACAGTCCACAGTCATTTTATTTCAAACCAACGAGCAAGTCGAACATTGGTCCTTCGAGCCGGATTGTCTCTCGACCGTACGTAGCCCCACACGTGACCCTCTGTGCTCTCTTGTATTTCGTGGATTCGATTACGAACGAAATTTTTTAGTTGCAATGGGGGCGTAGATAACCACCCTAGAACTATAGTCGAGTCGCACCAAAACCTACATTTGCTTATCTTTAGAGTAAGAGAGGTTAATACTTTTGTACACAACCTTGCAGCCAACAAGGCTCCGCAAAGCTCCAGACGAGGTATCGTCGTAGGCTTTATCTGTTCGTTCCACCAAACACCATCTTAAAAGGTTATTGCAATCCACTCATCTCACCTACGAAGAAATGGCTACGTGCCTCACTCAAATAGAAGCTGTTTTAAATTCCCGACCTATGACTCCTCTTTCCTCAGAACCCCATGACTTTTCCGCTCTGACACCTTCCCATTTCTTAATTGGACGGCCACTTAATGCTATACCTCATCCACAGGTCTTTGATCGCAATATTAGTCGCTTGGAACGCTTCAAGAGAATAGAGCACATCAAGCAGCATTTCTGGCAGCGCTTTTCCCTTGAATACGTTGCTCTACTGCAACAGAAGGTGAAGTGGCGCTCTTCGAAGACAGAACTGAAGTTAGGCTCTCTTGTCCTCATAAAGGATAGAGCTCTTCCTCCTCTTCTTTGGTCCTTGGGAAGGGTCATAAAGATTTATCCTGGTAGCGACGGCGTAGCTAGAGTTGCAGAGGTGAAGACAAAGAGGGGCACCATAAGGAGGGCATTCAATAATATCTGCCCCCTTCCAGATTTTTGAAGTCTTCTCTTCAACCCGGGCAGCATGTTGGGAATAGCACCCAACAGACACGCAGACGGCACGCGCAGGGGACGTGACCGACCTGCACAGCAGCTGGTGAGCGGAGGTGTGGAGCGGGGAGCCGGCCCGGCGGCCGGCACTCGCTTTCTCGGAGCCCACCGCGACGGACGACATACTCAAAACGTTAAAATAGAGATACTCGTATATGTTTGGTCCGGGACAGTTTAATATTGTAAATTTAATCGGCAATATATCCAGCCAGTATATACAGTCCACAGTCATTTTATTTCAAACCAACGAGCAAGTCGAACAATGATTATTATCTATTATTATCGTTATTAATTATTAGTACCTAACGTTATTATCTAGAACGTAACAATTTATTATCATAACGTTATTATCTATAACATAATAATAATAATTATTATGAAAATCTTTTTGAAGATATACTTCATCTGCACAAACAATCCCAATGGAAAAACCTTAGTAACGCTTTTTTATCAATTTTATTAGCTAAATTCAGGCACATTAATGGTTTAGTAAACTGAATTAGATTACTTTGAATGCTAATTGGTCTAGCGGTCGCGAGAGCGACTTGGGTCGAATAAAATCGGTCTAATGTAGCTCAAAAGGGGGTAACACAATTTTTCAAAAATTTAAGCTAGTCAGTGGTGAGCTTGCTTCAGAGTCGACTTTGTCTGTGTCACTCATGACCCAGACTAGGGTCAAGAGCTAATCCCATCTTAAATATATAAAAAAGGAAAAAAAAATCTTTGATTACTTTTTCGACTTATGTCATCATCGGCCTATAATGTTCCCACTGCTGGGACACAAGCCTCCTCTGTGAGAGGGAGCGGGCTATAATCCACCACGCGGGCCCAGTGCGGGTTGGTAGATGTCACATGACTTCGAATTTTTGGTTCTAGGACATGCCGGTTTCCTCACGATGCTTTCCTTCACCGTTTTGAGAGCAGTGGTGATGAAATAAATTATACAAAGTAATGCGCCTGACGGGGTTCGAACCCAAGACCCAACTCGTAAGTCGGGACCGATACCACTGGGCCACCACTGCTCGACTGCGACATGTATTTTGTTCAAAATGCCTATGAAGTGCCGTTATAATCGGTTCACTCATTTCAACTCGAAGCTTTTTATGAAATGCTGTTCTGCGTACACGTTGTTTGATCAATAGTTAAACTAACTATTGTTAGAAAAAGGTTAGAAAATAACTCATCATAAGTAAAGAATACACGAGGGAAAACTAGTATATAAATAAAAGAAAAATCTCATTATTGGCAGTAAGCTCCAGCTATTGTGTCCTGAGCTCAACTTGTCAGAAACTCGACATTCTTCTAAGTAAACGAACGATAAAATATTGTGGCAAGCTGCTACTAAATAAATTGACGTTAAAATATAGAGCGCCTTTATTGTGTTACCTTATGAGGTGAAACTATTTTCAAATAAATTGAAAATAATGGGTGCTGTTCTGATACTGTTACTAAGATTTTTTTTGTATCGTGGCGTGGGTGCATTAACAAATGTTTTTTTTGGTCCTTTGAGCTACAAGTACCTACGTAATGTTTATTTATTTTGGCGACAAAACCACGTACAGACGTCAGCACATCAACCTACCTCAATCTGTCAAATTTCTTTATTTGATTTTCAACCTTATCGCAATAGTGGAAGGTTAATGTTCGATTGGTAAAATTTGACACATTGATGTAGGTTGACCTGCTAGCGTCTGTACAAGCATGGTCTTTCAGTTATGGTCTCATTTTTTATTTCGGAAAAGTTTTGCCCCCCTTTACGAATTTCTTTGCATTTACGGTGCATCCACAACGCCGGTAACATTTGTAGCACAACGTTTCCAAATGTTGCTCGGTAACATCCGCCAACAAAATGTTACTAAGTGTTGACGTGTTACTGTAAGTCGAGTAACGTTGCTCAACATTCGGTAACAATGTTACCCCCATTATCTAACAATGTTGCCGATTGTCGAGCAACGTTACTCGACATACAGTAACACGGCAACATTTGTTGTCGGATGTTACTGTGGTGTGGATGAGTAATAATCAACAAATAGTAAGAAGGAGCCACAAATGTTACCGAATGTTGCCGAATGTTACCGTGTTGCCTTTTGTTGCTCCACAAATGTTACCGGCGGTGTGGATGCACCGTTACAAACTAGATTCGCAAACACAAACGGCCTGTCCTGACCTTTTAATACGTGCAGTAATGGAATCCACGAAAATGGAAGTCGCCAGCCGTCAATAATAGTACTTGCTCATTGAGGATATTAAGAACATGTTTATGGAGATCTCCAGTAACGAAGTTAGCAGTGTCAACCTGAAAACGATAGTAGATAAATAAAATCACAAAATGTTTCCAAAGATTTATTTTAATATAGAAAAGTGATAGTTTTAACAGAC
The DNA here is from genome assembly GCA_950005045.1 of Agrotis exclamationis. Classification (NCBI taxonomy): domain Eukaryota; kingdom Metazoa; phylum Arthropoda; class Insecta; order Lepidoptera; family Noctuidae; genus Agrotis; species Agrotis exclamationis. The sequence goes on from OX465424.1 coordinate 3,107,084, forward strand.
GCTCCAAATTGTTGTATCTTCTACAAGTATTCTTATACTAAGCTAAATCTATTTTTCTAGTACATACATAATCTTTTTAAAAATATTTTACAATATTTACAAGTCCATTTAGAAAATATTTGTACATTAATTTAATAATTATGAAACCTTAAATAAACTCCTTATTTTATTCTACACTTTCGTCTGTTTTTCCTAGGTATGATTTCATACGCTGGAAAGGAAATCGGTGAACAAAAGGGTTAGTACTAAATAAACTCACCCACCAATTTTTTTGGGTGATTCTAGTGAACTTCCCTCGCCCAGGGAAGGCCGGGGAGGGACATGTCAGACTCGACTGACTAAAAACACATGCCGGGAAAAAGATTGCGTCCGCGCATTCGGCCGTCCCCGGCGTTCAAATCTAGATCCCCCTAGAGTCATCGTAACCTTATAATCGAAATTCTGTGGGGTAAAAATGAACTTGTAATTTTTAATTTCTAAACAATTGACTTCTGAACAACGATTTTGTGCTTCTTCTATGAGAGAGTTGGTAAAGCGAATTATACGTTTATATTTTCGAACACAATTTTGATAAATTTGAAAGGAACATAGGAATTTCCTGGGAAAGTAACTTTAGGATTTTTTAGAGAGCAGTATAGTTTTCTTCAAAATCAAAACGGAAAAATAAAATTGGAATGCTGAGACACGTTTAAATTATCAGTTTTTGTTTCTTTGATAGAAACTCGAGTGAGTTCACAGAAATTCATAATTATAAACTTTTCCAATACAGTTAACCTGAAACAGAACCCTGACATTAATTGTCAATTAATAAGGATCAATTAATTAAACAACAAAGCGGAAACAATAATAATCAACAAATAGTAAGAAGGAGCCACAAATGTTACCGAATGTTGCCGAATGTTACCGTGTTGCCTTTTGTTGCTCCACAAATGTTACCGGCGGTGTGGATGCACCGTTACAAACTAGATTCGCAAACACAAACGGCCTGTCCTGACCTTTTGATCCGTGCAGTAATGGAATCCGCGAAAATGGAAGTCGCCAGCCGTCAATAATAGTACTTGCTCATTGAGGATATTAAGAACATGGTTGTGGAGATCTCCAGTAACGAAGTTAGCAGTGTCAACCTGAAAGCGATAGTAGATAAATAAAATCACAAAATGTTTCCAAAGATTTATTTTAATATAGAAAAGTGATAGTTTTAACAGACGCTCCAAATTGTTGTATCTTCTACAAGTATTCTTATACTAAGCTAAATCTATTTTTCTAGTACATACATAATCTTTTTTTAAATATTTTACAATATTTACAAGTCCATTTAGAAAATATTTGTACATTAATTTAATAATGATGAAACCTTAAATAAACTCCTTATTTTATTCTACATTTTCGTCTGTTTTTCCTATGAAATACCCTGGAAGGGAAGGTGAACAAAAGGGTTAGTACTAAATAAACTCACCCACCAATTTTTTTGGGTGATTCTAGTGAACTTCCCTCGCCCAGGGAAGGCCGGGGAGGGACATGTCAGACTCGACTGACTAAAAATACATGCCGGGAAAAAGATTGCGTCCGCGCATTCGGCCGTCCCCGGCGTTCAAATCTAGATCCCCCTAGAGTCATCGTAACCTTATAATAGAAATTCTGTGGGGTAAAAATGAACTTGTAATTTTTAACATCTAAACAATTGACTTCTGAATAACGATATTGTGCTTCTTCTATGAGAGAGTTGGTAAAGCGAATTATACGTTTATACATATTTCAGACACAATTTTGATAAATTATAAAGGAACATAGGAATTTCCTGGGAAAGTAACTTTAGGATTTTTTAGAGAGCAGTATAGTTTTCTTCAAAATGAAAACGGAAAAATAATTGGAATGCTGAGTTAAACACATTTAAATTATCAGTTTTTGTTTCTTTAATAGAAACTCGAGTGAGTTCACAGAAATTCATAATTATAAACTTATCTAATACAGTTAACCTGAAACAGAACCCTGACATTAATTGTCAATTAATAAGGATCAATTAATTAAGTAACCAACAAAGCGGAAACAATAACAGACATAATAAACGTATCATTATGACAAGTTTTCGCCGAAACTGTCCATTATTTTCTCGTTGTTTCACGGAATATTTGGATGAACACAAAGCGCTTTGTGAAACTGTCTGAAAGATTGTTTCAGTTGAACGATAACAACGGTGGTTGATAATCGCTTCGAAATAAATCCAGACTCTTGGTTTTGTTAATGGTTTTCTTATTGTAAGTGACGAATAATATTTTCCACATTATAGATGTAGATAGACTTAGATAACGCAAGTGTTTTTTCAACAATAATTAGTGGCGGAAAAACAAAATGTGTAAATTCGCCACAATACCAACAATACGGCATATGACTGTGCATAATTATCTAATTCGTCCGTCAGATTCAGATTATCAAAGGATAAATAGAAACGTATTTTTTTATTTTATTTTGTTACGTTACATTGACGAAGATTCGACACTTTTAAAATTGCCAAAACATCACAAGCAAATACAGTTTTTACTCACCTCTGACGTCACAAGCTCCCAATTTTGGATATTTGATGCGTTATGTCTTTGTAAATATACATATATTTTTCAAAACTCAAAATGATGGACTAATTCAATTTGCAATGTATTGATGCTGTTAACATACCTTTTCTTATTTATCTAGTAGGTAAATTAATTTTGATAATTTTAAATTCGTCACATTGTTTTTACGCACGGTTTGCAAAACAATTATTATTAACATACTTTTTTCACCACACTACGGCACCACATGTAGCCTGATTTTTGTTCGTAAGCTGGGCTAGGAAGTTGCTCTTGAGTTATCTAAGTCTGTCTTATAATATCTGTAACTTACAATGTTGCCTAAGAAAATATTTAGCTGAAGATCTCTCCCACAATATTGTCTTTCCCTAACTACTTTGGATGTTTGCAACTGATTGTTAGTTTTTTTTTGTGGGTGGTAAATCATTAAAATGAGTCCACCCACCCAGGGTTGAGTGAAAGACAATGTCAGATTCTTACTAACTTAAAACCAGCCCAATTCCTTCATTAGCCCTTTGCGTTCCACGGTCACGGTTAGTTTAAAACCCAAAACAGACTCACGGTGAGAAGCCTCGAGAACATCCGAGATGCGATGAATGTGAAAGGGATCTCTAAGTCTCTTTTACTTTCCTAGACGTCTCAGGGTGACTTCTCACCGTGAGTCTGTATGGGCTATTACAGACGGTACCTCAATGATAGTTAGAACATTATCTTTCCAAATAAAATCAGCTCGTAACATGGTAGAACTAAGAAATCGGAAAAAGAAATAATAAAAAGCGTAAATTCTTAACAACAGTCTTCAAATAGTTGCTTCGTAAAGATCTTGACCTGAAGCATTAAACTGAACGCAGGAAAGAGGAAACTACTTCAGTAAAATCCCACCTAATCCCTTTAACGCTCGTTAAAATTTAACGCGGGGAAACTTAGAGCTGCTCTCATTAACCCGTCTTTATAAAACTTGAGCTAATTCTGTATTTCTGCAGCTTTATTACTAAGGAGTACTATTGCTTTGAAACGAGTCTTAGTGAAACCTAGAAAAGCGTTATTTCGTACTTTTTATCATGGTGTCTCTAATTAGCTAATGCCTTTCACAGTAAGGTCAAAGTAAAAACGTGTTTCACCTTGTTATTTTCTTTAGGGACAAAATTTTAAAAGGGTATGCTTAGTTTTCTCGGTCATGAGTGAAAGACGACTAACAAAATTAATTTATTAGACCCATGCGAAGATCTACACTACCCTGATTGGCGAAGTACTTCAGAAAGATCGGGTGCGTAAATTCGCTATCGGCGTACACTTGTATGACCAGATGTAGGTATGAATGTGGATAAGGCGAAAGGAGTATGTAAGCACTGTAGCAGGCAGCGCTCTGTGGTTTCTGCCTACACCCATGGGAAAAGGGCTTGAGTTTATGTGTGTATGTATGAAACGATTACAATGAAACTTCGTATGCATAAGCAGTTAAATTAGACCGATTTTAAACTTTTCATAAAAAAAAAAAAAAAAACATTAAATAAGTATGGTCATGTCGAAAAACAAATACTTGATGAGATGACTTGAAACTTGAAAGTTATTATGAAAAACATGTTATTAAGTAAAATCTTTATGATCTTTTTATTACGGTTTCAAAGAATATTATGTATAAGTTACAGGATAAACACGATATTTGATATTTATTTTTGATGTTAGCATAGGTACAAAATATACAATTCACAGACGAAGCACATAATATTCTTGTCTAATATTTCTTGTTTTTGTCTGACATTAGAGTCGTGTTGGGTCAAATTATAGTACCCTGGGGGACACCTCTTCGAATTGCTCGGTGTTTATTTTACTAAGAAAATTGTAGATCTAGGCTAACAAGGTCTATTTTCTCTACCTACTTATTTATGGGTTTATATAAAGGTGTTTGCGTTAATTTATTAAGGTGACCCAAGTACGGAGAAAATAATAAAATAAATTCTTAAATTATAGCAATTTTCCGTATCATGTGATTTTTTTCGAATAACTCAACAATTTTTTTATTATAATACATATTTTTAGGTGGTAACATTATCATAAGAGGTCGACTTGTTCTGGTTGGAGTGGAAAAGACTGACAGACTTCGCGGGATTGTCTTAACAGGAAACCGTGGCCCTGAAACGTAAAAAGCAATTGAAGGAAGTCCGTGGATTTTAGTCAGTACAAGTCTGACAGTCAATTCAATGGTAGGACTCATTTGATGATCTAACCACGTAGAAATGAAAAAAAAAATGTTTCAATTGTATCCCTTTACAATTCAGGATCACGGTTATTGCTTAGAGCTTAGACGGTCGGAGAACACAATTATAATACATTACATCTCTATTAGGTACTAAAATCTACTGATAAATTATGTACAGAGTAGGTATTTGCACGCCTGAAATAACACTGGATCAAATTCAGTGGACAAAATTGTCGTGTTATTATTGCAAATGAAACGTAAACCCAGGCTTATACGTAACATTTAACCGATTTCACGTTAAATACCGCTGTTTGATTAACTCATCAGTTTTGTTACAAAAGAGTAGCTTTAATAAACAGTTTTATGTCATACGATACAGTTTATCTATGTTATTTAATTAATTATTTAAACTGTACACTTAATTTAGCTACTGAAATTCAATTTACTACAAAATGGTGTATTTACAGGCGTCAGCACTTTAGTCTACCCCAATCTATCAAAGTTTAATAGATTTTCAAGTTTATCTCAAAAATGTAAGGTTTATATTCAATTGACAGATTGGGGTAGGTTGTTGTGCAGGCGTCTGTATGTTGCTTAATGATTTTCACCATTATGTACAGACGCCAGCAGGCCAACCTACCCGAATCTGTCAAATTTTACCAATCGAATATTAACCTTCCACTAATAGTGCATGATAAGGTTGAAAATCTATTAAAGAAATTTGACAGATTGAGGAAGGTTGATGTGCTGGCATATCTGTACCATACATATTGATATCACATACACTGTCTCATCACTATCATAATGTAAATAAAACGAATACCATGCAAAAATAGAATCTTCTAATTCACGTCCTTAACACACTGAAAACTTAATTCCACCATCAAATTCCAATATTTATATAAGCCAGGCAACCCGACTGCCCTCTCTTTCCACTATAACTTCTTCGGGTGCAATCACAATGTCCGCTGTAGCGGGCGCGTTAGCGGGTAGCACAGGCGCCTCGCTCACTCGTCTCCGTGTGAGCGTGCGCTGTGGCTCCCGTCATGTCCCGCAGTCGATGCGCGCGCAAATCGCTGCGCTCAGTAACGTAGCGGCAGCGAGCGCGATTTGCACACAAGCGATCACTACCAGGTCGCGAGATGATGGTAACGTATCCTCTTCGATGGGGCCATCACTGGAAGAATAGAAAAGTTAACACAAGAAAATACCAAGACATTACAACGAATGACGAATGTCACAGAAAAGTTACAAATGTCACAGAATAGTTACGAATGTCACCGAAAAGTTACAATAAAACAGTAAATTAAACTTACAAATGTCACAGTTTTATAAAAGTTACAAAAAGTTAAATGTCACAGAAAAGTAACAATAAAATAAGAAGAACATAAAGAACGTCGCTTCGGAATTATACTTTAATACATTTATTATTTTTGCCGAAAGTCCGTAGATGCTTAAAATATTAGAGCGTGACTGAGCGTAAAAAATCCTTTTCTTCGTATTATTTGATCATTATCTCCCAAATATGCATAGCTTTGTCAATTCCCAAATATTTTGTTACATAAATATTTAACGTTGTTTACTTTGCTGGTTTTATGAATATTTTATCGATTATTTTTCTCTGTATCCCATTTTTTTGGTGCGTAGTTTAATTTTCAATACATTTAATGACATTAGGGGTGTTTGTGCCCATTTATGACTTTGTTTGAGTTCATTTAACTTTTATATCTGTTCCATGGTTCCGGTACCATAATTAATTTTGTACATTATTTTGTAAGATTTAATGATACTTCCTGCCATTTTTATGATTGCATCAAAGAACATTCGGTTTCCGGATTTGCCTCAATAAGGAAGCTTTCAGAAAGTTAAAACAAAACATGATTTCTAGGAATTACTCTTGGCCGTTTCGGGAGCAAATCAAATTCATGT